>CM045728.1:81702349-81737349 GCA_024760905.1 Plotosus lineatus | reverse complement strand
TGGGACTCGAACCCCCAACCTTGGGATCAGCGATCCAGCGCCCTATACAAATGTTATGCAGAGGTGTAGTAATAAATTTATAGACAAATAATACTATTTGTCACTTGCGGGGTGGGGTGGGGGGTTGTGAAATGTTTTTTTTTCTTCCTAAAGGGGGCACCACAGAAAATAATTGAGAAGCACTGCATCAGTCCAATCAGTCCAATGAACTGTTCCAAATTGCCCCTAGGTGTGAGTGCATGTCAATAGTTGTTCGGGTGTTGGCCATGCAAGGGACTGATTAGCCATTTAAAGTGTACCCTGTCTTCACCCAGAGATGGTTGAAATAGGCTCCAGCCTCCCTGAGACCCAAATGGAATTGAACAGTTTAGCAAATAAATTAATGAATGCAGAAAACTAAATATCTACAATATATACTGCCTGGGTAAGAATTTCTCAGTACATTTTGTCAGCTGTGGTGTGTAGTGTCGGCACCGAGATGGTACATGAGTAATATAAGTATTAGTAACACCAGCGTCTTGTGCTCGCTCTCTCTCTCTGTGTATATGTGTGTTTGTGAGCAGGGAAGATCAGATCAAAACACAGCAGCCAAACTGAAAACCTGTACCAAGTCATTGTTTGAAATGATATTTTGTGTCTGGCTCACATGCTAAGGGTGCAAAGGATGCCCAAATTCTCAGGGGGTTTTCTATCAAAAACATTTTTTCCTCGCAGGATAAACAGATCGACATGACCAGTTCTGTTACTGAGTGTTTACGGCATCCATTAGTACCTGCCTACTCAACGAAGTTCATTAACAAATGTTACAGGCAGAGGTCATTGAAAAAAACCTGTGTGGAGTTCTCAGCATATGAACCCCACACAGAAAAGTCCTCACTGAGACTTGGGACTCAAACCCAGGCCTTTCTTGCCATGAGGCGAATGTCCGAACCACTACACGACCCTGGGTCTGTGTCTCAGTGAGGGTGTTTTAAGTGAGCCGTTCTCTCGGTGGCTGTGTGGGTTTCCTCCATGTACTCCGTTTTCCTCCCACAGCCAAAAAAAAACAAGAACATTAGCCGAGTTGGCTGTTCCAACTTTCCCCTAGGTGTGAATGTGAATAATTGTGCACGTGCTCACCCCACAATGGATTGGTGAGCTTTTCAGGGTCCCCCCCACTCCACACAGAGTCAGCCAAGATAGGCTCCAGCTTCCAATGTGACCCTAATACAGGATAAACCACTTAATTCTACTGCGAGGGTCACTGGTAGGCTGGTGCCTATCTCAGCCAACACTGGGTGAAAAGAGTACACTCTGAACAGCTCACCAGACCATCACAGGACAGAAACATGCTGACATCTCTCTCTACACTCTTTATGAAAGTTAGCAATGGTTCTTTTACATGCCTCACCATAGACCGTGAAATGCAAACCGTAAAGACAAATTTCATACCGGATCGGTCGAGACCCGGGTTAACAACAACCGCCATCAGTGCTGTTAACCAACAGGGTGCTGGTGGAAATTGGACTACTGTTGGTCGAAGGAGAGGTCGAAGAAAGAGAGGCGGGAGGCGTGTCCGTAGGTAGAGAGAAGAGGAAAAGCATGAGTTTAGGACTGAAAGTAGGGACTTTGAATATTGGAACAATGACAGGAAAAGGTGGAGAGCTGGCTGACATGATGCAGAGGAGGAAGGTGGACATACTGTGTGTTCAGGAGACCAGGTGGAAAGGTAGCAAGCCTAGAAGCTTAGGAGCAGGGTTTAAGCTGTTTTTTCATGGTGTGGATGAGAAGAGAAATGGAGTAGGAGTCATCTTGAAGGAGGGGTTGGTCAGGAATGTTCTAGAAGTGAAAAGAGTGTCAGACAGAGTGATGAGTCTCAAGTTAGAAATTGAAGGCATGATGTTCAATGTTGTTAGTGCTTATGCCCCACAGGCAGGATGTGAGCTAGAAGAGAAGGAGAGACTCTGGAGTGAGTTAGATGAAGTAATGCAGAGTACCCCCAGAGGTGAAAGAGTGGACATTAGTGCAGACTTCAATGGACATGTTGGTGCAGTCAACAGAGGGTACGAGGAAGTGACGGGAAGGTTTGCTATCCAGGGCAGGAACACAGGACAGATGATAGATTTTGTAAAAAGGATGGAAATAGCTGTGGTGAATACTTTCTTCCAGAAGAGAGAGGAGCAAAGGGTGACCTATAAAAGTGAGCGTAGGAGCACACAGGTAAACTACATCTTGTGTCGGCGATGTAATTTGAAGGTAACTGCAAAGTAGTAGTGGGTGAGAGTGTTGCCAAACAGCATAGGATGGTGGTGTGCAGGATGATGCTGAATCCAACATTACAGCTCATGTTTTTTATTTTATTTACCTATGGTAAGAAAGGTGAAGGTGGCAAAGGAAGAGCAGAAGACAAAATGGTGGAAGCTGAAAAAGGAAGATCGTTGTGTTGTCTTCAAGGAGGAGTTGAAACAGGTTTTGGGTGGTCAGGAAGTGCTTCCAGATGACTGGACAACTACAGCTAATGTGATCAGGGAGACCGGTAGGAGAGTACTTGGCATGTCCTCTGGAAAGACAGTAAACAAGGAGACTTGGTGGTGGAATGAGGAAGTGCAGGAGTGTGTACAAAGGAAGAGGGTAGCTAAGAAGAAATGGGACATAGAGAGGACCGAAGAGAGTAAACAGGAGTACAGGGAGACACAGCGTAAGGCAAAGGTAGCGGTGTCAAAGGCCAAACAGAGGGCGTATGATGACTTGTATGCTAGGCTGGACAGTAAGGAGGGAGAAAATTATTTATACAGGTTGGCACAGCAGAGAAATAGAGATGGGAAGGACGTGCAGCAAGTTAGATTGATAAAGGACAGAGAGGGAAATGTATTGACTGATGACAGAAGTGTGATGGGAAGATGGAAAGAGTACTTTGAAGAGCTGATGAATGAGGAAAATGAGAGAGAAAATAAAAAATAAAAAAAAATAAAAGAGTAGAAGAGGTGACCGTTGAGGACCAGGAAGTAGCAAAGATTAGTCAGGGTGAAGTGAGGAGGGCATTGAAGATGACGAAGAGTGGAAAGACCTAGTCCTGATGGCAAACCGGTGGAGGTATGGAAGTGTCTAGAAGAGGTAGCAGTAGATTTTCTGACAAGAACATTCAACAAGGTCTTAGAGAGTGAGAGGATGCCAGAGGAATGGAGGAGAAGTGTGCTTGTGCCCATTTTTAAGAACAAGGGAGACGTGCAGAGTTGTAGCAACTACAGAGGGATAAAGTTGATGAGCCATACGATGAAGTTATGGGAAAGAATAGTGGAAGCTAGACTAAGGGCAGAGGTCAGCATTTGTGAACAACAGTTTGGTTTCATGCCAAGAAAGAGCACCACAGATGCACTGTTTGCTTTGAGGATGTTAATAGAGAAGTACAGAGAAGGTCAGAAGGAGCTGCATTGTCCCTTTGTGGATCTGGAGAAAGCATATGACAGGGTGCTGAGAGAGGAACTGTGGTATTGCATGAGAAAGTCTGGAGTGGCAGAGAAGTATGTTAGAGTGGTGCAGGACATGTATGAGAGATGTAAGACAGTGGTGAGGTGTGCTGTTGGTGTGACCGAAGAGTTCAAGGTGGAGGTGGGACTGCATCATGGGTCAGATCTGAGCCCCTTCTTGTTTGCGATGGTGATGGACAGGCTGACAGATGAGGTTAGACAAGATTCCCCATGGACTACGATGTTTGCAGATGACATTGTGATCTGTAGTGAGAGCAGAGAACAAGTGCAGGAAAATCTAGAGAGGTGGAGGTATGCCCTGGAAAGGAGAGGAATGAAGATTTGCCTCAGTAAGACAGAACACCTGTGTGAACGACAAGGACCCAAGAGGAACGGTGAGGTTACAGGGAGCAGAGATAAAGAAGGTGGAGGATGTTATACAGAGGAGGGATAGTGAGTATATCGGTAGTAGGATGCTGAGGTTGGAACTACCAGGCAGAAGGCCGAGAGGAAGACCAAAGAGAAGATTTAAGGATGTGGTGAAGGAGGACATGAAGGTAGTTGGAGTAAGAGTAGAATATACAGAGGATAGGGCGAGATGGAGGCGGATGGTTTGCTGTGGTGACCCCTGACGGGAAAAGCCGAAAGGAAGAAAAAAAGTCACCCGGCCACCGCTGCCAACTCACAGAAGACCATTCACATCCACACTGAGGGCAATCTGAAAGTCAGCTAGCCCAGTGTGGAGGTCTTTGGACTGTTCGAGGAAACTGGAGTACCCATAGGAAGCCCACCAATCAGAGAGAACATGCAAACTCGAGATAAAAACACCCTTGCGGAGTCTGGGACTCGTGCTCAGGACCTTCTTGTTGAGCTAACCACTATGCAACTGGACTGCCAAGGAAAAATCAGTTTATTTAAAAGAATGAGTGAATGAATAATTAATAATTATTAATTCTTTTTTTAGATAATATTGGCACAGATCGCCATTTGGAGCAGTAACAAAATGCAGATACAGGGATCCCTCACTACTTTGCGCTTCAATGGATCACGTTTTTTTGTAATATTCATTGAATTAAAAAATAAGGAAATTAAGGAAGAATAGGGGAAAAGGTTCAGGAAAATGTCACAAAACAAGGCCAATTATGTGAAGAAAAAAAAAAAAAAAAAAAAAAAAAAAAAAAAACCTAAACAAAGCAAAAAACCCAAAACCTCCCATCAAAACTACGTACATTTTTGTGAGGTGCGCATCTGCATGTGTGCGTCTGTATGTGTACTTATATTTTATTTACATCGTATGCATTATTTTTTTGAATGTTTATTATAAGCATTTATAGCATTGAATATGTATTTATTGATATCATATATACATGTACGTATACGTGGGGGTGGGGGGTGGTCCTACTTTGTGGAATTCGGTTGCCGCAGGGGATCTCTGTCCCAATTAATAGTGAAAAGTGAGGGATCCCTGTATCGGCATTGTGCTCCACCCCAAGTGTCAACATTATTTTTCCATCTACATTCAGGCATAGAATTTGTCTTTAAACACTTCCTGGTGGAATAATTAAGCAAATTTATTGAAACAAAGCCTTTTTAAAACCCGTTTATGCGTCGCGTCACTAGAGTGGTTTTATTGAGAGAAGCAACTATGAAGCACCTGTAAAACACCTAGAACATTCTGAACACCCAGTTGTGTACTTCCAACAAAGTCATGATCAGCTTGTTCAATAACAGAGACACAAGCATGAAATCAGGTCTTTATTTAGAAATCAGGTCTTTATTTAGAAAACAAAGATTAGAATGGTACACATAAAATGCTCACCGAAGAACACAGGGTTGTAGTAAAGGGGCTCCATCACGGTGCTACGTAGGCAAGGTTTAGATTTTCTGGTCACACAACAAGTGCAGCTTTACGAATTTCAAGCATTTTCCTCGTGTGCCGACCTGCTTACAGGGGAAGTGGTGTCGTGGGTTGGGTGCTGGTTCATAATCAAGAGGTCAGAGGCCAAAGAGCCAGCCGGCTCTGGTATAAAAGCCAAACAGACATTACTGATCAACTACTCGGCTCTCTTTCCAAAAGGTTTTATACAATTAATGTTTCTGGCTGTTTCGAGGTGATTTTTTTTTTTTTTTTTTCTATAATATAAACACAAACACACACACAGCTGTGACTGAGCCCCTTTAAAACAACAACAACAACAACATGTGGATAAATCTTCAATATACTATACACACAAAAAATAAAAAGGTAGTAAAACCCATCAGTACGGTACACGTCCTGTCGAGCGTCACTTGAACATACCAGGATTCTCTCGTTGATACAAACGCTGAAAACTTTCTAAAACTGTACTGTGAACAGTATTGTCCACCCATCGCCCATTTACTTTTGAAGCCAACACTAAGTGAGGTGCACCCTGAACAGCTCACCAGACTCTGGCAAGGCAAGGCCACACACACACACACACACACATCGTGATTATCTTTCTCGGTCTGTCTTACGTCTAGCCAAAACCATGAAGCATAGAGGGGATTCTTATACTTGTTAAAGGGCTCAAAATCAGAAGAATATCCACGAAAGTGATTTTCCTACAATGGGTGCTAAACTAAAAGTGGTCTATTTTAATCTTGTCTAAAAGCACAGTAAACCTGTAATGACGTATAAAGGCCACTGGGGATATAGACGTCATTGTTATCGCACAAACAACCCATACAAGTTTACATGTTTGTGAAATTTTTTGTCAAAGGTGTTTGCAAAAATGTTCAAACTGTATAATTTGTTTAAGACACGATGAAACTTCAGAAAGAAAGAAAAAGTGGGATGCTCACTACGGTCCTTGTTTGGTTTGCTGTACGTGCCTGCTGCATCACGCCAGTTCCAAGTTGGGTAAAAGTAAGGGCGGCTTTTCAGTTTTTCTTCCACAGCGGAGCAAAGGTACCCAAGATTCCCAGCTACGGTTTTCAAACACATTACAGATGTGACGAATACAGAAAAAGGTAAAAAAAATGCTGACGTTCCTTTAAACCTGTTAATTTTTGCAGGGGGTTTCAGCATGTGGGCCTGAAGTCAGTCACGATTCTTCTGCAGGCTGAAAAAAAAAAAATAAAGCACAAATCAACTCCAATAATCAGCAGTATATAACCGTGAAAAACTACAGAGGCACTGGGATCAGATTCGAGATGTCCAATAACGCATCGAACTAAACACTACAAAAGACTTATGATGTACAGACGCGTCACAAATTGTCTACCGGAGTTTGTAAAATAGAGAGAATTAAAAATAAAAATTAAAAAACTGACAGGACGAGAACATGTTCATTAATTTACATCCTTCATAATCTGCATCACATTCATTAAACTACAAAGCTGAAAAGACATCAACGAAGAAAATAATAAAAATAAATAAAGTCGATCAAGGGTCATTGGTGATCTAGTGGTATAGGGTGCTGGATCACTGATCCAAAGGTTTGGGGTTCGAGTCCCACTCTCCACAAGGTTGTCACTGTCCCCCCCAGTGCGGCTAACTGGGTTATCAAAGGCGGGCCATGTCTCTCACTGTCTATGGTGAGAGGCATGTAAAAGAACCATTGCTGACTTTCGTAAAGAGTAGCTGCAAAGCCGTCAGCGTGTTTCTGTCCCTTGCTAAAAAAAGGGTTGTGACAGGAAGGGCATCCGACGTAAAAAACCTCTGCCAAATGAAACGTGCAAATCAGATGATTTACTGTGGCGACTCCCGAGTAAAAGGGAAAAAGCCGAAAGGAAGACAGACAAAGTCGATCACATGGAAAAAAAAAAAAGAAAGTAAGACAGAAAAAGTAAAACATACAGTCATGGCCAAAAGCTTTGGCAGTGATCTAAATTTTGATGCTTGGTTTTGTGAGACGACGACAACACACACACACACACACACACACACACACCCCCCGCGCGCGCGCACACACGCACGCTCACATGTTTTTATGGTGCCCGGTAACAATTACAGACATTTTACAGGTTTTAGAGAATTCTGTTGGCACATACATCTATTTTTCACCAAGAGTCAATATTTACAGTGTTGACTCTTCTTCAAAACTTCAGCAATTCGCTTTGGCGTGCTGCATATCCGATTCTGGACTATATCGGGACTTACTGCAGCCCATTACTGCAGCCACTTACTGCAGCCCCCTGATCAGTGCTCGAAGTTGCTCACAATTTGTGGGCTTCTGCCCGTTCACTCATTTTTTTGAGGATTAACCCCAGGTTCTCGATTGGATTAAGATCTGGGGAGTTTCCTGGCCATGAATCCAAAACATCAGTGTTATAAACTTTGATCCACTTCGTGATCACTTTTGGCTATTACACGGAGCTCCATCATATGAAAAATGCACAAACCCTCACCAAAGTGCTCCTGGATCGTTGGGAGGAGTTACTCTTGGAGGGTGTTCTGATACCATTCTTTATTCATGGCAGTGTTTTTGGGCCGTATTGTGAGCGAGTCCACTCCCTAGGATGAGAAGTACCCCAGATATGGATGGTGTCAGGATGGTTCACTGTTTGCGCGACACAGGACTTATGGTAATGTTTACCTTTTCTTCTCCTGACAGCCTCGTTTCCACATTTCCCAAATATTCGAAAGGGGGTTTCATCAGAGAAAATAACTTTGCACCAGGTCTTCTGCTCGCCATTCACTATACTTCCTGCAGAATTTCTGTCCAGCCTTGATGTTTTTTTGCGGGGAGAAGTGGCTTCTTTGCTGCCCTTTTTTTATTGTTGGCATCCGTCTGTCTCTAGAGACAATGGAGTCTGCACCTAGGCAGGTCTATCAATTAGCTGTGAGGCTGCAGCGCCGGCTGTGGCTGAACAAGCCAATGCGGGAGATGCAGCTCCTACCACACTTGCTGCAAGTGTATTCTGCAGTAGGGATCGTGGGGCAGGCTGTGGCAGACAGAATTCTCTGCTGTTTGCGGTTCTTCTTCTCCTCATGCTGGATCTCTCTCTTCTCCTCGGCCTGCTGCACACCGGATTTTACCTTTCCACGCCAGCTAGAGCGGTCGGAGCTCGCTGCCTCGAGATCTACTGGGTTGATGCTGCATGACTTCAGGTCCCTCTTGCAGACATCCTTGTAGCGCAGGGCGGGTCGCCCTGTTGGTCGTGTTCCTGAGGCGAGCTCGCCATAGAGGATGTCCTTTGGAATGCGGAATTCATCCATCCTGCATATGTGTCCGAGCCAGCGCAGGCGCTTCTGGGAGAGTATGGCGAACATGCTTGACATGCCTGCCTGGGCCAAGACGCGCGAGTTGGAGACACGATCCTGCCAGGTAATGCCGAGGAGTCGTCTGAGGTTGCGCAGGTGAAAGGCGTTTAGTCTTCGCTCCTGGTGCATGTATAGGGTCCAGGCCTCACTGCCGTATAGAAGCGTGCTCAACACGCATGCTTGGTACACCTTCATCTTCGTGTTTAGGGTCAGCCTGGGGTTGTTCCACACACGCTTCGCTAGGCGGGCCATGGATGTTGCTGCTTTGCCCATCCTTACGTTTAGCTCAGCATCCAGGGATAGGTTGCTGGAGATGGTGGAGCCAAGGTAAGTGAACTTGTCCACCACTTCCAGGGTGTAATCGCTGATGTTGATTGTGGGAGTTGTGCTGACATCCTGACCCATGATGTTGGTTTTCTTGAAGCTGATAGTGAGTCCAAACTCTGTGCATGCCTCCGCGAAGTGATTGATGAGTCGCTGAAGGGCGGCTTCAGAGTGAGCAGTGAGGGCAGCGTCGTCAGCAAAGAGCATATCCCGGATGAGGACCTTGCGCACCTTGGTCTTTGCCCTGAGGCGGGCGAGATTAAAGAGGTTCCCATCACTCCGTGTGTGGAAGAAGATGCCATCTTCGGACTCTCTGAATGCGTAGCGCAGGAGCAAAGAGAAAAATATGCCGAAAAGTGTCGGGGCCAGGACACACCCCTGTTTCACGCCGCTCTTGATTGGAAAGGGGTCTGATGATGTTCCGTTATACTGAACTGTGCCAAACGTGTTGTCGTGGAATGACTCGACTATCTTCAGGAGCTTGGTGGGACATCCAATCTTATGGAGGAGGGTGAAGAGGCCAGACCGACTGACCAAGTCGAATGCCTTGGTCAGATCGATGAAGGCGAGGAACAAAGGACATCGCTGCTCACGGCACTTTTCCTGCAGCTGCCGAAGGGAGAACACCATGTCAATGGTTGATCGCTTTGCCCGGAACCCGCACTGCGACTCGGGATACACACTGTCTGCAAGTACTTGCAGGCGGTTGAGGACTACCCTTGCAAAGGCTTTCCCTACAATGCTGAGGAGAGAGATCCCACGATAGTTGTTGCAATCGCTGCGGTCGCCCTTGTTCTTGTAGAGCGTGATGATCTTCGCATCTCGCATGTCTTGGGGTATCGTTCCTTCTTCCCAGCACTGAAGCAAAAGCTCATGGAGATGCCCAAGGAGGAGCTCTCTTTGCAGCCTTCACCACCTCTGGAGGGATTCCGTCGCTGCCTGGTGCTTTCCCGCTAGACAGCGAGTTAATGGCCTTGCTGAGCTCTTCGATGGTAGGTGGCGAGTCGAGTTCTTCCATGGTGGGCAGTGGGATGGTGTTCTCCATGGCTGTGTCAGTGACAACATTCTCTCTGGAGTATAGCTCTGAATAGTGCTCGGCCCATCTCTCCATCTGCTCCCCACGGTCCTTGATGATGTCGCCGGAGGTGGATTTGAGGGGTGCGATCTTGGTGGCACTTGGTCCGAAAGCTTTTTTCATCCCCTCATACATGGCACCGGTGCTTCCCCAGTCCGCAGCGGTCTGAATATCGCTGCAAAGCTTCAGCCAGTAGTCGTTGGCGCACCTGCGGGCGACCCTCTTGGCATTGTTGCGGGCTTCTCTGTAGGTGGCCAGTGATTTCTCGCATGGCTTCCTCTTGTACTCAAGGAGCGCAACACCCTTGGCGGCTATGGCAGGCTCCATATCTTCAATCCCAGCCTCGAACCAGTCCTCGTTTTTCCTGACTCTCTTCCCGAAGGTGTCTGAGGCGGCCTGGTATACGGCATCGCGGATGAAGTCCCAGCGTGCTGTGGCGTTGTCTGTGGGGCAGTCTTCCAGGGCGTTGTCGATGGCCTCAGCAAAGCATTTGCGCAGCTCGGGCTTTGAAGTTCTGGCAGTGTCGATGCGAGGCTGGCCCCTATGTTTGGAGCGGTGGATCTGTATGAGTCGTAGACGCACCATGCTTCCGACCAGGGAATGGTCAGTGTCGCAGTCTGCACTATGATAACTACGTGTGCAGAGCACGTGGTTCAGCATGGGTCTCCTGGTGATGACGAAGTCCAGCTGGTGCCAGTGCTTCGACCTGGGATGTCTCCATGAAACTCTGTGGTGGGGCTTGGTGGCATAGAAGGTGTTGGTAATGGCGAGGTCATGGAAGGAGCAGAGTTCAAGTAGCCGTTGTCCATTCTCGTTGAGCTTGCCAATGCCAAAGTGTCCAATGCAGCGTGGCCAGGCGATGCAGTCTGCTCCCACCCGGGCATTGAAGTCTCCGAACAGGAACAGGTTTTCCTTCACTGGTATCTCTCTGATCCTTGCCTCAAGCTCCTCGTAGAATGCATCTTTTGCCTCAGTTGTGGAGCAGAGTGTTGGGGCGTAGGCGCAGAAAATGTGTGTAGGTCCCGAGGAGGTGGTGAGTCGGAGTGAGAGGATGCGCTCGGTTCCCTGAGAAGGAGGTTCAATTGACGACAGCAGGGAGTTGCGAACTGCGAAACCAACCCCATAGAGTCGTCGCTTGTCTGCCTCCAGACCTTGCCAGAAGAACGTGTAGTCCTTCTCCTCGAGACTGCCACTTGAAGCAAGGCGTGTCTCCTGGAGGGCGGCGATGTCGATGTTCCGCTTGGCCAGCTCACGGCTAATGATGGCGGTTTTCCTTGTGTCGTCGACTTGCTGGAGGTCGTCAGTGAGGCCGGGACACATCGTTCTGACGTTCCAGGTTGCCAGCCGCAGGGCTGGCGGTTGCTTTGTCTTTTTCTTTCTGTGTTTGCCTGGTGCTCAATTTTACAACAAGCCTGTCGATTTTGATCTAAGCTTCACACACCCGATGAAGCAAGCAAGTTGTGGCGGGGTAGTACCTTATTGCCCGGGGGCTGCCCGGGTTGAGGCGGGCGGTAACTTCCCAATGGAGTCAGAGGACTCCTCCCACCGTCGAGAGCAACCCATAGCGCCCGGCTCTACACCAAACGAGCCTGGGCTTATCACTGGTGTCTGCTGCTCCCCGTGTTGATGTCTACGCTGAGACAGCGAAGCTGGAGTGACCTCTCCAGGTGCAGGCCTGGGCAAGTGGTATGGAGATCCTGGAGTGCCCAGTGCCAGGATCCCCCTCTCGGCGTTGCTGGCAGAGTCCGGCGGAAAGGCAAGCCAGTACCAGCGCGGCTACAGGAGGTGTCAGAGGGCGTCGCAGAGTTCGGCCAACTGCCTTCGGGCCTCCTTACCGGATTTACTCCCATAGCATTTGACCAGCCAAGGCCGACCTGCAAGGCAGCAGGAAACTCATGGAGGGCGGGGTCGTTCATTTTCCCGTGCAGATGCGAAGCATCTGCCCACTGCCCTACCTTTTTTTATACACCAGTCCTTTGTTCAAAAGTCTTCGCCTCACCGTGCGTGCAGATGCAGTCTCACCCGCCTGCTGCCAATCGTGAGCAAGTTCTGCATTGGCGGCGACACGAGTCCATGGCTGACTCCTGAAGAGGAGACGGGCCTGCCGCATGCCGGACACTCAGACTTCCTGAAGCCTTCTTTGCTGCAGATGAGTGTCTCTCCTTGAAGATTTTTATGATTCGGTTAGGAATTTCCTTGCATGTCAGGCAATGCGGTGATTTCTGCATGGGTTTCTTTGGAAGGAACCATTGCTAACACAAAAAGATTTCAAGCATGTCGCTTACTTTTATAGTAATTAGTCTGTTCCTAAAATGAAACAAACACGGTAGTGTGACTTCAACTGACTTGTACTCACTCACACTTCCTTTTGACTTTCTGTGATGAAGTCATTAAGAAGCTCTTTGCAATTCATTAAAATACTTGTTATCCTCTGCATAATAATTTAGAAACAATGTGAATCACCACCACAAAATTGAAGCAACAAAATTTGCAAAAACACAAAATTTGCATCACTTCCAAAACTTTTGGCCCTGATTGTACAAACAATATGAAACACAAAAGAAGGAATGAATTAGCACACAAAGTGAGGGAGAGGAAGAGAGAGAATATGATGTGAAGGAGAGAGAAAGAACATACAATGTG
The DNA here is from genome assembly GCA_024760905.1 of Plotosus lineatus. Taxonomy (NCBI): domain Eukaryota; kingdom Metazoa; phylum Chordata; class Actinopteri; order Siluriformes; family Plotosidae; genus Plotosus; species Plotosus lineatus. Next base: position 81,724,634 of record CM045728.1, on the reverse strand, counting down.
AGGGAGTTAAAGAAAGTATACAACAAATGTGAGCGGGAGCGGGGAGAGAGAGAGAGAGTTTCCGACATGGGAGAGAAAAAGAGAGAGAGAGAGAGAGAGAGATTCCGACATGAGGGAGTGAGAGATTCCAACATGTGTGAGAGAGAGAGAGAGTTTCCAACATGAGAGAGAGAGAGAGAAAGAGAGAGAGTCAGACATTTTCCAATGTGGGGGAAAGAGAGAGAGGTTTTCCAATGTGGGGGAGAGAGAGATTTTCCAAAGTGGGGGGAAAGAGAGAGAGAGGTTTTCCAATGTGGGGGAGAGAGAGATTTTCCAATGTGGGGGAGAGAGAGCGCGAGAGAGAGAGAGGTTTTGCAATGTGGGGGAGAGAGAGAGAGTGAGAGATTCCGATGTGGGAGAGAGAGCAAGAGAGCGAGACAGAGTGTGTTTCCGATGTGGGGGGGTAGAGAGACAGAGAGAGAAACAATTTCCGACGTGGGGGGACAGGAGAGAGAGACAGATTCCGATGTGGGAGAGAGAGAGAGAGCGCGAGAGCAAATGAGAGAGAGTATATGATGTGAAAAAGAGAGAGAACTCAGAATGCTAAAGCAGGGAACAGACTGTACCTCTCTAGATATTCCTTGACGTTGCTGTAGCCATAATATCTGGCTAAGTGAGTAAGAGCACCAGTGGCACAGCGTCCATCACGCTTCCGACACAGACTGCAGTTACAGATGCCCCGACAAAGAGGACACTCCCATGTCTGCACACACACACACACACACACACACACACACACACACACACACACACACAGGGTTAAAGAAGTGGGCTCACTCTGCCCAGAAACCTCTGTCCCAAGTAGTCACCATATCCGATGCCATAAAAAACAATATGGAACAACGCTGCGAGATCAGCATCTACAGATCACAAAGTACAGTACTACATGATACTGACGAGACTTGCATTTACAGCAATTAACAGACACACTTATCCAGAGCCACGAACAGAAGTGCTTTAAAGTCACTTATAATGGTTTGTAAGAACACAGAATGCAGTCAATCAACTCCGTTGGTAGGTGTGAGATGTGTGTGCACGCATACACCATTTCAACGTTATAAGCACCCAGGGCGCTTTAAAAATTTGAGCAGGAGGGCGCTTATTAAAATGTTACCAGCAGAGTGGAACGCTAAGTGCTTATTACCATCGAGGTGGAAAACAGGAATAATAACAGAACAATAAAAGAGTTTTACTGGTATTTGTGTTATTCATTTTGTGGTATCAACCAAATTACTTAGATGAAAGCTGAAAATAAACAGAAAACAGCATAATTTTAAAAAAAGTCCCCTTACTTTTCCCTCCTGGTGCTGTTCCTTTAAATATTTTCCCAGAAGTAAAATCAAGCCAATCAACACGAATGTCAACTTTAGCACATGGCACGTTGAATCAATCAACACAAACATACACAAAAGCACATGTCCGTGCTTAAATTTATGAAGTTAGTGAGCAGGAGAATCGGGTTAAAAATACTCGTCATCACTTTCTGATAGGTCCATATCTGGCTCATCGCTTCATTCATTCAGAGCATCCGATAGTTTTGCTGTAGCAGTTTCTAATGGTTCATCGGTTGTTGGACATTTACCAAGAGAACACCGCAAAATATTTTTCTGTTTTTTAAAGCTCGGCCGAACAATCAAATGTGTCGTTACTGATGAACATTATAGACATTCCTCAGTGGCTGAGATCTTGAAATACCTTGAAATAATAAATATAAATTATATATATATATATATATATATAAATTATATATATATATATATATATATATATATATATATATATATATAAAAATAAAAATAAAAGGACAGGACAAAGACTTTCTATTGAAACTCCATTTATCACTACAGATCTGTTTCGAGGGGTGGTGAAACCATCCTCTCTCTTCAGGTGATTATAGAAGAATAAATATATATATATATATATATATATATATATATATATATGTGTGTGTATATATAGTGTATATATATATATATATATATCAGTTATACAGCATGTTACCCTTGTGTTAAGACGCTGTCTCTGTGATCTTTGTGTTTACATCGTTTTGCGGACTTTTGTAACCCTAAGCAAATATGGTTGGTCAGAAGTGTAAGCCTACTAGCATGGGTGCAAGTCTCATACACAGAGATTAATTAACTATCTGCTCAGATTGGCACAAGCTACCATGCATACTCAATTAAGCAAAGAGAGTTGTAAAATGAATGAAAACCCCAATGCACAAATTACAGAACAATTACAGATATTTATTATCTTTTAGCAGAATCCTAAGAGTGTATACTTATTTTTATTTTAATATTCATTGTTATTTGTACTTGTTCTTTGTATGCATCTCTTGAATAAAGTTTACTTACTTACACAAAAGAAAGAACTCTCCGCTTTGCTGGGATTCACGTGCAGGCTGTGTTTTAAACGAGTTCAACGGCACCCTTGTGCACTTGAAAGACCGGAAGTCTGTATAACCCACAGCAAGCACACTACTTGCGCAAGTACACTACTTTCGGTATTGAGCACTTCACATATTGTAAGCGTTGATTGACTGTTTTAAGCTTCATGTAAAGTGACTTGGTATAAATAAGTGACTTATTTGAAATTAATGTTGATATTATTTGATATTATTTTACAATGATATGTTTATAATTGATTTGGGTTTTTTTGAGATATGGTAATGATATTTATACGGTATGGACGTATAGTACAGTATGAGCGTCATACATCACTGTAACAACTTACGTTCACTTTCAACTTACGTTCGGCCGTCCGGAACCGATTAAAAACGTAAGTCGTGGAGCGTCTGTACTCATTTTTACAGGCAGTGAATGCCTCATTTCACCATTACAGAGACCGATCGAATAAAATTGGTAAGTTTGATCTACCATTTTGCTCCCAATACACATGGGCGGTTATTAGACGCAAGATCGAAAACATTGGGGGGGGGGGGGGGGGTTATTACGTCAAATACGGTGTGTGTGTGTGTGTGTATATATATATATAAAATGATAGGTTGGATAGTAAAGAGGGAGAAAATGATCTATACAGGTTGGCACAGCAGAGAAATAGAGATGGGAAGGACGTGCAGCAAGTTAGATTGATAAAGGACAGAGAGGGGAAATGTATTGACTGATGACAGAAGTGTGCTGGGAAGATGGAAAGAGTACTTTGAAGAGCTGATGAATGAGGAAAATGAGAGGGGAAAAAAGAGTAGAAGAGGTGACTATTGAGGAGCAGGATGTAGCAAAGATCAGTAAGGGTGAAGTGAGAAGGGCACTGAAGAGGATGAAGAATGGAAAGGCAGTTGGTCCTGATGATATACCTGTGGAGGTATGGAAGTGTCTAGGAGAGGTAGCAGTAGATTTTCTGACAAGAACATTCAACAAGGTACTAGAGAGTGAGCAGATGCCGGAGGAGTGGAGGAGAAGTGTGCTGGTGCCCATTTTTAAGAACAAGGGAGACGTGCAGAGTTGTGGCAACTACAGTGGGATAAAGTTGATGAGCCATACGATGAAGTTATGGGAAAGAATAGTGGAAGCTAGACTAAGGGCAGAGGTCAGCATTTGTTAACAACAGTTTAGTTTCATGCCAAGAAAGAGCACCACAGATGCAATGTTTGCCTTGAGGATGTTAATAGAGAAGTACAGAGAAGGTCAGAGAGAGCTACATTGTGCCTTTGTGGATCTGGAAAAAGCATATGACAAGGTGCCAAGAGAAGAACTGTGGTATTGCATGAGGAAGTCTGGAGTGGCAGAGAAGTATGTTAGAGTGGTGCAGGACATGTATGAGAGATGTAAGACAGTGGTGAGGTGTGCTGTCGGTGTGACCGACGAATTCAAGCTGCATCAAGGGTCAGCTCTGAGCCCCTTCTTGTTTGCTATGGTGATGGACAGGCTGACAGACGAGGTGAGACAAGAATCTCCATGGACTATGATGTTTGCAGATGACATTGTGATCTGTAGTGAGAGCAGAGAACAAGTGCAGGAAAATCTAGAGAGGTGGAGGTATGCCCTGGAAAGGAGAGGAATGAAGGATAGCCTCAGAAAATCAGAATACATGTGTGTGAATGAAAAGGACCCAGGAGGAACGGTGATGTTACAGGGAGCAGAGATAACGAAGGTGGAGGATTTTAAGTACTTAGGCTCAACAATCCAGAGCAATGGAGAGTGTGGAAAAGAGGTGAAGAAGCATGTGCAGGCAGGCTGGAATGGTTGGAGAAAAGTGTCCGGTGTGATGTGCGATAGGAGAGCGTCAGCAAGAATGAAGGGAAAAGTGTACAGGACGGTGGTGAGGCCAGCGATGTTGTATGGCTTAGAAACAGTGGCGCTGAGGAAAAGGCAGGAGGCAGAGCTGGAAGTAGCGGAGATGAAAATGTTGAGGTTCTCTCTGGGAGTAACGAGAATGGATAGGATCAGAAATGAGTACATCAGAGGGACAGCCCACATAAGATGTTTTGGAGACAAAGTCAGAGAGGCTAGATTGAGATGGTTTGGACATGTACAGAGGAGGGATAGTGAGTATATTGGCAGTAGGATGCTGAGGTTGGAACTACCAGGCAGAAGGCCTCGAGGAAGACCAAAGAAGAGATTTATGGATGTGGTGAAGGAAGACATGAAGGTCGTTGGAGTCAGAAAAGAAGATGCGGAGGACAGGGTGAGGTGGAGGCGGATGATTTGCTGTGGCGACCCCTGAAGGGAGCAGCCGAAAGTAAAAGATATATATATATTACATACACACACACACACACACACACACACACACACACACACACATACAGCTTCGTGCTAATCTAAGTACTGCCGAAAAAGGTAAGTTTTCACCTGTCATTTGTTCCAGTCGATTGTTCTCGTAGTTCTAGTTTACATTATTTCGACTGACAGATCCCGTTTTTAAGGTTATTTATATACTTTTCACAATATAATTTTAAGGAACCGATTCAAGTCGGCTCCATCCCCAAACAATATTGTATGTTCTGTAAGCAGCATTTTGCAACACCTCCCAACCTGTTAAATATCAGAGTGGATCAAATTACAGAACAGACCCCAAATTTATTTACCCTGCTGTGGAAGTTGTGAGTGACAGCATTCTACAATCCAGTATATGACAGTGTATTTACATAATGACAAAGGTGTGCAATAATCAATCTGGTGGTCACAGGTTTAATCCAGGTCAATGCTGCAGCCATCCATAACCATGTCCATAGGAGCAAACTGTCTGGGCTGTCATGGGAAGGAAAGAGGGCAGATGCTCATCACCCTGTCACTCACAGTGATCATTAGCCATTCATGGGCATCTGTGAGCTTATTCTTACAAAAGGATGGATTGCCCATTCCCTCCAATTGTGGTAGGCTGCATTTTTTTTGTGTAAACATGTAGCTATCAGCATCCTACAGCCTACTTTGGGGTGAAAGTTGAGCACACTTAACTTGCCAGACCATGATGAGATGAACACACAATCATTCTCTCTCTATCTCAAACTTTAACACACACACACACACACACACGGCCAATCAAGAAATTTCCAATTCATCTAATGGGTATGTCTTTAAACTGTATTAGGAAACTGGGGTACCCAGATGAAATCCCATTCAGGCATGGGGGAAAACATGCAAATTTCACATAGAAACCATTTGAGCTGAACCCAGGATCCTCATGCTGTGGGGCGGACGTGCTAAACACAACACTGACGTGCCTCCTGAAAGTAGAAATATAAATATCACACCATATTGCAAAGACATTCACAGACACCCACAGTTCTCAGCAGTAAACATGGAGGCACATCATTCGAATAATTTGGAAAACCTTTCCAGGCACCAGAGATTGCTCAATAGTCAGGAATTCCCCTTGGTATTTATCTGTGCTATTCGAGGGCTCTGATTGGACAAACAATATCAATTTTTTAATGAGGTCAGGATTTATCGTTTGGCTGCATGGTTTGAATTGAGACATTAAAGCACAGTGAAATGCAGCATCCTGATTGATCAGGAGGGTACAGATTCTCCAACAGCAGCTCTAAAACAATTCATTCATTTTAATATTGTACATTATCAGAATGTGCACTGTGGAAGATCCACATAAACTAGGAGCACCAAGATACCAGAAGGCAGTTCCTCCTTACCGGATCCAACAGAGCTTTACGGACGTCTTCTCCATATCGGTTACGCAAACAGGGCCCACAGAACTGCCCTTTGACCCCCTGACAATATGGGTTTCTGCACTCAGTCTTAGTGTCCAAAGTCTTCTGCCTGCATTGATGACATGTACTGCCCTGCAAAACACACTCGTGTCAAAAATAAACACTTGTCAATAAAACAGAAGATTAAAAAAAAAAAAAACCATCAACTGTGAACAGAAGTACAACAAAATGTTGCAGGGGTGAGGATACACAACTATGAGTCACTAGAAAGGAGAATTATTCCCCAGTTCCCACTAAGGCATTAGTTTATTTATTTTTACACACACACACACACACACACACAGGGATCCCTCGCTACTTCGCACTTCAATTCATGAGGCTTCAGTGCATCGTGTTTTTTTTTTTTTTTTTTTTAATATTGATCGAATTAAAAAAATAAGGACATTAAAGGAAAAATAGGGGAAGGTTAAGGAAAATGTCGCAAAACAAGGCCAATCATGTAAAAAAACAAAACAAAAAAAAAAACCCTAAACAAACACAAAACAACCGAAAACCTCCCATCAAAACTACTTACTTGTGAGGTGTGCATCTGAGTGCACACACGTGCATCTGAGTGCACACACGTGCATCTGAGTGCACACACGTGCATCTGAGTGCACACACGTGCATCTGAGTGCACACACGTGCATCTGTGCATCTGAGTGCGGCGTCTCTATGTGTGTATTTATATTTTATTTATATCTTATGCATTATTTTTGAACGGGTCATTGTTATTATAAGCATTTCGCATTGAATATGTATTTATTGATATTATATACATAGGGCAATGGTGGTCTAGTGGATAGGGTGCAGGATCGCTGATCCTAAGGTTGGGGGTTCAAGTCCCTACAAGGTTGTCACTGTCCTCTCAGTGCAGCTAACTGGGTTATCAAAGGCGGGCATGTCTCTCACTGTCTATGGCAGTGGTTCTTAACCTTGTTGGAGGTACCGAACCCCACCAGTTTCATATGCACATTCACCAAACCCTTCATCAGTGAAATATAAAAATATGATTTTTTACAAATTGAAGACATAGGTACTGTTGTGTTCTTGTATGCCCCATCTCCAAGCAGTTTCACAAAGTGTTCCTTTAGTTTTGCCGGTGCAAGACTAGAGTTGCTCAACTTGGCATTGCAAATCATTCAGATTGGACGCGGAGTCCCATCACGTTCCGTGATGCATGTGAATCCATGTTGTACATATTCGTCCGACCACTTACTTTTTTTGCTCGACAGTTAGTATGGATTAAGATATTCCGAAAAAAATCTCACGACTTCACACATTGACCACTGAGCATGCTAAATTCCCCACGGCACCGATTGGCCAAGCAATGTAATGTGATCATCTGCAGCCAGTGATGGCCAATCAGGGCGTGTCATCACTAATTGACATGATGAGTCGGGTGTGTCTTGACCTCCGTGGCAGAGGCTCCGCCGAACCCCTGAGACCGACTCACCGAACCCCTAGGGTTCGATCGAACCCAGGTTAGGAACCACTGGTCTATGGTGAGAGGCATGTAAAAGAACCATTGCCGACTTTCGTAAAGAGTAGGCTGCAAAGCCGTCAGTGTTTTTCTGTCCCTTGCTAAAGGGGAGTGTCAGGAAGGGAATCCGACTTAATTAAAAAAAAAAAAACATGCCAAATCAAATGTGCGAATCAGATGATTCGCTGTGGCGACTCTTGAGAACGGGAAAAAGCCGAAAGGAAAAGAAGAAGATATACCTCAGCCGGGGGGTTGGGGGGGGGGGGGGGGGGGGGATCCTTCTTTGCGAAATTCGATGGTCGTGGGGGGATCTCGGTTCCAACCCAATTAACCGCGGAAAGTGAGGGATCCCTGTATTATTTTTTTTCATACTTTGGCTGAAGGTGCGACTTATACACCTCTTCTTTTCCTTTCGGCTTTTCCCTTCAGGGGTCGCCACAGCAAACCATCCGCCTCCATCTCCTTTACTCCCAAAGAGAACCTCAACATTTTCATCTCTGCTACCTCCAGCTCTGCCTCCTGTCTTTTCCCCAGGGCCACTGTTTCTAAACCATACAACATCGCTGGCCTCATCACTGTCTTGGACACTTTTCCTTTCATTCTTGCCGATACCTTCCTATCGCACATCACACCAGATACTTTTTTCCAGCCATTCCAACCTGCCTGCACACGCTTCTTCGCCTCTTTTCCACTCTCCATTGCTCTGGATTGTTGAGCCTAAGTACGTAAAATCCTCCACCTTCTTTATCTCTGCTCCCTGTAACCTCACTGTTCCTCTTGGGTCCTTGTCGTTCACACACATGTATTCTGTTTTACTGAGGCTAACCTTCATTCTCCTCCTTTCCAGGGCATACCTCCACCTCTCTAGATTTTCCTCCACTTGTTCTCTGCTCTCACTACAGATCACAATGTCATCTGCAAACATCATGGTCCATGGGGAATCTTGTCTAACCTCGTCTGTCAGCCTGTCCATCAACATCGCAAACAAGAAGGGGCTCAGAGCTGACCCTTGATGCAGTCCCATCTCCACCTTGAACTCTTCTGTCACACCGACAGCACACCTCACCACTGTCTTACATCTTTCATAAATGTTCTGCACCACTCTAACATACTTTTCTGCCACTCCAGACTTCCTCATGTAAACCACAGTTCCTCTCTCGGCACCCTGTCATATGCTTTCTCCAAATCCACAAAGGCACAATGCAGCTCCCTCTGACCTTCCCTGTACTTCACTATTAACATCCTCAAGGCAAACACTGCATCTGTGGTGCTCTTTCTTGGCATGAAATCAAACTGTTGTTCACAAATGCTGACCTCTGCCCTTAGTCTAGCTTCCACTAGTTTTTTCCCATAGCTTCATCGTATGGCTCATCAACTTTATCCCTCTGTAGTTGCCACAACTCTGCACGTATCCCTTGTTCTTAAAAATGGGCAGAAGCACACGTCTCCTCCATTCCTCCGGCATTCTGTCACTCTCTAAGACGTTGTTGAATGTTCTTGTTAGAAAAGCTAATGCTACCTCTCAAACACTTCCATACATCTACCAGTATATCATCAGGACCAACTGCCTTTCCACTCTGTCCTCAATCAGTCTAACTTGCTGCACGTCCTTCTAATCTCTATTTCTCTGCTGTGCCAACCTGTATAAATCCTTTTCTCCCACCTTACTGTCCAACCTAGCATACAAGTCATCATACGCCCTCTGTTTGGCCTTTGACACCGCTACCTTCGCCTTACGCCGTGTCTCCCTGTACTGCTGTTTACTCTCTTTGGTCCTCTCAATGTTCCACTTCTTCTTAGCTAACCTCTTCCTTTGTACACATTCCTGCACTTTCTCATTCCACCACCAAGTCTCCTTATCTACTGTCTTTCCAGAGGACATGCCAAGTACTCTCCTACCGGCCTCCCTGATCACATTAGCTGTAGTTGTCCGGTCATCTGGAAGCACTTTCTGACCACCAAAAACCTGTTTCAACTCCTCCTTGAAGACAACACAACTCTTCCTTTTTCAGCTTCCACCACTTTGTCTTCTGCTCTGCCTTTGACTTCTTCACCTTTCGTACTATCAGCATCATCCTGCACACCACCATCCTATGCTGTTTGGCAACACTCTCACCCACTACTACTTTGCAGTCACTGACTTCCTTCAAATTACATCACCTACACAAGATGTAGTCTACCTGTGTGCTCCTACCTCCACTTTTATAAGTCACCTGATGCTCCTGTTTCTTCTTGAAGAAAGTATTCACCACAGCCATTTTCCATCCAGTCGTTGTTAACCTGGGCCTCGACCGATCCGGTATGAAATTTGTCTTTATGGTTTGTATTTTGTATTCTGGCAAAAGTTTTACGCTGGATGCCCTTCCTGTCGCAACCCTCTGCATTTATCCGGGCTTGGGACCGGCGTGAGGGCGGGCACTTGTTTTTGCCCCCCCCCCGGCTGCGACTTATACACCAGACTGACTTATATGTGAAATTATTACATATAATTCTGTTCATCATAACAGTAACAAACAATTTCACATGTTTATTATTTTTACACTCACAATCACAAGAGGTCACTCCGGGCTTGGGTACAAGTACCTGCTCATCCTGTACCACTGAAGAAATGGCCCCAAAAAGAAAATCCTATTCTGCGGATTACAGGCTGCAAGTAATGAAATATGCAGCAGAAAATTGTAATCGAGCAGCAGAAAGTAAGTTTGGCGTGAACAAGAAACGTGTGAAGGACTGGAGAGAAGCAGAGATTAGTATTACTGCAATGAAGAAAACAAAAAAGCTAATTGCTGGCTAAAAGCGAGATGGCCACAGCTAGAGGAACGAGTTCGCACATGGGTGCTTAAGCAATGTACCTCAGGTAGAGGCTTGTCAACAGTGCAGTTGCGTCTCCACATCCAGGTAGTTGTCAAGGAGATGAATAAAAATGACTTTGCATGAGTACTTTCTTGGTGTGACCGCTCCCTGCAACGCAACGCCCTCTCTCGCAGGGCGACTTATATGTTTTTCTTATTATGCATTTTTTTGGCCATTGCGACTTGTACTCCGGAGCGACATATAGCCCGAAAAATATGGTACATATGCATATAAAGTCAGTTATGAAAACAAATACCAAAAGTCATGCCCAAACCCACATTTTCTTTGTCCAGGATTTTGTCTTTAGCGCGTTCGGCCACGTTTTCCAGCTCCTCCTCAGTGATGTCATCTGGCATTCGTACAAAACTGCGCTTCCTGGATTTTCTTCTCGGTGTATCACTAGTCACACGCAGCTCTTCATCAATCTATGTATTAAAAATAAAAAAACAACAAACATAACTTCCATAGTTACATTTGAATACCTGATCGTGATTGGTCAGTAATAGCATTCAGAGATCTGGTATGTCTTTATAATAGACCATTAATTAAAAAATTAATTAATTTCTTAAATCATTCAGCCAGTTATGTCAAGATGAAGCCCGACAGGAAAATACAAGACCACACTGTTTCACACTGAGCCCTGATGTCCTAGTCACGGTTTCTTTCCCATCTCTTACACACTTCATATCAAAATTTTAAATAGCACATGTGACAGTGTTCGCAGCACAGTAATGTGCAACTCCGAGTTTATGCACACATTATATATAATGTTTGTTCACCTCCATAAGTTTCTTCAGGTCGAACTCTACACTCTTTCTTGGCTTTGCTGCAACAATCGGTTCTTGCTCGAGCCCGAAATGCTCAGGTGGTCTGGCTTTACGGCTCGGGTTCCGCCTCTCGCAATGGTCTTCAGAAGAACGTATTCTGGGACTCTGCTGCTTTCTCTTTTTCTGTTTGTCAGGAAAAAGACCACTGAATAAAATTGGAGAGAAAGCTAAATGTGTCATCCAAGTTATTTTCTTTCCCTACAATAATTTCCTGCTTAAAAGCACAACCAAGGCCCAATTCCAGGGTTACCTAGGTCCAAAGATTTGGGACAGCTGTGGCCTAACAGTTAGAATGTGAGCAACACCTTTCCTTTCTCCACCTCATAACTAAAGTGCCCTTAGGCAAGGCACCTGCACTCACTATTTACATTCGTGCGTGAGCACTCAGTTTCTCGCTCTTCTTTCCTAAATAATATAGGACCACAATTGGGGCAGAAATCCAACCTTTAATTCCAGTGCCTTTATTCAGTGGGGGAGGGATCCCGCATAAAGAAATAATTATTTTACATCAAATCATGTGAGCCACAATTATTAGCACTCCCAATGTTAATACTTTGTACACCCCACCCTGGCCAATAAAACAGCACCTAAACTTCTGTAATGTTTCACAAGACGGGAAACTATAGAAAGCGGGATCTTCAACAATCCCTCTTTCCACAATCTCTTTAAATCATCCAGCAGTCTGGGTCCTCTCCAGCTCACTTCATATGTTTTAAATGGGGCTGAGGTCTGGGGACTGAGATGGCCATGGGAGAAGCGTAATTCTACGTAGTTCTGGTGAACTAGTCCTGTATAGATTTGGCCACATGTTTAGGATCATTATCTTGCTGAAAGACCCAGTGACAACCCATCTTCAGTTTTCAGGCAGAGGCCCCCAGATTTTGATTTATAATGTCCTGGTATTTCAAAGACTTCAGGACACCATGCACACTAACAAGGTTCCCAGGGCCTCTGGAAGAGAAACAGGTCCACAGCACCAGCAATCCTCCCCCATATTTCAGTCAGCATGCGGTGCTTTTCTGAATACTCATCTTTTGTGTTCCGCCAGACCCACTTCATGTTTTTGTTTCCAAAAAGCTTTATCTTGACTCATGATCTTTTTACTAAATTTAATGCTTCAGTAATTCTGCAGTTTTTAAAAAGATATTGAAATGTTTTATAAATTTTGAATTTGTGGTATAGTTAGCATGAATTCTATTGCTAGAGTGCTGCAATTCCACCTAAATAACAACAGACTTTTACTGTTGGTTGGAAATGCATAGGAATGCACATCCTTAGCCAGACTCGTTTTTTATTAATATTACCTTTTCATCTTTCGATTGGGTTTTATGCGAAAATTGATTGTTCAAAGAAAATTATTTGGTTTACCTTAGCTTCATTAATCGTTTGCGATTTGAAATTGAACTCTTAGTCATTATACTTAATATAAAATAACCATGTTTGGCACAATATAACACACTATATGTGTTGAAAGTGCCATTAAACTTCATCCATTCATTCATTCTATGTTGCTCTCATCTGACCAAAGTACACAGTCCAGGTTGAAGTCCCAGTACCGCTTAGCAAACTCCAGAAAAAAAAAGACGTTTGTGTTTATGAGCGTGACAAAAAAAAAAATGTTCTCCCCCTTGCATGCCTCCCAAACAGTTTGTTGGCATGTAGATGGTGCCTGATGGTAGTTTTGGAGACTCTCTGACCCCAAAATGCTACCATTTGTTGCAATTCTTTAACAGTGAGCTTTGGATAACTTTATTTCTCTTACTATCCTTCTCACTGTGCGTAGAGGCAAAATAACCTTGCATCCTCATCCAGGCTTTTTTAACGCTCTTCAAGTTGTTTTAAACTTCTGAACAATTCCTCTGATGGCAGACATGGGCAGGTGCAGGTGACAGGCTATTTTCTTGTAGCCATTGCCTGACTTGTGAAGGTAGGCACACATCTGCCTGACCTGAATGGTGTGTTCCTTTGTCTGTCCCATGTTGAAGAGTGGACAAGAGAAATGGCCTCCATGTCAGGTCATATTTATATCTCATGAAAACAGGAAGTGGCAAATTACTAATGAAATTTTCCTAGATACTTTGATCAACTTGGAAAACTACTGTAAAAATGACAGAAATATTTAATTTATTTTCTAGGAATTGTTAGGGGTTCCAATAATTATAGCACAGGTCATTTTTATAAAAAATAATTTTAGTCATGGATTTTTTCCCCTTAAAATTCACTTTACATTTTATACAGTTTTGTAACTTCTGCAATAAAAAAAAATTAATTTAAGGCTTTTGAAACATCTTTAATAGGAGTGCCAATAATAATGCTACACACATCGAGCACGACTGCTGTATGAAAAGGAGGCAGGATGAATCCAAGAGATGGTATTTGAAGGAATCATGCTTCGAAGTTAATCAAGCGCCTCTTCAATGGAGTATTAAGGTATGTTGTATTCTCTTAAGCTTTACTGTGTTACATCATAATTAGCATCAAATTTTGGCCCATTGCAGCCTATTCTTGTCGAAAGTCAGCAATGGTTCTTTTACATGCCTCACACCATAGACAGAGACATGGCCAGCCTTTGATAACTCGGTTAGCTGCACTGGGGGGGCAACCTGTGGTGAGTGGGGCGTTAACCCCCAACCTTAGGATCAGTGATCCAGCACCTATACCACCAGGCCACCACTGCCCTTAGAATACTTGCTGAATACCTTTTATCTTCAGGAAGACAGTGAAATGTTTCTACAGCAGCTGCTAAAGATCATAGCTGTTAGCAAGCTCCACTACGTGCTAATAGTTAATTTAGCGGTCAGATACGTCCTGGTCTGGATACATGAATTATTGCATGTGTCGACTAATCAGTCTGCATGCATGGTCATTACCATACAATAACATATTATTTCAAACTAACTTGCTAATTACACATAGTAAATGAATGTATTTTTGTCCTCTCGCTGACAGCAGTGTGTGTGTGAATCATTGCGTGGGATTGAAAACACACCCTACTCTCTAACAATAACTTTACTTGTTATTTTTAATTTTTTTATTTTCATATACTGTATTAATCCCATATGGGAAATTATACTCTACATTCAACCCGTCCAAGCTGAGGGCATGTGCGCACACGGGGAAGTGGGCTGCCACACACATTGGGTTGACCAGAGAGCAGTTGGGGGTTAGTTTCCTTGCTCAAGGGCACTTTAGCCATTTATGTGGAGTTGAAGGTGCTGCTCACACCCACACCACATCACATTTTTTCCTGCTAGTTCGGGAATCGAACCAGTGACCTTTTGGCCCCAAAGCCACTCCCCACCCCCCCATTCGGCCATGTTACTGTTCATTCATGCTTCCAGTTCAGAGTAAGCCTGTGTCGAGATTACTGAAAAACTTTAAGCATGACTTTCACCTGGAGAGTTGTGTATTTTATACCTAGTGTGGAATGAAATGCAGACTATGCACCCAGGTGTTTCTCCAAGATTTCCACGTCAACAAGTGATTCAGATAAAAAACTACATAATGCTGATTTACTTTCCTGACAAAAACACTCAATACTCTGGATTTATCTGGCTTTTAAAGGCAAATCAGACACTAAAACAGCCAACTGAATAAACAAATTCAAGGTACACCTCAGAATACCATAAAGGTAAAAAGGTAACATCTATTGGGCTTACGGGCGTGTCAGGCTGGAGCTTATCCTGTTTCTTTAGCATAAAGCTACTAGGATTTTAACAATTCCCGGATGGGACATTAGTCCATTGCAGGTCACCTTCCCAGTATTATTGCTGGGTGGAGAGAGACTTGTGGTTAAGACCTCACCAGAGATCATGGAACAGTGGTAGTCTTACAGGGATTTAAAAATCATCATCTTCCACCGCTTAATCTGGGGTCAAGTTGCAGGGGGGCAGCAGCCTATGCTATGAGGTCCAGACTTCCCTCTCCACAGCCACTTCCTCCAGCTCTTCCAAGGGGATACCGGGGCATTGCCAAAGTAGCCGAGAGACATAATTCCTCCAGCATGTTCTAGGTCAACCCCGGGGTCTTTTCCCGGTCGGGCCTGCCTGAAATACCACACCAGGGAGGCGTTAAAGGAGGCATTCTAACCAGATGACCAAGCCACCTCAACTGACACTTCTCAATGCAGAGGAGCAGCAGTTCTACTCCAAGCTCCTCCCGGATGGCTGACCTTCTCAGCCTCTCTAAGTGAGAGTCCCAACACCGAGCAAAAGCAGCTCATTTCAGCCATTTGTATCTGTAATCTTGTTTTTTCAGTCACTATCCAAAGCTCGTGACCATAGGTGAGTTTTGGAATGTAGATCGACTGGTAAATTGAAAGATTTGCCTTGCGGCTCAACTCCCTCTTCACCACGACAGACCGACCCTGGCTTCGCTTTACAGCAGAAGCTGAAGCGATCCGCCTGTCAATCTCCCGCTCCATCCTTCCCTCACTCATGAACAAGACCTCAAGATACTTGAACTCCACCACTTGGGAGCAGAATTCATTCCAGACCTGGGAGGTTCATTCCACCCTTTTCCAGCTGAGAAAAACGGCCTTGAACTTGGAGTTGCTGATCATCATCCCGGCCATTTCTTCGCACTCGACTACGAATTGCTCCAATGAGAGCTGGAGGTCCCAGATTCATGAAGCCAAAAGGACAATGTCACCCGCAAAAGGCCCGTAGTAATGTGTCTGGTACTCCCGGAGCACAACCCACAAGATAGCCGGAGGGACACAGTTGAGAGCCTTCTCTAATTCCACAAAATACATGTAGGCAAATTGGACAAACTCCCAATGTCCCCTCCAGAATCCTGTAGAGCGTAAGAGCTAGTTGAGAGTGCAGTGGCCAGGAAGAAAACCACATTAAAAAATAAAAAAAAATCATGTTCTCTCAATCATGAGCTTAGCAGCCTAACCATGACTCCATCGGCCCAGCCCCAGAACATAGTGCACTACTTACATGGTGATGGTTTGCTTACATTTTAAAAACAATTAATGTGCCCCTCCACCTATACCTCTCCCTCTCCACACACACACACACACACAAAATTACTGAACAGTAAAAACAATATAGCACTTACAGGTGTGGTCTTTTGGGAGATTTCAGGTAACGAGCTTAGGTCTGCAAATAACTTTGCAAGCTGCAAGCACATCATACACACACACACACACCTTTCATGATGAACTCTGAATGGTTTTGAGTGTGTATCTCTCAAAGAATTTAAAGTCAATAAATAAAAAATCTAGAATTTAAAGACATTTAAAAGCATTTACCATTGCTTTATTCTCCTGAATATTTTTAGCTCTTTGACTCAGTATTTGCACATCTGCCTCGGTTATTTTGACCTCCTCCTCTTCCTCCTCCTCCTCCTCTTCCGAGTCATTATTATGCACCCTGGATCTCTTCTCCATTTTCCTGCTTTTGTTAGCCACAGGTGGATCTGCAGCGCCTCCTCTCCTCTTTCTGCTTCTGTCCACAGGCTGTTCTCTGTTCATGGAAGTATTTAGCAGCGATTTCTTTGCCACAGTGCTTTTTTGGGTGGAGCTTCTTCTGGCGGGAAACCTGAATGCGACACACAATCCTGAGCTCCGCCTTTTCGCGGGGGCAGCATCATCGTCGTTGTCGTCAGAATAAAACCCAATGTCATCACTATCTTCCTCTTCCTCGTAATCCTGGGTGAAGACAAACACAATTATTGGAAAAAATACAGAGAGACAGAGAGAGAGAGAGAGAGAGAGAGAGATCAATTACCATGCCGCTCCAACTGTTATGTAGAGCACTCTCGTCTTTACTAAAGCCTTCAAACTCCTCTTCACTGTCCGTCTCCATGAAAACCCGAGCCAACTCATCTGTAATGAATTTCGATCTAAAACGTGGAACCTGGATAATCATAATAAAACACCCCGTTTATAGAGAACAATGGATTTTTGAGGTCATCACCTTATAAACAATCGCCGTTTGAGAACTGAGAATTATTTGTGCGGCTTTCGAAGTGAAACCGTTACTAAAATCTACCTATCGATCTAATCTATTATGCTCTTTAAAGCAGCAAATAAGTAAACATTAGATGATGCTCACTGGCTTCCATGAGGTCTGGGAGTGGAGGCTGTCTCGACTCTCCTCAGAAAACTGCCCCGGAGAAGCACCTCCGAAACCAAGAAACTCCTCCTCCTCACTCGACCCTTCAAATATGTCCACTAAGGCTCTCTGCAAAAGACGTTCCGCACACGATTACTTGGGCCTAGACAATATGACTTTAACCTCACACATGCGTACAATACTCTACTCACTTATTTTCCAAACCACTTAAACCTCTTTAAGGGTCATTGGAAGGAAAAGCATATATCAGCTGACACTGGGCAAACAGATACACCCTGAACAGATCTCAGGACAATCATATGGCAACACACAGGTAATTTGGGGAGCAAATTCGCTGAATGTGCATCTTTTGACCTTGGGAGGAAACTGGAGCACTTGGAGGAAAACCACACAAGCAGAACATAAGCTCCACATAGAAATGGCCAAGGTTAGGAGTCAATGGAAACACGGGACATTCCTGCTGTAAGGCAGATGAACCCACCATCCCATCTCATAATACTCCAGTGTGTTTCAAACTAATCCACCATATACAGGGATCCCTCACAACTGCATGCTTCAATTCATGCAGCTTCAGTAGATCGCAGGTGTTTTTAAATATTCATTGAATTAAAAAATAAAGAGATTAAGGAAGAATAGGGGGAAAATGCCACAAAAACAAGGCCAATTATGCAAAAAAAAAAAAAAAAAAAACCTAAACACAAAAAATTTTTTTTGTGAAGTGCACATTTGAACATGTGTACCTGCATTTGCGTGCATGTACGCGTCAGTATGTGTGTATTTATATTTTATTTACAACTTACGCATTATTTTTTAATGTTTCATTGTTATTATAAGCATTTATAGCATTGAATATGCATTTATTGATACTATATACACATCATATGTCTGTCTTCCTTTCGGCTTTTTCCCTTTCACTCGGGAGTCGCCACAGCGAATCATCTGATTCGCACGTTTTGATTTGGCAGAGGTTTTTACGTCGGATGCCCTTCCTGTCACAACCCTTTAGCAAGGGACAGAAACACGCTGACGACTTTGCAGCCTACTCTTTACGAAAGTCAGCAATGGTTCTTTTACATGCCTCTCACCATAGACAGTGAGAGACATGGCCTGCCTTTGATAACCCAGTTAGCTGCACTGGTGGGGACAGTGACAACCTTGTGGAGAGTGGGACTTGAACCCCCAACTTTTGGATCAGCAATCCAGCGCCCTATACCACTAGACCACCACTGCCTCCCTACATACACATCATATATTGATATTATATATACATCAGCCAGGGGGGTTGGGGAGGTGATCTTACTTCACGGAATTCGGTGGTCGCATAGGGATCTCGGCCCAATTAACCGCAGAGAGTGAAGGATCCCTGTATTTTGTTTAAATTTATGTCAAACATTACTGCAAACAATCTTTTTTTAAATCCTCAGATAAACAGGGTAAATCTGTTGGGATTTCTACACCCAAGTCTAGTGGCTCATCAGAGCGTATCTCTGGTTTCTGTAGCATGAAGCGACTAGAAGTTCAATTCCTCCTGGATGAGACCCTAGTCCTTTGCAGGTTACCTTCTCAGTATTTTTTATGGGCATCCATTTACAGCAATCCCCTGTGTTCGGTCACCTCTTCTGGTTGTGCAGCGTTTTCTGCCACACTTTTTCCTTCCCACAGACGTCCCACTGAGGTGCCTTGATACAGTATTCTCGGAACAGCCTATTCGCTCAAAGATTTCTTTCTGTGTCTTACCCTCTTGCTTGAGGGTGTCAATGATGGCCTTCTGGAGAGCAGTCAGGTCGGCAGTCTTACCCATGATTGCGGTTTTGCGTAATGAACCAGGGCTGGGAGTTTTTAAAAGCCTCAGGAACCTTTTGCAGGTGTTTGGAGTTAATTGGTTGATTCAGATGATTAGGTTAATAGCTCGTTTATAGAGTACCTTTACATGATATGCTAATTTTTTGAGATAGGAATTTTTGGTTTTCATGAGCTGCATGCCAAAATCATCAGTATTAAAACAATAAAAGACCTGAAATATTTCAGTTGGTGTGCAATAAATCTAAAATATATGAAAGTTTAATTATCAGTACATTACAGAAAATAATGAACTTTATTACAATATGCTAATTTTTGGAGAAGGACTAGTACATATACATACTGTACCTCAACTTGTGGGTTTATCATGTGGGATTCCCAACACTAATAAAAGTGTCACAGTCACAAATCAAATAGTCACTCTTATAGATAATGTCCTTCCTCAACACTAATATCAACAGTCATTTTTATCTAAACACAATCTGGAAACAAACTATACACATGACGACAAGTTTGTTGAACTAATGTTTCTTTATCTTTAATGCTTTAGCATGGCACTTTCTTGTTTCCTTTTGTGCAACCTGAAATGTCCTTCTGGAAACTGCCCGAGAAAGTTTGTTGTCCTCCTGGAGGCTGAGGCGTTTCGGTCGAGTCTCAGATTCATAGTTTTACATTTCCAATATTAATGAGCTAATTACACGAGCACACACCCCCGTTGCTGTTTAGAAACACTGAATAACAATTCGTATTTACATAAGTTAATTACGAAAAACTGGTGAGTTAATGAGGGAATAATTTATTTATTCTAAAAGCAGAAAAATGGTTCAGTGACCATAGTTGGCTCATTTGATTCAGTTCACGGAATAAACATATGAATGTTCTACGCCTAAAACATGCACGCATTCACAATAATTTAAAAAATATAATCGGAAACTAGACAAGAAAATTCTCAAACATACCTCAAAATTAACTACATCACTTGGTCGGCGACAGAAACTGGTTGTTTCACTGGGTCTTTTCTTTGGGTTAAGTCCATAGGGTTCTGGAATCTTCGCTTGAACACCAAATGTTCTGGCAATTTGTTTTCCTTAATTACAGTTTTTTGACATGTTTCTTGCTTTTCACGTGGCTGTCAAATGCCTTAAAACCCCTTTCACAATAGTCGATTGTGTACGTGGTGTAATGACGACACTATCGATAGTGTCGTCATTACACCACGTACACAACGCCTTCCCAGATCGATCGATTTTGTGGAAGTCACCGAACAAGTTCGTCACCTTCTTTTTACCTACGAATGCTACGGTTTCTTTTTCCATCCATTCCCACCTAAACTTGTTTTTCACACCTTTATCGATTTCTTTGATTCAATGCAGCCGTTTGGGCACAAGCCAGTGTTCACCCTCATGCTGGTCCCAAGCCCGGATAAATGCAGAGGGTTGCGACAGGAAGGGCATCCGGCATAAAACTTCTGCCAAAATTCTCATGCAAATGATCAAAACGAAATTCATACCGGATCGGTCGAGGCCCGGGTTAACAATGAACGCCATCATCGCTGTTAACCAACAGGGTGCTGGTGGAAATTGGACTACTGCTGGTCGAAGAAGGAGAGGCGGGAGGTGTGTCCGTAGGCGGTGAGAGAAGAGGAAAGGTGTGAGTCTAGGACTGAGAGTAGAGACTTTGAATGTTGAAACTATGACAAGAAAACGCGAGAGAGCTGGCTGACATGATGCAGAGGAGGAAGGTGGACATACTGTGTGTTCAGGAGACCAGGTGGAAAGGTAGCAAGCTTAGGAGCAGGGTTTAAACTGTGTTATCATGGTGTGGATGGGAAGAGAAATCGAGAAGGAATCATCTTGAAGGAGGGCTTTGTCAGGAATGTTCTAGAAGTAAAAAGAGTGTCAGACAGAGTGATGAATCTCAAGTTAGAAATTGAAGGTGTGGTGTTCAATGTTGTTAGTGCTTATGTCCCACAGGCAGGATGTAAACTAGAAAGGAAGGAGAGATTCTGGAGTGAGTTAGATGAAGTGATGCAGAGTACCCCCAGAGGTGAAAGAGTGGTCATTGGGGCAGTCTTCAATAGTTGATTAGTTGGTGCAGGCAACAGAGGGGACGAGGAAGTGATGGGCAGGTTTGGTATCCAGGACAGGAACACAGAAGGACAGATGTTGATCGATTTTGCAAAAAGGATGGAAATGGCTGTGGTGAATACTTTCTTCCAGAAGAGACAGGAGCATAGGGTGACTTATAAAAGCGGAGGTAGGAGCACACAGGTGTGGTGTAGGCGATGTGATTTGAAGGAAGTCAGTGACTGCAAAGTAGTTGTGGGTGAGAGTGTTGCCAAACAGCATAGGATGGTGGTGTGCAGGATGATGCTGATGGTGAGGAAGGTGAAAAAGGCAAAGGCAGAGCAGAAGACAAAGTGGTGGAAGCTGAAAAAGGAAGAGTGTCGTGTTGTCTTCAAGAAGGAGTTGTGGCAACTACAGAGGGCTAAAGTTGACGAGCCATATGATGAAGTTATGGGAAAGAATAGTGGAAGCTAGACTAAGGGCAGAGGTCAGCATTTGTGAACAACAGTTTGGTTTCATGCCAAGAAAGAGCACCACAGATGCAATGGTTTTCCAACAGGATGTTAATAAAGAAGTACAGAGAAGGTCAGAGGGAGCTGCATTGTGCTTTTGTGGATCTGGAGAAAGCATATGACAGGGTGCCGAGAGAAGAACTGTGGCATTGCATGAGGAAGTCTGGAGTGGCAGAGAAGTATGTTAGAGTGGTGCAGGACATGTATGAGAGATGTAAGACAATGGTGAGGTGTGCTGTCGGTGTGACAGAAGAGTTCAAGGTGGAGGTGGGACTGCATCAAGGGTCAGCTCTCAGCCCCTTCTTGTTTGCGTTGGTGATGGACAGGCTGACAGACGAGGTTAGACAAGATTCTTCATGGACTATGATGTTTACAGATGACATTGTGATCTGTAGTGAGAGCAGAGAACAAGTGCAGGAAAATCTAGAGAGGTGGAGGTATGCCCTGGAAAGGAGA
>CM045728.1:81632349-81697349 GCA_024760905.1 Plotosus lineatus | reverse complement strand
GCCAACTTCAGGCGAGGGCAGAGTACACCCTGGACAGCTCGCCAGGCTATCGCAGGGCGGAAACACGCTGACGGATTTGCAGCCGACTCTTGTCGAAAGTCAGCAATGGTTCTTTTACATGCCTCACACCATAGACAGTGAGAGACATGGCTGGCCTTTGATAACCCAGTTAGCTGCACTGGGGGCTAAGATGGTATATCAAGGTCTATTGAACTCTATTAAGCCGCACTTTGATTCCCATGTTCAAATACAATTGACATCAAATTATAATAAAATGCAATAATTGTAATCATCAACAAAATTCCACCAAGTTTCCTCAAGATCATTGTGATTCGATCCCACAACCCTCCATGCTCAAATCATGGAGATTGTGGATATTGTGGTGTGAACCCGGGCTTAGCAATATTATCCTCTATACTGATCTTTTGCATGAGATTTAGAATGTAAAAGTAAAATTTACAGTTACATTTTGTAAATAATCATTTCCTCTCTAAGGGTCACGGGGAGGCTGGAGCCTATCTCAGTCAACACCCGGCAAAGGCAGGGTACACCCTGAACGTCTCGCCAGACCAAAGCAAGGCCAACACAGACACATGACTATTCACGCTTACATTCACACCTAGTGGCAATTTGAAACAGCTAATTATCCTAAAGTGCATGTGTTTGGATGGTGGGAGGAAACCAGAGTACTCAGAGGAAACCCACACAAGCATAAGGAGAACATGCAAATTCCACACTGAAATGCCTGGACTTGGGACTCAAACTCAGGACCTTCTTGCTGTGAGGCAGACTTGCTGACCACTAACCACTACGCCACCATCCTGCCTTTTCCAGAACAATTTACTCTTTATTAGGGTGTAAAGAGTCTGGAGTCCTTCCCAAGCAATTCCAGACAAAAAAGGCGTGATACACCCTGAACAGCTCACAAGACCATTGCAGGGTGACACCGATGCATAGTCATTTACACCGTGGGACAATCGAGAATATCAGAGTAACCTAATGTGTATGCTTTTGGAATGTGGGAGGAGACCAGAGCACCCAGAAGAAACCCATGCAAGCACAGGAACAACACATGAACTCTATATGGCGTCTTGTCCATTTTAGAATGTATAGATTTTAAACTTGCAGTGTGGGAACATTTCAGAACGGGTTCCATATCAGGGTATTCATAAAGGGTTTCCTTACCACCAGGCCACCACTGCTCCGACAAGCCAAATTTATTTTTTTTATTTTATTTTCCACAATTTTATCTCCCCTAATGCTTTAGTCATATCCAATTCTCACCTGTTGTGTCTTGCCTCCCCATCGCAAACACCAAAATTTCTAAAAACATTCATATTTTTATTTATTATATTTAACATTAATATAATTCTTATCTTATTTACTGTAATGTGTTTCATGGAGGGTGGCACAGCAAGAAGGTCCTGTGTTTGAGTCCCTAGGTTTTACGAGTGCATTTCTCTGTGGGGTTTGCATGTTCTCCTCTTGTGCTTGTGTGGGTTTCCTCTAGGTACACTGGTTTTCCCCCACAAACCAAAAACATGCACATTCGGATAATTGGCCCTTGATCTTAGGAGTGAGAATGAACTCCTAAGAGCCTAAGAACGCCTTGTGCCAGCCTCCTTGCAAATATTTTTTTCTTTTTTTAATTTATCCAGAATTTGTCCCTAATTTAGTCATATCCAATTCCCACCCATCAGGTATCACCTTCCCCATCACATGACTACCACCAACCAGGGAGGTGTGAAAGCATGCAAGTACCCCTTCTGTGACATGCAACACTAGCCACCTGCCTCTTTTCGAACTGCTGCACCGTGTGTATTTCGGGACAGTCTAACACATTCGGAGGGAAAGCGCTATCCGTCCCCTTGATTGAGCTCACAGACGCCCATGATTGGTTGGCGATCACTGTAAGTGAGCGCATGCTCGGCCAATTAGCTCCCATGGACTCCCGGTCACGGACGGCTGTGTGTATTCAACCAGATTCAAGCTGGTATTCGCTGGGTTAATGGACCCTGTTGATGCCCCATTTGGGAGTCCTCATTAAAAATCTAACTGGAACAAGCAGTTTGGCAAATGAGGTTTCTATGAATGATAAGAGGTTGTCTTCAAAGCAGTACAAGTGGGAACAGTTCAATTCTAAACTTTTAGAATATTAAATTTTGCATCATGAAGTAAATTAAAATCCTACTAGTGTGTTTCTGATGTGATACTCAAGTGACAATAATCTGGTTTAATGACTTCATGCTGATTGGTTATTAAGCTATGTACATCACCAGAAATGGAGTGTACACCTGTCTTCTTCACTTGGTCCATGCATGATCATTTCAGTTAAATGCACCTCTATCTGCTCACTTCTTCTCATCATTTTCTGCCCAATTGGCACCATAGTGGTGCAAAGTAGAGTTTTTTGCCAGTTTGTTAGCATAACAAACACCTGCATCCATTGACGAAGCTGCTTCGCATGTGTGGATGAGGAAAAAACAGCGAATTGTGCTTTTCTGTCCATCAAACACTTCTTTATTCCCCAGTGCTCCCATTAGTGTGCTGAGCTTAACGACACCCTGGATGACAGCGAAATGATACGGTGTGTGTTCAGAGCGGAGGAGAGGAAATCAGCCCGCGTGCCGTTGCCCTGCACCGGGCGCACAGCAGGTAGCTGCGCTTCATCCATCCTGCATCGAAAAAGCGAAAATTACAAACAGCTGTTCCACCATTGTTTAGCACTGTCTTCTGAGCGCGCCCGTGTGTGTGTGTGTGTGTGTGTGTGTGTATGTGTGTGTGTGTACTTGATAACATGCAAAAGGATACTCAGTGAATGTAACTTTATCAATTTCTACAGCATATGGAGATAAATCACTCTATACTCAACAATTAATAAGAGACGATAAAGCTAGGGTTGGTAATCTGAAAAACTCTCAAAATTTGAACGTTGCATTTCTTCGTGGGTTCCGATTAAACGCTCTCCTGCCCTCAGAGGACCGACCAAAGCCATGTTCCCTATCTACATATACAAGCTTCTTTTTTTACTGCTTATGCATAGTGGGGTCACACACAAGCAGGAAGACATGTGAGTATTTGATTGGATGTTTCTCGGTTTACAGTGAGGCAGTGATTGAACAGAATCTTAACAGGATTATAGGAGCCACAGATGGCAGATTTTTCAGAATTTTTTCAGATTGATTGCTGTTGATGTGTAAAGACCACTTGATCCAATACAACAGTCCATGTATACAGAAATACGTTTACTAATCCCAGTTTTAAAGGTACTGTATAGTCTGTGAATTGGGCGGGAGGGGGATGTGTCCGTAAACCTCCCTCAAATTCAAAAGGCTCCTATCTTCAGGTTCCATAATTTACTTGTTTATTTATTTTTGCTCCAAAGGTGGAGATTTCTGCGATAAAGGGCAACTTGATTGACAGGCAAATGACCTCACTGGTTGAATTGTAATAAGCCACAACATTTGCATTTCTCACCTTTACACAGACCAGTGACTCCAAAATATATTTACTAGCTGTATACAACTATTTTGTTGTTGAGTTGTTTTTATATCTGCCAGTTTGCACTTTAATGTTGCTGTTGTTATTATTATTGTTGTCGCTGTACAGGCCTGTATCTTGATATATCACCATCAAATCTCCAGGGTAGCAACATGGGACCAGAAAAGAGTTCATGAAAATATTATTGTTGATCAAGTTTAAGGTCAGCTGCCAGTTGATTATTATAATGGCTACGTAGGTGCTGGTGTGATTTCCTCCATCAAGGGCCTCTAGATTTTAAATGTACTGACTTAGAAATCACTGACTATTACTTTAATCATCATGATTATTTTTAAGGTGATCCCAGATAGCCTGTTGCAGCATTTGGGACTGTTTTGGATATTTCCTGGGCTTATTTCTTCAAATAAGGCATTAGGGTGCAGCTGTGTGCATGTGATTCTTTTCTCTGTACAAGTTTCCTTTGGGTTCTTCTGTTTTCTTCACCTTTCCAAGACATGGTGGTGAACTGATTTTGCGAAATTACCCCGAGTGTGAACATTTGTGTGCATGATGCCTCGTGATGGACCAGTGTTTAAGTCATGATCTATTCTTGCGCCCAGCTCTGAATCCATAGAAACCCTGACCAGCATAAGATGATGATAATTGAAGATAAGGGGTAACTGCTCCAGATGTGAGTACTGGCTGTCCTAAGAATATTATTATTAATTAGTATTATTGCCAAAGAATATTATTATTAACATTCATTCAATTTTCAATTCGCATAATCCTAATTAGAGTCGCGGAGAGGCTGGTTCCCATCTACGCCAACTTTGGGAGAGGGCAAATTTATACCCTGAACATCTTGCCAGGCGATTGCAGGGCATAAAAACGCTGACAGCTATGCAGCTACTCTTGACCGAAGTCATCAATGGTTCTTCTACAAGCCTCTCGCTATCGACAGTGAGAACGATGGCCAGTGAGCTGCACGTTGGGGACAGCATTGACAACCGTTGATAGGGAGGCTTGAAACCCCAACCTAGGATTTTAGGCTCACTAATCCAGCACCTTACCCCGGTTTAAAAGGATCAGTCGAAATCTCTGGTCTGAATGCGTCTCAATGGCGCGCTCTAGTGTTTGGAATTTGTTTTCTGTCTGTCTGTCTGTCTGTCTTCCTTTCGGCTTTTTCCCTTTTACTCAGGAGTCGCCACAGCAAATCATCTGATTCGCACATTTTCATTTGGCAGAGGTTTTTACGTCAGATGCCCTTCCTGTCACAACCCTTTTAGCAAGGGCCAGAAACACGCTGACGACTTTGCAGCTACTCTTTACGAAAGTCAGCAATGGTTCTTTTACATGCCTCTCACCATAGACAGTGACAGACATGGCCCGCCTTTGATAACCCAGTTAGCCGCACTGGGGGGGCGGGGGGGCAGTGACAACCTTGTGGAGAGTGTGACTCGAACCCCCAACCTTTGGCTCAGCGATCCAGCACCCTATACCACTAGACCATCACTGCATCCTTCTGTCTATAGTAATGAAATTAAGATAAAATACAGCTTTATTAATCTCACAATGGAGAAATTCACTATTATTCACTATTCACAATTAGTTTTTAGTTTCAATGAAGTAGGCTAATAATGGTCGTCTAGTCGTCCATCCGTCTAGTCGTCCACATGGACTGGAACTGGACGACTATTATTAGCCTATTCAACTTTAAAAAATGGAGGACGATGACTCTTGTTCTGAGGGGCACACAATAACAATAAAAATTCTATGAAAAAAACAGATTTTCTGAAAGATATTTCCACTTTCATCTGCTGGGGTGATTTTTCTGGGAAATGTTTATATTCAGCCACATAAGGGCAGTGGTGGTCTAGTGGTACAGGGCGCTGGATCGCTGATCCAAAGGTTGGGGGTTCGAGTCCCACTCTCCACAAGGTTGTCACTGCCCCCCCCCTCCAGTGCAGCTAACTGGGTTATCAAAGGCGGGCCATGTCTCTCACTGTCTATGGTGTGAGGCATGTAAAAGAACCATTGCTGACTTTCGACAAGAGTAGGCTGCAAAGCCGTCAGCGTGTTTTGCGCCCTGCGATGGCCTGACGAGCTGTCCAGGGTGTACTCTGACCAATGTGTTTTGAGTTGAGACAACACGGTGGTCTCGTGGTACTAGGTTTGAATTCTGAGCTGTGGGTCTGAGTGCAAGGTTTGGTTGGTTCTGTGTAGAGTTTTCATGTTACCCTGTGTTAATATGGATTTCCTCTGGGTCCTCTGGTTTCCTCCAACAGTCCAAAGACATGCATATTAGGCTAATTGGCTGTTCCAAATAGCCCAAGTGTAAATGGTTGTATAGTTAGACCCTATGATGGGCTGGCGAGTTGTTCATGGTACACCACACTTTGTTCCAGCTTCCAGATAGACTCCAGCTTCCCTGAGACTATAATAGTATAAAGTGGCTTGGCAAATGAAAAAAGAGTTTTAAGTTGACAGGAAGGCTATACTAGTTCAAATAATCACGCTTTGCAACTGTCTCCTAACACAAAATTGTGAGGTGGATCGATCACAACAGGAAAATACCATATTCCATTCCATTCCAGTTAGTAAAGAACATGAATCTGAGACACTAGTGACAGAGGCTTACAAAAGTGTTCAGAAAAGATGTCGTCTGGACATTTATGCCCAGAGAACCAATCATTTTACAGGCTGTCATGTGTGATACTGCTAAAAGGTCTGCAGTTCCATCTGAACCATCTGACACCAATAACAATGCTGCAGTCATAAAGATTACACAGATTTTATTATGAATTTTATAACATTGCCCTTTGTTTGCAATGTATCTCAACACGGACCAGGTTTATTCCTTCAAAACAGCGACCTCTTGCGGTTTGTAGCTGTAATAAACAGTGAAACACCTTTGGCAGGTGAATTCTCGATCACGGCCGCGTGATTCTGACGTCACTTCAAATCTTTCAGACCATTTTGTATCAAAGTTGATTTTTTTCCCTTCTAAAATGAATATTTTGAGCTGCTGTCTTAGAAAACGGCCCTCAGATGAAGAGGTAAGACGAATTAAACAGACTCAAGGTTTATTTTGTGAATTAAAGTTTATTTTCCTACTAAAACCTGCTTTTCCTCCTGAATATGGTGTTTGTTTAACAGCAGTGTAATCAGGGTGGGTTTGTAGCCTGTGACTGGACTTTAACTGGTTCATGGAGAACTACAATATTCAGATCTTATGTTGCTTTTTAATATGGTGTAAAATGTAGTTTATTAGAGTGGGTGAGAGGTTTTAGCTTCCCAAGAAAACAATATATATACAGTATACATATATATATATGTATATATATATATATATATATATATATATATATATATATATATGTGTGTGTGTGTGTGTGTGTGTGTGTATATATATATATATATATATATATATATATATATATATATATATATATATATATATATATATATAAAAGAAATAAGGGCAACCTGCACAAGTCAGTGTAGGAATGATAAAGGAAGAAAAGCATAGACTTTAAAAAGGCTTGAATTATTTGCAGATCTTCCAGTATAAAATAAATCATTTTATTTTATTTGCTACAGAGTTATTGTAGTCATATTTTAAACTCCAAACTGAAAAAAAGAATAAGCTTTTAATGGAGCTAACAGAGGGTGGTTAGAATGTCTGCCTCACATAAAAAATGTTCTGGTTTCAGTCTTGGGATTGAATGATTCTGTGCGAAGTCCTCATGTATTTGCAGTACTTGTGTGGGTTTCCTCTAGGTAGTAGTTTTTTATTCCAAGTACATGCACATTAAAGCTCGTTGGCTGTTTCAGATTGCCATGATGTGTGAATGGTTGGGTTTGTTTTGTCCTGCGATGCTCTGGCAAGCTGTGCAGAAGGGTGTATCCCGCTTTCACACAATGTCTGCTGAGATAGGCTCCAGCCTCCCTGTGACCCTAATAGAGGATTAAGCAGTTTGGTGAGCGTGAAAGAGAACGCGAGACAGCAATAGAGAATGAAAATTATCACCCATGAGGCCTGTACAGTACTAACATTTGCTTGTCAAACCTCAAAGCTGTAGCAAAGTATTAATTCAATTCTTTCATATTTGCTGATGTAGCCAATTACAAATATGATACGAGATAACCAGATATGACTGACATCTACAGGTACAATATAGTATGCAGTCATGCAAGCCCCAAAGTAGAATAGTGGCAAGAGTGAGCATGTCCAACTCACAGCAAGAAGGTTGTAGGTTTGAGTCCTTGGGCTCAGCTCGGGCGTTCCTGAATGGAGTTTGCATGTTCTCTCTGTGCTTCCTCCCAGTATTCTGGATTCCTCAAATGTGCATATGAGACTAATTGTTTGTTCCAAATTGCCCCTGGGTGTGAGTGAGAGTACAAATGGATGCAAGTGTGTTGGCCCTGTGATGAATTGGCAAGCTGTTTTATGTATTGGTCTGATTACAAAAGTGACACTGAAATGTGTGACACTGACCGTTTACATTTTCTGTTATATAGAAAAAATGTTTTTCCAATTTTTTCCATGTATTAAAGCCGAGTAGATGCAGGATCATACTGCTTGAGAAGAAGCATCAGTAAATTATCAGTAGGATGACAAAAAAGTCAGTGTATAACATGGATAGAATGAATATCCCTCTATTCGCTAATAATAGCTTTAGATAATAATTGTGTAATTAGTTACACTATACCAATTGATCGTGCTCGACATGTTCAACATTTCTTTATTTTCGAAAATCAATAAATGCCAATCCATCAGTCATTGGTGGGAGCACAAGATACACAATGTAATATGGACAGGAAAAGTTATGTATAATCATCCATTCCATTTTAAGTCTGGTGTTTATTTACCAATTTTACCATAAACATGCAGAATCTGTAATTCATTGTGCTTCACCTATGCTCCCATTCATGTGGTGATTGAACCTGTGGAGACTTTAGCAGAGGCTCAGTGGGACATGAAATTAAAGAGGTCTTTCTCTTGTCACAAAATTGAGCATGACAAAGGGTGTGTAATAGGAAGTATTTGAATTATTTCAAAACTGTATTCACCATATGTACATATTTTGAGATGATGCTATCTCCCAGGCATGCACTAAAGATTTTGATGCATTCATTCACAAATAAACTTGGACATGGACATATTTATTCAATTTTGAAGTTGTGTAGTTTGAAAATAACCAGTTTTGTGATCAGACCCATATACACACAATCACACAGTACTGCACAGACGCTTTAGGCACCCTTCTTTTGGTATAAACTTTGATAAACATTTTTATTTTATAATTTGAATATTAACAAGTTAATACAAAAATATTTTAGCTTTCCAAACATTAGTTTTCCAGCACAAAATGAAATATTATATTAAAGAATAAATAATCAAATGCGACTTAAGTGTGGCTGGATCTGTAAGAAACCCAGTATACACTGGACTTGTAAAGCTGCACAAACTCTGTCTGATTCTATTCTATTTTTAGACAAAAACTCATCACAACTAATATTGAATTAGTTTCATTTATTAATGTTTACTGTGCTTTATAGATTTTTGTAGAGATATTTAATTTAATGTCATTAGTATTTATATGTAAATATAAGGCATCTTTGTTCAACACCATTCCTTTGCATGTACATAAAACATTTGCTCCAAAGCATTTTTAGAACCAGCCACACTTCTGGAAATGTTGACTGTCACATTTGATTCTTTATTTGCATATAAATCACAGCAGCTTTGATTAACTGTATTTTAATCTGAAAAGTGGCCTCGTATATATAACACTGCTCTCTTTATTCACAGACTGTACAAATATTTTCAAAGTAACATGTCATGTTGTGTTGGGGAAAAAAGGTGGTAAAAACATTTGCACAGTACTGCGTGTGTGTGTGTGTGTGTGTGTGTGTGTGTGTGTGTGTGTGTGTGTGTGTGTGTGTGTGTATTATTTCTTGAATTATAGTGCAAGTATAATAAAACAACTTGTCTGATATTTTTGAATGTAAAGAAATGAAAATGATACTCAAACAGCAAAAACATGTCACATTACCATTTTTCAGAGACAGCCTATACTTGGCGCCGTAGAATCTGCTAGGATATCTCATTCTCCTCCAAATGGTTAGTCTCATTATAAATGGCCTTTTAAAAAAATAGGCAACTTACACTCTTCACTTGTCTTATCATTTTATCTTACTCTATATCTGACCTAAATGTCATAAACACAATGTTCTCATTCAGATTCCCAGGACAGAAGTGGCAGGGTTACTGTGCGGCATGTTGGGGTGCCCGATCTGGATCAGCGCTTCAGTGACTTTGCGGAAACGTTCAACATGCAGCAGGAACACTATGAATGTATGCAGGAAAAGCTAAAAGCTCTAAAGTACCGTTATCACTGTGCCCATGACAGCAGTCTGTCCAAGTGCTTGCAGAAGATCAAGGATGATCATGGTGAGTCGAGTGCATTACTTTGAGTCTCCATTAGGTGTCAGTAGTAGATGAAGAATGGGGATTTAACGCGGCACACATCAGAATGCTGTACTTCATAAAGCCCAGAGTGTGCACACATTTGCTCCATACAAGTAGAGTGAGATAAAGTCTCCATAAAGAACATTTAAGAAAAATCAAATATATATAATCATCTGCCTCCATCTCACCCTGTCCTCTGCATCTTCTTCTCTTACGCCAACAACCTTCATGTCTTCATATCCATAAATCTCTTCTTTCGTCTTCTTGTAGGCCTTCTGTCACGTAGTTCCAACCTCAAAATCCTACTACCAATATATTCACTATCCCTCCTCTGTACATGTCCAAACCATCTCAATCTAGCCTCTCTGACTTTGTCTCCAAAACATCTTACATGGGCTTTCCCCTTTGATGAACTCATTTCTGATCCTATCCATCCTTGTTACTCCCAGAGAGAACCTCAACATTTTCATCTCCGCTACCTCCAGCTCTGTCTCTTGTCTTTTCCCCAGCCGCACTGTTTCTAAACCATACAACATCGCTGGCCTCATCACCATCTTGTACACTTTTCCTTTCATTCTTTCTGAGACTCTCCTATCACACATCACACCAGACACTTTTCTCCAACCGTTCCAACCTGCCTGCACACGCTTCTTCACCTCTTTTCCACACGCTGCATTGCTCTGGATTGTTGAGCCTAAGTACTTAAAATCCTCCACCTTCCTTATCTCTGCTCCAACCATTCCAGCCTGCCTGCACACGTTTCTTCACCTCTTTTCCACACTCTCCATTGCTCTGGATTGTTGAGCCTAAGTACTTAAAATCCTCCACCTTCGTTATCTCTGCTCCCTGTAACATCACCGTTCCTCCTGGGTCCTTCTCATTCACACACATGTATTCTGATTTTCTGAGGCTATCCTTCATTCCTCTCCTTTCCAGGGCATACCTCCACCTCTCTAGATTTTCCTGCACTTGTTCTCTGCTCTCACTACAGATCACAATGTCATCTGCAAATATCATAGTCCATGGAGATTCTTGTCTAACCTCATCTGTCAGCCTGTCCATAACCATCGCAAGCAAGAAGGGGCTCAGAGCTGACCCTTGATGCAGTCCCACCTGCACCTTGAATTCCTCGGTCATGCCGATAGCACACCTCACCACTGTCTTACATCTTTCAGAAATGTCCTGCACCACTCTAACATACTTCTCTTCCACTTCAGACTTCCTCATGCAATACCACAGTTCTTCTCTTGGCACCGTGTCATATGCTTTCTCCAGATCCACAAAACCACAATGTAACTCCGTCTGACTTTCTCTGTACTTCTCTATTAACATCCTCAAAGCAAACACTGCATCCGTGGTACTCTTTCTTGGCATGAAACCAAACTGTTGTTCAATAATGCTGGCCTCTGCCCTTAGTCTAGCTTCCACTCTGTCTTCCTTTCGGCTTTTTTCGTTTTACTCGGGAGTCGCCACAGTGAATCATCTGATTCGCACATTGGATTTGGCAGAGGTTTTTACGTTGGATGCCCTTCCTGACACAACCCTTTTTAGCAAGGGACAGAAACACGCTGACGACTTTGCAGCCTACTCTTTATGAAAGTCAGCAATGGTTCTTTTACATGCCTCTCACCATAGACAGTGAGAGACATGGCCCGCCTTTGATAACCCAGTTAGCTGCACTGGGGGGACAGTGACAACCTTGTGGAGAGTGGGACTCGAACCCTCAACCTTTGGATCAGCGATCCAGCGCCCTATACCACTAGACCACCACTGCCCCTTAGTGTAGCTTCCACTATTCTTTCCAATAACTTCATTGTATTGCTCATCAACTTTATCCCTCTGCAGTTGCCACAACTCTGCATGTCTCACTTGTTCTTAAAAATGGGCAGAAACACACTTCTCCTCCATTCCTCCGGCATTCTCTCACTCTCTAAGACCTTCTTGAATGTTCTTGTCAGAAAAGCTACTGCTACCACTCCTAGACAATTCCATACCTCCACAGGTATATCATCAAGACCAACTGCCTTTCCACTCTTCATCCTCTTCAGTGCCCTCCTCACTTCACCCTTACTAATCTTTGCTACTTCCTGCTCCTCAACGGTCACCTCTTCTACTCTTTTTTTTCTCTCTCTCATTTTGCTCATTCATCAGCTCTTTAAAGTACTCTTTCCATCTTCCAAGCACACTTCTGTCATCAGTGAATACATTTCCCTCTCTGTCCTTTATCACTCTAACTTGCTGCACATCCTTCCCATCTCTCTAGCTCTCTGCTGTGCCAACCTGTATAAACCATTTTCTCCCTCCTTACTGTCCAACCTAGCACACAAGTCATCATACGCCCTCTGTTTGGCCTTTGACACCGCTACCTTCGCCTTACTCTGTGTCTCCCTGTACTTCTGTTTACTCTGTTCGGGTCTCTCAATGTCCCACTTCTTAGCTAACCTCTTCTTTTGTACACACTCCTGCACTTCCTTATTCCACCACCAAGTCTCCATATGTTTCCAGAGGACGCACCAAGTACTCTCCTACCTGTCTCCCTGATCTCATTTGCTGTGATTGTCCAGTCATCTGGAAGCACTTCCTGACCACCCAAAGCCTGTTTCAACTCCTCCTTGAAGACATGACACTCTTCCTTTTTTAGCTTCCACCACTTTGTCTTCTGATCTGCCTTTGCCTTCTTCACCTTCCTCACCATCAGCGTCATCCTACACACCACCATCCTATGCTGTTTAGTAACACTCTCACCCTCTACTACTTTGCAGTCACTGACTTCCTTCAAACTGCATCGTCTACACAAGATGTAGTCTACCTGTGTGCTCCTACCTTCGCTTTTATAAGTGACCCTATGCTCCTGTCTCTTCTGGAAGAAAGTATTCACCACAGCCATTTTCTTTTTGCAAAATCGATCAATATCTGTCCTTCTGTGTTCCTGTCCTGGATACCAAACCTGCCCATCACTTCATCGTCCCCTCTGTTGCCTGCACCAACATGTCCATTGAAGTCTGCCCCAATGACCACTCTTTCACCTCTGGGGGTACTCTGCATCACTTCATCTAACTCTCTCCAGAATCTCTCCTCTTCTAGCTCACATCCTGCCTGTGGGGCATAAGCACTAACAACATTGAACATCATGCCTTCAATTTCTAACTTGAGACTCATTACTCTGTCTGACACTCTTTTCACTTCTAGAACATTCCTGACAAACCCCCTCCTTCAAGATGACTCCTACTCCATTTCTCTTCCCATTCACACCATGATAAAACAGCTTAAACCCTGCTCCTAAGCTTCCAGCCTTGCTACCTTTCCACCTGGTCTCCTGAACACAGAGTATGTCCACGTTCCTGCATCATGTCAGCCAGCTCTCTATCTTTTCCTTTAATAGTTCTAACATTCAAAGTCCCTACTCTCAGTTCTCGACTCATGCTTTTCCTCTTTTCTCTCCGCCTACGGTCACGCCTCCCGCCTCTCCTTCTTCGACCAACAGTAGTTCAATTTCCACCAGCACCCTGTTGGTTAACAGCACTGATGGCGGTTGTTGTTAACCCGGGCCTCGACCGATCCGGTATGGAGGTAATATTTGTGATTTGCATGATAAAGTTTGGCATTGGTTTTACGTTGGATGCCTTTCCTGACACAACCCTCTGCATTTATCCGGGCTTGGGACCGGCGTGTGGGAGAGACACTGGTTTTGTGCCCAACCCCCCCCTCACGGCTGCATTCACACACATATATTCTACACACACACACACACACACACACACACACACACACACACATATATATTATATACTGTGTGTGTGTGTGTGTGTGTGTGTATGTGAGAGAGAGAGAGAGAGAGAGAGAGTGTCTTTATTTTGGACAACATTCTCCTCCCAGGACTACCCTCAGAATCCAGTTCCATCCCCACAACATTACTGGCCCTGCGGATCACTCACTCTATTTTTTATATCTTGTTTAATATGATAGGGAACAAACAGCACATGATGTATTCATGGCTTAAAAGAGAGACAGGATTTCTGCCAAGTAAAAAGGGCGTGAATATTTCTGCACTAAACTAAGATATAGGACTTGCTTCTACATTTCCAATGCTGTACAGTATTTATATCTGGGGAAGCACTGTAGCTTAATGGTTAGCATGGCCACCTCATAGAAGGAGTTGCGTGTTCTCCCTGTGCTTGTGTGGGTTTTCTCCGGGTACTCCAGTTTCCACCCATACTCCAAAGACATGCACATTGGGTGAATTGGCTGTTCCGACTTGCTCCTATGTGTAAGTGAGTGTGTACGTTTTGGCCCTGCGAAAGACGAGTGAGCTGTTCAGGGTTTACCCCATCTTCATTCAGAGTTGGTTGCAGCCTTATCATGATCCAAATACGATTAAGCAGTTCAGTACATAAACGATAAATGTTTTGGTAAATGATTTTCCTATTTGAAGCATAATTTGTATTAATACTTTTGTACGTCTTTTGCTCCCCTTTCAGATGAGCATCAGGTCAGCCTTCAGCTGATAGGGTACAACTTCAGCTTGACGGTGACACCAGACAGTCAGGTGCCTGACAAGCTGAACCGAACACAGGAGAACATCAGGGAGCTATGTCAAGATGTTAAAGCCATTGTGGCAGTCGGCCCCAAGCTCGAGGAGATGGTAAACTGGTTGTTGAAATCAGAAAAGAGCCTGACTCAGGCAGTGAATAAGGAAGTCAAAACACACCAGGATTCAAAACGCCTGGAAGGAAACTTGAGGGAGAATTTACGTGAGGCATCCCGAAGTAAAGGGCTCAGTACTCGCTACAGGGAAGAAGCTGGAAAACTTTTTAATGAGGTGGCCCTGCTGTCTGGGGCCAAGTCGTAGATTGCTTTCGCAAAATGAGAAACAATAAAGAATGTGGTTAGAACACCTGAAGAATAATTTAGGGAATATTTACTGTATATAATAAGAATAAATAATAAGAATAAAAGAATCTCAGTAACAGAAATGGGGGGGGGGGGGGGGGGTTTTTAAGCATAAATCACACTCACTCATTTGCCAAAGACTCTGATGAGGGTTGCAGGGATTATCTCAAACGACATGGGGTAAAGGCGGGTTAAACCCTAATCAGCTCAGTAGACCATTGCATGGCAACACACACACAGTCTGTATGAGGAAACCAGAGTACCCAGAGGAAACCCATGCAAACTCCATATGGAAACACTTGAGCCCAGGACTCGAACCTAAGACCTTCTTGCTGTAAGGGAGACATATTAACCATTTATGCCACTGTACCCCCAAAACATAAATCTGTTAGAATATTAATAAAATGCATGAGGTAACCTTTCTACCACCTCACTTTTAATTTTTGAAGCTGATTGGTCAGAAGTTCTTTAATTATTTCTGATAGCAACAGTTCTGAGAGTAGTTTCAATATAAAGCAAATCACAGGTTTATATTAGATAGATACTTTATTAATCCCAGAGGGAAATTCACATTTTCCTGCAGTATTTGCAGTAAGCGGCATACATTCTTTAAAAAAAATTGAAAACTTAAATTAAAGGGACATATAGTTAAAATGTATCGACATATATTATATATATATATATATATATATATATATATATATACACATATAATACGTGTGTGTGTGTATATGTGTATGTATGTATGTATGTATGTATATATATATATATATATATATATATATATATATATATATATATATATATGTGTGTGTGTGTGTGTGTGTATCAGAAAATCAATCCTTTTCTTTTTCCGTTTATTGCTTAGTGCAGGATTTACAGACCACCTGTCAGGCTTTTCCAAGTCTTACTGACCAGGAGCTGCCTGGCTTGAAGCGGGTGGTAGCTATCCAGTGGGGGTATGATGCCTACTTCCACTGACAGAAGTGAGCCCCTAAGCATCAGCTCTTATGCCAATTTGAGCAATGATACATGCTAACTGCATCATTTCCCATGTTGTGCCGCATCCTTTTGAAGGCACTGGAGTGTCCTCTCCAGGGCACAGGGCCTGGATAAGATGTAAGAAGGACCGGCTGTTACCCATGCAGCGGGTCCCCCCTCTCTCCACATTGTCGATGTTGTCCAAGGGAAGCACAAGGGCTCATGCATCTTGGCACCAATGACGACGCAGGAGTTGCCAGCAAGGAACTGAAGTCAGCACCAGACTGACTTAGGGACTCCATCTCCGAATTTAACCTAGGGGTTTACTCCCGAAGTCTCTCCCTAGGTGGGGTAAACCACAAAACAGTGGTGGTTTGAAATCAGAGTTTGCCTTCTCCTAGATCAGGGGTGTCCAAACTTTTTCACTAAGGGCCACATACATAAAAATATAGGAGGGTTTATAGTTTATTACACAGGGTTACTACACACGGGTTATTACACACGGGTTATTACACACGGATTATTACACACGGGGTTATCACACGGGGTTATCACACGGGGTTATCACACGGGTTTTTACACACGGGTTATTACACACTGGGTTATTACACACGGGGTTATAACACACGGGGTTATTACACACGGGGTTATCTCACGGGTTATCACACGGGTTATCACACGGGTTATCACACGGGTTTTTACACACGGGTTATTACACACGGGGTTATTACACACGGGGTTATTACACACGGGGTTATCTCACGGGTTATCTCACGGGTTATCACACGGGTTATCACACGGGTTATCACACGGGTTTTTACACACGGGTTATTACACACGGGTTATTACACAGGGGTTATCTCACGGGTTATCTCACGGGTTATCTCACGGGTTATCACACGGGTTATCACACGGGTTATCACACACGGGTTATCACACACGGGTTATCACACACGGGTTATCACACACGGGTTATCACACATGGGTTATCACACACGGGTTATTACACACGGGTTATTACACACGGGTTCATGAGTTATTACACACGGGTTTTTACTTTACGGGTTATTACACATGGGTTATTACACACGGGTTATTACACACGTGATATTACACAGGGTTATTACGCACGGGATATTACGCACGGGTTATTACACACGGGTTATTACACACGGGTTATTACACATGGGGTAATGCTTTAATATATCCCCGTGTGGCATTAAATAAACACTGGTGGAATAAATCAGCCTCCAGTTGGATCGGTACATTAAAGTCGACCATTAGATCATGTCAATTAAGAACACATTACAAGCAGCCCTAATTACAAGTATAAACAATCAGACATTCTGAATGCGAGGACCTTCAATGTACATTACTTGGACATGCATAGATGAGCGAATAA
The DNA here is from genome assembly GCA_024760905.1 of Plotosus lineatus. Lineage (NCBI taxonomy): Eukaryota > Metazoa > Chordata > Actinopteri > Siluriformes > Plotosidae > Plotosus > Plotosus lineatus. The sequence continues at coordinate 81,680,121 of CM045728.1, read as the reverse complement.
TGAAGAATATTGAATAAGTCTGTCTTGACTGAATTTATGGATGTGATGAAGGAGGACATGAAGCTAGTTGGAGTAAGAGTAGAAGATGCAGAGGATAGGGTGAGATGGAGGCAGCTCATTTGCTGTGTCGACCCCTGAAGGGAACAGCCGAAAGGAAAAGAAGAAGTGTTCACCAGTAATAGTGAATATACTGTACGTCGATTAGTACATCCAATAGATTGTGGCAGTGTGGCAGAATTCTTTTTGTTTTACTCTATCATAAAATTGTGATTTGTAATGCAACCGTGAAGGAGGGGCACAAACCAGTGTCTCTCCCTCACGCCGGTCCCAAGCCCAGATAAATGCAGAGGGTTGCGTCAGGAAGGGCATCCGGCGTAAAACAAATGCCAAATAAAAAATGCGAGTCACAACAAAGAATGCCACACCGGATCGGACAAGGCCCGGGTTAACAACGACCACCATCAGTGCTGTTAACCAACAGGGTGCTGGTGGAAATTGGACTACTGTTGGCCGAAGACGTCGAAGAAGGAGAGGCGGGAGGCGTGTCAGTAAGTGGAGAGAGAAGAGGAAAGGCATGAGTCTAGGACTGAGAGTAGGGACTTTAAATGTTGGAACTATGGCAGGAAAAGGTAGAGAGCTGGCTGACATGATGAAAGGAAGGTGGACATGCTGTGTGTTCAGGATACCTGGTGGAAAGGTACCAAGGCCAGAATCTTAGGAGCAGGGTTTAAGCTGTTTTTTCATGGTGTGGATGGGAAAAGAAATGGAGTAGGAGTCATATTGAAGGAGGGGTTTGTCAGGAATGTTCTAGAAGTGAAAAGAGTGTCAGACAGAGTAATGAGTCTCAAGTTAGAAATTGAAGGTGTGATGTTCAATGTTGTTAGTGCTTATGCCCCACAGGTAGGATGTGAGCTAGAAGAGAAGGAGAGATTCTGGAGTGATTTAGATGAAGTTATGCAGAGTATCCCCAGAGGTGAAAGAGTGGTCATTGGGGCAGACTTCAATGGACATGTTGGTGCAGGAAACAGAGGGGACGAGGAAGTGATTGGCAGGTTTGGTATCCAGGACAGGAACACAGAAGGACAGATGTTGGTAGATTTTGCAAAAAGAATGGAAATGGCTGTGGTAAAGACTTTCTTCCAGAAGAGACAGGAGCATGTGGTGACTTATAAAAGCGGAGGTAGGAGCACACAGGTAGACTACATCTTGTGCAGTTGATGTAATTTGAAGGAAGTCAGTGACTGCAATGTAGTAGCGGGTGAGAGTGTTGCCAAACAGCATAGGATGGTGGTGTGCAGGATGACGCTGATGGTGAGGAAGGTGAAGAAGGCAAAAGCAGAGCAGAAGACAAAGTGGTGGAAGCTGAAAAAGGGAGAGTGTCTGGTTGTCTTCAAGGAGGAGCTGAAACAGGCTTTGGGTGGTCAGGAAGTGCTTCCAGATGACTGGACAACTACAGCTAATGTGATCAGGGAGACAGGTAGGTGGATACTTGGTGTGTCATCTGGAAGGAGAGTAGATAAGGAGACTTGGTGGTGGAATGAGGAAGTGCAGGAGTGTGTACAAAGGAAGAGGTTAGCTAAGAAGAAGTGGGACGTTGAGAGGACTGAAGAGAGTAAACAGGAGTACAAGGAGACACAGTGTAAGGTGAAGGTAGCGGTCTCAAAGGCCAAACAGAGGGCGTATGATGACTTGTATGCTCGGCTGGAAAGTAAAGAGGGAGAAAATTATTTATACAGGTTGGCACAGCAGAGAAATAGAGATGGAAAGGACGTGCAGCAAGTTAGAGTGATTAAGGACAGAGAGGGAAATGTATTGACTGATGACAGATGTGCGCTGAGAAGATGGAAAGAGTACTTTGAAGAGCTTGAATGAGGAAAATGAGAGAGAAAAAAGAGTAGAAGAGTAGATCGTCGAGGACCAGGAAGTAGCAAAGATTAATAAGGGTGAAGTGAGGAGGGCATTGAAGAGGATGAAGAATGGAAAGAAAATTGGTCCTGATGACATACCGGTGGAGGTATGGAAGTGTCTAGGAGAGGTAGCAGTAGATTTCCTGACAAGAACATTCAACAAGGTCTTAGAGAGTGAGAGGATGCCAGAGGAATGGAGAAGAAGTGTGATGGTGCCCATTTTTAAGAACAAGGGAGATGTGCAGAGTTGTGGCAACTACAGAGGGATAAAGTTGATGAGCCATACAATGAAGTTATGGGAAAGAATAGTGGAAGCTAGACTAAGAGCAGAGGTCAGCATTTGTGAACAACAGTTGGGTTTCATGCCAAGAAAGAGCACCACAGATGCGGTGTTTGCTTTGAGGATGTTAATAGAGAAGTACAGAGAAGGTCAGACGGAGCTGCATTGTGCCTTTGTGGATCTGGAGAAAGCATATGACAGGGTGCAGAGAGAGGAATTGTGGTATTGCATGAGGAAGTCTGGAGTGGCAGAGAAGTATGTTAGATTGGTGCAGGACCTGTATGAGAGATATAAGACAGTGGTGAGGTGTGCTGTCGGTGTGACAGAAGAGTTCAAGATGGAGGTGGGACTGCATCAAGGGTCAGCTCTCAGCCCTTTCTTGTTTGCTATGGTGATGGACAGGCTGACAGACGAGGTTAGACAAGATTCCCCATGGACTATGATGTTTGCAGAAGACATGTGATCTGTAGTGAGAGCAGAGAACAAGTGCAGGAAAATCTAGAGAGGTGGAGGTATGCCCTGGAAAGGAGAGGAATGAAGGTTAGCCTCAGTAAAACAGAATACATGTGTATGAATGACAAGGACCCAAGAGGAACGGTGAGGTTATAGGGAGCAGAGATAAGGAAGGTGGAGGATTTAAAGTACTTAGGCGCAACAATCCAGAGCAGTGGAGAGTGTGGAAAAGAGGTGAAGAAGCGTGTGCAGGCAGGTTGGAATGGTTGGAGAAAAGTGTCCGGTGTGATGTGTGATAGGAGGGTATCGGCAAGAATGAAAGGAAAACTGTACAAGACGGTGTTGAGGCCAGCAATGTTGTATGGTTTAGAAACAGTGGCACTAGGGAAAAGACAGGAGGCGGAGCTGGAGGTAGCAGAGATGAAAATGTTGAGGTTCTCTTTGGGAGTAATGATGCTGGTAGTAGGATGCTGAGGTTGGAACTACCAGGCAGAAGGCCTAGAGGAAGACCAAAGAGACAATTCATGGATGTGGTGAAGGAGCACATGAAGGTAGTTGGTGTAAGAGAAGAAGATGCAAAGGATAGGGTGAGATGGAGGCAGATGATTCGCTGTGGCGACCCCTGAAGGGAAAAGCTGAAAGGAAAAGAAGAAGATAAAATTGGGATTTGTGAAGTTTTTTAATTATTATTTTATTTATTTTTATTTTTTATGAACAAGTTTCTGAAACGGCAGTGGTGGTCTAGTGGTATAAGGCGCCGGATTGCTGATCCAAAGGTTGGGGGTTCGAGTCCCACTCTCCACAAGGTTGTCACTGTCCCCCCCAGTGCAGCTAACTGGGTTATCAAAGGCCGGCCATGTCTCTCACTGTCTATGGTGTGAGACATGTAAAAGAACCATTGCTGACTTTCGACAAGAGTCGGCTGCAAAGCCGTCAGCGTGTTTCCGCCCTGCGATGGCCTGGCGAGCTGTCCAGGGTGTACTCTGCCCTCGCCCTGAGTTGGCTGGGATGGGCACCAGCCTCCCCGCGACCCTAATTAGGATGAAGTGGTTACAGAAAATGAACTGATGATGAAGTTTCTGAAACCAGTCAAACACCCATTCATTTTCACTTAATTGCTCAGAAATTTACTGACCTACTGCATCTAGATTTTTGCTTAAACATCAATCTCATTTATTTTAAAATGAGCAAAAGAGGGAAGCGGTCCCAAGAATCTGATCTCCAACAAGGCACAACATGCTCCAAATCGGAGATTCCAGATTCCAGTAAATCACATTCCACTTCTCTCCAGCATAATATCATATTAATGTGATTTATATTATAAACGATATTGCATGTTATTATTGTAAAATTCTAGTTTGTTTGACGGACTTTCCGGAGCCGTCACATGCGGCACGTGCCCAGCAGGCCTATGGGCATCGCTATGATGGCATTGATGTACTTATACATGTAATGTTAATATCGTTATATATAAATATGTTCAATCTACTGCTCATAATGACATAGGTCTGATGCTCCACCTTTAATCCCGCCTTAAAAAATCAATATGCATGCATTAATGATTAAGGCTTCACAATATTCTAATTAAATTTTCATATTTAGATTTTTTTCTGATGCTTAAAATTTTTATTTTAATCACTAAAAACAACATTTTTAATGTCATTAAATTCTCTTTTTGAAATAAAGAATAAATACTGTCAAGAACAGGCTCACTTTTCATTTAAAATTCTTCTTGCAATATAGTATATCGTAATACATATTGCAATACATGTTAGAAATCGCAATATATTGCAATACAAAAACATCTAGCCAATACACCCCTAGTATTGACAAGTGTATTTTGTAAGGTGGTTTAAATTGTGAACTGGCAATGAAACAGTGGCCCTGGGGAAGCGACAGGAGACAGAGCTGGCGGTAGCAGAGATGAAAATGTTGAGGTTCTCTATGGGAGTAACGAGGATGGATAGGATCAGGAATGAGTACATCAGAGGGACAGCACATGTAAGACATTTTGGAGACTAAGTCAGAGAGACTAGATTGAGATGGTTTGGACATGTACAGAGGAGGAATAGTGAGTATATTGGTAGTAGGATGCTGAGGTTGGAACGACTAGGCAAAAGGCCTAGAGGAAGACCAAAGAGAAGATTTATGGATGTGGTGAAGGAGGACATGAAGGTAGTTGGAGTAAGAGAAGAAGATACAGAGGATAGGGTGAGATGGAGGCGGATGGTTTGCTGTGGCGACCCCTGAAGGGAAAAGCCATAAGGAAAAGAAGAAGAAAAATGAATCGATCACATGAGAAATGGTGTGTGTGTGTGTGTGTGTGTGTGTGTGTGTGTGTGTGTATATATATATATATATATATATATATATATATATACTGTATATATCAGCTGGCATGGTCATTTTTCACCCCCGTAGCTACCATAGAGCGCTCGGAGCTCGCGCACCCCCGTTCGCCCACATAGTTAAGTTTTCCAGGCAAGGAAGTTGCTCAAAGTTAAGCATAAAGACTGTATGTGTTGTACTTGAGTGTCGGTGTCACAGATAAAAATAGCCACTTAGAGTAGTTTTGAACATTTAAAGTCCATAATGATCATTCATGCCTGTGCATGAATACAATATACTGTATAAATTTATAAAAGAACTACACATACATTTCATTGTAATAGATTATTAGTTCTACTGTGCAGTTTATTTTATAACTAACTGTCAGTATAATTTTGTGTATAATATTATTCAGTATGAATGTTAATGTACTTAGTTACAATGAACACTGGTTAAACATTTGCCTTAATAATTTTTTCTGTATGCCTATGCGTGGTTATTTAAAAAATTATTTATTTAACACCAATGTTATGAAGTGATTCTTCCCCGAGGCCTACAGTGGTCCCTAAATTACTAAGAATTCTAATATCTCTGTATCCCTGCTGTTGAAATACACATGCTTTTAGAATACCTGAAATTTTCACCATTTACTCATTTTAGAGTGTTTGCAAAAATATCATGGAGGAGGCCCATACCGTAACTGTATCTGAGGTAACCCTGCTTTTAGTTGTTAGAGGAGCACCCCTGTTTGCCAAATCCTGGCTACGGGGCTGTTTTGATAGCATCTCTGGTATGGAGACAAATCAACGAAATTTTCAAAGTAAAGTCCTGAAGAAATACACTACCTACCTTGAACCAATGTCTATGGTGACACCATGTGGTCAATTTCAAAATCTGGATTTTATTTACAGTAACAAAATCAGGTAAAACATTTTACATATTTATCCTGTAACAAAAGGTTAGGCTGGCCAATATCTCTTATGATGTATGATTTGTAGTTTGAAACAAATGTTTTATATTTCAGCTGCAAGACTTTAATCATCATAAATTTAATCTTTTATTTTTCATAGAGTCTTGGAGTGTTGGACAGAACAGGTGTCAATTATTTGTTGAACTAAAACAACTCCATATATATATATATATATATATATATATATATATATATATATATATATATATATATATATATATATATATATATATATATTCTTTTCCCTTCAGGGGTTGCAACAGTGAATCATCTGCCTCCATCTCACCCTTTCTTCTGCATCTTCTACTCTTACTCCAATTACCTTCATGTCCTCCTTCACCACATCCATAAATCTTCTGTTTGGTCTTCCTCTAGGCCTTCTGCCTGGTAGTTCTAACCTCAGCATCCTACTGCCAATATACTCACTATCCCCATACTGTGTGTTTGTGTGTCTGTATATATATATATATATATATATATATATATATATATATATATATATATATATATATATATATATATTCATTTTTATTTATAATGGTATCCAAACTTCAACTGGTACTGTACATATGAATAAGGAGAGGGAAAGTGCTGGGGATTTTTCAATGCAACAATAACACAGAATTCATTATAGACCGGCAACATGAACTCACTCAGTCACACATTTGTTGGACCTTAATCCTACTAGAATCACAAGGGAGGTTTAAGCCTGTTTCAGCCAACACTGGGCGAAGTTCAGGGTACACCCTGAACAGCTTGTCAGACCACCACAGGGCCAACACACACTCACCGATACGCATTCACACCCACACCAACACAGTCTCACCTAGGGGCATGTCCTAATATGCATGTTTTTGGACTGTGCTGTGGAAGGAAACAGGAGTATCTGGAGGAAATCCAAAAAAGCATGGGAAGAACATACAAACTCCACATAGAACTCCCCTCGCCAAGCTAAGTATTTAAAGCCAGGACCTATTTGCTGTGAGACAGATATGCTACGTGCTGTCCAGTCTTCATTAAATACAGTATATTTTGGACTCTGATTTTACATTTTCAACACCCTCATTATAAAACAAAATAATATAAAAAATATAAAATATATAAAAACATATAAAACACAATATACGTTAAAAAAAATTCTCAGGTATTTTTAATCAATTGGCTGTAAATGAATTGCAAAAGGAGGTCGCAGCATCGGTAGGTCCAGCTCACATTATTGGTCTTGAGTAGTTAATAACATCATCATAGTCTTCATCGTCATCACTGTTTAAGAAGGGCTCTATATCAGCACTCACAGGAGAGTAAATGGGGGAATCTTCACCACCACTCGCATCCATATTCTCTCTGGACACTAAATAAAACCAAATGGCATTACATTTGCATCAAAGTAGTTTGAATAAAGCACACAGAGAGCATGTTTCATTACCAATTATTTGTGTGATTAATTTATTTTACTTGAATCTTGGTCATTTTAATCATACAGTATTAGTAAAAGTATCAGTGCTAAAAAATGTTCCTTGAGTTGATGTTGTGGGTTCCTGAGAACGTTTTTATTGATGGGATCTGTAATCATTTGTACTTTTTTTCCCCCAAATAACTGATACTATCTGGAAGATCAACCTTTGTGATGTAAAATTGTGGACTGGAATGTAAATTGGGTGAACTTAAAGTTCCAGGGAATCTGAAATAGTTCCTTTAATAAACATTTATTGAAACATTAAAATTTTTTTAAATGAAATTAAAAGAAAGCCCTCCAAACTCTTCTGTTACACGTTGCCATGTGTTTTTCAACCATATTTTTGAAGTTGCAATATGCCAAAATCTGTTTGCTAGTTTGCAATAGCCTGTTTAAAAAGTCTACATTTGTAAAATAGGAAGTAGACACATCAATTTCAAGAATGGAAGATAATCGCAAAAATAGTAGCATATAAATATTAAAACTGACAAATTAGATATATGCTCTATAACTTCTGAATAAGATAAACTAGGCACATGAGCATATAAAACATTACATTTTCAAACATTAGACATGTGTCTCAAATATACATGACATTGTGGTATTGTATTGTGGCTCAGTGTATTCAAATGCACAAACTTTTCATGGCTTTTTCCACATTTTCTTTTCTTCTTTTCCTTTCGGCTGTTCCCATCAGGGGTCGATACAGCAAATGATCTGCTTCCATCTCACCCTATCTTCTGCATCTTCTACTCTTACTCTAACTACCTTCATGTCCACCTTCACCACATCCATAAATCTTCTCTTTGGTCTTCCTCTGGGCCTTCTGCCTGGTAGTTCCAACCTCAGCATCCTACTACCAATATACTCACTATCTCTCCTCTGTACATGTCCAAACCATCTCAATCTAGCCTCTCTGACTTTGTCTCCAAAACATCTAACATATGCTGTCCCTCTGATGTACTCATTCCTGATCCTATCCATCCTCGTTACTCCCAAAGAGAACCTCAATATTTTCATCTCTGCTACGTCCAGCTCTGCCTCCTGTCTTTTCCCCAGGGCCACTGTTTCTAAACCATACAACATCGCTGGCCTCAACGCCGTCTTGTACATGTTTCCTTTCATTCTTGCCGATACTCTCCTATCACACATCACACCAGACACTTTTCTCCAACCATTCCAACCTGCCTGCACACGCTTCTTCACCTCTTTTCCACACTCTCCATTGCTCTGGATTGTTGAGCCTAAGTACCTAAAATCCTCCACCTTCTTTATCTCTGCCCCCTGTAACCTCATCGTTCCTCTTGGGTCCTTGTCATTCATACACATGTATTCTGTCTTACTGAGACTAACCTTCATTCCCCTCCTTTCCAGGGCATACCTCCACCTCTCTAGATTTTCCTCCACTTGTTCTCTGCTCTCACTACAGATCACAATGTCATCTGCAAACATCATAGTCCATGGGGAATCTTGTCTAACCTCGTCTGTCAGCCTGTCCATCACCATAGCAAACAAGAAAGGGCTGAGAGCTGACCCTTGATGCAGTCCCACCTCCACCTTGAACTCTTCCGTCACACCGACAGCACACCTCACCACTGTCTTACATCTCTCATACAGGTCCTGCACCACTCTAACATACTTCTCTGCCACGCCAGACTTCCTCATACAATACCACAGTTCTTCTCTTGGCACCCTGTCATATGCTTTCTCCAGATCCACAAAGGCACAATGCAGCTCCTTCTGACCTTCTCTGTACTTCTCCATTAACATCCTCAAGCAAACACTGCATCTGTGGTGCTCTTTCTTGGCATGAAACCAAACTGTTGTTCACAAATGCTGACCTCTGCCCTTAGTCTAGCTTCCACTATTCTTTCTCATAACTTCATTGTATGGCTCATCAACTTTATCCCTCTGTAGTTGCCACAACTCTGTAGATCTCCCTTGTTCTTAAAAATGGGCATAAGCACACTTCTCCTCCATTCCTCCGGCATCTGCTCACTTTCTAAGACCTTGTTGAATATTCTTGAAAGAAAATCAACTGCTACCTCCCCTAGACACCTCCATACCTCCACCAGTCTGTCATCAGGACCAACTGCCTTTCCACTCTTCATCCTCTTCAATGCCCTCCTCACTTCACCCTTACTAATCTTTGCTACTTCCTGGTCCTTAATGGTCACCCCTTCTACTTTTTTCCCCTCTCATTTTCCTCATTCATCAGTTCTTCAAAGTACTCTTTCCATCTTCCCAGCACACTTCTGTCATCAGTCAATACATTTCCCTCTCTGTCCTTATCACTCTAACTTGCTGCATGTCTTTCCCATCTCTATTTCTCTGCTGTGCTAACCTGTATAAATCATTTTCTCCCTCCTTACTGTCCAACCTATCATACAAGTCATCATACGCCCTCTGTTTGGCCTTTGACACCACTACCTTCGCCTTACGCTGTGTCTCCCTGTACTGCTGTTTACTCTCTTCGGTCCTCTCTGTGTCTCACTTCTTCTTAGCTAACCTCTTCTTTTGTACACACTCCTGCATTTCCTCATTCCACCACCAAGTCTCCTTAGCTACTATGCAGCTAATCTTGAGGAAAGTCAGCAATGGTTCTTTACATGCCTCTCGCCATAGACAGTGAGAGACATAGCCGGCCTTTGATAACCCACTTAGCTGCACTGAGTGGGATATACAATGTATACATTGAATTAGCCTTTAAACAATTTTACGTGTACTGAATGTGAAACTAGTGGTCTTGCTGTGCAATGATATCTAGATTCAATACCCAAATTCTTTCAGCAAAAACATTACATTTGTGTTAATATTCATGCATTGAAGTGTACAGCATTGTATTGTCTTTTTTTGTTTGTTTGTTTGTTTGTTTTGGCAGCGCCATGCAGATACAGTAAATCTAAAGGAAAAAGTTATAGGTTATGAATATGATTGAAGTTACCTGTCGGATTCAGGACTTCGTCAGTACTTTGTATGGTGGGAACTGGATGAGCTGGAAATATATATATGATTATAATATAAATATTTTCAGTTATCAAAACTGTTTATTTTGATTTTAAATGCAACTTAACAAAGCATACTTCCATATTGTAGGTCACTGAATTGTCCAGGATTTTCAAAATTCTGCATGCTGAGATCTGCAAAGTTGTGGCCTGTATTTTCATAACACTCCCCAGATGAGGTGCTGGATGTGTCAAATGAGTCAGCTACAAGGAATTAAGCAAAGAAGTTTGTTTCTAATTTCAAAGCAGCTGTTATTTTATATGGTGCATATTGTAAGAATGCAACAATGTACATGCACTAGTAGTTTAATTACTATGAATACAGAATATTTGTGAAGAATGTCTCTTAAAGCAATACTCTGATGCTTTGGAACTGTATCAGTAGCAAATGTCTGATTATACCAGGCCTACATGATTTCTCAATTCTGAACTGAAATTTTGATTGGCCAGGAGGTGTTCATTAATTTTCTATAGAAGTCACGCTGATAATAGTTCTGTTTACATGACAACTCACAAGTTCACATTAATACTAGTCCTTCTCAAAAAATTAGCATATTGTGATAAAGTTCATTATTTTCTGTATTATACTGATAAAAATTAAACTTTCATATATTTTAGATTTATTGCACACCAACTGAAATATTTCAAATCTTTTATTGTTTTAATACTGATTATTTTGGCATACAGCTCATGAAAACACAAAATTCCTATCTCAAAAAATTAGCATATCATGAAAAGGTATTCTAAACGAGCTATTAACCTAATCATCTGAATCAACCAATTAACTCTAAACACCTGCAAAAGATTCCTGAGGCTTTTAAAAACTCCCAGCCTGGTTCATTACTCAAAACCGCAATCATGGGTAAGACTGCCAACCTGACTGCTGTCCAGAAAGCCATCATTGACACCAGCAAGCAAGAGGGTAAGACACAGGAAGAAATCTCTGAGCAAATAGGCTGTTCCCAGAGTGCTGTATCAAGGCACCTCAGTGGGACGTCTGTGGGAAGGAAAAAATGTGGCAGAAAACACTGCACAACCAGAAGAGGTGACCGGACCCTGAGGAAGATTGTGGAGAAGGGCCGATTCCAGACCTTGGGGGACCTGTGGAAGCAGTGGACTGGGCTACAGGTGCCACATTCCCCAGGTCAAGCCACTTTTGAACCAGAAACAGCGGCAGAAGCGCCTGACCTGGGCTACAGAGAAGCAGCACTGGATTGTTGCTCTGTGGTCCAAAGTACTTTTTTCGGATGAAAGCAAATTTTGCATGTCATTCAGAAATCATGGTGCCAGAGTCTGAAGGAAGACTGGGGAGAAGGAAATGCCAAAATGCCTGAAGTCCAGTGACAAGTACCCACAGTCAGTGATGGTCTGGGGTGCTGTGTCAGCTGCTGGTGTTGGTCCACTGTGTTTTATCAAGGGCGGGGTCAGGACCCAACACTGTGGATGAGCTTAAGGCCGCTATCGAAGCATCCTGGGCCTCCATAACACCTCAGCAGTGCCACAGGCTGATTGCCTCCATGCCACGCCGCATTGAAGCAGTCATTTCTGCTCAAGGATTCCCGACCAAGTATTGAGTGCAGAACTGAACATAATTATTTGAAGGTTGACGTTTTTTGTATTAAAAACACTTTTTTTTTAATTGGTCGGATGAAATACGCTAATTTTTTGAGATAGGGATTTTTGGTTTTCATGAGCTGTATGCCAAAATCATCAGTATTAAAACAATAAAAGATTTGAAATATTTCAGTTGGTGTGCAATGAATCTAAAATACATGAAAGTTTAATTTTTATCAGTTTAATACAGAAAATAATGAACTTTATCACAATATGCTATTTTTTTAGAAGACTAGTATTAATGTGAACTTGTGATTTGTCATGTAAACAGAACTATTATCAGCGTGACTTCTATAGAAAATTAATGAACACCTCCTGGCCAATCAAAATTTCAGTTCAGAATTGAGAAATCATGTAGACCTGGTATAATCAGACATTTGCTACTTTATCACAAGATGCTAATTTTTTGAGAAGGACTAATATATTTTATTCTAAAAAATTAATTTTGTACCAGTTTACATCACTACTGGCACACTACATAAACATATCTTTTGAGGATTCCTGAAGGAGTCTCCAGTGTCAGTGATCGCAAGAGTTTGCAGTGTGCAATTAACTTCAGTAACATGAAAAAGGGTGGTTGATGTTAGTCCTGTCATGACAGTAGTAATTAATGTTATTAGTAGCATTACCATAAATATGTCACGTAATGTGACATAATCTGACATCAGGCTGTACTACCCAGCATCAAAAATCTGACATTACATATGACAGTTGGTGTCTCTTGAAAAGTCTATGCATACGCCACCAGTCATTCAATAAAAGTTTTCTAAAGAGAAATAATCCAATAAGGAAGCAGTCTTAAGATACCGTATTTGACGTAATAAGCAAACTGCTCCAATAAGCGACCCCCCCCCCCCCCCCCGTTTTTTATCTCAACCAACGATGTGTACTTAGAGAGAAATGGTAGTTCAAGCTTATCATTTTTATTCAATCAGTCTCTGTAAGGGTAAAATGAGGCGTTCACTGCCTGTAAAAGTGAGTTTACACGGCATTTCAAGACCCGTTGCCACTGGGGAATGTCCATAATGTTTATCAGTAACAACACATTTGATTGTTCTGCCTTGCTTTAAAAAAACAAGAAAATATTTTGATGTGTTCTCTTGGTAAATGTCCAACAACCGATGAACCATTAGAAACTGCTACAGGAAAACTATGGGATGCTCTGACTGAATGGAGTGATGAGCCAGATATGGACCTATCAGAAAGTGATGAGGAGTATTCTCCTGCTCACTAACTTCATACATTTAAAGACTCCTGGCCATGTGCTTTTCAAAGTGCCATGTGCTAAAGTTGACCTTTGTGTTGATTGGTTCAAAGTGCCATGTGCTAAAGTTGACCTTCATGTTGATTGGCTCAGTTTTGGGTAAAATATTTAAAGGAACAGCGGGAGGGAAAATTAAAGGGTCTTTTTTTAATTATGCTGTTTTCTTTTTATTTTCAGCTTTCGTGTAAGTAATTTGGTGATACTACAAAATGAATAACACAAATACGAGTAAAACTCTTTTATTGTTCTGTTACTATTCATGTTTTCCACCTCTATGGTAATAAGCACTTACCGTTCCACTCCGCTAGGTAACCATTTTAATAAGTGCCAACCCACTCCCATTTTTAAGTGCCCTGGGCGCTTATCACGTGGAATACGGTAATTGTATGTTGATAAAATCAACTCTTTGGGGAAATATAAGTGACCAGGGTATTTTTATAATATATTATTCTAGTGTTATGGAAAATTGTATCATTTAGTCATGTGTTTATCATGTATTTTAAGTATTCATTGACAGAACTGAACAATTGCTTTTCGGATACCTTTATAATTACCGGCCATGCGAAGTTAAAAATGTCGCTAAATAGTTCATATGTAATAAAAGAATACTGAGAATTATCAATGACACAAAAATAATTACTTACCACTGGGAGTTGCAGAGAGGCGCTGACATGTATCCATAGTGGGTTGTAGGTATCCTCTAGAGCCTGTGTCTAAACATCAACACCAATACATCATGTTCCATTAATGGACTAACACTGGAAGTTTAACCATACTTTATTCATTAATTTATTTGCCTAATCACTTTATCCTACTAGAACCCCCCTGTTAGGCTGGAGCCTACCTCAGTTGACTTTGGGTGAAGGCCGGGTACAAAAATGTCCCAAGAAATATGTCAACACAATGACAGAAAGGCTTTTTTGTTTTTATATATTGCATTTTACATTCCAGTAATTGTTCAGTGTTCTATCTTTAATCAACAAACAAAACTAAAAGGTGAATTGTAATAAACTTTCAAAATTAGACATTAAAAACAAGTGCATGTGGAATGCAAGCTGTACTATATAGGCTTTCGTTCCAATAATACATTTTGGCATTTCTACCTTTGGAAACTGCTACTGTGGCTAAGTGGTTAGTACTATTGCCTTACAGAATGTGAGAATGTTCCATGTTCAAATATTGGCCAAGTGCATTTCCACGTGCATGGTTTTGTGAGTTTCATTTGGGTGCTGTGGTTTTATCCCACGGTTTAAAAGACCTATATATTAGGTCACCTGACTCTGACAGTCTGTTTAACTATCACTCAAAACTTAGCATGATTTCCTTTTCAGAGAGATTTAAATTAAACATACTTGCAGAGCTCAACAGTTATTTTCCTCTGCATGATAAAGTTAGAGTGACATTTAAGGGCATTCTCTTTCATATATATATAGTCAGTCGTCTCTATATATGAAAAGCTAAGCTTTCAGGTGGTTGGTGCTTTCTATTGCGCAATTCTATGCTCTGCACCCAAAGAACAAAGACAGGAAGAAACAGAGAAAAGAAGACCTCAATTTCAAATAAAATATTCCTGTACTGTACTCCATTTCAAACGCATATTATATAGCTAAGGAATGTGCAACATAAATCTTTTTATAACTAAATATGTGTACACTATAGTGATACATTTTGCCTTTACAGACATATACAGTATTGCATGTATAAAAGCTAAATCTAGACTCACCCTCCTCAATCACAATTTGCAGATTTGGGCCCATCATAGTAGGAATTCGGCCATCTACTTTGTTCCTCATAGAGTCTGCGGTGGAACATACAACATGAATTTTCATAGAGACGATAATAAACTCAGGAAAGCCGATGTGTTCTTTTTTTCTTCAAAAGCAGAATTTGTCACTTAAAGTGAATTTAAAGTCAAGCTTTTCAAACTCTTCTGTTGTACAAAAACATTTATATACAGTACTTGATTAATCTGTTGGTTTTTACTTACATTTTCAAAGTTGCAACCTGCTAAAATGCATGAAAATGTGTCACTTTTGAGAAAGTGCAAAATTATGGGAACAGGACATGAATCCCCCAGTTCATATACGGCAAGTTAATGACAATAACAATATTCAATCATTCATTCATTCATTCATTCTCTGAACTGCTTAATCCTAAGTAGGGCTGTGGGAATTCTGGTGCCCATCTCAGCCAACTCTGAGTGAGGGCAGAGACACCCTGGTTGGCTTGCCAGGCCATCGCAGGGCAGAAACATGCTGACAGCTATGCTTGAACCGCCCAACATTGGGATCAGTAATCCAGCCACCTTACCACTGGATTACCACTGCCTGATGGACTACCACAATGCCTAAATAACAGTATACAGATAATAAACTAAAAAAATCATATGTAATCAGAATCCAAATAATTTACTGATCCTGGTGGAAATTGTGTGCACACAGTTTTTCCATGCAAGTAAGAATGAGATAAAGGTAGAGTCTCAATGAAGAAAATTTAAGAAAAAGACAAATATTTATAGAGATACATGTACAGTATATGTGTAAGTCTGAAATTAGAAATTACTCATTCATTCCTTCCTTTTCTTAACTTCTTAATCCTAATTAGAGTCGTGCGGAGGCTGGCGCCCATCTCAGCTGACTCTGGGCAAGGGTAGGGTACACTATGGACAGCTCGCCAGGCCATTGCAGGTCCAACACGCAAACAATCATTAGAATTTACTAATATTTATAAACAGAATGAATCCTGTCTGAGAGAGATATGTACAGTATTATCAAAATGATAAACAGTATAAGGACAGTGGTGGCCTAGTAGTAAAGGTGCTGGATCACTGATCCCATGCTTGAGGGTTCGATCCCCACTCTCAACAGGTTGTCACTGTCCCCCCAGTGCAGCTTATTGGGCTATCAAAGGACAGCCATGTCTCTCACGGTCTATGGTGAGAGTCATGTAAAAGAACCATTGCTGAATTTCATCAGCATGTTTCTGGCCTGCGAGCTGTCCAGGTTGTACTCTGTCCAGTACCGGTGGATGGGCACCAGCCTCCCCGTGACCCTAATTAAGATTAAGTGGTTCAGAAAATGAATGAATAAACAGTAGAATGTAAATGCATAACAGTGGATGTTGCTGCTATATGGTGAAGTTGTACAGTTTAATGGTCACGGGTAGGAATGACTTCCTATGTTATTCAGTGGGCATTTAGGTGGCATCTGTCTCTTACTGAACTGTGACTGATCAGCAGGTTGTGATGCGGGTGGAAGGTATTATTCACGATTGTCTTTATTTGGACGGCATTGGCCTCTCCAACACTCCAAGTCAGAGAGTCTAGTTCCATTCCCACAATGTTACTGGGCTGGTGTATCAGTTTGTTCAGTCTGTTAGCATTTGCGACTCTCAACCTGCCGCCCCAGCATGCAACAGCATAGGGGATAGATGCCAGATCTTAAACAACCTTAACCTCCTTAAAAATCACACATTGCTCTGGCCCTTCTTGTAAAGTGCAGTAGTGTTCTTAACGCAGTCTAGTTTATTGTCAATGTGAACTCCAAGGTATTTTTAATCCTCCACCATTTCCACATTGATACCCCGGATGGAAACAGGGGTCGCTGTTGTTTTGAATCTCCTAAAATCCACAATCAGTTACTTTGTCCTTGTCACATAAAGCTACAGATGATCCTATTCACACCACGTGACGCAGCCCGATATTTCGTTTCATCACCTCCACTGATATATCCAACGACAGCAGAGTCATCAGAAAACTTCTGAAGATGGCAGGTCTCTGTGTCGTAGCTGAAGTCCGTTCTGTAGAACAGGGGTCCGCAACCTTTTTATCACCGCGGACCGGTCAACGGTTGACATTTTTACCGCGGACCAGGGGGGTGGGCATAGATTGTTTAGATTGTAAATATAATTTATTTATGTAAAATATTATTATTATTATTATTGATAATTTTTGTCTCACCCAAAATTCCCCGCTATTGTTTCAAACATGTCCGACTCACCTCTGTTCATGTGCCGTCCCTTTGTGGGTTACATTTTAGCACCCAAATGACCGACATGTAACCGAGAGAATCCGGTCATTTTTCAAAATAAAAGGTTTTTCAAAAATAAAGATCATTCAGACTCAGATCCTAAATAAAATGGAAATAATTAATTATTTCTTCTGCGAACCGGTACCAATTGAACCGGTGGTTGGGATGGTGGTTGACCATGCTGTAGAGGGTGAGGAGGAAATGGGAGAAGACAGTCCCTTATGGTGCTCCGGTGTTGCTGACCACCATGTCTGACACATCGTGCTGCAGGCACACATACGGTGGTCTTCTGGTCAGGTAGTTCATAATCCAGGACACAAGACAGGCATCAACCTGAATCGTTGTCAGCTTCTCACCCGGGAGGGTTGGCCTGATGGTGTTGAACGCACTGGAAAAGTAACAAAACATGACCCTCACAGTGCTCACCAGCTGACCCAGATGGGTGTAGATACAGTAAAGCAGTCAGATGATAGCATCCTCGACTCCGAGACAAGGCTGTTAGGCAAACTGAAGGGGTTCATATGTTGTCTAACCATGGGTCAGAGTTCATCCAATATTAGCCTCTTGAGGGTCTTGTACATATAAAAGGAAGACTACAGCACCATGTATTTGTATGCAAAGTAGTTTGCTGCTGAAACAGTGGTTGATCATGCGGCTTTTTGCTACTTTTCATATTACAATGTCACCACCCGTGTGCAAAATGATTATTCGATTTTGATCTCAACATGAGAAAAATATTAAAATTAATAGAAACAGACATAAACTATGGATGAAAGCTTTTTTAAATTTGGTGATAAATTCCTTTTAAATCTGTATTCAGTTAAAAAACATTTGTCCATTTAGTATCTACCATTGTTTTTAATAGTGTTAAGATTGTTTATATATATATATATATATATATATATATATATATATATATATATATATATATATATATATATATATATATATATATATATATATATATATATACATATATTTATATAGTATGGAAGTATTAAAGCAAGTGTAGCCAAGAAGTAACAGAAGAACCTGTTGTGAATTATTTTCTGCTCATTTCTGTCTTGGAGCTTGTATGTGTGTTTCATGTGATTCTGATATCTTGATATAAACTTACTGTGGAAGGTGGAAAGGGTGAAATTGCCATTCGGAACACTGTCATTGGCTTCATAGTCTGTATCACAGGAACCACTTTCAACACTACTCTGAGTCCACATTTGGGGTGGCACTGCTGGGACTGTAGGCGGGAAAAGGATGCAAACACTCATCACAGTACTGGGAAAATAAGTATCTCATCTTTATTTCAAGTGTTGTGTACACTGACCAGGGTTGCTGTCATTGTTGGTGACTTTAACAAGGTGTATAGAATCTCTATAATTATTCTCTTCAGCTGCTGCACCGCTTTGTAAACTGGTAAACCTTTGCTGAACATGAAGAGCTGTGGAAAACCCGGCATGGCAGTTGAACATACATGGAGGCTAGCACTAACTTGCCTATTCTGTGTACACAAGTAGCAAACATCAGAAGTTGGATCATATCACGCCATCACTTGCACCTAGTGAGCAGAGCATCTTATGCTATCTTATAGTGCGGCACAACCAAAACTTTTAAAATGTATGCGGTATAGCAATGCACATACTATCAATTTGTATAGTAAAGTAATGGTAAAGTCTTTTGGGTTTTTACACTCGAGCACAGTGGCTCATCAGGTCGGTGCTTATCCCCGGTTTCTGTAGCGTGAAGCGACCAGGAGTTTAACTCCTCCTGGATGGGACGCTAGTCCATTGCAGGTTACCTTCCCAGCATATTTTTACTGGTACCCATTTATACTGCTGGGTGAACAGAGGCACACTTGTGGTTGAGACCTTGCCCAGGGGTCTTAGCACAGTGAGGGTCTCAGTGGGATTCAAACTCACAACCTCCCAATCATGAGCCCAGCACTCTAACCACTACACCACCGGCCCCACATCAATTTGTATAGTAACTCCATAATTCATTCATTTTCTGTAACCGCTTAATCCTAGTTAGGGTCGCGGGGAGGCTGGCGCCCATCCCAGCCAACTCCGGGCAAGGGCAGAGTACACCCTGGACAGCTTGCCAGGCTATCACAGGGTGGAAACACACTGACAACTTTGCAGGTACTCTTGTTAAAAGTCAGCAATGGTTCTTTTACATGCCTCATACCATAGACAGTGAGAGATGTGGCCGGCCTTTGATAACCCAGTTATCTGCACTGGGATGACAGTGACAACCTGTGGAGAGTAGGGCTTGGACCCCCAACCTTAGGATCAGTGATCTAGCACCTTTACCTCCAGGCCACCACTAGTAACTCCATAATGATAAGGCTAAAGTTTATCTTGTCATTTGGCCAAGTCCATGTCATACAATTACTAGACATGTTGCTTGAATTGATACCTACCTTTTCTTTTCTTTTTTGAACAGCAATACATGATAATGTTTGAAATAATTGCAATGAAAAGAATGCAGGAGAGTACAATGCAGCCGATTAATTCCGGAGTCCAAGACATCATGGGCTGTTCTGCAGTAGATTCTAATGAGACAAAAGAAAAAAACGTATGTATAGTCCAAATGTCTTTATTTGGATCACACAACTTTACTTTAGTTACATTTTGCTAAATAATCCATATCGTATATACTTCACGGGAACAGTGCAATTTTATTGGTCCACTCATGGTTTTTCACTGTCAATTGGAGCAGATGATATCACTATTATCACACATTAAAATGGAAAAATTAACGCAGAATGATCTATTTTTGTTTGTTTGTTTTTCTTTATGTTTCTATGTAGTATGTACTAAAGCTCTGAACAGGTTTGATTCAAACAGATTATTAGCTCTGCTCACCAGACCTGCTTCTGTAATGATTAAAAAAAGCTATGTAGTGACATCCACCTCACCTTCAACAAAATAAACAGTTTAACTATCTAAAATTATTTTTTTTTGACATTGTTCTATATGTTCATCTAGAAATATCCAGGAATTATATTTACTTGTTGTTGCCATGGTCGTAGCCACAATAGGAGGCATCGGTGTAGGCAGGCCTAGAGAGTCTGGAAAAAATAACTCAGTTAAAATCAGCTCTGTTACACCATTTGCATTCCATGATAACTGTAAAATGCCACAAGATGAATATTATGGAATAGGCCCAAGTCATCATTAATTTAATTATTTATTAATCTTTAGTAAGCTAGTCAGTCTGTTGGTGGATCTGGTGCTTGAAACCCTAGTCACAAGGTAAGCATAGTCTCATCACACACACACACACACACACACACACACACACACACATATATATATATATATATATATATATATATAAATACAGGAATCGCTCGCTACCTCGTGCTTCAATTCATGCGGTTTCAGTGCATCGCAGCTGTTTTAAAAAATATTCATCGAATTAAAAAATAAGGAAATTAAGGTAAAATAGGGGGAAAGGTTAAGGAGAATGCCGTTAAAACAAGGCCAATTCTGCAAATAAGAAACCCTAAACAAACAAAAAACAACACAAAACCTCCCATCGAAAACTACTTACACTTTTGTGAGGTGCACATTTGAGTGCTTGCACGCGTATCTGCGTGTGTGCAATCGTGCCCGCGTCTGTATGTGTGTGTATTTATATTTTACTTACATCTTATGCATTATTTTGTAATGTTTAATTGTTATTATAAGAATTTATAGCATTGAATATGTATTGATATTATACACATACATGTACGTATACATCAGTCAGGGAAGTTGGGGGGTTTGATCTAACTTCGTAGAATCCGGTAGTCGCGTTGGGGATCTCGGTCCCAATTAACCACGGAAAGTGAGGAATCACTCTGTGTATATATATATATATATATATATATATATATATATATATATATATATATATATATATATATATATACACACACACACACACACACACACACACACACACACACACACACACACAGGTCAGGTCAGGTATGAGGGCATGCGCCAGGACGGCACTTCACTGCGTCCACCAGCCGCCTCCACTCATCCAGCCGTCTCCTGGCGATTGACCAGGCCTGCACAGGGTTCATAACCCCCGGCAGGGCAGCCCTCAGCTGCGACAACCACGTTGCACGCGGTCATCCCCGCAATCGGCTCCAGCCCCTAGGATCCCGAACGGACAGGATCCGGTGTGCTGGGTCCATCGCTCCATAGGCTAGACCAAGTCGACGATTGATCTTGGCCCTGTAATCAGTGGAACGATGGACCACGCTGCCAAGGTAAGTAAAAGACTCCACGATCTCTACTCTTTCACGACCCACAGCGATCGAGTCAACAGCAGCATCCAAGAGGTCGCCAAAAGCCTGGATCTTGGTTTTGATCCAGGAGACTCGCAAACCAAGCGGTTCCGCCTCCTCACCCAACGAAGAGAGAGTCTCCGTCAGGACATCTACCGTTTCCGCGAAGATCACTGCATCATCGGCAAAGTCCAGATCAGTAATCCGAACCTCACCAAACGACACACCGCAGGCCGATCCACCCGATACCGCTGCCATGATCCAGTCCATTGTGGTACTGAAGAGATTGGGGGCCAGAACACACCCCTGCCTCACTCCGGTCTCGACCGAAAAGAAGTCAGAGGTGGAGCCCCCACACCTCACAGCACTCTCTGTCCCAGAATACAGCGACGATATCAGCCGGACCAAAGCCGACGGGATCCCACGTAGACGAAGTATGCCCCAGAGGGCCTCCCTATCCACTGAGCCTTGCGAAAATCAATATAGGTGGCAAGGAACCCCCTATCAAACTCCCGCAAGCGCTCGGATAGGACGCGGAGCGCCAGGATGCGGTCAACGGTAGACCTCTTTGGTGTGAACCCGGACTGTTCAGAGCGCTGGTGCGCTAGAAGCTGCTGACAGATCCTGTCCAGTAGAATCCGTGCGAAGACCTTGCCCGGAACTGAAAGGAGAGTAACCCCCCGGTAACTGTTGCATTCTCGGGTATCACCCTTCCCCTTCCAGATCGGGACAACGATGCCCCATTTCCAGTCAGCTGGGATAACACCAGAGCTCCACACGGAGCACACAAGAATGAACAGCCACCTGAGGACGGCCTCACCTCCCGGCTTAAGCATTTCCATGTGGATACCACAAACTCCCGTAGATTTGCCATCCGCCAAGCGCCACACTACCCTCCAAGTTTCCTTAAGAGTTGGCGGGTCGCAGCCTGGGGGGAGGGTCGGCAACAAGAGTTTCAGCATCCCCAATGGCTAGGCTCCGGGCGGGAGGGTCAGCACGATACAACTCCTCAAAGTACTCGGCCCAACGGGTCCTCACTTCCGATTCTTTAGTAAGGACACTACCGTCTGCAGCTTTCACTGTCTGACATCGCGATGTGGACCGAGAGGAACGGAGGCTCCGCAACTCCCTGTAAGCAGGGCGAGAGTCACTCGAATTCAAGTGGCCCTCGACAGTCTCACAGAGATTGCGGACCGCAGCCTCCCGATCTCTTCACACTGCGCTTCAGGTCCCTGGCCAGTCCAACTCTGCTGTCGAGTCGAGCCTGTCTCGCTCTCTCGATGATGTTGATGGTCTCGATGATGAGGAGATGGCTATTCCCGGTCATTTGGGCGACCCCGATATGCAGCCACAGGACACCTCCAGGATGCAGTCTCTGAAACCAGTCCAGAGAACCTCCGTGCCCGCACCCGCGTCCAGATCCTCCAGGGATTCCCCAAGCTTACTGGCAAACTCCGAAGCCACATCAGGGTCCCTGAGTCGGCTTACCTCAAATCGCATTTGACGAGCCAGGGCTTTCTCAGGCCGCCTGAAGCGGATCTTCAGAGTCGCCACCAGAAGCCCGTAGTCTCCCGAGAATGGCTGGGCACTTCTGAAGACATGGCAGTTCTGGACCAGCCGCCAGCAACTACCTACGAGAACATGGTCGATCTCCTTCCTAGTGACGCCGTCGTTGGAGTACCAAGTTCAGCGTCGCGGATCCGATCTCTGGAACCACGAGCCAGCAATCCTTAAGCCCAAACTTTTTGCGAAGTCAAGAAGCATTAAGGTGCTTTCATCGCGGCGTCCATGCTTCGTAGCCATCCCGGTTAGTGCCAGTGGTCGCTATGAAGTCCCCCAGTGCGATCAGGGCGTCCCTTCCCAGAACCCCCGACACCACCGAGTTGAGCTGATCATAGAAGGTTTCATTCATAGATCGATCACTTACCCCGGTCGGCGTGTACACTGCGACGATAGAGAGCGTCCCCACTGTGTGAGTCACCCTCAGTCGCATAATACGCTCGTTGACCGGGACCACCTCCGATACCAAAGGAGCCAATCGATCAGTGACGGCGACGGCAACTCCTTGAGTGTGAAGACCGTCGGCCCGGCCAGACCAGTAGTAGGTGTACCCACCGACACCTGTCTCGCTGGACCCAGGCCTCCGCATCTCAGAGAGGGCCGCAATGCCGACGCCAAACAGACTAAGCTCCCTTGATACCAGAGGCAGGTGAGAGTCGTCCCGCAGGGAAGTGACGTTTCATGCGCCGACCCGGACCGACCGCCTCAGATTCAACCGAGGCGACCGAAAGCAGCTGGTGTCCGACACCTAGTCCGACACACACACACACACACACACACACACACACACACACACACACACACACACACACATTCACACTTCATTACAAGATACTAACAAATTTATAGACTTGGATTTGTGAAATGAGAGGAAACCAAACAATGTGGAGGAAACACATGTAGATTTTACAAACACCGAGAGATTTCAAATTTTCATACAGACAGTATCCACTGCTCAACCTTGTGGCAACCATGACACAGCAACACCAGCCAACACATGACCATACAGCTCAAGGAATAGTTAATCGAATTAATTTTTACTTATTGAATTCAAAAAGAAGATAATATGGTACTTGATTAACTGTACTTACTGTTACAAATCAATCCTGCTGCTTTGGGTTCTGTGCACAAATGTGAATTTGTGGCATCAACCTCTTTACAATCCCACAGGCTTTCAACATTTTTCTTGCAGCTGTAAAACCACATTGTTCTATTTGAGTGGGCAAAGGGAGTCTTAAAATGCATAAATTGTTTTTCCACTCCACAGCCCAACATAGCACAAGCCATGTTTGCCTCGTCCTTATCCCAGCTCTCATCACACACTGTACCCCATGAACCATTACGATGGATTTCCACTCTGCCTGAGCAACGGTCCAGTCCACCAGTCAGTCTCAGAGCCTTATACTCTACAGAATAAGGACAGAAAAAAAATGAATGCCAAATTCATGTCGATCAACTTGCATCTATATATAGGAGACTTTCCTCCACTCCTTCTCCTCTAATTTTAGTTGTGTCCAATTCCCACTGGTTAAATGTTGCTTCACTTTAACATCTGACCACCAACAACAACCAGGAAGGAACATAGGTATGCACAACTGCCCCCTCCATACAATGCTGCCACCAAACTATTCATGAACCGCTGTGCATTTGGAGGCAGTCTGACACACTCAGAGGGAACTCCATCCCTTTTGTCAGAATGAGTTCACAAACACTAATGGATTAGCTGGTAATTACTGTGAGTGACAAAGAAGCACATGCCATCCTTTTCTCCCATGACAGCACTGACATTTAGCGCCAAAGGACTCCTACTCCCAAATGGCTATAGCATCAACTTGGATTTGAACTTGCGATCTCCAGGTTGGTAGTTGTGCACCTTGTTTATTCACTGTGCACAAGCTGTGATGGTCTATACTGAAGGCCTCAGCATGATCAATACTGAGATGATGTCAAAAAAGGGCTGTGCGAACACAGAACTTCCTCTGGGTATATAACGCATGTCACAGTACAAATACATGTAAATTTCAACAATTTGAGGAAAGAAGATTGATAATCATTAATCTTGGAATGAATAAATTTACACAAAGCTAAGTTTGTAATTGCTAATCAAACTCATTTACTCTTTTTTAAAGCATGCAAGTCAAACTTAATCTTCATAGGAAGGTCTTGAAACCTACCTGAACACACCACTCCAGCATCTTCTTTATGTCCACAGTCATGACCTTCCCTCACTGCAGGACACTCCCACAGGTTCCGCTCCTTTCCTGTACAGTTTAGCTCATCCATAAGAATAGGACCTTTACCCTGGGTATAGGGGCCGTCCTGCCCATTAACAGAGATTGCATATCCACAGTTCAGCTGTTTACAGACTACATCCGCGTCCTGTTTATCCCACTCATCATCACACACCGTGCCCCACTGTCCAGCCTTCCAGAGCTCTACCCGTCCAGCACACTTATGGCTCCCTCTGGACAGTCTAACCTGATGGTTCCCTACAACAAATGCGATATTCTAATAGACACTCTGACAGATCTTGTCATTTATTTCTTCAGAAAATACATCACGTAACATCATGACTTACCACAGATGACTTCAGAAATTGTTGAGCAATCATTTCTGACTTCTGCAGAACAGTTCCACAGATAGGAGTTCTGGTAGATGCAATTGGTTAGACAAGTACTGCTGGGTGGTGCCTTTCTGCTGTTCTCTAGAAAAGCTTCTCCACAGTTGAAGCTGTGACATATTTGATTGGTCAATCTGAGCATGGACTCATTTGTCAAAATAACTTCTGATTTAGGTGATGGAGATGTTATGTTCCAGATACAGGGGTGATTTGTTGCAGTTATGTATGGAGCATCTGGTGGATATAATGTCAACATTTTATATTTGTACATAATTAGCATCTTCAATGTCACATTAATAGTCAAGAGAATAATTTTTGTAAGATAATTAGTCATTCTCATAAAGGTAAATCACAAAACATTTGAGAATCATAAATTTGTTTTTGGTATGAGTCTCAGTAAAGGGTAGGTGATGTGCAAAGAAAAATGAGCTAGTCATTATTATGAAATAAACCAGTTTTTGTTTCACCCTGATGGGTTTTACTTCAAAATAATGACCATCATGCTTGATGCTCAGCTACTTGCAAAATAATGATTTAAAAATTAATGTTACAGATTTTATTGCCTTCTCTGATGACATACTCCACAGCAATGGCATGATATACTTAGCAAGTGTCTCTTAAAAAATACCGGACCACTGAATACTTACTACATAACTGACCAGTCAGCATCAATAATTCAAATAAATAATGCTGTGTAATAAGTAAAGAACATCTCATAACTGTGTGATTAATCTCACTCACTCATTTGCCAGACCATTAAATTTTACTAGGGTTTCAGGGAGGCTGGACCCTATCTCAGCCAACACTGGGCTAAGGCAGGGTACACACTGAACAGCTTGCCAGACCATAACAGGGTTGACAATTATGAATAGCCAATTAGCATAATGTGCACATCTTTGGACTGTGGGAGGAAGCCATGCAAGCACAGGGAGAGCATTGATTGATTGATTTGATTTATTAACTGTTTGGGTTTTTACACCCGAGCCTAGCGGCTCATCAGGCCGGTGCTTATCCCCGGTTTCCATAGCGTGAAGCAATCAGGAGTTGAACTCCTCCTGGATGGGACGCTAGTCCATCACAGGTTACCTTCCCAGTATATTTTTACTGGTACCCATTTATACTGCTGGGTGAACAGAGGCACACTTGTGGTTTAGACCTTGCCCAGGGGTCTTAGCACAGTAAGGGTCTCAGTGTGATTTAAACTCACAACCTCCCGATCATGGCCCAACACTCTAACCACTACACCACCGGCTCCACCACAGGGAGAGCATGCAAACACATAACCAGGACCTTCTTGCTAAGCAACATACATGCTAACAACTACACCACCATGCCGCCACCTGATTGATTGATTGACATATTTTACATATTTAACCAGGATTGAAACAGGTCAGGATTCATGTCCTTCAAGTAGAGCTAAGCGCAGTGTAAATAAAGGCATCTTCTTACAGCCCACTCAGTCAGAATTTTACTGCATGTCCCATGAATTAGAAAGTAAACCACACTCTATTACACTGTAACAAAGTAACAGTTTTAGCAGGTGACCCACTCCAGCATAATATAGTTTAAGTGAGAAATTTGATATACTGAAATATTCATATACTGTATATGGAAAGATAATTTAGTATGCTTCAAAATTAGGTATAAAACATGGTTCAGTTCATTTTATGTAAACGTTTAATCCTAATTAGGGTCACGGGAAGGCTGGCGCCCATCCCAGCCGACTCCGGGCAAGGGCAGAGTACACCCTGGACAGCTCGGCAGGCTATCGCAGGGTGAAAACACGCTAACAGCTTTGCAGCCTACTCTTGTCAAAAGTTAGCAATGGTTCTTTTACATGCCTCACACCATAAACAGTGATAGACATGGCCAGTCTTTGTTAACCCTGTTAGCTGCATTGGGGGGACAGTAACAACCTTGTGGAGAATGGGAGTCGAACCCCCAACGCTTGGATCAGTGATCCAGCGCCCTGTACCACTAGGCCACCACTGCTCTAAAACATGGTTATAGCATGATATATATATATATATATATATATATATATATATATATATATATATATATATATATATATATATATACCGTATACAGTCGGCCCTCTACTTATGAACTTAATCCGTTCCAGCGCCTTTTTTCTAGCCTGGAGTTTTCATAAGTAGAGGTGCATTTTACATGTAAAACGCATAATTCGTTCCAAGGCTCCCAAGACTATCCCATAAACCCTTTAAAAATGAAAAAAAATACACCTATTTTGTATGAAATATGTATGAAATATGTGTTAAAAATAAAAGAAAATTATTTATTAAACCATTTAAACATTTAATCAACATATTAAACCATTTTATGAACATATTTATTAATTAAACCATTATTAAACACTTTTATTAACGCACGTACACACACACACACACACACACAAAACTCTCTCTCTATCTCTCTCTCTCTCTCTCTCTCTCTCTCACACACACACACACACACACACACACACACACACACACACACAATACACATTTGTGGCACACTCCGCTGAATGCGGGCTCTGCCCACACACACAGGACGCCGGAGCAATTTAAGACGGGGAATTCAAAGCGCATTCCCTGCTTGACAGATCGGAGGTCCAAACTCAACTTTAACTTGATTTCTTGAGGGATTGGAGGTCCAGATGAGCCGTGTTTTGCTCACATTCGGCAGCGTGCAGCACATTTGTTCAACATTTACTGAATTACAAAACTTAAAAAATGAAAAAATAAGCTGCAATGTGTTCTCTAGATATATATATGTATACTAGTGCTTGCATGGGTTTCCTCCGGGTAGTACAGTTTCTTTCCACAATCCAAAAACATGCAGAGTAGGCTAACTGCTTGTTTCCTATTGCCTTTATATGTGAATATGAATATGTGTGTTGATCTTGAGGGGAAGATATAATAGTGTCATTTTACAGGAAAAAAAAACACTTTACCTGATATCCAGAACATTTTTATAATGCATGACATATCAGAATATTGAGATGTGCTAAAGGGTTGTAAAAGTAAAACAGTACTACATTTTTTTATTGTTGCCCATAAGTCTTGGATGATGTTTAAAAATGTGTGTTTGTGTGTTTATTTAAATAAATGTATATATATATATATATATATATATATATATATATATATATATATATATATATATATATATATATATATATATCTATATATATATATATATATATATACGGTAGGCCCTTGACTATTTTTGCACTAACTGTTTGCATATTCAACTGTCACATCCTTCAAACCCTGCTGATTGGTTGAGATGATGTAGTGCCCCTTTTTCCTCATTCGTGCACAAGTTGTCAATGAGCCTTTTTTTTAAGTGTGTTTTAATTACCACGTAAGTTCTATGATGCCACTCAAACGTCAGCTAAGCGCCAGAAAAAGGTATTGACGTTGGATATCTCTTCTGAAGAAATAAGACTTTCTCCAAAAGAAATGACAGTTTCCTCTGAAGTGCCTGAAGAGAAATAATCATCTGAACTGTTGTAAAACACTCCACTATTAAAGTCTTTTTCAATTATTATTCCAGTACAGTACCTAAGTTAATGATGAGAATGTTTGCTTGTGTGATTTTATTTACTGTGGTGTAGCATGTTTCTCATTTTGTTTTGTTTATCTAATTTGTTACATTTCTTGTTCTTTTATGTCCTGTTTGTTATGGTCTGTGTTTTGGAGGGACTTTGATTTTGGCGCTGTTCCTCTAACTAACTGTTTTCTCTCCACTTCGGCTGAAGGGCATGGCTGAGATGCTCGGTGGCTCACACCTGAATTCACTATTCTCATCTACTCACAATCAACAAAAGCACACTCACCTCTGCGCCAAAGGATTAACTCGCATCATGTCACCGCTTCTTTGGTTTGTAACACTGTCTAACTCTCTCACTCTAGGACTCTGTTTTCTACCCACTCCGGCTGAGGGGCGTGGCTGAGCTGCTCGGACTGAATGCAGTTCATACCTGAATTCAGTCATATCATGCTTAATGCAATACCTTCCTCTAGTAGTCATTTTTGAAAACTACAGTGCTGTACGTTTCAAGGAAAACACATTTCAAGGTGTTCTTTTATATATATATGCTGTATAATGTTTATGTTTTATTATCAATACATATCACACTAAAAAAATAAGTTTTTCTTAATCATTACTACATTTTACTGCATACTGTATTAATGAGTAAGACCCATAGAATGTGTTTAAGAAGCATATTTTACCGCATGTAATAGATACATAGTATTTTACTTCCGGTTGATCATTTGCGCACGTAATATGATACATGGAGTTTTACTTCCGGGCACAGAACTTGCAGATTATCTTCATTCGTGGGGAAGGGGCCTGAACTCCGCGAATAACAAGGGCCTATTGTGTATTAATTTTAAATATAATTATTTATTTTATATATATAAGTAATTACAATTGCTAAACGATTTATTCATAATTTTAAAAATTGTAAACATTTATAACATGGCTTTAAAAAGGACACATATGTGTCGCTTCTACTGAACCTTGGTGAACCAGGAAACTATCGTAAAGAAGTGTTACATGTGTCTTTGTGCTTTGGAAGCACTCAGTAATGACAATAACACAAATGTTTTTAAGTACAGCTGCATTGTCATTATTAGCAGGTCGTAATTAGCTATAAATAAAACCACATGGTACAGTATAATAATGGATAGTGGTACTCAAAGAATTCTTTACAGTGCATTATTGGAGGGTTATGGTGCATCACACTATATTTTTAGTTACATGAATATTTATGAGAGAGTGGAGTGTGCAGTAAACAATTGATAATAAATTAAAGAAAAGATCATTTCTCACCACAGATAACCTCAGATAGAATGTTGCAGTCTGTCCTATAAGCACTTCTGCAGCCATCCAGTTGGTAATTCTGGTAGCTACAGTTCGTGAGACAGCTCGTATTTCCATGCACAGCGCTTTTATTTAGCCTGTACATGTTACCACAGCCAATGGCCTGACAGATCTGAGCAGCAAGTGATGACAAGGACTCAGTCGTGAAAATCACTGAACTCTGATTTTCTCCTGCCGAGGTCACAGTCCAGGAGCATGGTGTGGTCTGGTTTATGTACAGTTTAGCTGAGGAAAGAAGAAAGAATTAAATTACTGAAAGATACATTCATTAATTCATTCATTTTCTGAACCACTTAATCGTAATTAGGGTCCTGGGGAGCTGACGATAATCAAGACCAACTCTGGGCAAGGGCGGTGTACACCCTGGACAGCTTGCCAGGCCATTGCAAGGCTGAAGGATAACATGTTAGGACTTATTATTAGGTAACAGAGTAAGCATTACTAGTATTTATATTATCTGTGAAAACATCGCTTTGTATAATTACTTTGAGAAGGATAAAATTTGGTTACTTGGACAAAAAAAAAACAAAAATAAACAGAAGTAATGTTTCTGGCAGTGGTGGCCCGGTGCTAAGATGGTAGATTACCAACCATAATGGAAAAAATAATGGTATGAAAAAATGTCATATCCAAAATCAGCACAGTGGCAGTACTCAGCTGGGAGGAGGCAGATTCAGACCAATCTCTGCAAAATTATATAAATAAATAGGCAGCAGAGTAGCTAAGTGGCTAGCACTGTTGCCTCACTGCAAAAATCTCATATGTTTGAATCTCATGGCTGACTAGAGCACTTATGTGTGGAGTTTTTATGTTCTCAACATGTTTGTGTGAGTTTTGTCCTGGTGGTTTGATTCAAATACTGTATATGTTTATACAAGAGATGCAGCACACTTAAATGTGTTATTTTTTATCTGGGATAAAATAATATTAATATACTGTGTGTTAATGGTGTATAATGGTGTTAGCATAGTTAGGGTCGCGGGGAGGCTGGGGCCCATCTCAGCTGACTCTGGACGAGGGCAGAGCACACCCTGCACAGCTCACCAGGCAACACTGGACAGAAACATGCTGATGGCTATGCAGTTAGTCTTGAGGAAAGTCAGCAATGGTTGTTTTACATGCCTCTCACCATAGACAGTGAGGGACATGGCAGACCTTTCATAACCCAGTTAGCTGCACTAGTGGGACAGCAGTAATAACTGTTGAGCAGGGGACTTCAGCCAGGACTTTTTTGCTGTGAGGCAGATGAGCTAACAACTACACCACCCTTTAATCGGCGAGAATTATT
Source organism: Plotosus lineatus (assembly GCA_024760905.1). Lineage (NCBI taxonomy): Eukaryota > Metazoa > Chordata > Actinopteri > Siluriformes > Plotosidae > Plotosus > Plotosus lineatus. The sequence continues at coordinate 81,648,167 of CM045728.1, read as the reverse complement.
TCTTAAAAATAACACAAAAATCTTTTTTTTTTTAAATAATACTGGGTGGGTAATTAAACTGGGGTCTAACTTGAACTAAACTTTCATCTATAGTCTAAAAAAGGCCTGAAATAACACACAAGAAAAACAGCATCAAATATACAAGACCCAGTGTTCATGTTATCATGCTAATCTTTCATGCTAATATTATACAACATTTTCTAATCATATAATATTGTGTTGATTTTAATGTCAAAAGAAAATCTGAAGCAATCTTTCACTGTATCTTCAATAATTAAATCAGAACTTGATAGTTTGATGAGACTAATGCTATTATTTAAAAAAATCATAAATGTCAAGTTACACATTGTACACATAAATACATGTCATATCCTAAACTAAAATCAGGTGTATTTTCAACTGAAAACTGATGCTATCATAACAAATTTAACCCAAATACCAATCTGTGTCATCATAATAAGCCATCTGGTGTTTTTTAAAGGGTATGGCCTCTTTAAAAGCCTTCTGTGGTAACAAATAAAAATGGAATTAATGGGAAAGTCTCACGAAAAGAGAACAGACACCTTTATTTATAACTTAAAGATTAGAATTTCCCAAATCAGTCAATATACTGTGAGCTGAGAGATGCACAGACTTATTTCGAGATATATAGAATACAGAATATATTGAAACTCTCCTGGATGAGATTGGTGTTGTCGACACCTGTCGAAGCCCAGTCGTGTGCAATCACAAACAGCATTTTCTCTTTTTGACATGAAAAACATTTTTGAATCTATTCTACTCTTTGTACAGTCAGTTATAGAGTTGACAAATCCTACAGCCTTTGTTGCTGCTTTTAACAAGTAGGTTACAAGGATGTGAAAATGCAGCTGCAGCTTATCAAAGAATGTATTTCTGCACCACAACAACATGCCACATCCTGTCATATCCTGTCATACTTATCCCTCTGTGAGAAATAAAATTTACAGGCAGTGTGCACTTAACTGCAATAAATTGAAATAAATAGGTTCAGGTTTACTTAAAATCCTGACATGTTGCTATCAAACCACGTCATGTTACATTGTACATTCCAGTTGACTCACAACAAATTTGGAACATAATAGAGCTATGTTTACACCTAAATTTTGGTGAGTACTTTTTTCTACCGGTTTTGTTTCATTCAAGTTTAGACTGTGATTCAAAACTGTAAAATCTATGACTTTGCAATACTTAAAATACATTTCAACATTTAAAATTAGAGTATGAGGCCAAGAAGTACTATTTAGATGATGGACATTTTCTAGCCTCAGTCATAACCACATGACAGCCGAATTTTGGCCACAACCAATTTATTTAAGACCACAATCATACCATTGGCTAGAAACATACAAACACCGAACTAAATATTAATCTCAAAATAGGTCACGTTATTTACAATAACAAAAACATTTAGAAGCATACCACTTATTTACATTTTGTAACTGAGGTATTATAGAAAAATCTAATAATACGAATGCTTAAACACAGAATATTATAATACTGAGATCATGAATTATATTGGTTTATTATAGGAAAAAATGCGAAATAAAAGGCTGAATTCCAATAAAATTGACAACAGATGCCTTTTCATCAAGCACTTATATTATTATTGTTATTTGATTTAATAATTTAAATAAATAACAATAATAATAATAGCTTGTCATGTGAATTTTCATACTGTACAGCACATTCCACTATTTTACTGATGAGCCCTGACCATGTGTTTGAGTTACTTTTGGTAATGGTTCCTGCTTAACAATAAAGTGGGGAAGTTTTTTGTTTGTTTGTTTGTTTGTTTGTTTGTTTGTATTTAAAATATAGCACAAATATAGGTTAAATATAGCAAATTTTAGTGACTATGAGAAAGTCAAATAAGACGCTGGGATACATTATCAGTTGTGGAAATCCAAAATACAATAAAGGCTTCAGCAAGTCATTGAAATATTCACATATTTATGCCTTCGCTATAAGTATGGACATGCAATGTGGATTTTAACAATTAGAGCAAAAGTGTAACTTTAAGTTAAGTAAACTCAATGAATTAGAATAACTTACAGATGACTAAATACGTACTGTAATATTTCATTAAAGATTTGTAAGAACTTCAGGAAAACATAAAAATAATTGTAAAATAATAATAAAATCCCTCATGTTAAAGATAGACACGAAATAATTTGTACATAGAAAATAGAGAAATCATGAACAATGGGGACATAAGAACAATTTATAATAAATATGAATACCTCTTCATTAAAAACAATAATAAAAATAATGAGAATATTTAGAATAACTACAGACGTAAATACATTTTAATGAAATAGACAACACAATATGCACAAACCTTCACAGAAGATGAGAGCATGAAACACCACGAGGAACTTGAAGACCACCATTTTCAGTAAATGTAGGAGCAGACTCCTCACCTTTAAACAGAATGCATCGAGACAAAAACGAGAGGAGTGTAAAATGAAGGGCAGAGACACCAAGCACCTCTTAAATGTTTAAGCAAAACTGCTGCCACCTTTCATTCACAGAAATGTCATGTGAGTAAACAAGTATAGAGTAGATGTGTGAACAGAGCTGTCTATATTTTTAAAGCTTTTTAAAATAATTAGCTACATTTGGTGGCACATTACATGAATTTAAAAGTATGCATTTTTTTTTTTTATTATTACGTCTATTATAGAGTGTTAAATGAATGTTTCATTTCATTAGATATGACAACTGTATTTGCTACAGTCATTCAAAATGAGACCATTCTGTTAAAGGATTTTGAAAACTGTTAAACATATCTGAAGAAATTGTCATACCACAGCCAGAATACAAGGTTAGACATTACAGACTACTTTCTGCACACAGTTCCATTATATTTTTATTTTTAGCAAGCAATTATTATTTTTTAATTTTATTTTATTATTTCAAATTATTTTTTTCTTTTCAAGGGGTTTGCTTTAATGTGGCCAATAACATGGACAATTCGATTTCAAAAATGAAATCATCTATAAAAATAAAAGAAAACTAAAATATGAAGGTTGCATAAGGGGACAAGTGGCAACCACAAAAAAGCCTAAACACTATAATTCGACAAGACAATCATATGAAAATGTTAAAATAAACCATGTATTTTCACCACTGATAGAATTATAATATTATTGCATGTCTCTGACAACATGGAAAAGATCTCTATGGTGATACAGTTGTATCTGTTCTCCTCACTCTAATTAAATTTAAAAAAGGGTAAGTCAATTAAAATTTGGAAAGAAGTCTATTTCCAAAGTAATATCAGAAATTCTACTACTTTGGGAGTAATTTTCATTACAAACTCTGCCTGACATTTTTGTCTCTTTGTAAACATCAGAAAACATGTCTGCATGGGGTGCTGTATCAAGGACAAACAGAAGAGAGTAGAGAAACAGTGAAAATAACTTTAGATAAAGAAAAAATAAGAAATTAGATAGCGGAATGGCAAGACAAGAGTAGACATTTCATGATAAAAATCATACCATATCATTTATCAAATATGCAGCCGTGGGGGGGGGGGGGGGGGGGATATGTCTGGATAAATACAGAGGGTTGTGTCAGAAAGGGCATCCGACGTATAAAACGTGTGCCAATCTACTATGCAGATTATCAATGTGACTTCCAAACCGGATTGGTCGAGGCCCAGGTTAACAACGACCGCCATCAGTGCTGTTAACCAACAGGGTGCTGGTGGAATCTGAGCTACTGTTGGTTGAAGAAGAAGAGATGGGAGGCTTGTCCGTAGGCAGAGAGAGAAGAATAAAGGCATGAGTCTAGGACTAAGAGTAGGGACTTTGAATGTTGGAACTATGACAGGAAAAGATAGAGAGCTGGCTGACATGATGCAGAGGAGGAAGGTGGACATACTGTGTGTTCAGGAGACCAGGTGGAAAGGTAGCAAGGCTTGAAGCTTAGGAGCTGGATTTAAGCGGTTTTATCATAGTGTGAATGGGAAGAGAAATGGAGTAGGAGTCATCTTGAAGGAGGAGTTGGTCATGAATGTTCTAGAAGTGAAAAGAGTGTCAGACAGAGTGATGAGTCTCAAGTTAGAAATTGAAGGTGTGATGGTCAATGTTGTTAGTGCTTATGCCCCACAGGCAGGATATGAGCTAGAAGAGAAGGAGAGATTCTGGAGTGAGTTAGATGAAGTGATTCAGAGTACCCCAGAGGTGAAAGAGTGGTCATTGGACATGTTGGTGCAGGCAACAGAGGGGACGAGGAAGTGATGGGCAGGTTTGTTATCCAGGACATGAACACAGAAGGACAGATGTTGATAGATTTTTCAAAAATTATGGAAATGTCTGTGATTACATTCTTCCAGAAGAGACAAGAGCATAGGATGACTTATAAAAGAGGAATTAGGAGCACACAGGTAGAGTACATCTTGTGTAGACGATGTAATTTGAAGGAAGTCAGTGACTGCAAAGTAGTCGTGGGTGAGAGTGTTGCCAGACAGCATAGGATGGTGGTGTGCAGGATGACGCTGATGGTGAGGATGGTGAAGAAGGCAAAGGCAGAGCAAAATACAAAGGGGTATAAACTAAAAAGGAAGAGTGTTGTGTTGTCTTCAAGGAGGATTTGAAACAGGCTTTGGGTGGTCAGGAAGTGCTTTCAGATGACTGGACAACTACAGATAATGTGATCAGAGAAACAGGTAGGAGAGTTATTGGTGTGTCATCTGGAAGGACAGTAGATAAGGAGACTTGGTGGTGGAATGAGGAAGTGCAGGAGTGTATAAAAATGAAGAGGTTAGCTAAGAAGAAGTGGAACATTGAGAGGACTGAAGAAAGTAAATAGGAGTACAAGAAAAGGCAAAGGTAGCGATGTCAAAGGCCAAACAAGGGGTGTATGATGACTTGTATGCTAGGTTGGACAATAAAGAGGGAGAATATGTTATGGTCTGTGCCAGCTGGCGGCATTAATTCTCTTCTCTAGTCATTGCAGGTGCTGGCAAGGGGCGTGGCGGTTGTCGGCAGGCGAGTTCCAGCTGAGCGCACCTGGTCCCAATCTGCAATCAGCAAGCAGCCAGCTATAAATGGGAGCGGCACGCTTCCATCCGCTGTCAGAAGATTGTTTTCCCCGTGATTCTGCTCCTCGGCTTTCTCTTTAACCCCTGGTTCTTGCTTCGTGCTCGACCAGTTCCATTGACTTCGTATTCCCATGATTTACAGTTCCTATGCTTAATAAATCAGTTGAACCTTCTTTTGGTCTCCTGCATCTCTGGGTCCAATGCATACACTCCAGGTTTAACAGAATCTTCTCACGTGAAACATGGACCCAGCGGAGACCGCGCAGCTTCGGCAGGCACTATCCGACCAGGGCACCCTGCTGAGACGACATGACACTGCCTTGCATCAAATGATGGACAATCTCCAGCACATCACCACCAGCTTGGCGCAGCTCGGCGGAAGGATGGACATCGTCGCCACTCACCTCGCTGCCGCCACCCTGCACTTTTCACTCCGGCAACAGCGCCAGTGCCTGCTAGACTCCCCGCACACTGAGAACCACTCATCCCCACACCAGCCAGGGATTCCGGCGCGATCGGCTCCTGCGCACAATTCCTTCACCAGTGTTCGCTCGTCTTCAGCCAGCAGCCGCTCACATATTCCACTGATCAAGCAAAAACCGCCTTCATCATTCAGCTACTCACAGAGCAAGCCTCGTCCTGGGCGCCACCCATACCCCGTAATTATGCTCCCAGTTAGACCAGTTCATGCGAGAAATAAAGGTTTTTGATCGTCCGGTGAAAGGGGAGGAGGCGAGCTCCCAGCTCCTACAAATTTGGCAAGGCGGAAATTTGGTGACGGAATACGCCATCCAATTCCGGATTCTCGCCATCGAAAGCGGTTGGAATGACCCTGCACTTTCCTGCAAGGGCTTAATGAATGGCTGAAAGACTGGACAACCGGCTGAGAGAGAGGGATAGATCCCGGAAGGGATCCTCGAACTCACTCGCAATTTTCCCCTCTGAAGGAGGAGAACGGTCAAGAACCCATGCAGGTGAACTGCACCAGACTGACGGCTGAAGAGAGGCACCGGCAGCTGGCCAACGGTCTCTGCTCTACTGCTCCGAGAAGGGCCATTACCTCGCCCAGTGCACTGCACAGCAGGGTCCGACAGCTACGAGAGAATCCTCCATGACACCCGGGGAAGCGTCTCCAAGTTCAAGGTATGCTACACTCCGCGCAACACTCTCATCTTGTAGACGTATTTATTGACTCAGGCGCTGACGCCAACTTTATCAATCCGGGGATGGTTGAGCTCCACGACCTGCCCGTGTATGAACTCGAAACCCCCAAGGAGGTAGTGGCCATTGATGGCTGACTCATAGCTCGCGTCACGCACAAGACCAAGCCAGTTAAGCTCAGTTTGTCCGGTAACCACCAGGAATATTTGGAACTGTTTGTTCTCCCTGCCTCTCTCTCTCCCCCCTAGTGTTGGGGTGGCCATGGTTGGAGACCCACAATCCCCACATTGACTGGCGCACCCTCACCATACGCAGCTGGAGTGACTAACTGTCTGAAACACTGCCTAATGGCGGCCGTACCCTCTCAAGCTTCACGAACCCCGGTCGACCTGGAAGATCTGGACTTAGCCGGCATGCCCAAAGAATATCACGATCTGCAAGAGGTTTGCAGCAAGGACCGGGCTCACTCCTTACCTCCTCATCGACCATACAACTGCGCCATTGACCTATTCCCAGGTTCCACGCTCCCTTCCCAGCGACTATACACCCTCTCTAAGCCGGAGAAAGACGCCATGGAGGCATACATTAACAAGTCGCTGACTGCAGGTCTCATTCGGCCCTCATCTTCCCCGGTAGGTGCGGGATTCTTCTTCGTCGAAAAGAAAGACAAGACCCTGAGACCTTGCATTGATTACACGGGCCTGAACCAGACCACCATAAAAAACAAATATCCTCTCCCCCTAATCGATTAAGCCTTCACCCCTCTCCACGATGCTACCATTTTTTTCCAAGCTGGACCTGAGAAATGGCTACCACTTAGTCCGAATTCAGGAGGGGGACGAGTGGAAGACGGCTTTCAACACGCCCCTGGGGCACTTCGAATACCTGGTCATGCCATTCAGACTAACCAATGCCCCGGCGGTTTTCCAAGATCTGGTCAACAATGTGCTTAAGGACATGCTGAACTGCTTTGTATTCGTAGACCTGGACGACATTCCGATCTTCTCTATAGACCAAGACGAACGTCTCCACCACATGAGAATGGTACTAAAGAGGCTCCTGGAGAACAGGTTGTTTGTTAAGGCAGAAAAATGCGAGTTTCATATCCCCTCAGTCTCTTTCCTGGGGTTCATCATGTGGAAGGGGCAGATAGGACCTGATCCGGCAAAGGTGAAGGCAGTGGCGGAGTAGCCGACTCCAGGGACACGAAACACCTGCAGAGGTTCCTGGGGTTCGCAAACTTCTATCGCCGGTTTGTGCAGAACTACAGCCACCTAGCAGCCCCCGTCACACAGTTGACATCACCCAAGACCCCGTTCCAGTGGTCCCCAAGTGCCCAGGCGGTGTTTGACAGGCTGAAGGCTAAATTCGTCCACACACCCGTACTGATCTACCCGGACCCCTTGCTGCAGTTCGTGGTGGAAGTCGACGCCTCAGACTCAGGGGTAGGGCGGTCCTATCCCAACGGTCTTCCACAGACCAGAAGCTACACCCATGGGCCTTCTTCTCCTGTCGCTTGTCCCCGGCGGAACAGAATTATGATGTTGGGAATCATGAGCTGCTGGCGGTGGTCTTGGCGCTCAGGAGTGGGGGCACTGGCTGGAAGGGGCAGCCCACCCTTCGTGGTCTAAACCTATCCTACCTCCGTACAGCCAAGAGGTTGAACTCCCGTCAGGCACGATGGTCACTCTACTTGGGGAGATTCAACTTCACACTGACATACTGACCCAGCTCTCGGAATACAAAGCCAGACGCTCTCTCCAGGCAATTCTCCTCGGGTGAAGATACTACCATGGAGACCATCCTGCCCTCCTCCTGTATACTTGGAGCAGCCCAATGGGAGGTAGAACGGCTAGTTCGGGACACCCATCGGGGGGAACCGGAGCCCGTCGGGTGCCCCCAAGGTTGACTATATGTTACCCCACTGGCCAGAACCCCAGCACTCCAGTGGGCTCACTCCTCAAAATTAGCCTGCCACCCCAGAGCCCGCCGAAGGCTCTTCCTGCTCCGACAATGCTTCTGGTAGCCAACAATGGTAGCTGAAACCAGGGAGTTTGTGGGAGCTTGTGCCACCTGTGCCCGGAACAAGCCCCTGGTCGCACATTGCGGTGGATTTTGTCACAGGTTTACCCTCGTCTGAGGGCAACACTGTCATCCTGACAGGAGTGGACCGGTTCTCCAAGGCGGTTCACTTTGTCGCCCTAGTCAAACTCCCCGCAGCGATAGAAACAGCTGGTCGCTTAGTCCAACATGTCTTTCGCCTCCATGGCATCCCCCGGAAGTTGTTTCAGACCGGGGCCCCTCGTTTGCGTCCAGAGTTTGGAAGGCATTCTGCGACACCTTGGAAGTCTCCTGCAGCTTGACCTCTGGCTACCATCCTCAGTCAAACGGGCAGGCGGAACGGGTGAATCAAAGCCTCGGATCCTCCCTGCACTGCGTCACCTCTCCCATCCCAGCCTCCTGGGCCACACACCTGCCATGGTTCGAATACGCATACAATTCTCTGATCTGCACTGCCACTGGGATGTCCCCCTTCAATGTGATGAATGGGTGCCAGCCCCCCCCCCCATTTCCCAGCCAGGAGGTCGAAGTGGCCGTCCCATTGGTTCAGGCACGGTTTCACAGAGGACGCCGGGTCTGGAAAGAAGCACGTGCTGCCCTGGAACGAACAGTGGCCCGAAACCGGAAGATTGCCGATCATCACCGAACCCCGGCACCTCCCTACATGGTTGGGCAACAAGTGTGGGTCTCCTCCTGGGACCTGTCCCTGCAAGTCGACGCCAAAAAAATGTCTCCCAGATACATTGGGACCTATGTAATAGAGAAAATTATAAACCCCAGCACCGTCCGACTGAGACTCCCACCCTCACTCAAGGTACACCCAGTATTTCATGTTTCCCTAATTAAGCCCGTGGTAGAAAGTCCCCACCAACCCCCACCCCCTCCTCCGCGACTGATTGATGGGCATCCCGCATACACAGTGAACCGTATCCTTGATGTACGCAGGCGGGGTCGAGGGTTTCAGTACTTAGTGGACTGGGAGGGGTATGGTCCCGAAGAGTGTTCATGGATTCCCCGCTCCCTGATCCTGGACCCGGACTTATTAGACAAATTCTATTGACAGTTCAAGGACAAGCCTGGTCGGGCGCAAGGTGGCGCCCCATAAGGGAGAATATGTTATGGTCTGTGCCGGCTGGCAGCATTAATTCTCTTCTCTAGTCATTGCAGGCGCTGACAGGGGGCATGGCGGTTGCCGGCAGGCGAGTTCCAGCAGAGCACATCTGGTCCCAATCTGCAATCAGCAAACAGCCAGCTATAAATGGAAGCGACGCGCTTCCCTCCGCTGTCAGAAGATTGTTTTCCCCGTGATTCTTCTCCTCGGCTTTCTCTTTGACCCCTGGTTCTTGCGTCGTGCTCGACCAGTTCCATTGACTTAGTATTCCCGTGATTAACAGTGCTTAATAAATCTGTTGAACCTTCTTTTGGTCTCCTGCACCTCTGGGTCCAACGCACACACTCCAGGTTTAACAGAAAATGATTTATACAGGTTGGCACAGCAGAGAGATAGAGATGGGAAGGATGTGCAACAAGTTAGACTGATAAAGAACAGAGAGGGAAATGTATTGACTGATGACAGAAGTGTGCTGGGAAGATGGAAAGAGTACTTTGAAGAGATGATGAATGAGGAAAATGAGAGAGAAAAAAGAGTAGAAGAGATGACTGTTGAGGACCAGGAAGTAGCAAAGATTTGTAAGGGTGAAGTGAGGAGGGCATTGAAGAGGATGAAGAATGGAAAGGCAGTTGGTCCTGATGACATACCGGTGGAGGTATGGAAGTGTCTCGGAGAGGTAGCAGTAGATTTTCTGACAAGAACATTCAACAAGGTCTTAGAGAGTGAGAGGATGCCAGAGGAATGGAGGAGAAGTATGCTGGTGCCCATTTTTAAGAACAAGGGAGACGTGCAGAGTTGTGGCAACTACACACACACACACACACACACACACACACACACACACACACACACACACACACAGGCACCTCTCTCTCTTTCTCCCTTGCTCTGACACACACAACTACTGAACACACTTCAGATACATAGATATGGCCTGTGTAATATAAATTAATGAATATTGAAATATACACACAATCATGCTGAGTCAGGTGTTTTTTACCTTTGGGGAATTCCCTCTCAATATTAGCATGGTGTGTGCTAAAATGACACTGAAGATTTGAATCCGTGAAATGTGATATCGTGGTACTGCATAATAAACAGAGCGATTTGCCATTCCGTTCAATAAAAAAGAAAGCTTCTTCCCATTCTCCCAGAAATGTCCTGTGTTCATCTTCATATTTTCGTTTAGCTTTGCATTTTGCCATTTTGACAAAGAGGGTAAGCCTGCATGCAAAGAAAATGTTTACTTAATTTCCCAGCATTAGACGTCATCCACTCAGATGATTGGCAGTCACTTATGTGTCAGACGCGGCATAAAAAACACCCAACCTGTCAAAATTATGTGAGAATATTATTTATTATTTGTTTTTAATAACCTATGAAGAATTTAAGTGTGTTTTAAGATTTTAAAAATAAAGAAAGAAAGAAAGAAAGAAAGAAAGAAAGAAACCTTGAAAAGAGGCAAAGAGCCACAGTATATAGAAATATGATAAGAGGCAAAGAGCCACATTCTTATTGATTAAGAGCCGCATGCGTGTTCGCCACCCCTGGCATAATCAGTCACTTTTTAAGAAATGGCCCTCAGAGACCTGACAAAGCAGGGTGATATCCGAAAAGTTGTGATGTTGACCTGGACAGAAAGAGAAAGTACATTGAGAAAGAGAGGGACAGCTAGAAAAAAGACAGGGAGACTGGAAAGATGTGTATTAATAAGTTGAATCAGAGAGGGAAGAAGGCAAAAAAGAAGAAATGGATGGTGACAAAAAAGCAAGCCAGGGCCAGTGTTTTGTTGTCATCAGAGACAGCCCCAACAAATCTGAAATTCCTGAAGCTCCTGAGCCAGGGCCCACCAGGTTATAAAATGAAAGATTACCCATGTCATCTTCTGATTTTTATGAAAGGACCCTTCAAACTTTTTATTCTTCCAAAAAATACCTTTATAACGCCATAATTTCTTACTAAAAATTCTTCTATTTTCATTTTTTTTTTCTTTTTCAGGCAGCAGCATCAGAAGAGAGCCTTAGATGGGAAAAGACAAGAAGAAATGATGGCAGACAATCGCAAAAGACCAAAAATGATTGAGCTGGAGCAGAATGTTGAATGGAGTGTCATTGACTATGACAATGAGGCCCACCCAGGTTTCATTATAGATGTGGAAGGTCAAAGTGTCAAAGTTCTTTCCTTGGTCCTTAGGAAGACATCAGCTGGCCTCATGATGGGCAGATAACTTGTCATGCCAGAACCATAGGCTCTGGACAGGCGCTCTTTACAGATTGAGCCATTTGTTTGAAAACATGGAAGAGTATTTCGAAGTTAAAGTTTGTTTTTTTTTTATTTGTTAAATAATAGATAAATGTTATTTAATAACTCATGTGTTCACTTTATAAATCCGTTGTCCTTCCTGTCATTGGTTGTCAACCTTGTCAACTTATCTTCCTCTTTTCCTTTTGGCTGTTCCTTTCAGGGGTCACCACAGCAAATCACCTGCCTCCATCTCAGCCTGTCCTCTGCATCTTCTTCTCGTACTCCAACGACCTTCATGTCTTCCTTCACCACATCCATAAATCTCTTCTTTGGTCTTCCTCTAGGCCTTCTGCCTGGTAGTTCCAACCTCAGCATCCGACTGCCAATATATTCACTATCCCTCCTCTGTACATGTCCAAACCATCTCAATCTAGCCTCTCTGACTTTGTCTCCAAAACATCTTACATGGGCTGTCCCTCTCATGTACTTATTTCTGATCCTATCCATCCTCGTTACTCCCAGAGAGAACCTCAACATTTTCATCTCTGCAACCTCCAGCTCTGCCTCCTGTCTTTTCCTCAGCGCCACTGAAACCATACAACATCGCTGGCCTCATCACTGTCTTGTACACTTTTCCTTTCATTCTTGCTGATACTCTCCTATCGCACATCACACTGGACACTTTTCTCCAACCATTCCAACCTGCCTGCACACAATTCTTCACCTCTTTTCCACACTCTCCATTTCTCTGGATTGTTGAGCCTAAGTACTTAAAATCCTCCTCCTTCCTTATCTCTGCTCCTTGTAACATCACCGTTCTGCTGGGTCCTTCTCATTCACACACATGTATTCTGATTTACTGAGGCTAACCTTCATTCCCCTCCTTTCCAGGGCATACCTCCACCTCTGTAGATTTTCCTCCACTTGTTCTCTGAGATCACAATGTCATCTGCAAACATCATAGTCCATGGAGATTCTTGTCTAACCTCGTCTGTCAGCCTGTCCATCACCATAGCAAACAAGAAAGGGCTCAGAGCTGACCCTTGATGCAGTCCCACCTCAACCTTGAATTCTTCGGTCATGCCGACAGCACACCTCACCACTGTCTTACATCTCTCATACATGTCCTGCACCACTCTAACATACGTCTCTGCCACTCCAGACTTCCTCATGCAATACCACAGTTCTTCACTTGGCACCCTGTCATATGCTTTTTCCAGATCCACAAAGGCACAATGCAGCTCCCTCTGACCTCTGTACTTCTCTATTAACATCCTCAAAGCAAACACTGCATCTGTGGTGCTCTTTCTTGGCATAAAACCAAACTGTTGTTCACAAATGCTGACCTCTGCCCTTAGTCTAGCTTCCACTATTCTTTCCCATAACTTCATCATATGGCTCATCAACTTTATCCCTCTGTAGTTGCCACAACTCTGCACGTCTCCCTTGTTCTTAAAAATGGGCACCAGCACACTTCTCCTCCATTCCTCCGACATCTGATCACTCTCTAAGACCTTGTTGAATGTTCTTGTCAGAAAATCTACTGCTACCTCTCCTTGACACTTCCATACTTCCACAGGTATATCATCAGGACCAACTGCCTTTCCACTCTTCATCCTCTTCAGTGCCCTCCTCAGTTCATCCTCACTAATCTTTGCTACTTCCTGCTCCTCAATGGTCACCTCTTCTGCTCTTTTTTCTCTCTCATTTTCCTCATTCATCATCTCTTCAAAGTACTCTTTCCATCTTCCCAGCACACTTCTGTCATCAGTCAATACATTTCCCTCTCTGTCCTTTATCAATCTAACTTGCTGCACGTCCTTCCCATCTCTATTTCTCTGCTGTGCCAACCTGTATAGATCATTTTCTCCCTCCTTACTTTCCAAGCGAGCATACAAGTCATCATCCACCCTCTGTTTGGCCTTTGACACCGCGACTTTCGCCTTACGCTGTGTTTCCCTGTACTCCTGTTTACTCTCTTCGGTCCTCTCAATGTCCCTCTTCTTAGCTAAACTCTTCCTTTGTACACACTCCTGCACTTCCTCATTCCACCACCAAGTCTCCTTATCTACTTTCCTTCCAGAGGACACACCAAGTACTCTCCTATCTGTCTCCCTGATCACATTTGCTGTGGTTGTGCAGTCCTCTGGAAGCACTTCCTGACCACCCAAGGCCTGTTTCAACTCCTCCTTGAAGACATCACAACCTTCTTCCTTTTTCAGCTTCCACCACTTTGTCTTCTGCTCTGCCTTTGCCTTCTTCACCTTCCTCACCATCAGCATCATCCTACACACCGCCATCCTATGCTGTTTGGCAACACTCTCACCCGCTACTACTTTGCAGTCACTGACTTCCTTCAAACTGCATCGTCTATACAAGATGTAGTCTACCTATGTGCTCCTACCTCCGCTTTTATAAGTCACCCTATGCTCCTGTTTCTTCTGGAAGAAAGTATTCACCACAGCCATTTCCATCCTTCTTGCAAAATCGATCAACATCTGGCCTTCTGTGTTCCTGTCCTGGATACCAAACCTGCCAATCACTTCCTCGTCCCCTCTGTTGCCTGCACCAACATGAAGTCTGCCCCAATGACCACTCTTTCACCTCTGGGGGTACTCTGCATCACTTCATCTAACTCACTCCAGAATCTCTCCTTCTCTTCTAGCTCACATCCTGCCTGTGGGGCATAAGCACTAACAATGTTGAACATCACGCCTTCAATTTCTAACTTGAGACTCATCACTCTGTCTGACACTCTTTTCACTTCTAGAACATTCCTGATAAACTCCTCCTTCAAGATGACTCCTACTCCATTTCTCTTCCCATCCACACCATGATAAAACAGCTTAAACCCTGCTCCTAAGCTTTTAGCTTTGCTACCTTTCCACCTGGTCTCCTGAACACACAGTATGTCCACCTTCCTCCTCTGCATCATGTCAGCCAGCTCTCTATCATTTCTTTGCATAGTTCCAACATTCAAAGTCCCTACTCTCAGTCCTGGAATCATGCTTTTCCTCTTCTCTCTCTGCCTACGGACATGCCTCCCACCTCTCCTTCTTCGACCAACAGTAGTCCAATTTCCATCAGCACCCTCATGGTTTACAGCACTGATGGCGGTCGTTGTTAACCCGGGCCTCGACCGATCTGGTATGGAGGTAATATTTGTGATTTGCATGATAAAGTTTGGCATTGGTTTTACGTCGGATGCCCTTCCTGACACATCCCTCTGCATTTATCCGGGCTTGGGACCGGCGTAAGAGGGAGAGACACTGGTCTGTGCCCAATTATCACAGCTACATTGACCTTGTTTACATGTTCATCAGTTCATCAGTTCATTTTCTGTACCCGCTTAATCCTAATTTGGGTCGCGGGGAGGCTGGTGCCCATCCCAGCCAACTTCGGGCGAGGGCAGAGTACACCCTGGACAGCTCGCCAGGCCATCACAGGGTGGAAACACACTGATGGCTTTGCAGCTTACTCTTGTCGAATGTCAGCAATGGTTCTTTTACATGCCTCACACCATAGACAGTGAGAGACATGGCCAGCCTTTGATAACCCAGTTAGCTCCACTGGGGAGGACAGTGACAACCTTGTGTAGAGTGGGACTCGAACCCCCAACCTTTGGATCAGAGATCCAGCGCCCCACTGCCCCTTTGTTAACATGTGTTTTCTGAAAATAAAAAAATATTTTCAAAAATTAGCAAAACATTTTGTGAGGTATCTCTATAAACAAATGAGGGCTAGATAGTATTGTTTAACTTCTTCTTCTTTTCCTTTCGGCTTTTCCCTTTATCCGGGGTCGTCACAGCAAATGGATCGCATGTTTGATTTGGCATAGATTTTTACGTCAAATGCCCTTCCTGACACAACCCTTTTTTCACAAGGAACAGAAACAGGCTGACGGCTTTGCAGCTACTCTTGCCGAAAGTCAACAATGGTTCTTTTATATGCCTTTCACCATAGACAGTGAGAGACATGGCCGGCCTTTGATAACCCAGTTAGCTGCACATTTTCACCTAATAACATAGCTGTTGAATGTTTTTTTGAGGAAAAAGGTATAACTATTTCAAGATTTTACAAGGACACAACTTTTTGTGGTAATTTCTAGGGATGGGTGTTGCCTAGATTTTATGTATTGCAATATATTGCAAGAAGAATTTTAAATTAAAAGTG
>CM045728.1:81422349-81627349 GCA_024760905.1 Plotosus lineatus | reverse complement strand
CCTAGGACTGAGAGTAGGGACTTTGAATGTTGGAACTATGCAAGGAAAAGATAGGGAGCTGGCTGACATGATGCAGAGGAGGAAGGTGGACATACTGTGTGTTCAGGAGACAAGGTGGAAAGGTAGAAAGGCTAGAAGCTTAGGAGCAGGGTTTAAACTGTTTTATAATGGTGTGGATCGGAAGAGAAATGGAGTAGGAGTCATCTTGAAGGAGGGGTTTGTCAGGAATGTTCTAGAAGTGAAAAGAGTGTCAGACAGAGTGATGAGTCTCAAGTTAGAAATTGAAGGCGTGATGCTCAATGTTGTTAGTGCTTATGCCCCACAGGCAGGATGTAAGCTAGAAGAGAAGGAGAGATTCTGGAGTGAGTTAGATGAAGTGATGCAGAGTACCCCCAGAGGTGAAAGAGTGGTCATTGGAGCAGACTTCAATGGACATGTTGGTGCAGGCAACAGAGGGGACGAGGAAGTGATGGGCAGGTTTGGTATCCAGGACAGGAACACAGAAGGACAGATGTTGATCGATTTTGCAAAAAGGATGGAAATGGCTGTGGTGAATACTTTCTTCAAGAAGAAACAGAAGCATAGGGTGACTTATGAAAGCGGAGGTAAGAGCACACAGGTAGACTACATCTTGTGTAGGCGCTGTAATTTGAAGGAAGTCAGTGACTGAAAAGTAGTAGTGGGTGAGAGTGTTGCCAAACAGCATAGGATGGTGGTGTGCAGGATGACACTGATGGTGAGAAAGGTGAAAAAGGCAAAGGCAGAGCAGAAGACAAAGTGGTGGAAGCTGAAAAAGGAAGAGTGTCGTGTTGTCTTCAAGGAGGAGTTGAAACAGGCTTTGGGTAGTCAGGAAGTGCTTCCAGAGGACTGGATAACCACAGCCAATGTGATCAGGGAGACCGGTAGGAGAGTACTTGGTGTGTCCTCTGGAAGGAGAGTAGATAAGGAAACTTGGTGGTGGAATGAGGAAGTGCAGGAGTGTGTACAAAAGAAGAGGTTAGCCAAGAAGAAGTGGGACATTGAGAGGACCGAAGAGAGTAAACAGGAGTACAGGGAGACACAGCGTAAGGCGAAGGTAGCAGTGTCAAAGGCCAAACAGAGGACGTATGATGACTTGTATGATAGGTTGAACAGTAAGGAGGGAGAAAATGATCTATACAGGTTAGCACAGCAGAGAAATAGAGATGGGAAAGACGTGCAGAAAGTTAGAGTGATAAAGGACAGAGAGGGAAATGTATTGACTGATGACAGAAGTGTGCTGGGAAGATGGAAAGAGTACTTTGAAGAGCTGATGAATGAGGAAAATGAGAGAGAAAAAGAGTAGAAGGGGTGACCGTTGAGGAGCAGGAAGTAGCAAAGATTAGTAAGGGAGAAGTGAGGAGGGCATTGAAGAGGATGAAGAGTGGAAAGGCAGTTGGCCCTGATGACATACCAGTTGAGGTATGGAAGTGTCTCGGGAGGTAGCAGTAGATTTTCTGACAAGAATATTCAACAAGGTCTTAGAAAGTGAGCAGATGCCAGAGGAATGGAGGAGAAGTGTGCTTGTGCCCATTTTTAAGAACAAGGGAGATGTACAGAGTTGTGGCAACTACAGAGGGATAAAGTTGATGAGCCATACAATGAAGCTATGGGAAAGAATAGTGGAAGCAAGACTAAGGGCAGAGGTCAGCATTTGTGAACAACAGTTTGGTTTCATGCCAAGAAAGAGCACCACAGATGCAGTGTTTGCTTTGAGGATGTTAATAGAGAAGTACAGAGAAGGTCAGAAGGAGCTGCATTGTGCCTTTGTGGATCTGGAGAAAGCATATGACAGGGTGCCGAGAGAAGAACTGTGGTATTGTATGAGGAAGTCTGGAGTGACAGAGAAGTATGTTAGAGTGGTGCAGGACATGTATGATAGCTGTAAGACAGTGGTGAGGTGTGCTGTCGGTGTGACAGAAGAGTTCAAGGTGGAGGTGGGACTGCATCAAGGGTCAGCTCTGAGCCCCTTCTTGTTTGCTATGGTGATGGACAGGCTAACAGACGAGGTTAGACAAGAATCTCCATGGACTATGATGTTTGCAGATGACATTGTGATCTGTAGTGAGAGCAGAGACCAAGTGGAGGAAAATCTAGAGAGGTGGAGGTATGCCCTGGAAAGGAGGGGATTGAAGGTTAGTCTTAGTAAGACAGAATACATGTGTGTGAACGACAAGGACCCAAGAGGAACTTTGAGGTTACAGGCGCAGGCATAAAGAAGGTGGAGGATTTTAAGTACTTAGGCTCAACAATCCAGAGCAATGGAGAGTGTGGAAAAGAGGTGAAGAAGCGTGTGCAGGCAGGTTGGAATGGATGGAGAAAAGTGTCCGGTGTGATGTGTGATAGGAGAGTATCGGCAAGAATGAAGGGAAAAGTGTACAAGACGGTGATGAGGCCAGCAATGTTGTATGGTTTAGAGACAGTGGCCCTGGGGAAAAGACAGGAGTCAGAGTTGGAGGTAGCAGAGATGAAAATGTTGAGGTTCTCTTTGGGAGTAACGAGGATGGATAGGATCAGAAATGAGTACATCAGAGGGACAGCACATGTAAGATGTTTTGGAGACAAAGTCAGAGAGGCTAGATTGAGATGATTTGGACATGTACAGAGGAGGGATAGTGAGTATATTGGTCGTAGGATGCTGATGTTGGAACTACCAGGCAAAAGGCCCAGAGGAAGACCAAAGAGAAGATTTATGGATGCGGTGAAGGCGGACATGAAGGTCGTTGGAGTAAGAGTAGAAGATGCAGAGGATAGGGAGAGATGGAGGCAGATCATTTGCTGTGGCGACCCCTGAAGGGAACAGCCGAAAGGAAAAGAAGAAGTCTTTCTGATGGTGGAGTCATGAACATTGACATTAACTGAGGCAAGTGAGGCTTGTAGTTGTTTAGAAATGTTTTTTGGATACTTTGTGACTTCTCTGGTTAGTCTATGAGGCATGATGATGTGTGGTCAGTCTGGCCACCTCACCTTGTCAGACAGGTTTTATGTTAGGGATCTCCTGATTGGAAATGTCTGGCAGCAATCAGGTCTTGCTGTGGCTATGAAACTGAACTCAGTTTTCCCCAACAATAAGATTAATCACAATTACCTCACCTTTTAACAAGGGGGCAATTACTTTTTCACATATTGGTTTGGATAGGAGTTTTCTCTTAACAAATAAAATCACAACATGAAAACTGCATGTTTTTAATATTTGGGTTATCTTTGTGTGATGTTTAAATTTGTTTGATGATTTGAAAAAGTTAAGTGTGACAAATGTACAAAAAAGTAAAAAACTCAGTAAGGAGGCAAAAACTTTTGAACAGCACTGTAGCTCAGCAACAGTTGGTGGAAAGGACAACACTTTACAGGAGCAGGAGGCACTAACCGAACGGAGACAGAATTCTGGTTTAAAGTTAAGCTTTGCTGATCTGCCTTTGGACAGTTTTTGGTTGGTGACTGCCAAGGAGTTCTCCATTCTGACAGACAAAGCTATTTTGACATTGCTCCCATTTCTCAGGACATATGTGTGTGAGGTGAGCTTTTTATGCCTGACTGCCATAAAAACTAAAAACAGAGAGAGAGAGAGAGAGAGAGAGAGAGAGCGAGAGCGAGAGCGAGAGAGAGAGCTGTTGAGGATGAGCTTTGTGTTTTTCTTCGATTCATCCAAACAGGCCCAGGTTTCACACTGAATGAGAAGAAATCTTTTTCTTTCGGCTGTTCCCTTCAGGGGTCGCCACAGCAAATGATCTGCCTCCATCTCTCCCTATCCTCTGCATCTTCTACTCTTACTCCAACGACCTTCATGTCCGCCTTCACCACATCCATAAATCTTCTCTTTGGTCTTCCTCTGGGCCTTCTGCCTGGTAGTTCCAACCTCAGCATCCTACAACCAATATACTCACTATCCCTCCTCTGTACATGTCCAAACCATCTCAATCTAGCCTCTCTGGCTTTGTCTCCAAAACATCTAACATGTGCTGTCCCTCTGATGTACTCGTTTCTGATCCTATCCATCCTCATTACTCCCAAAGAGAACCTCAACATTTTCATCTCTGCTACCTCCAAATCTGACTCCTGTCTTTTCCCCAGGGCCACTGTCTCTAAACCATACAACATCGCTGGCCTCATCACCGTCTTGTACACTTTTCCCTTCATTCTTGCCGATACTCTCCTATCACACATCACACCGGACACTTTTCTCCAACCATCCCAACCTGCCTACACGCGCTTCTTCACCTCTTTTCCACACGCTTTTAGCTTTGCTACCTTTCCACCTGGTCTCCTGAACACACAGTATGTCCACCTTCCTCCTCTGCATCATATGAATGAGAAGAAATATGAACGATTATAAAAATCGTTTATAAAATCGATTATAAAAATCAAATAAACACAACAAATAAGTATTTTATAATCGAATGAGAAGAAATATGAACGATTATAAAATACTTTTTTGTTGTGTTTATTTGATTCCTATTCAAGAGACTTTGATGATATTTGTATTGTCAATACAGTGTAGGCTACCAGAGGTTCATTTTTTAACATTTCCTTCTGGTGGTGCCTTGTAATTTTTTCAATGAAAAAATGTGCCTTGGCTCAAAAAAATGTTGAAAAACACTGGTATAAATAACCAAACTATATTTTGGACTGTAATGAATTTCTCATATATAGTTTGTGTGTTGATGGTTTCACACAAATGAGGATGGGTTTTCCTTTTGGGACTGGTTCCTCTCAAATTTTCTGCCTCGAATCTACTGAGGGAGTTTTTCCTTGCTACCGTCACCGTGTGCGATGCTCATTCGGGATGTGTTTGGCATTTGTAGAAAAATTTTTCATCATTTTACACTTTGTTTTATTTTATTTCTTTTCTTTTGTAAACTCATACTTCTATTGTGTAAAGTTGCTTTGCGACAATGACAATTGTAAAAAGTTATATACAAATAAAATTGAAATTGAAATTGGTGCACCCTGCATGAGTGCACCCAGCCTGGTGAGCTGTCCAGGGTGTACCCTGCCCTTCCCCAGCCTCATCTGAGATGGGTGCCAGTCTCCCCGTGACCCTAATTAGGGTTAAGCGGTTCAGAAAATGAATGAATGATTGAATTGATGCTCATTGCAAATGTCAGTTGGTGAATCCACCAACCACCCAAAAAGTGATCACCAAGGACTCTTTCAGAAGAATTGGTGTGGATCAGTGCTCAGAATGGGCAAGTACTGTACTCAGCACAGGTACACAGCACTTTCTTGTGTCACCACAACATCAAGGCAAGGTGTGCTGTGTTATCTGGCACAAAGCACTCAGCAGCAAATGTTTGAGAAGAAGAAGGTGGAACCTCTATGTATTGTTTTTAAACATCCAGCAGATGTAAAATTTGGAAACCAATTTTCCTCAAACCATTCATGAACACTCTTTACAGTTTATGAAAGCACATGAGCGTGTAAAAAGTCTTAAAGAAGTGTAATTGGTCTGCAAAGGTGTTTAGGTACATATAGTATGTATCAAAGTAACCTCCACATGAATTCTAGGAACCAAGGTTTCACAACAGAATAACATCAGGACTCCAGTGACTTGCTTCGATCTCATAGTCCATCCTGTTGTCATCTCTTCATTAAAAAAAACGACGCACATGAATGCAGCTGTCCATATGATGTAAAAGGTGATGTGATCTCTTAGACCAATCCATCTTAGACACCCTGAGAGCAGGAAGGAGCGCCACCGCAGGTCTTTCGTCCCCACCGCTGTCAGACTGTACAACGCCACTTTATAACAGTCTGAATTGACCGGTTATGTGCAATAAAAAAAAAACGTGCACTTTAATCAACCCCACTGTAACTGTGAACCATATAAATCCATCTACTCTACCCTCAGATACATGTACATTTGCATATCAGCCAGTCTACAAAGTTTTTTATTGTATATTATTTTTATACTATTTATTTTTATATATGTGTGTGTATATATATATATATATATATATATAAACAAAAGGACAGGACAAAGACTTTCTATTGAAACTCCATTTATCACTACAGATCTGTTTCGAGGGGTGGTGAAACCATCCTCTCTCTT
Source organism: Plotosus lineatus (assembly GCA_024760905.1). Classification (NCBI taxonomy): domain Eukaryota; kingdom Metazoa; phylum Chordata; class Actinopteri; order Siluriformes; family Plotosidae; genus Plotosus; species Plotosus lineatus. The sequence goes on along the minus strand of CM045728.1, from coordinate 81,621,282 downwards.
CAGGTGATTATAGAAGATATAGTTTCTTCTATAATCACCTGAAGAGAGAGGATGGTTTCACCACCCCTCGAAACAGATCTGTAGTGATAAATGGAGTTTCAATAGAAAGTCTTTGTCCTGTCCTTTTGTTATTTGCTCTACCAAAAAGTATTGAGCACTCTCCTACGGAAGGATCTACGCAGAAAATCCTCTCTCTCTCTCTCTCTATATATATATATATATATATATATATATATATATATATATATATATTTGATTGATTAACTGTTTGAGTTTTTATACCCAAGCCTAGTGGCTCATCAGGCCGGTGCTTATCCCCGGTTTCCGTCATCATTATCATTGAAACCGTAGTCGATTAGACCGTTGGTGCACCCATTGTTTGACTGTCTCTCGCCACTTGAGTCGGTCTTCTGCAAGATGGCAAAGTCTGGCTAAGCTCTTAATACCAGACCAATCCAAAATATACGGTTTCCGTAGCGTGAAGCAATCAGGAGTTCTTCTGGATGGGATGCTAGTCCATCGCAGGTTACCTTCCCAGTATATTTTTCCTTAATTTTTAATTTAAATAATTTATATTTATACTGCTGGGTGAACAGAGGCACACTTGTGGTTGAGACCTTGTCCAGGGGGGCAAAAGGGTCTCAGTGGGATTTGAACTCACAACCTCCCGAGCATGAGCCCAACACTCTAACCACTACACCACTGGCTCCACATAGGGATAACAGCCTGTCAGTTCATAGAAATGTGCTATACCTGTTTGAACTGGAAAACTTGTTTATGCCATTTTGCAGACACTCGTGCAAAGTTAGCAGACACTCGTGCAAAGTTACTGATGTCTGTCTGTCTTCCTTTCGGCTTTTTCCCTCGGGAGTCGCCACAGCGAACTGATATATATATATATATATATATATATATCTTCTATATATATATCTTCTTCTTTTCCTTTCGGCTGTTCCCTTCAGGGGTCGCCACAGCAAATGATCTGCCTCCATCTCTCCCTATCCTGTGCATCTTCTACTCTTACTCCAACGACCTTCATGTCCGCCTTCACCGCATCCATAAATCTTCTCTTTGGTCTTCCTCTGGGCCTTTTGCCTGGTAGTTCCAACCTCAGCATCCTACGACCAATATACTCATGATATATATATATATATATATATATATATATATATATATATATATATATATATATATATATATATATATACTTTATTTAAAATATTTTATTTTATTGTTCTGTTCTAATTAACTCAAGGATGTCACTTTACCTTTCTGAGCTTTTTTTGCACCCCCTACTGACGGCACTTCAAGAGCCTGTAACAGTAAATTTCTCCATTGTGAGATTAATAAAGCTGTATCTTATCTTCTGCCCTTGCTTCATAGTCTAGTTTTGATGCTCATTTGTCCTTAGTGGACTTGTACATCACACACACACACACACACGACCTAAAATCAAAGCCGAATAAATCATGCCGAAATCAGACATTATACAAAAGAAAAATATTTGTTTCTGTAACGTGTATGCACGGTTTGCTTTGCTCTGGTTTATTCCACGTGGAGTTTGTTTATATTCTCATTGATTCGCATGTGGCCACACCAACTCGCCAGATCATTGGTCAATATAAATTCCAGACCCGCCTTCTGTTCTCCAGTAATTGGCTTGTGTCGGCAAAATCCCGCCTACTTTTTGCCTGTTCATGGATTGGTCTTTATTGCTTTAGCTCCTCCTACTACGGAAGTACAAGTCACAAAAGGAAACTTTTATCAATTCATACTTCAATACAATACCATTTTTAATTGCTTTATACTTAATTATGGGGCAAACGTGTAAAATGTTGCTGATTTACTCGGACAGAAAGCAAGAAATATTGTTCACATAATCATAACATTTGTGTCTAACTCGCAGTTTCGGTGCTTTGTTTAAAATTTTTTAAAAAGTTCTTTCGTAAATGACGTTATAATTAGTTATAAGCCTAAATAGAGATAGAGAGCCGTTCAGCGCGTAATACATGTTAGAAATGTGTCCGTCGGGTCTGTAACACTGAAGTGTGTGTGTGTAGGCCGGATAAAATGTAAATACGAACGCGGGACAACACATGCGCAATCGCAACAAAGTGACTGCCCGTATATAAAGTGTTGGCGCCGGCGCGAGTCCTCCACTGCAAACTGCGCCAAAAGGTAGGATCAGGAAGTTCTCTTCTCCACCAGCGCTTTATTATATTATGTCATGTTGTAATATAGCGAGATAATGCTTAATATAGACGTATGTCTGTGCTCGAGCTCTGGATGCAGAGTTATAAGAATAAAAAAAGCGCATGATGTCAGTAATTTGGATTGATATTCACATGACGCGTTCACTGTTCCTACACTGCCGGCTAATAGCTAAGCTAGCCTGTTACAATTTATAACAACCCCTATGTACTAAAAATGCATGAATATATATATATATATATATATATATATATATATATATATATATATGTATAATATTTTTTAAATAAATAGTAAGCCTGTTAACTGTGACTGTTAAATTATAGATGACGGGACGATAATAAAAGTCCAGCTGTCTGGAGAGATGATGATGATGATGATGATGATATGATGAACAAAAATACACAAGACTATAAAGTGTTGCATGCGTTTTTGCAGCCAGGTTGCCGATATATTATTGCCGAGTTTGTGTATGGAGTTGATGTGTGTACCTGATGTGGATTTAATGTTGATAAACTGGTTGGTCTGGTTGTGAAAGGCTGCCCGCTTTATTTGAGCCGCCCGGTTTTATTTTGGCGGGTACCTTGTGTCGGAACTGCGCATCAAACCCCTGAACTTGTTCTCTTTTTTTACTTCTAACCGACTACGAAACCCAACCAGTATGCTCACATACCACACAACTAAACACTCAGACAGGCTTTTAAAGTTGAAAGGAATCTGAAGTGTAGATATTGAGGTTAGATGGCGCGGTGTGTTTGCTATTGTTCCAGGCCAACCTGAGCCCAAGCAGCTCATATACTGTACTTTTAATTGTGGGACTCTGATAGCAGGTACATTTGCTTCATTTGTTTAGATAACCTGGAATATACAGCGTTACAACCTACTATACTGCATCATGACCAGAAGAAGGTAAGAACAGACTTGGAGAAAGTTTAAAATTCTGTTTATTGCTACTGTATGTGTTTGTGAGCCTCTCCACCCTTCTGCTCTGTAGTGGACGCCTTCAAGCCAAAAGTGAAAGTGGAGCCACCCATACAGACAAGATAGGAAAAATCAAGAAGGAGGTTGGTGAACTGTTAAAGTCTTCCTCCTTTTAGGTCGATCGACGTGATTCCTGTGGTTGTTGCTCCTAATCAGCCTCTTTATATTTACAGCAATGCAGCAGGAAGAAAACCCTGAACAAAAGGCTTCATGGTCAAACTTCGGTATGTTATAAAACTGCTTACTCCTTTTAGGGTCACATGGAAACTGAAGCCTATCTCAACCGATAAAGGGCGAAGGAGGGCTAGACGTTGAACAATTTGCTAGACCATTGCAGGGCCAGCATAGGGCAGTGGTGGCCTAGTGGTATAGGGCACTGGATCGCTGATCCTGGGTTTGGGGGTTCGAGTCCCACTCTCTACAAGGTTGTCACTGCCCCCCCAGTGCAGCTAACTGGGTTATCAAAGGCTGGCCATGTCCCTCACTGTCCATGGTGAGAAGCATGTAAAAGAACCATTGCTGACTTTCGTAAAGAGTAGCTGAAAAGCCGTCAGTGTGTTTCTGTCCATTGCGAAAAGGTTGTGTCAGAAAGGGTATCCGACATAAAAACCTATGCCAAATCAAATGTGCGAATCAGATGATTTGTTGTGGCGACTCCCGAGAAAGGGAAAAAGCCGAAAGGAAAAGATTGCAGGGCCAAATATTCACACTTGCAGCACAGCTAGGGCCAATCTGGAACAGCCACTTAACCTGCATGTCTTTGGATTGTATGTAATTCCACACAAACACTGAAGCCCGGGACTTCTGAAGCCCGGGAACCAAGGTCTTCTTGGTGTTCAGTTGGTTTTCTGAATTGCTTAATCCTAATTAGTGTCACAGGGACGCTGGCACCCATCTCAGCAAGGGTGGGGTACACCCTGGACAGTTCGCTTGACCATCGCAGGGCCAGCACTCACACACACCTAAGGGCAATTTGGAACAGACAAATATCCTACTTTGCATGTTTTTGGACTGTGGGAGAAAACTGTAGTACCCAGAGAAAACCTATACAAGCATGGGGAGAACATGCAAACTCCACACAGAAATGTCCAACCTGGGAATTGAACTCGGGACCTTCTTCCTGTGAGGCAGGCGTGCTAACCACTACTACGCCATCGTGCCACCCAGGACTTCTTAGTATGAGACAGAAATGTTAACCACTGTGCCATCATGCCACGCACAGTGTCAACTTTGCTGAGTAATAATATTCTATGTATTCTACATATGCTTTGTATGTGCCCACCGTGACCTATACAAAGCATATCTCATTTGAGATGTTCAATAGAATGGTCAGGTTTCAAGCATCAATTAGGATTAATTATTAAGAAATGGAGAAAATTATTACTAAGAAAAGTACATGTACAAAAACATATTTTCTGCTTTTTTTTTTTAAACACCCAAGCCAAGTGGCTCATCAGGTCGGTTCTTGTGTGGTTTCCTTCAACTGCATTGGTTTCCTTCTACAATCCAAAGACATGTGCATTAAGCTACCTGAATATTTTTGAGTACCCCTGGTGTGAGTGGTTGTGTAGCTGTGTTGGCGATTGGTCTAGCAAACTGTTGAGGGCGTACCATGCCTTTGACCAGAGATGGCTGGAACGGGCTCCAGTCTCCCTGCCACCCTAATCAAGAATTAACCTGTCTCAGAAAATGAAAGGAATGAACTGTATACTATTATGTTTACAATTTGTATTGCATTGCGGATGCATGCAGAACTTAAATTATTTGCTTTAGACTAAGAGTTTGTGGTGGCTACTGACTGTTTTTAAACAAGCTCGAAAAAATACACTACACACAGCAGCAGGCTTATTGTCCGTCAAACACGGGAACCACTATTGAAATTTGGCCTGAAAACAGCAACAGGAATAGTGATCAGTGTGTGAAGTGTTGAAAATATTTTGTTAAAATATTTCATTCCTCTTACTTTATTATTTACTAGTGGATATGTTTTAATGACTATCTAACATTTTTAGGACCTATGGGCTCAAGAGGGAACCTCCAAGGTTAAGGTCATTACTGAGACCCCTATGGATGAGGTTCATGATGTTTTTGATCAGCCAAGCTTATCCCAGTGTCCAAGACCATCTCCCCTGCCTCGACTCAGGTCAGTTCTTGTACTACATCTTGATTTGCATCACTAAATATGGCAAGAATAATGTTAGTGAAACTATTGCCAAAAATACCAGAATGACTTCAGACTTGAAGGTTTACTGTCCTATCATTCAATACAGCACAGTGCTAACCTCTAGGTCCATGGGCCAAATCCAGCTCACCTATCTTTTTTTGTGGGCTGTGATAGCTTTCAAAGAATGTGATTATGATACATTCTTTGCATCAATCATTACCACAAAATGTAATCATTCATCATCTGTCTACTCAGTGGCAGCAATATACTTCAAGTAAACAGCTAGCCATTCATGAATCAAAAAAGACTGAAAGCTAGCATGTTGCTGTGGATTGTTGTCAGGAATGAAAATAAAGGAAGATGAACTAATGCATAAACCAGTGGCGTCAGTCATTTTTACTGAGGGCCCCATCACTAAAATGTATGGTCATGAAATGCTGGATAATCTCATTGAAAAGAGCAACCATGAAATCTACATGGCAAAATTTTGTTTCAAGATTTAATTATCCTTCTTGAGTTATGAATGACACTTGAAATAGCCTTTTCACCACCTAATGGCTGGGCAAGGAATTGTTCATGGTAATGGTTGATGTAAGGAATGTATGATATTAATATACTTTTTAAATGCTTGCATGCCACAAAAAGTGAGTTGGTGGGCCAGATTTGGCCTGCAGGCCTTGAGTTTGATACATGTGACCTACAATAATTTACATGGTTTCCCATTTTCCATAGATGTTCAGCGATTACTCAGATCTTGATGATGACCTATAAATTTAGTGATATGGTCCTAGTTGAAGATGAGATTGACACCCTGCAATACAACACATTTTGACAAAATTGTGTCTTTAGGATCACCATGCAAACATACTATATAGGACTGTGTACAGCATATAGTGCAGCTACATAATGTGTAATAAATTGGCACAAAAGAACATGTAGCGTAGTTGGAAAGGGTGGTGCCACAATACAGCAGTTCAAGTGTATTGTAATGGAATCAGCCTTCTTATAGAATAAGAAAATAAGTACACATTCAGAATGTGCAAATGTACATTTAGAGTAGGCAACTGATACAGGTAATAAATATACATTCAGATTGTAGTGTTTCTTCCCTTGAACAGCAACGACATTTGGTAGAACAGATATAAGGTCTAGTGTGGTTGATATAAATGGTTCAGAGGAGTGTATGAAGTCTAAGATCAGAAGTCAGTAATTGTCTGTTCAGCAGCAGGAAGTGGGACGTCTCTCTGTACACAAAACTGATGTGTCTCCTGAATAAACTGTCTGTTGAGTTTGGACTTGAGTGACGCACCATGTGTGGAAAAAAAACACCCACACACGTGCAAACAGAACGCCTTTGGCATTGTGAATGAAACCTTTTTAAGAATGGACATTAGAGGTAATTTGCAAGTGAGCAATGAATGACTTATTCTTCCAACTGTCTGACAAGTAATAAAAAAAAAAAACAGTATGGCAGATATAGCCAAATTGTTTATCCTAAACATGCAACTACTAAATGGTGAAATCGAAATCAGATTATCGATCCACTAGCTCATCGAGACCCAGAGTTTACGCTCATTACATACAGCAAGTATTAACTTGTAGCCATGTATAAACTGGATTCCAAAAAGGTTGGCACACTACACAAATTGTGAATAAAAACTGAATGCAATGATGTGGCAGTGTCAAATTTCCATATTTTATTCTGAACATAGATGACAGGTAAAAAGTTTAAATTGAGAAATGTATAATTTTAAGGGAAAAATATGTTTCTTTGAAAAATGGTGTCAACAAATCTCAAAGTTGGGACAGGTCGCAATAAGAGGCTGGAAAAGTCAATCGCACTTGTAACAAATAGCTGGAAGACCAATTACCATTAATGAGGTCCATTGGCAACATGACTGAGTATAAAAATAGCTTCTCAGAGTGGCAGTGTCTCTCGGAAGTGAAGATGGTAGAGGATCACCAATTCCCCCAATGTTGCGCAGAAAGATAGTGGCGCAATATCAGAAAGGTGTTTCCCAGCGAAAAATTGCAAAGAGTTTGAAGTTATCATCTACAGTGCATAATATCATCCAAAGAATCTGGAACAATCTCTGTGCGTAAGGGTCAAGGCTGAAAAACCATACTGGATGCCTGTGATCGTCAGGCCATTAAACGGCACTGCACCACAAACAGGAATGCTACTGTAAGGGAAATCACAGAATGGGCTCAGCAATACTTCCAGAAACCAGACTGTGTTGGTGAACGCCATTGCCAGCTGAATCTTTATAGTACAAAGAAGCCATTTCTAAACAGGACCCAAAAGTGCAGACGTTTTCTCTGGGCCAGGGGTCATTTAAAATGGAGGGTGGCAAAGTGGAAAACTGTTCTGTGGTCAGACAAATCACGATTCAAAGTTCTTTATGGAAAACTGGGACGCCATGTCATCCGGACTAAAAGAGGACAAGGACAATTCAAGTTATCAGTGCTCGGTTCAGAAGTCTGCAGCTGTGATGGTATGGGGTTACATGAGTGAGTGTGGCATGGGAAGCTTGCATGTCTGGAAAGGCACCGTCAATGCAGAAAGGTATATTTAGGCTCGAGAACAACATATGCTCCCATCCAGAGGTTGTCTCTTTCAGAGAAGACCTTGCCTTTTTCAACATGATAATGGCAGACCACAGCATTAATTACAACATCATGGCTCCATAGGAAAAGGATCCGGGTACTGAAATGGCCAGCTTGGAGTCCAGATCTTTCACCTATAGAGAACATTTGGAGCATCATAAAGAGGAAGGTGCAACAAAGCTGGCCCAAGACAGTTGAACAGTTGGAGGCCTATATTGGACCAGAATCGGTTTGCAGACTGTTGTAAGAGGGGATGCCTCACAGTGGTGAAAATGGCGTTGTCCCAACTTTTGAGATTTGTTGATGCTATGAAATTTAAAATGAGCATTTTTCTCTTAAAATGATACATTTTTTCAGTTTAAACTTTGGCCCTGTCATTTATGTTCTATTCGGAATAAAATATTGAAATTTGGCACATCCACATCATTGCGTTCAGTTTTTATTCACAATTTGTAGTGTCCCAACTTTTTTGGAATCCGGTTTGTATTTTAATGTAAAGACACTTGTTCTTCTCTATCCCACTATCATACTGGACAAGCCAGGGCTGTCTCATGGCTATCTAAGTCTTGTATCCTGGGGCATTAGTGTTTCTATTATCATGCATGTAACCCAGTAGTTTTAGGGAACAGAGAGCAATTCGGTGACACTTGATCGTCTACTACTGTTTACATGAAATGTTCATTACCACAAACATGTTGGGCAGGTTTTTTTATCATGTTTGCCTCACAGCAAGAACGTCCTCGGTTCAAGTCCTGAACTTGGACAGTTCTGTGTGCAGTTTGCATGTTCTCGCTGTAAATAGATGTGTTTTTTTTTTTTTGCTTTGTCTACAAATGTGAGTCAGATGTGCTTTATAATCTGTTTAGTATAAATAAATCACAAGTTTATTATGTGTGTATGCTAATAATTCTCTTCATTTTTAGCTGGGGGAGTTCAGAGGACGTGTGGGTCAAGATGCTGAGTAAGGAGGTGAAGTATAAGCACAGTATTAACTGTTTGGGGAGGCATCCGAAACTCCAACCCAAGATGAGGGCAGTTCTACTCGACTGGCTCATGGAGGTAAACGTTATATAAATATTCCATTTTTAACACATTGTTGATCCCTCAGTATCCACTGGCCGATCCGGAATTACATTTGTTCACACTCCCTCTCATAATCGCCAACCGTTATGGTTTATTTTAACTCTTTTGGCTGAAGTAAACAGATTTACCACGAAGCATTTTTCTAGCATACCACTGAGAGGACTTTTTGTGATCATAGGGATAAAACACAGTGACACACAGTATGTGATTATACTCTTCTCTCACTCATTTGCCGAATCACTTAATCGGATTAGGGTTGCTGGGAGGTTGTAGCCTACTTTGGCTGATACAGGGCAAAGGAGGGGAACACCCTGAACAGCTCACCAGACTATCGCAGGAACAACATATACCGACAACCTTTCAGACTTAGACCTGAGGCAATTTGGAACAGCCAGTTAACCTAATGTGCATGTTTTCAAACTATGGGAGGGAACCAGAGTACACAGATGAAACCCACTCAAGGAGAATGTGCAAACTCCACACAGAAATTCTTGAATTGAAACAAGGACCTTCTTGCTGTGACGTGGACATGCTGTTCTTAGTTATTTTTTGTGAATTTTAATTGTAACGGAGTGTGAACGCAGCTTAATACAGTACACTTTAAAGTATGTACAGTTGGCCCTCTACTTACGTAATTAATCCGTTCCAGAGCCTTTTTCGTAGCCTGGAGTTTTTGTAAGTAGAGGTGCATTTTACATGTAAAACGTGTGATTCGTTCCAAGGCTCCCAGGACTACCCCATAAATCCTTTAAAAATGATAAAAGTACATAAATTTTGTATGAAATATGTGTTAAAAGTAAAAAAAGTACTTGGCGTGTCATCTGGAAGGAAAGTAGATAAGGAGACTTGGTGGTGGAATGAGGAAGTGCAGGAGTGTGTACAAAGGAAGAGGTTAGCTAAGAAGAAGTGGGACATTGAGAAAACCGAAGAGAGTAAACAGGAGTACAGGGAGACACAGCGTAAGGCGAAGGTAGCGGTGTCAAAGGCCAAACAGAGGGCGTATGATGACTTGTATTCTCGGTTGGAAAGTAAAGAGGGAGAAAATGATTTATACAGGTTGGCACAGCAGAGAAATGGAGATGGGAAGGATGTGCAGCAAGTTAGATTGATAAAGGACAGAGGGAAATGTATTGACTGATGAAAGAAGTGTGCTGGGAAGATGGAAAGAGTACTTTGAAGAGCTGATGAATGAGAAAAATGAGAGAGAAAAAAAAGAGTAGAAGAGGTGACTGTTGAGGACCAGGAAGTAGCAAAGATTAGTAAGGGTGAAGTGAGGAGGGCATTGAAGAGGATGAAGAATGGAAAGGCAGTTGGTCCTGATGACATACCGGTGGAGGTATGGAAGTGTCTAGGAGAGGTAGCAGTAGATTTTATGACGAGATCATTTTACAAGGTCTTAGAGAGTGAGAGGATGCCAGAGGAATGGAGAAGTGTGCTGGTGCCCATTTTTAAGAACAAGGGAGACGTGCAGAGTTGTGGCAACTACAGAGGGATAAAATTGATGAGCCATACGATGAAGTTATGGGAAAGAATAGTGGAAGCTAGACTAAGGGCAGAAGTCAGCATTTGTGAACAACAGTTTGGTTTCATGCCAAGAAAGAGCACCACAGATGCAGTGTTTGCCTTGAGGATGTTAATGGAGAAGTACAGAGAAGGTCAGAGGGAGCTGCATTGTGCCTTTGTGGATCTGGAGAAAGCATATGACAGGGTGCCGAGAGAAGAACTGTGGTATTGCATGAGGAAGTCTGGAGTGGCAGAGAAGTATGTTAGAGTGGTGCAGGACATGTATGAGAGATGTAAGACAGTGGTGAGGAGTGCTGTCGGTGTGACACAAGAGTTCAAGGTGGAGGTGGGACTGCATCAAGGGTCAGCTCTCAGCCCCTTCTTGTTTGCTATGGTGATGGACAGGCTGACAGACGAGGGTAGACAAGATTCCCCATGGACTATGATGTTTGCAGATGATATTGTGATCTGTAGTGAGAGCAGAGAACAAGTGCAGGAAAATCTAGAGAGGTGGAGGTCTGCCCTGGAAAGGAGGGGAATGAAGATTAGCCTCAGTAAGACAGAATACATGTGCATGAATGACAAGGACCCAAGAGGAACGGGAGATTACAGGGAGCAGAGATAAGAAAGGTGGAGGATTTAAAGTACTTGGGCTCAACAATCCAGAGCAATGGAGAGTGTGGAAAAGAGGTGAAGAAGCGTGTGCAAGCAGGTTGTAATGGTTGGAGAAAAGTGTCCGGTGTGATAGGAGGGTATCGGCAAGAATGAAAGGAAAAGTGTACAAGACGGTGTTGAGGCCAACGATGTATGGTTTAGAAACAGTGGCCCTGGGGAAAAGACAGGAGGCAGAGCTGGAGGTAGCAGAGATGAAAATGTTGAGGTTCTCCTTGGGAGTAATGAGGATGGATAGGATCAGGAATGAGCACATCAGAGGGACAGCACATGTTAGATGGTTTGGACATGTACAGAGGAGAGATAGTGAGTATATTGGTAGTAGGATGCTGAGGCTGGAACTACCAGGCAGAAGGCCTAGAGGAAGACCAAAGAGACGATTCATGGATGTGGTGAAGGAGGACATGAAGGTCGTTGGTGTAAGAGAAGAAGATGCAAAGGATAGGGTGAGATGGAGGCAGATGATTCGCTGTGGCGACCCCTGAAGGGAAAAGCCAAAAGGAAAAGATGTGTTAAAAGTAAAAAATTATTTATTAAACCATTTAAAAAAATGTTCTTAACATATTAAACCATTTTATTAACATATTTATTAATTAAACCATTATTAAACATTTTTTATTAATGCACATACATGCACACACTGTCTCTCTCTCTCTCATGAGAGGCCGAATGCGAAGCTTTTGAGACAGGGCGCAGCTCATCCGGACCTCCTCAAATAAGCTGCAATGAGTACGGTACTCTCAACTCATGAACAAACAGTACATCTATCCTTTATGTGTGTGACAAACAAGCTTATGGGTACAGTACTATGGAGATTCAGCTCCCTCCTGGCCAATGGGAGGCCAGCGGGGCGGGATATTGGGAGACAGCCAATGAGAGAGCAACTCGTGCATTGTTTAAATTTTTTGAATGGTGCGTTTGGGGCTTTTCGTAAGCGGTTGTTTCGTATACAGAGGGCGAAAATTTAGGAATGTTTTTCGTAAGTAGAGGGCCGACTGTACTTTATAGTGAGCATAAATCTTTGATTAGAAGATAAATTGGTGTTTTCTCTGCAGATCACCTTGCTCAAAAGTACACACTGAGTCAATCTGTGTTTTGAAGAAGTTAAACCACTAAAATTCGGGGCGACTTTGAGACTGGATTTGGAAATCGTTACTACCGCACAGCATCTGTTTTAGGACTTATGCTTTAAAAATGGTTTGGACATATTGTGGCGTCTGTTACTATATTAAAACCCACACTGTATAAGTGATTGAGCACTATCCCAGTATTTACACCGTCACCACCTTTTCCTCATTAGTATAGTTCGTTTTGGTTTCATGTAGATTACATTACAGTTGCACATTGTGCTTTGCAAATCCAGAGAAAATATTTAACAGGATTCACTTTTACCTCCCTTTAGGTGAGTGAGGCATATGTACTTCACAGACAGACATTCTACCTGGCACAGGACTTCTTTGACAGGTTTATGCTCACTCAAGATAATCTGGAAAAGGAGCGGCTACAGCTCATCGGCATCACTGCTCTCTTTATCGCCTCTAAAATCGAGGTACAGACCGAGCTGTAGAATAAGTCACTTTAAAATCTTAATTTTCAGTTTCATGGAGCATAATAAGTTCTTATTGGTGTGATTTCATTCAGGAAATCTATCCACCTAAACTGTCGGAGTTAGCCTATGTCACCGACGGTGCATGTCTTGAAGAGGAGATCCTACAAATGGAGCTTATCATGCTAAAGGTATGTATGCTGACTTTATTGATTTTCATCAGTATAAACATAGCTGCATGCCACCTTCCCTCTATCCTGCCATACGTAAACTTGTTTGGGTGAGCCAAGGCCATTACTGTTTCTGTTGTCGTGTGGGATAACTGCACCGGTTTGATTCGAAAAAGTCCATGTTTTGGCCCTAATGATAACCCATGGGCCAGAGGAGCAGAAGAAGGGCAGTTTGTATATTTTATTACATTACACACACACATCCTAACAGATTCAGTCCCGAAGTGTACTTTGTAATTTGCATGTATAAGAAAATTAATACTATAGAAACTATGCCAAGTGCTACCCCAGTTATGCTAATCAAGACAGCTATGCTAGCATAACCAACTTGGCGAGCTTAATCTAAATGCTTATGATCCATTTTTGGAATAAAATGGAGATGTAGTCTTGCAATGGTCTGGCGAGCTGTTCAAGGTGTACCCTGCCTTCGCCCAGAGTTGGATGAGAAGTCCCACCCTCCCTATGACCCTATTTAGGGTCAAGTGGCTTAAACATTGAATGAATGATCTAGATGGAGCAGAATGAAGTTGTTTTACTTATCTGCACGCTCAGCTAAATTCCAAATAGATTAAAAAATAATAATAATAAAAAGGCGTTGATTTTTCACTCATGGCTTGACATGATTCCTTTTGCTGAACATTCTTTTCAGTCTCCTTTTTTTTTTTTTTTTTTAAACATTAGCTCACCTGTAAGCCAGGCATTAGTGATGTATATGGCAAAGCAGTATATTAAATGGATGGGGAAACTGTTGGGCTGTACGTGTAATATTAGAAACACAAACAGGTTTTCAGTCTCGGGTAGCCTGGAGATGGCTGTGGCTCACCCCGACACAATAGTCGAACGCCAGTTAATGGAGTTAAACATGTTTTATACTTGCACATGATGCACAGGGCAGTGGTGACCTGGTGGTAAAGGTGCTAGATCGCTGATCCTAAGGTTGGGGGTTCAAGCCCCACTCAACGGGTTGTCACTGCCCCCCCCCCCAGTGCAGTTAACTGGGTTATCAAAGGTCGGCCAGGTCCCTCACCGTCTATGGTGTGAGGCTGTAAAAGAACCATTGCTGACTTTCTACAAGAGTAGCTGCATAGCCGTCAGCATGTTTCTGCCCTGCGATGGCCTGGTGAGCTATCCAGGGTGTACTCTGCCCTCGCCCGGAGTCGGCTGGGATGGGCGCCAGTCCCCCCCCGGACCCTAATATTGGGATTAAGCGGTTACAGAAAATGAATGAACATGATGGACACCGTGCACAGACAGTATTAGATTTTTTCATTTAGGATTAACACATTTTTATGTGGAAAAAAATTTAATTCAACGAGGCTAATCATTACATCTTCATGTTTTTAACAGGCATTAAATTGGGACCTGTGTCCTGAAACTGTTGTTTCATGGATGAAGCTTTACATACAGATGGCCTCGCTATATGACTTTACTAATCTGCTGATGCCACAGTTTTCTCAAGAAACATACATACAGATTACACAGGTATATATGACCAGTTAATCTAAAGACCATGAGTTACTTTATTCCTATATATTTGTATATGTGTGTGCTGGATTGGGAGAAGATCTGTCTGATGTAATGATAAATACTTGGAGATGCGGTCTGTTTCACTTGAATGTCCTTGTACAGGTGATCTTGCTCACTGAATGGCGTACGCCTAATTTTTCAATATTATGTGCTGTATAGACATTTTATATATATATGTATGTATATGTATATATATGTATATGTGTATATGTATATGTGTATATGTATATGTGTATATGTATATGTGTATATGTATATGTGTATATGTATATGTGTATATGTATATATGTGTGTATATGTATATATGTGTGTATATGTATATGTATGTATATATGTATATGTATGTATATATGTATATGTATGTATATATGTATATGTATGTATATATGTATATGTATATGTATAATATACTGTATATACACCATGTAGTCAAAAATTCATGGACACTTGTATGTTTCTCTTGATGGTTGGACTCCAGGTTCCATTCCTCTTTAGTGTTAATTTGTTTTCTGGCAAGTTTGTCCACTATGATTGAGGCTGTGCGGAGTTGAGATCATTCAACCACAGGCGCATTATTATGCTCAGGCATTGATGTCAGACAGGGATGCCTAGGGTGACTGGGGTTCTAGTTCATCGCAAATGTGTTCAGTGGCGTTGCGGTTAATGCTCTGTGTAAGTGACTCCTGTTCTCCCACTCCGGCCTTGGGAAGGCACATCTTCATGGCGCTCACTGTGTTCACAGAGGGACGGTCGTGCTACAACAGGTTCTAGTCAAGGGAAATTATAATCCAACAGCAGTTAAAGACATTCTGTATAGTTGTGTGTTTTTAACTTTGTGGCAACAACTTTGGGAAGAAGCTATAATTGGGTCTAATGGTCATGTGTCCATCAACGTTTATCCATTATAGTGTGTGTGTAATAAAAATATATATAAAATTACACACATGGTGTAAATACAGGGATCCCTCACTTTCCGTGGTGAATGGGAACAAACCCCCACCTCCACACGACTGCCAATTTCCGCAAAGTAGGATCAAACCCCGACTGACAGCGTACATGTAGGTGTATGTAATATCAATAAATACATATTCAATGCTATAAATGCTTATAACAAACATTCAAGAATAGTGCATAAGATGTAAATAAAATATAAATACATGCACATCCAGACGCACGCGTGCACAGATGTGCACCTCACATAAAAATGTAAGTAGTTTTGTTGGGTTGTTTGTTCTTTGTTTTTTTGCATAATTGGCCTTGTTTTTCGGCATTTTTTTTTTTTTTTCGATGAATATTTTTGAAAAACCAGTGATGCACGAAGTAGCGAGGGATCACTGTATACTGTTTTTCATTATATTCTGTCTTTCACCATATCTGATGGATTTTTCCAAAATTTGTGCAGATATTTCATGCATGTACACAATATCCTGTGACTGAGTTCTAAAAGATTTTTTTTTTCCCCATCAGCTTTTAGATTTGTGTATCCTAGATATAAACTCACTGGAGTTTACATACGGTGTTCTTGCTGCAGCTGCCTTCTGCCACTTTATAGCTTTTGAAGTTGTACAAAAAGTGTCTGGTAAGAACAATTTCAAGAATTTCAAGTACTGATTTTTTTTTTTTTTTTAAACTTCCTTCACTCAGGTGGTACTCAGATCGAGGCAGTTCAGGGTATTTTCCGTGCCTCCTAACATTTTGAAATTGCAGTCTATTAAACACTGAAACTGATTCAAAGGCTAAAACGATCTTTGAAGCACATTCTCATGAGTTTCTGTACTGAAATATCTCCTCTCCCATGGTTTATTGCATCCCACCGAAATTGACATTGGCATGTAATTTACAATTATTTGAAGAAGCAGAATAGTACTTCATTGATCCTTGAGAGGAAATTAATTTTTACAGCAGAAGTGGGATATTGGGGATTGCTCACTAGCCTGGGACAAATATTTGTTTTAGTATACACTCAGGAAATTAAGGGAAGAAAAGCACAACAAAATTTTTGTGGTTTAGTTTCATATTTTAAGGTGTGATGGCCACACACACTCTTATGGCATTTAACACCTGGTCGAATTTCGAACAAAAACATGGCTTTCATGATTTTCAAGAGGAAAATAAACAAACATACAGTTTATTGGTTCAAATATTATTGGAGTTTACAGGGGGTATAAGACCTTTTTGATTATATAGTGAGCAAGTTAAGGCTTAACACTGATTTTAATTCATCTCCTTTTCTTCCTATGGCAGGTTTGACCTGGGACGCAGTCGAGAGCTGCGTCAACTGGATGGCACCTTTTGTAGAAACCATGATGGCCTATGAGAGCGCAAAGCTTAAAAATTTCACGAAAATTTCTTCTGAGGATCGACACAACATTCAGACTCATATCAGCTACCTCTCCATGCTGGTGAGTCACACTGGAAAACATCATACGATACTTTGTTTATTATCAGTCAATCTGGGTGCCATGCCAGAATTCCGGAGTAGGCAGCAGCCATAAAATCTGCAGTAGAGGCCCAAAGTTCTTTCTGTAGGGTGTTTTTTTTTGTTTTTTTTTTTTTTTTAAAGACACCATCTCTAGCTAGCTGGCCGTTGACTCTAAAGAGTTCATCCGCCCTTTGGTAGGTCTAGTTTTTATTCCTACTTGGTTGCTAGCCACCCTACTCACCAAATTTGGAACCTGGTGGGGAAGCCGGTTTAGTCGCTGACCACGCAACGGGTTGTGTACTGGCTTACAATGTTACCAGTAGCAGGGCAAAACCTGACTTGACAACTTGTTTGTTATAGCACTCGTTAAAAACAGAAGCATTTTCATTGTGTTCTTGTGAAACTTGTCTATTTTATTCATTGATAAATAAACATGTGTGTCCGTGTCAAAGAACAGGGTATTTGAGCTACTTGGGCAGGATGATGAATATCCAGCATATAGTATTCTTAAAACTATGAAATGGCATTTGGCAGACACCCTTATTCATTTTCTTTTACAGTCTAATTTATACAACTGTGTTCATGAGGCTGGCAGGCCTTTTCAAGGGTGCGACAGTAGATCAGTAGGAATGGGGTATGAACCCTGACCTTTTGGATCAGTAACTCTGAGCCTTAACCACTGAGCCACCAATGTTGCTATTGTATGGGTACATCATCCAGCCTATATAAAGCGTCTATGAAATTTGTACAAATTAACCAGGTTTTCTTTTTCCAGCATGAAGCACAGCAAAAACATGCTGTTGAGTCAAATGGATTCTTTCCACCAACACCACCAAGCAGCACAGAGAAATCCAGTCCACAATGAGTGACCTGACCAGTGCTTCTCTTTTCCCTACAGCTAAAAGCAGACTGGAACAGTCTTCATTACAAAGTGGTTGGTTGGGAGATTATTATATAATGTGAATAGGACTTGGACAAAAACCTTCTGTGAACTGCATTCCATTACAAGTACAATTTACCAAGATATCAACAAAGTATATCCTCAGGGATTTTATATGTATCATTGTTTTAGTCAGGGGACAAAAACAGATTACCGTATTTTCCGGACTATAGGTCGCTTTGGAGTACAAGTCTCATTGGCCAAAAAAATGCATAATGAAGAATAAAAAAGTGTACAAGTTGCACTGGACAATTTGCAAACTCATGGAAACTGTCTACCTTGGCTTGGAAATCTGCTGGCAGTTTTTTGTGACCTTGTGGTCCTTCCTCTGATATAGAGGCGGTTGTGTTGCATGAAGCGGTAACACAAAGATGGTCCTCTGGCAAAGTCAGTTCTATTCATCTCCTTGACAACTACCTGTGCGTGGAGATGCACCTGCACTGTTGACAAGTCTCTCCCTGAGGCACGTTGCTCAAGCACCTATGTGCAAGCTTGTTCCTCAAGCTATGGCCATCTAGCTTTTAGCTCATGATTAGCTTTTTTTTTGTTTTGTTTTCTTCATTGCAGCAAGAGTAATCTCTGCTTTTCTCATTCACACCAAACTTTTTTTTTTTTTCTGCTGTATATTTCACTACTTGTAGGTTGTAATCCACAGAATGGGATTTTGTTTTTGGGGACAATTCTTCAGTGGTACAGGATGAGCAGGTACTGGTACCTGAGCCTAGAGTGCCCTCTTGTGGTTGAGTGTAAAAAATAACAAACATGAAATTATGTTTATGACGAACAGAATTACATGTAATTTCACATATAAATCGCTCTAGAGTACAAGTCGCACCTTTAGCCAAAGTATGCAGGGGTGCGACTTGTAGTCCGGAAAATACGGTACTTGTGAAGCTTGGCTGTCAAATATTTTCAAGTAATGTGACCCAGGAAGATTTAATGATTGTAAATTTTGTCAATGATGGCCATTTACAACCACATACATACCTAATGTGCAATATTCCGTGCTATGTAGCAAAATGAATTGCAGTGGTACTGTGAAAGGGCCAGGCAAGTAATGTTTTAAAAGATTGTGTATAGAAATGTTTTTTGACATCTGAACCCTTGTAAAGCCAAAATTTGTAATTTTAAAATATTTTGTAAAGTTTGTGCAGTACTTGAGTAACTTGTACAGAACTAATCTGTCAACACTTCTTAATCGATTCAAAAGTATTTGATTGTTACCCCATAGTACAAATTAGTTTTTAGTAGATTTAAAAGTAGTTGAACAACTTTTCCTTTCGGCTGTTCCCTTCAGGGGTCACCACACCGAATCATCTGCCTCCATCTCACCCTATCCTCTGCATCTTCTCTTACACCAACTGCCTTCATGTCCTGCTTCACCATGTCCATAAATTTTCTTTGGTCTTCCTCTAGGCCTTCTTCCTGGTAGTTCCAACTTCAGAATCCTACCAATATACTCACTATCCCTCCTCTGTACATGTCCAAACCATCTCAATTTAGCCTCTCTGACGTTGCCTCCAAAACCTCTTAGATGTGCTGTCCCTCTGATGTGCTGATTCCTGATCCTCATTACTCCCAAAGAGAAGCTCAACATTTTCATCTCTGCTACCTCCAGCTCTGCCTCCTGTCTTTTCCTCAGTGCAACTGTTTCTAAACCAGACAACATTGCTGGCCTCATCACCGTCTTGTACACTTTTCCTTTCATTCTTGCTGATACCTTCCTATCACACATACACTTTTATCCAAGCATTCCAACCAGCCTGCATACGCTTCTTCACCTCTTTTCCACACTTTCCATTGCTCTGGATTGTTGAGCCGAAGTACTTAAAATCCTCCACCTTCCTTATCTCTGCTCCCTGTAACCTCACCGTTCCTGTAGGGTCCTTGGCATTCATACACATGTATTCCGTCTTACTGAGGCTAACTTTCATTTCCCCTCCCTCCCAGGGCATATCTCCATCTATCTAGACTTTCCTGCACTTGTTCTCTGCTCTCACCGCAGATCACAATGTCATCTGCAAACATCATAGTCCATGGGGAATCTTGTCTAACCTTGTCTGTCAGCCTGTCCATCACCATAGCAAACAAGAAGGGGCTCAGAGCTGACCCTTGATGCAGTCCCACCTCCACCTTGAACTCTTCCGTCACACCAAGAGCACACCTCACCACTGTCTTACATCTCTCATACATGTTCTCTGCCACTCCAGACTTCCTCATGCAATACCACAGTTCCTCTCTCGGCACCCTGTCATATGCTTTCTCCAGATCCACAAATGCACAATGCAGCTTCTACTGACCTTCTCTGTGCTTCTCCATTAACATCAAGGCAAACACTGCATCTGTGGTGCTCTTTCTTGGCATGAAACCAAACTGTTGTTCACAAATGCTAACCTCAGCCCTTAGTCTAGCTTCCACTATTCTTTCCCATAACTTCATCATATGGCTCATCAACTTTATCCCTCTGTAGTTGGCACAACTCTGCACGTCTCCCTTGTTCTTAAAAATGGGCACCAGCACACTTCTCCTCCATTCCTCCAACATCTGATCACTCTCTAAGACCTTGTTGAATGTTCTAGTCAGGAAATCTACTGCTACCTCTCCTAGACACTTCCATACCTCCACCGGCATGTCATCAGAACCAACTGCCTTTCCATTTCTCCTCTTCAATGCCCTCCTCACTTCACTCTTACTAATCTTTGCTACTTCCTGGTCCTCAACAGTCACCTCTTCTGCTTTTTTTCTCTCTCTCATTTTCTTCATTCATCAGCTCTTCAAAGTATTCTTTCCATCTTCCTAGCACACTTCTGTCATCAGTCAATACATTTCCCTCTCTGTCCTTAATCACTCTAACTTGCTGCCCGTCCTTCCTATATCTTTCTCTGCTGTGCCAACCTGTATAAATCAATTTCTCCCTCTTTAATTTCTAACCGAGCATACAAGTCACCATACACCCTCTGTTTGGCCTTTGACGCCACTACCTTCGCCTTACCCAAAGCCATTTTCAACTCCTCCTTGACAACACGACACTGTTCCTTTTTCAGCTTCCACCACTTTGTCTTCTGCTCTGCCTTTGCCTTCTTCACCTTCCTCACCATCAGCGTCATCCTGCACACCACCATCCTATGCTGTTTGTAACACTCTCACCCACTACTACTTTGCAGTCACTGACTTCCTTCAAATTACATCGTCTGAACAAGATGTAGTCTACTTGTGTGCTCCTATCTATGCTTTTATAAGTCACCCTATGCTCCTGTCTCTTCTGGAAGAAAGTATTTATCACAGTCATTTCTATCCTTTTTGCAAAATCTACCAACATCTGTCCTTCTGTGTTCCTGTCCTGGATACCAAACTTGCCCATCACTTCCTCGTCCCCTCTGTTGCCTGCACCAACATGTCCATTGAAGTCTGCCCCAATGACTACTCTTTCACCTCTGGGGGTACTCTGCATCACATCATCTAACTCACTCCAGAATCTCTCCTCTTCTAGCTCACATCCTGCCTGTGGGGCATAAGCACTAACAACATTGACCATCACACCTTCAATTTCTAACTTGAGACTCATCACTCTGTCTGACACTCTTTTCACTTCTAGAACATTCCTGACAAACTCCTCCTTCAGGATGACTCCTACTCCATTTCTCTTCCCATCCACACCATGAAAAAACAGCTTAAACCCTGCTCCTAAACTTCTAGCCTTGCTACCTTTCCACCTGGTCTCCTGAACACACAGTATGTCCACCTTCCTCCTCTGCATCATGTCAGCCAGCTCTCTATCTTTTCCCTTCAAAGTCCCTACTCTCAGTCTTAGACTCATGCCTTTCCTCTCCTCTCTCTGCCTATGGGCACACCTTCTGCCTATGGGCATGCCTCTCCTTCTTCGACCAACAGTAGTCCAGTTTCCACCAGCACCCTGTTGGTTAACAGCACTGATGGCGGTCGTTGTTAACCTGGGCCTCGACCGATCCAGTATGAAATTTTTTTGTGACTCACATATATTATTTGGCATTTGTTTTACGTCGGATTCCCTTCCTGACGCAACCCTCTGCATTTATCCGTGCTTGGGACCGGCGTGAGGGAGAGATACTGGCTTGTGCCCCTCCCTCACGGCTGCATTTTAAAAGTAGTTGAAAAGCCATTAATTTTTTTTTTTTTTCATTTTAGTGTAAACTTGGAGGTGTTGACCATAGATCAATAGTGTATATTTGTAAAAGAAATCTACAGAAGAAAATAATGGAGTTACTGAATGTATTTATTTTCTTTTTTGCTTTTTTTTTTTTTTAAATGTACATAGTTTTCTACAGTGAATACACTTTTTAAAAATAAAGTTTTGCCATGGCCTGAAGGAATTTCTTCTTTCTTTTCTGAGCAGCGAGCTGCAACACCTCCTCCGGGTTGCTGGAGTTGAGCTCTGTCTGGCCGATAGCCTTGATCTGTTGAAATTGGAGCTTAATATCAGTCGATCCTCGTTCAAATTCACACATGTATCAAGCCTTTGCTCCAAAATTTATCACGTATAGTAATACAAAATAGTCAGATTTAATGAATAACGATATTTAAGTGAACATTGCACATAAAATACTCACAGCAACTTGTCTTTTGTCAATCTCACCACGTTTGTGATGAATATCTGCAGTATAGGAGAGTCAAGTGGTGTATTTAACAAAACTTGGAAGAGAGAAAACATTATGTATAAAACTTTGGTTTTTTAATACTAATTTAAATTTTATACAATCTTGAAATTTTGTCCTTCTGCAGGAAAACTAAATACAGACATGTTTCTCAAAGGATACGGGTCAAATACTCCAGAATAGTCACATCCCAGATATAATCGTAAAATGAATCCATCGAATCATGGCTTAAAAAAAAAAAAAAACAAGTTATGAGGATGGTGTACTGTATGAATAAAACAACCATATGAAATTGATCTTTAAACCTGTTCTGCTCCTGGAGGGCTTTGAATGCTGTCATATAGTCAACTTCCCTTAGAAACTGGCAAAGAACAGCAACCTAAAGAACCAACTGCAGTGTTACTTTCATGGTTTTTTTTTTTTTACTTTGATTATTGCTGAGTCGGGGACTTTACCTGAGTATGGCAATTTAACAAAGAGCAGCACTTGATCATTCTCTTCAGAACCTGTCAAAACAATGAGGGTAAACGTCTTCAATTGTGATACCTAACAACAATACAAACAAGCTGACAGTAGCATTAATGGTACAGTCTGTTGGACTTTTACACACGAGTCTAGTGGCTAATCAGGCCACCAGTGCTCATCCCAGTTCCTGTTTTGTGACTGGGAATTGATTTTTCTGAATGGGCTGGATAGGGATTCAAACCCAGTCTCTCAAGCATGAGCCCAGCACATTAACCACTACACCACGGCAGCCACATTTATATACAATGCAATAAAAATATTTTTTGGCTTGTCAGTTATTACATTGATGAAAGTGAGATTTGACGCTTTGTGGTAAAGCAGTTAATGTAATTGATGTAGCCTGCAGCTTTATGAGAACAGGGTTTTACAGTTTGAGAACATTTTAAAATGGAAAACAACCAAGGGACAAACTCACAGCAAGAGAATAAGTGAAGTTGTTGCTTCATGGATGTTTAACAACATAAATGTAATCAACTTTAAAATTTGACAAATTCAACGATTTTTACCACCTTGAAATTTGTGTTTCACAGTTGAATTAGACAAAAAGTTGTGAATATTCATGAAATGTCTACCAGACATAGACCTTTGGATAGCAAAACATTTTGAAGATGATCAGATTTTGGATCCAGGAATTTTATTTATTTTGAAAGGACGGTGCTGAGAAACAGTATGTGTGCGAGTTCAAAAAGATGAATTCTGCTTCATTTGATTTGTTTCACATGAGGCCTTCATCATCCAGTTGATAGCTGTTCTGGGACTGGGGGGATATGGTGGGAAATGAGAGCTTTTTTCCTTTTTAAATGAGAAAAAAAAATTAAGGCAGGCTCTTCTTGGAACATAACGTTACACAAGGAACAATCACACCCCTCCATGTGGATTCTTTGCTTGTAACATCACATCTATGATGTGTTTTATTGCATTTGACATCAAAGACTAATTTTAAACAACTTGGATTTCTTTAAGCAAAAACACACTATATTAAGTAACAAAAGGTTTGATCTGGTGGGACCTGATCAGTGTAGACATCAGGAGGGACAGGTTTGGTGAAGAAATCCGAGCACACTGTGCCAGCTTGGAGATAGTAGTGCATGGCAGCAGAGTACTGGTTCGTCACTGCTCAGAGAAACAACAGAAACATTACAGTTATAGAAATATATTAACCACTGACCAGTCAGTAATTTACTAGTAAATTATTTCCACATTGATACAGGTAAATATTTTCTCCTTTCCATTCATTCCATAATAAAAAAAAAAAACAAAGGTTGATAAAGCTGAGAACAGTGGATAAGGGTAACATCACATTTGATCTGAAGTGTCAATGTGAATGGTTGTGTGGTTGCTGCCTTCGGTCTAGCAAACTGACTTTGCCCAGTGCTGACTGAGAGAGGTACTGAACAGCCCGTGGCCTTAATAGGATTAAGTGGTTCAACATATGACTAAGTGATCCATGTCGGTCATGTGATCTTAAATTCCATTGCTGGTTTCTCTGTTAAGTATTTCTTGGTGATGTTTTCTGGGTTTTATACTACACAACTACACAGCTATGTAAATGATACAAAAATACCAAATATCATTTCCACAACAGCCTGGATAATTAGACATGTGACAGTATAGTCATATACATTTTAAATATTTATCAAGCGTCCACTCCAAACGGTTAGACAAATAGCACTTTCTGATATGTGAATAACACACAACTACTTATTAAAATTACCTGACGACTACTTTCCTAACCATAACCATAAAAACTTTTACGATAAAATAACAGCACAGTAATATTTGATCAAAGTTGCATTTTTATCAGTTATAGTAGGTTAATATTCATTTTAAAAAGTGAGGAAAGTGGCTGAAATCTAGTAAGTTGTACATAGTGACACTTGCCAAAGTATATGTCAGCTTGGGTGATGAGCCATGATTGGTTGTTGGGGTTGAGGGTGAGAGTGTAGGTTACCAGCTCCTTCACCGTTACTGCTACAGCTTCCACATCAACAGACTGTATACTGGGAAACGTTCATCACAACATCAACATCACCAGCAACATTCTATAACTACAATACTCCACCCTCAATTCATCTCATCCTTCCACATCTTTACGATCTAAATCTATTTTCAAACACACAGAAGAAGCCAAACAGGAGCAAGATTCTTACTTTGCCAGGGAGGAGGGCCATATGGACAGATGTTCTGCTGTCACTTCATTCACAATGTCATCCTAAAAATATGAGTGGATTAGAACTGAATTATTATTTGGGTATATTATTTAGGTGATGAGGTCCTTATCTGAATGTCAATGATTCAGTGCTCATTCGTTAATTCTACAAGATTCCGCTTCACTGAACACACGCGAGCGCCTCGACAATTGACACAACCCGACGGTCAGTCTACCAAACGGTCAACGGTCATTCGAAACCGGTGAACGACAAAATGGTCATGTTAATTTTGATGAGTATAACTTACGGCTAATGAAAACCCAAAATGCACCATCTCTGAAAATTACAATACAGGGATCCCTCACTTTCCACAGTCAATTGGGATCAAGGCATCACCCCCCAACTGACGTATCCGTACATGTACAGTCGGCCCCCAACTTACGAAATCAATCCGTTCCAGAGCCCTTTTTGTATTGCGGGGATTTTGTAAGTAGGGGTCGCATCTTACATGTTCAACGCCTAATTCATTCCAAGGCTCCAGTCTTTGGACTGGATAAACCCCATAAACTCTTTAAAAATGATAAAAGTACACCAATTTTGTGTAAAATAAAATAAACACAAATATGTGTTCAAAGTAAAAGAAAATTATTTATTAAACCATTTAAACATTTTATTAACATATTAAACCATTTTATTAACATATTTATTAATTAAAATTTTTTTATTAACACACACACACACACACACACACACCCCTGTCTCTCTCTCTCTCTCACACACACACAGACGCATTACAATGCACATGTTTATTCTAGCGTTGCGGGCCACACCCACAAGACATGGAATTCAAAGCGCATTCCCTGCTCGACCATTTACTGAATTAAAACAACTTAAAAAACTAAACTAAAAACTGAAGCGTTATTCCTCCTCTCTCTCGTGCGTGCATGTGCGCACACGTGAATTCAAAGTGCATTCCCTGCTTGACAAACTCAACTTTAACTTGATTCCTTGAGGGATCGGAATTCCAGATGAGCTCAAATGCGCCCACATTTATTAAACATTTACTGAATTAAACAACTTCAGTTAATTTTCTGTAACCGCTTCATCCTAATTAGGGTCACGGGGAGGCTGGCACCCATCCCAGCCAACTTCGGGCGAGGGCAGAGTACACCCTGGACAGCTCGCCAGGCCATCGCAGGGCGGAAACACGCCGACGGCTTTGCAGCCTACTCTTGTCGAAAGTCAGCAATGGTTCTTTTACATGCCTCACACCATAGACAGTAAGAGATATGGCCAACCTTAGATAACCCAGTTAGCTGCACTGGGGAGGACAGTGATAACCTTGTGGAGAGTGGGACTCGTACCCCTAACCTTTGGATCAGCGATCCAGTGCCCAATACCAATGCCCTGAATTAAACAACTTAAAAAACTAAACTAAAAACTAAAGAGTGAAGCTTCCTTCTGTCTCTATCTGGGAGGCCAGCAGGGCAGGATGTTGAGAGACAGCCAATGAGAGAGCAACTCGCGTGTCTTGTGAAATTTTGATTGGCGTGTTTGAATTTCATTTCGTAAGAGGGGGTTGTTTCGTATCTCGGGGACGGAAACTCAGGAAAATGTTTTTCATAATCCGGGGATTTCGTACACAGGGGTCTTTGTAATTTGACGGCCGACTGTATATGTGTATATAATATCAATAAATACATATCCAATGCTATAAATGCTGATAATAACAAACATTTAAAAATAATGCATAAGACGTAAATAAAATATAAATACATACACAGATGCGCGAGTGCACGCACTCAGATGCGCGCCTCACAAAAATGTAAATAGTATTGGTGGAAGGTTTTGGATTGTTTTTTTTTGTTTTGTTTTGTGTGTGTTTCAAGGTTTTTTTGTATAATTGACCTTGTTTTGCAGCTTTTTCCTTAACTTTTTCCCTATTCTTCCTTAATTTCCTTATTTTTTAATTCAATGAATATTTTAAAAAAAACTTAATGCACTGAAGCCGCATGAATTGAAGCACGAAGTAGCGAGGGATCCCTGGATTGTGAAAAGTTTCAATCTTGGACACACTAATCAGACTCAAAACACCTGCAAAAGGAAAAGGATACATGGTGCTGATCAATATAATGCTCACCTTGTGCTATCAGCTGAAGTAATCAGAAGGCAAATCAGTTAAGAAACAAAAAGATGCAGCACTAATTATTTTCATAATTAGTGAATTTCCAAATTGTGTGGGAATGTTTGGAAGCCCACACCTAGTCCCATCAGATAAAACACACAAAACGAGTCAAGAAATACAAGAAGAAGCATTTTGAAAGTTGGGGACAGACACACACCACATCAAGCTACTGGCAGGATGAGCTAATAATGGATTTGAAGTTAAAGAAATAAGGAAATGCAGGAAGATGATTTGCTTCTACTGAACTTACCCTTACAATACTATGCAGTCTCACAAACAGAGAGATGAGCGTGGTCAGCACCAAAGGCTCCTGGAGAACATCAGGACAGTTAATCGTGTTTTATCTCAAAAACATAACATTATTTTTAGAGTCTTAATATAGTTTAACAACATGTACACAAGTAAAAAACATCAAAAACTTACCCGCAGTTTTTTGACAAATGTAACAAATTTACTCCTGTGAATAAGTAAGGGACAGAAAGAGCAAAAAACAACATTATCAGCATCATTATTCAATATTTTTTCTACAATGGAATATTTTCCCATTTTCAATATAATCTGCATTTTAAGTAATATTGTTCAGATTTTCCTTCCAGGGAAGCCCTTAATTCTGACCACACAACTCAGTTTGTGATGCTCTCTCATTATTTCATTACAGTATATACACAATATTACTGTACTCCTCACTTTATTCAGAAAACAAGAAAACCAGTACATACATATAATCAGCCAATCACATCATGTGAGTTTACATCAAACACCAGAATGAAGACAATGGGATCCCTTTACAACTTTTTACGCCCATGGTTCAAAAAAAAACAAAAAACAAAAAGGACCTGTGCCTCAGCCATCCGTGACCATCATAGGAGCTAATTGGCTGCGCTTTCTCGGGAGGGAGGGATGGCATATGCTCACTTCCCTGTCACTCACAGTGCTCGCCAGCAAATCATGGCCGTCTGTGAGCTCATTCATAC
Organism: Plotosus lineatus; assembly: GCA_024760905.1. Taxonomy (NCBI): domain Eukaryota; kingdom Metazoa; phylum Chordata; class Actinopteri; order Siluriformes; family Plotosidae; genus Plotosus; species Plotosus lineatus. The sequence goes on along the minus strand of CM045728.1, from coordinate 81,592,931 downwards.
AAGGGGGCGGATAGTATTTTAACTCTGAGTGTGTAAAACACCCCCCCAAAATACTCATAACGCCGCAGTTCGGAAAGAGGCAAGCGGCTAGCATAGTTGGCATGTGCATGCTTTCGCCACTTTTTGATTGGTGGGGAAAGCGAAGGTAATCAGGTTGATAGACCTGAGGCTATAGTGACACTGGCTTATAATGACTGCAACATAAAAATATTCACCCTATTAAACAGGAAATTGAAATAGAAATAACCTCAAAGAACGTTTTATCAGCCAGACACATCTCTTCTGCCAAGCTGATTAATCCTACTAGGGTAGCAGGGAGGCTGGCACTCATCTCAGGATGAAGGCAGGGTACACCCTGAACATCTTGCCAGACCATCATGAGGCCAATGCACACACACACACACACACACACACACACACACACCGAGGGTCAATTTGTAATTGCCAATAAGCTTAATGCACATGTCTTTGGACAATGGGAGAAAACTGGAGTTACCGAAAGATACCCATGCAAGCACAGGGAGAACGAGCTAGTTGCCACAAAGAATTACATTGTACATGCACCGGCTTATCATAAATCTTGATCTGTCTTCCTTTTTGGCAAAGCACATATAGTATTTTTACAGGCCTTGCTGGTTATGCCAGACCTGGGTAGGATGCCGAGTGAGGAATCTCTCTGTTTGATAAGACTGACTCGGCCATCACTGGTCCGCTTGTGCTGACTGGATATGCTGCAGATCTGTACCACCACCTCCCACAGCTCTTTAGCCGTACGTCGACTCTCTTTAGGACCTGGCAGCTCCTTGCACGTGGAAGCCAGGAGCTGTCCTAGCTACACACGACACATATGAGCCAGAAATGTCCAATCCAGACATACAGTAATATTAGACAGTAGAATATCATACTTGACTATGCAGTAATAACTAATCAAACACAGCACAGATGTACCCTCACCTTAATATATGGGTTGTTGTTCACCAATGACTGAGGTACCTGTAACGTGAGATACTCATTTTCTCTCCAGTTCAACATAAACGCCACACACTCTTCCCCAATGACCGACCTGAGAGGAATATCTGAAAGAAAACCACCTCACATTATATCCCATCACATTATACTAACCGGTATTAACTTATGAAACCATGCAGTGAATTAGACATGAAGATGAAAGACAGATGAGGGTACAAGTGAAGAGAAAAAGACTTGTTGTACCATGGATCCTCATCTCGAGGTAGCCTCGGACCCTGCTCACCAGGTCTGGAGGTGGTCTTTCCAGCCCACTCTCCGCCTCATGTGCACGCACTTCCAGCAGCAACATCTCGTTCAACATGACCTGCCGCAGCTTCGGTGAGAATTCGGTCACCAGCTCCAAGCAAGCCGAAAAAAGCTGGCGTGCATGAACAAAATCCTGCAACACGTGTGTTCATGTAACAGTATAATCAATCTCAACAAATACCATTAAAACAATGCTTTGATGCTCTGATGTTAAGAGATCAGAACACTTCTCTAATCTCCCGTTATTTAAAATACAAAGAGTTTTTATTAAAGCCCAGGAAGAAAATAATGAAAAGATGATTCTTACATAAATGACAATGATAAAGTACAAACCTTTATATCGACACAATGAAGCCCTTTAGCCATAAGAATGTATACAAGGTCCCGCGTAAGGTTATCCTTAATGCCAAGGATTGCGTTGATGTAATCTATTGGAACTTCCCACTAGAAGTAAAAACAAGGTGGCATTTATTTAGAATGTCTGTCAAAAGTTAGGTAAATAATTATAGAAATAAAAATAATTGTCAATAATGAATGCATTCCTTCACATTGTTAGTATTAACTTAATACTTAAAAGGGTCATTAGTAGGCTGTTGACCATTTTAGCTGACTCTGGGCAAGGGCAGGGTACACCTTGAACAGTTTGTTCCATTGGTGGTGACCACTGAAGGGGCGGACACACACAGGGGCGATTTGGAACAGCCAATTAGCCTAATGTGCATGTTTTTTGACTGTGGGAGGAAACCTACACAAACATGAAGGGAACATTGAAAATCATCATCATCATCATCATCATCAGTTCAGTTCAGTTCATTTTCTGTACCCGCTTAATCCTAATTTGGGTCGCGGGGAGGCTGGTGCCCATCCCAGCCAACTTCGGGCGAGGGCAGAGTACACCCTGGACAGCTCGCCAGGCCATCGCAGGGCGGAAACACGCTGACGGCTTTGCAGCTACTCTTGTCGAAAGTCAGCAATGGTTCTTTTACATGCCTCACACCATAGACAGTGAGAGACATGGCTGGCCTTTGATAACCCAGTTAGCTCCACTGGGGGGGACAGTGACAACCTTGTGGAGAGTGGGACTCGAACCCCCAACCTTTGGATCAGCGATCCAGCGCCCTCTACCACTAGACCACCACTGCTCCATTGTGTCCCCACATTGAAAATCCACATAGAAATCCCAAGCCTGTGAATTGGATCTTCTTGCTTTGAGGCGGACATTTTTATAGGGCTTTGCACAAGCAAGACTAAATTCGATTTTTGGAGATGATCCGAATCAAATTCTGAATAATTCTGTCCGGATTCTTTTTTAACGGACTATAAAACGTTGCAAGATGCTTTTTTGTCTTTTGGAAAAGTGACATATCACCACAAGCCTAGTGTGGGCGCTGCGTTTTGCTATTGGACGTCTATGAAATTTTTTCGACCAGAGTTGGGGCTCCGGAAGATTCTTCCAGAGCCCCAACTCTGGTCAAATGCCATGAGATTTTGAGAATGATCCAGATAATACTCTGGATCCAGGAATTATTGGCATCCTGGTATTTAATTCCTTTTTTACATTGCTGTGAGAAACATGGATAATTTTTGTTCAGATGAGGCCTGTCGCCCCACAAGGACGGATACAGTTCACGTATACCTTACATATCTTTATAAGAGCAGTGTCTCACCCTGGCTATGTCATTTAACTTCTCCCTTCACATAATGTGTTTTGATGTCCTGTCTTCCATGATGTATTATACGATCTACGATATACTGTGTATACATTTATTTAGAGCTACATGAAATGTACATTAATGTGGGTTGAATAGTAACTCGGGCACACATCTTTTCTTCTTCTTGAGCCAACATCCTTTCCTACTGAATCGTGTAATACAGGGTTCGGGAACCTATGACTGACGAGCCAGATGTGGCTCTTTTGACGATTGTATCTGGCTCTCAGATAAATCAGGTGGCCTTTCTTAACAGAATAACGAATACATAATTTCACTGTCATTTAAATAAAAATACAAAAAAAAGCCATCAAATAAAACAAAAACAGATAAATAAATCTCGCGCATTTAAATCTTTACATCTATTTTCAATGTCACGTCACTGTGGTGGATCTGGAAAAAGCATATGGATCTGGAAAAAGCATATGACAGGGTGCCAAGAGAAGAACTGTGGTATTGCATGAGGAAGTCTGGAGTGGCAGAGAAGTATGTTAGAGTGGTGCAGGACATGTATGAGAGATGTAAGACAGTGGTGAGGTGTGCTGTCGGTGTGGCCGACGAATTCAAGGTTGAGGTGGGACTGCATCAAGGGTCAGCTCTGAGCCCCTTCTTGTTTGCTATGGTGATGGACAGGCTGACAGACGAGGTGAGACAAGAATCTCCATGGACTATGATGTTTGCAGATGACATCGTGATCTGTAGTGAGAGCAGAGAACAAGTGCAGGAAAATCTAGAGAGGTGGAGGTATGCCCTGGAAAGGAGAGGAATGAAGGTTAGCCTCAGAAAATCAGAATACATGTGTGTGAATGAGAAGGACCCAGGAGGAACGGTGATGTTACAGGGAGCAGAGATAACGAAGGTGGAGGATTTTAAGTACTTAGGCTCAACAATCCAGAGCAATGGAGAGTGTGGAAAAGAGGTGAAGAAGCGTGTGCAGGCAGGCTGGAATGGTTGGAGAAAAGTATCCGGTGTGATGTGCGATAGGAGAGTGTCAGCAAGAATGAAGGGAAAAGTGTACAAGATGGTGGTGAGGCCAGCGATGTTGTATGGCTTAGAAACAGTGGCGCTGAGGAAAAGGCAGGAGGCAGAGCTGGAGGTAGCGGAGATGAAAATGTTGAGGTTCTCCTGGGAGTAACGAGGATGGATAGGATCAGAAATGAGTATATCAGAGGGACAGCCCACGTAAGATGTTTTGGAGACAAAGTCAGAGAGGCTAGATTGAGATGGTTTGGACATGTACAGAGGAGGGATAGTGAGTATATTGGCAGTAGGATGCTGAGGTTGGAACTACTAGGCAGAAGGCCTCGAGGAAGACCGAAGAAGAGATTTATGGATGTGGTGAAGGAAGACATGAAGGTCGTTGGAGTCAGAAAAGAAGATGCGGAGGACAGGGTGAGGTGGAGGCGGATGATTTGCTGTGGCGACCCCTGAAGGGAGCAGCCGAAAGTAAAAGAAGAAGTCACTGTGGCACACAGTGGAGGGCCAATCCTTTCTGTACTCTAGTATGTGGGCAGGTCTGATACCTTCAAACTCTAATTTTATAGGATTATAACAACAGCCACAGACTGTGAGTGTTGTTTTTGAGTAAAGAAATATATTTCCCTCGTTTTTGATCGGCTCATTTCCACGAAGTCAAGTACAGCTGGCAAGCAAACACAAATGGACAGACACAGAAAAACTTCAACCTGCAGACCAGCTGATTGCCAAAACTTGGGACGCGCTTCCTGTCACATAAACACTGCAGCGTGTGAGTCGTGCCGCATTGACCATGAGTCTTACTATACTCTCAAATTGTTGGTCTTCTTTTTCAATTTAGTTGTATTCAGTATATATATATATATATATATATATATATATATATATATATATATATATATATATATACACACACACACGCGCGCACACACACACACACACACATAGTCGGACCTCTACTTACAAGAACCTCTGAATCCAGGTTACGAAAAACATTTTCCTAAATTTTCGCCCTCTGTATACGAAACAACCTCTTCTTACGAAAATCGCCATTCAAAAATTCAAACAATGCGCGAGTTTTGCTCTCATTGGCTGTCTCCCAACATCCCGCCCCACTGGCCTCCCATTGGCCAGGAGGGAGCTGAATCTCAATAGTACTGCACCCATAAAGCTTGTTTGTCACACGCGTAAAGGAGAGCTGTACTGTTGGTTCGTGAGTTTCGAAAGTGCTCATTGCAGCTTATTTTTCGTTTCTTAAGTTGTTTAATTCAGTAAATGTTTAATAAATGTGGCGCGCGCCGCCGAATGTGGGCAAAACGCAGCTCATCCGGACCTCCGATAAAGTGCTCTACTGGTCAAAAAATAAGTGAGTACACTATGGCAGCGAAGTGACTGAGGCGCGCAGCAGCACCTCCTCCACGAAGTGGGCTGAGGTGCACAGAGCGCGGGGAGGGTGCAGCTTAGGCTTTGAAACTATTTCGCACTTCATCTTCGCTTTTAATTTACACAGTCGCGGAAATTTACGTTGATCAACTATAAAATAGACCAAATTAAGTCAGTACACACAACTCAGCCACTAAAACAAGTGGGTACACGGCGTGTACCCTCCACTACAGCACTGTGCCGATCCCGCAAGCAAAGAGGTGAATGTTGAGTACTAAACAAGTGTTCAAAGCGCACTCACCTGCTTGACATATCGGAAGTCCGGACAAGCCGCGTTCCGCCCCAAAAGCTCCGGTGTTGGCTGCGACGCCTCCCGCACTTGGCGGAGCACATCACAAATGTTTAATAATGTTTAATATTGTTTGGTTAATAAAAAATGTTTAATATTGTATGGTTTGGTTAATAAAAAAATTGGTTCATAAAAAATGTTCTGAATCTCCATAGTCGTGTACCCATGCATGTTTGTCACATGCGTATAGGAGAGTTGTACTGTTGGTTCGTGAGTTTTGTAAGTTTATTTGAGAGGGCTCATCTTATAAACACGGCTCATTGGTAATGATTATGGGGTTACATGACTAGACAATCAAGTGAAACAATAAGGAATGAAGACAATTTTAATGAACGATTTGAGCAGAGATGTGGCACACTTTCCCTGACAGACACAGGACTGCATACAGAGTCATTCAGAAAGGAGGCAGGTGCTCTTTAACTCTCTTTTGAGAGTGCCCAGCTTATTTTTCACTTTAAGTTGTTTAATTCAGTAAATGTTTAATAAATGTGGCGCGCTCCGCCAAATGTGAGCAAAACGCGGCTCATCCGGACCTCCGATCCCTCAAGGAAACAAGTTAATGTTGAGTCCGGACCTCCAATCTGTCAAGCACGCTTTGAATGCCCTGTCTCAAAAGCTCCGGCGTCGGCTGCGCGCTGCGTGTGTGCGGAGCCTGCATTCAGTGGAGCATGCCACAAATGTGTGTTGTTTGTGTGTGTGTGTGTGTGTGTGTGTGTGTGTGTGTGTGTGTGTTCGTGTGTGTGAGAGAGAGAGAGAGAGAGAGAGAGAGGGACAGTGTGTGTGTGTGTGTGTGTTAATAAAAATGTTTAATGGTTTTATTAATAAATATGTTAATAAAATAGTTTAATATGTTAATAAAATGTTTATATGGTTTAATAAATAATTTTCTTTTACTTTTAACACACATTTCACACAAAATTGGTGTACTTTTAGCATTTTTAAAGGGTTTATGGGGTAATCTTTGGAGCCTTGCAATGAATCACGGGTTTTACATGTAAAATGCACCTCTACTTACGAAAACTCCAGGCTACGAAAAAGGCTCTGGAACGGATTAATTTCGTAAGTACAGGGCCGACTGTATATATATGGCTCTCAAAGGATTGCATTTTAAAATATGTCTTTTCTTTGGCTGTCTTAGTCAAAAAGGTTCCCGACCCCTGGTGTAATACATCGTGCGTCCTCCTTGACTACGAAGGAAAGGGTTAAGTGATGCCATGCCTGGTTTGGTACAGTATTTTAAATTCAAATGGCCCATCCCTCAGATACATTACACTTTAATATAGGCCAGTCTATAAAGTCATTCCCTTCTTTTATTTTATTGTTTATTAATTTATACTATTTATGTATCTATTTATTTATTTACTTATATAATATATATGTGTGTGTGTATGTTTGTATATGTATCTATTTTTGCACCCCCTACTGATGGTACCTCAAGAGCCTGTAACAGTGAATTTCTCCATTGTGAGATTAATAAAGCTGTATCTTATCTTATCTTATGAACAACAGTAAAGTTTCCTCCTTCTGACCTTGCTATTGACTCTCCAGAAGGAGCGTTCAGCCATGCCATGAAGCTCGATGAGGATCTGTCTGATCTGTCGTGCATCCAAGGAGAGAATGAGCTGCTGCTCAAGCTGACCAATATTCACACTCGCACAGGCTACAAATGGGTTCCAAAAAACAAGTCTGAATGTTTACAGTATTTCATGACTCAATTATATCACTTTCCTGATACCAACATAAATTGTACAGTCAACAGTAGGCTGCAGCACCTGGTGTACCTGGAATGTCGTAGAAAGAGGGCAGTGGCTTGGCGCTGAGGTTGACTGTAGCCGATCTTCTCCTCATCTGATCCAGCAGAGTCTTCTTTTCCTCATCTGAAAGCAGCTCCATGAAGAGCTTATGGGAAGAAACCATGTAGGCCATAGGAACCTCTTCTAACCTCTCACAGAGATTTCTACAGTATGTAGAAACATTCTTCCGTCAGGTCACATGGATTTAATACAAATCAGATCAAATCAGATAGAATATTTGCATTGTGCACCAATCAGAGTTTCTCAGCATCAAAAGAAACCTCAAGGGTCCACCTGATAAAAATACTCACTTAAGAAAGAAAGCCATTTTCCTTCTGGATGTCTCTGTAGTATGCTCCTTATCCAAAGATCTTGTGCATACCTATATAAGGACGCAAAGCCCAGGCTGTGAATGGTATAGAGAAAACGGTTTGTTCAAGTCAGTGATAATTAACTTTCTTCTCTGTACCTCGAGCAGAAAGCTGATGGTGCGTTTGCTGGGTTTGAGCAGCAGCTGGTGGAAACGGACGCTGAGCACCTGACCTTCCAGAGCATCTCGTACAGCATTACACATACATAGCTTACAACACACTTCCTCCAAAGTCAAATCCCTGTTTATACACAAACACACACACACACACACACACACACTTTATTCAGGTCTGTCTCAGAAGACTCTCACCAGAAATAATCAGAAAGAAAAAAGATGACTACTTCCCCATATACATTTTTCTTTGTTCAACAACATTAAAATAATCATCAGTATCTGCCCTACATGCCCCTAATGAAGACTTTCTACTGTAGAAACAGTCATATATTACACTTCTTCTTTTCCTTTCGGCTTTTCCCTTCAGGGGTCGCCACAGCGAATCATCTGCCTCCATCTCACCCTATCCTTTGCATCTTCTTCTCTTACACCAACAACCTTCATGTCCTCCTTCACCACAACCATGAATCGTCTCTTTGGTCTTCCTCTAGGCCTTTTGCCTGGTAGTTCCAGCCTCAGCATCCTATTACCAATATACTCACTATCCCTCCTCTGTACATGTCCAAACCATCTCAATCTAGCCTCTCTGACTTTGTCTCCAAAACGTCTTACATGTGCTGTCCCTCTGATGTGCTCATTCCTAATCCTATCCATCCTCGTTACTCCCAAAGAGAACCTCAACATTTTCATCTCTTCTACCTCCAACTCTGCCTCCTGTCTTTTCCCCAGGGCCACTGTTTCTAACCCATACAACATCATTGGCCTCAACACCGTCTTGTACACTTTTCCTTTCATTCATGCCGATACCCTCCTATCACACCGGACACTTTTCTCCAACCATTCCAACCTGCCTGCACACGCTTCTTGACCTCTTTTCCACACTCTCCATTGCTCTGGATTGTTGAGCCTAAGTACTTAAAATCCTCCACCTTCCTTATCTCTGCTCCCTGTAATCTCACCGTTCCTCTTTGGTCCTTGTCATTCATGCACATGTATTCTGTCTTACTGAGGCTAATCTTCATTCCCCTCCTTTCCAGGGCATACCTCCACCTCTCTAGATTTTCCTCCACTTGGTCTCTGCTCTCACTACAGATCACAATGTCATCTGCAAACATCATAGTCCATAGGGAATCTTGTCTAACCTCGTCTGTCAGCCTGTCCATCACCATAGCAAACAAGAAGGGGCTCAGAGCTGACCCTTGATGCAGTCCCACCTCCACCTTGAACTCTTGTGTCACACCGACAGCACACCTCACCACTGTCTTACATCTCTCATTCATGTCCTGCACCACTCGAACATACTTCTCTGCCACTCCAGACTTCCTCATGCAATACCACAGTTCTTCTCTCGGCACCCTGTCATATGCTTTCTCCAGATCCACAAAGGCACAATGCAGCTCCCTCTGACCTTCTCTGTACTTCTCCATTAACATCCTCAAGGCAAACACTGCATCTGTGGTGCTCTTTCTTGGCATGAAACCAAACTGTTGTTCACAAATGCTGACTTCTGCCCTTAGTCTAGCTTCCACTATTCTTTCCCATAACTTCATCGTATGGCTCATCAACTTTATCCCTCTGTAGTTGCCACAACTCTGCACGTCTCCCTTGTTCTTAAAAATGGGCACCAGCACACTTCTCCTCCATTCCTCTGGCATCCTCTCACTCTCTAAGACCTTGTTAAATGTTCTTGTCAGAAAATCTACTGCTACCTCTCCTAGACACTTCCATACCTCCACCGGTATGTCATCAGGACCAACTGTCTTTCCATTCTTCATCCTCTTCAATGCCCTCCTCACTTCACCCTTACTAATCTTTGCTACTTCCTGGTCCTCAATAGTCACCTCTTCTACTCTTTTTTGTCTCTCATTTTCCTCATTCATCAGCTCTACAAAGTACTCTTTCCATCTTCCCAGCACACATCTGTCATCAGTCAATACATTTCCCTCTCTGTCCTTTATCAATTTAACTTGCTGCACGTCCTTCCCATCTCTATTTCTCTGCTGTGCCAACCTATATAAATCATTTTCTCCCTCCTTACTTTCCAACCGAGCATACAAGTCATCAAACGCGCTCTGTTTGGCCTTTGACACTGCTACCTTTGCCTTACGCTGTCTCCCTGTACTCCTGTTTACTCTCTTCGGTTTTCTCAATGTCCCACTTCTTCTTAGCTAATCTCTTCCTTTGTACACACTCCTGCACTTCCTCATTCCACCACCAAGTCTCCTTATCTACTTTCCTTCCAGATGACACACCAAGTATTCTCCTACCTGTCTCCCTGATCACATTAGCTGTAGTTGTCCAGTCATCTGGAAGCACTTCCTGACCATCCAAAGCCTGTTTCAACTCCTCCTTGAAGACAACCTGACACTCTTCCATTTTCAACTTCCACCACTTTGTCTTCTGCTCTGCCTTTGCCTTCTTCACCTTCCTCACCATCAGCATCATCCTGCACACCACCATCCTATGCTGTTTGGCAACACTCTCACCCGCTACTACTTTGCAGTCACTGACTTCCTTTAAATTACATCGCCTGCACAAGATGTAGTCTACCTGTGTGCTCCTACCTCCACTTTTATAAGTCACCCTATGCTCCTCTCTCTTCTGGAAGAAAGTATTCACCACAGCCATTTCCATCCTTTTGCAAAATCTACCAACATCTGTCCTTCATGCTCCTGTCCCGGATACCAAACCTACCCATCACTTCCTCGTCCCCTCTGTTTCCTGCACCAACATGTCCATTGAAGTCTGCCCCAGTGACCACTCTTTCACCTCTGGGGGTACTCTGCATCACTTCATCTAACTCACTCCAGAATCTCTCCTTCTCTTCTCGCTCACATCCTGTCTGTGGGGCATAAGCACTAACAACATTGACCATCACACCTTTAATTTCTAACTTGAGACTCATCACTCTGTCTGACACTCTTTTCACTTCTAGAACATTCCTGGCAAACTCCTCCTTCAAGATGACTCCGACTCCATTTCTCTTCCCATCCACACCGTGATAAAACAGCGTAAACCCTGCTCCTATGCTTCTAGCCTTGCGACCTTTCCACCTGGTCTCCTGAACACACAGTATGTCCACCTTCCTCCTCTGCATCATGTCAGCCAGCTCTCTACCTTTTCCTGTCATAGTTCCAACATTCAAAGTCCCTACTTTCAGTCCTAGACTCATGCCTTTCCTCTTCTCTCTCTGGCAACGGACACGCCTCCCGCCTCTCCTTCTTCGACGTCTTCGACCAACAGTAGTCCAATTTCCATCAGCACCCTGTTGGTTGACGGCACTGATGGCGGTCGTTGTTAACCCGGGCCTCGACCGATCCGGTACGTGATTCTTTCTTGTGATTCGATATTGTATATGTCATATGTAATATGTCGTATATTACACTGAACACATGAATATAAACCTGTGATCTGAAATCTGTACTTTTTACAAAAAAATAACATCTGACTGAGGTACTCAAAAGGTATTAGTATATACCACACGGAAACAGTGTGATCTGATTGGTCCGCCATCTAGGGATTTAAAAAAAAAAAAAGCTTGAGTCAAAACAAAGAATGGTTTGTCAGGGTCCCTTAGAGCAGACAATGTCATTATGATCAATTTGAAAAAAAAAAAAAATTCTAGTTTCAATTTGCTTTAGTAGTGTTTCCGTATAGTATATGGGTCTGCTCACAAAACTAGTACAGTAACCATACGCTCATTCGCGGTTCAACGGCCGCGGCCCCGCATACTCACGGATTAGTGGTAGCCCTGGAAGTTACTGGCACGCAATTCAAATTTAGAAAATGGCTGAGATTTTATTTCTCCCTCCTTCTGATTGGTTGCAGATGATGTGCACACCTCTTTTTTTCCCTCTTTTGTGTACAAGTTATCAACGTGATTGCCTGAATTGTGAATTCACGTTTGTTTTTTAGTGTGGTTTTTAATGATTATTTAATCCCTATGAATGCCACTCTGCATCTTCTCTGACTTCTGGTAAGGAGCCTGAGCACTTTATTCATTAATAAATATTATCACAGTACAAAATTAAAGTTTTTACTTAATCATTACTATATTTTACTACATTATTACTGTGTTAATGAGTAAGACTGTCTGTAGAATGTGTCAACAATTCGAAGAATTTTCAGGATCCACAGGAAGGGGCGGAACGCAACCCCTACGAATAACGACGGTTACTGTACTGAAATTTGTGACACTGACCTTTTACGTTTTCTGCAGATTTAGAAAAAAGTTTTTCAGATTTTTTAATGTAATAAACCAATATACATTAAATCCTCGTAGATGTAGAATAAAATTCCTTGGAGAAGTATCATCAAATTATCAGTAGGATGACTCAAAACGTCCTTATGTAATATGGACAGAATGAATAGCCTTCTATTCATGAATAATAGCTTTAGCTCGTAACTGTGTAATTAATTACACTATGCCAATTGAAAGTGCTTGACATTTTCAACTTTATTATCTAAAGTTAATAAATGCCGAAACATCAGTGATTGGTGGGAGCACAAGATACACTATGTAACACGGACAGGAAAAGTTATGTAGATCATCTATCCTGTTTTAGACCTGGTGCTTATTTACCAATTTTAAAAATAATGTTTTTCTCTTGTAACAAATTTGAGCGTGAAAAAGGTGCAAACTAGGAAGTATTTGAATTATTTCAAAAACTGTGTTCACCATATGTACATATTTTGATATGATATTTCCCAGGCATGCGCTAAAGATTTTGCTTAATTTCTTCATAAAAAACTTACACATGGACAGATTTATTTAAGTTTGCAGTTGGGTAGTTGGAAAATGTGCCAGTTTCGTGATCAGATCCATAGTAAAACTGAATAAAAAAGACATGGTTACCAACGTGACATTATTATCTGCTCCATGTGTGCAGGGCTCTGCCTTACCTACCTCTATCATGGGTCATATAAATAAAAATCTGAATTTAATCGACACTCACCAATTCATTTGCCAAACTGTTAAATGATATTAGGGTCGCAGGGAAGTTGGTGTATATCTCAGTGGACACAGGCAAGTTAGACCCTAAACAGCTCGCCAGACCATTACAGTGCCAACACATACACACCTAGGGGCAATTTGGAACAACAGGTCAACCTAATGCCCCCAAAGACTCCAAAAAGGGTGGGTACTCTGAACTGTCATTTGGTGCATAAGCACAAATAACAGTCAGGACCCGTCCCCCCCCACCCGAAGACGGAGGGAAGCTACCCTTTCGTCAACCGGGGAGAACCCCAATATTTGGGCACCGAGACGGGGTGCAACAAGAATACCCACACCGGCTCGCCGCCTCTCCCCATGAGCAACTCCAGAGTAGAAGAAGGTCCAGCCTCTTTCGAGATGGATGGTTCCAGAGCCCAAGCTATGCGTTGAGGTGAGCCCGACTATATCTAGTCGGTATCTCTCCACCTCACGCACCAAATCAGGCTCCTTTCCCGCCAGAGAGGTGACATTCCATGTCCCGAGGGTCAGAGTAAGTAGCCGAGGATCAGTCCGACAGAACCCATGCCTTTGGCTGCCACCCAACTCATACTGCACCCGACCTCTAAAACTCCTCCCACGGGTGGTGGGTCCATGGGAGGGCGGACCCATGTCTCCTTTTCGGGCTAGGCCCGGCCAGGCTCCATGGGCATAAGCCCGACCACCAGGCGCTCGCCTTCGAGCCCCTCCGCTGGGCCTGGCTCCAGGAGGGAACCCCGGTGACCCGGGTCCGGGCAAGGGAGACTGCTTCTTATGTTGTCTCATGTGTCATAGGGGTTTGTTTTGAATCGCACTTTGTCTGGACCTTCACCCCGGACCTGTTTGCCTTGGGTGACCCTACCAGGGGCATTTGCCCCCGACAACATAGCTCCTAGGATCATTAGGTCACGCAAACCCCTCCACCACGATAAGGTGGCGATTCAAGGAGGGGCTTTTAATAGTGTGTGTATTTTTAATTACAGTTAAGCTCCATCATGCCACCCAAACGCTGCGCGCCTTCTCAGGCTTCTGGTAAGGCACCGAAGCGCCAAAAAATGTTAATGGCACTGCATGAAAAAGTAGAACTGCTTGATATGATTCACGAAGGAAAACGTTTTGCTGCAGTAGAAAAATGAAAAGGCAATCAGCGCTAGTGGTGGAAGTGCTAAGAAGGTGAATGTTGTATGAAACAAAGTCATCATCAGAATGGAACCTGCCATAGTATTCTGGATACTTCTAGTTCAGGGGTCGGCAACCTTTGCCATTCAAAGAGCCATTTGGATCCGTTTTCCCACATTAAAGAAAACACTGTGAGCCACAAATCCCTTTTTGGCATCTAAAATCAAATAACACTGCGTATAATGTCTTTCCCCTTTTTCCTTCATGTTAATATAATGACTTGTATGCTCGGTTGGAAAGTAAAGAGGGAGAAAATGATTTATACAGGTTGGCACAGCAGAGAAATAGAGATGGAAAGGACATGCAGCAAGTTAGAGTGATTAAGGACAGAGAGGGAAATGTATTGACTGATGACAGAAGTGTGCTGGGAAGATGGAAAGAGTACTTTGAAGAGCTGATGAATGAGGAAAATGAGAGAGAGAAAAAGAGAAGAAAAGGTGACCGTCGAGGACCAGGAAGTAGCAAAGATTAGTAAGGGTGAAGTGAGGAGGGCATTGAAGAGGATGAAGAATGGAACGGGAGTTGGTCCTGACGACATACCGGTGGAGGTATGGAAGTGTCTAGGAGAGGTAGCAGTAGATTTCCTGACAAGAACATTCAACAAGGTCTTCGAGAGTGAGAGGATGCCACAGGAATGGAGAAGAAGTGTGATGGTACCCATTTTTAAGAACAAGGGAGACGTGCAGAGTTGTGGCAACTACAGAGGGATAAAATTGATGAGCCATACGATGAAGTTATGAGAAAGAATAGTGGAAGCTAGACTAAGGGCAGAAGTCAGCATTTGTGAACAACAGTTTGGTTTCATGCCAGGAAAGAGCACCACAGATGCAGTGTTTGCCTTAAGGATGTTAATAGAGAAGTACAGAGAAGGTCAGACGGAGCTGCATTGTGCCTTTGTGGATCTGGAGAAAGCATATGACAGGGTGCCGAGAGAGGACTTGTGGTATTGCATGAGGAAGTCTGGAGTGGCAGAGAAGTATGTTAGAGTGGTGCAGGACATGCATGAGAGATGTAAGACAGTGGTGAGGAGTGCTGTCGGTGTGACAGAAGAGTTCAAGGTGGAGGTGGGACTGCATCAAGAATCAGCTCTCAGCTCCTTCTTGTTTGCTATGGTGAAGGACAGGCTGACAGACGAGGTTCGACAAGATTCCCCATGGACTATGATGTTTGCAGATGACATTGTGATCTGTAGTGAGAGCAGAGAACAAGTGCAGGAAAATCTAGAGAGGTGGAGGTATGCCCTGGAAAGGAGAGGAATGAAGGTTAGCCTCAGTAAGACAGAATACATGTGTGTGAATGAGAAGGACCCAGGATATATTGGTAGTAGGATGCTTAGGTTGGAACTACCAGGCAGAAGGCCTAAAGGAAGACCAAAGAAACGATTCATGGATGTGGTGAAGGAGGATATGAAGGTAGTTGGTGTAAGAGAAGAAGATGCAAAGGATAGGGTGAGATGGAGGCAGATGATTCGCTGTGACGACCACTGAAGGGAAAAGCCGAAAGGAAAAGAAGAATATAAAACAACAATGTGTTGCACTGATTTAAACAACTGCAGAGACAATTAAATTCCAATTTTGTTTGCAACAAAAACATTTAGATTCAAAAAAATATATATATAAATATATCTTCTTCTTCTTTTCCTTTCGGCTTTTCCCTTCAGGGGTCGCCACAGCGAATCATCTGCCTCCATCTCACCCTATCCTTTGCATCTTCTTCTCTTACACCAACGACCTTCATGTCCTCCCTCACCACATCCATGAATCGTCTCTTTGGTCTTCCTCTAGGCCTTTTGCCTGGTAGTTCCAGCCTCAGCATCCTATTACCAAAATACTCACTATCCCTCCTCTGTACATGTCCAAACCATCTCAATCTAGCCTCTCTGACTTTGTCTCCAAAACGTCTTACATGTGCTGTCCCTCTGACGTGCTCATTCCTAATCCTATCCATCCTCGTTACTCCCAAAGAGAACCTCAACATTTTCATCTCTGCTACCTCCAACTCTGCCTCCTGTCTTTTCCCCAGGGCCACTGTTTCTAAGCCATACAGCATCGTTGGCCTCAACACCGCTTTTGTACACTTTTCCTTTCATTTTTGCCGATACCCTCCTATCACACATCACACCGGACACTTTTCTCCAACCATTCCAACCTGCCTGCACACGCTTCTTGACCTCTTTTCCACACTCTCCATTGCTCTGGATTGTTGAGCCTAAGTACTTAAAATCCTCCACCTTTCTTATCTCTGCTCCCTGTAATCTCACCGTTCCTCTTTGGTCCTTGGCATTCATGCACATGTATTCTGTCTTACTGAGGCTAACCTTCATTCCCCTCCTTTCCAGGGCATACCTCCACCTCTCTAGATTTTCCTGCACTTGTTTTCTGCTCTCACTACAGATTACAATGTCATCTGCAAACATCATAGTCCATGGGGAATCTTGTCTAACCTCGTCTGTCAGCCTGTCCATCACCATAGCGAACAAGAAGGGGCTGAGAGCTGACCCTTGATGCAGTCCCACCTCCACCTTGAACTCTTCTGTCACACCGACAGCACACCTCACCACTGTCTTACATCTCTCATACATGTCCTGCACCACTCTAACATACTTCTCTGCCACTCCAGACTTCCTCATGCAATACCACAGTTCTTCTCTCGGCACCCTGTCATATGCTTTCTCCAGATCCACAAAGGCACAATGCAGCTCCGCCTGACCTTCTCTGTACTTCTCCATTAACATCCTCAAGGCAAACACTGCATCTGTGGTGCTCTTTCTGGGCATGAAACCAAACTGTTGTTCACAAATGCTGACTTCTGCCCTTAGTCTAGCTTCCACTATTCTTTCCCATAACTTCATCGTATGGCTCATCAACTTTATCCCTCTGTAGTTGCCACAACTCTGCACGTCTCCCTTGTTCTTAAAAATGGGCACCAGCACACTTCTCCTCCATTCCTCTGGCATCCTCTCACTCTCTAAGACCTTGTTAAATGTTCTTGTCAGAAAATCTACTGCTACCTCTCCTAGACACTTCCATACCTCCACCGGTATGTCATCAGGACCAACTGCCTTTCCATTCTTCATCCTCTTCAATGCCCTCCTCACTTCACCCTTACTAATCTTTGCTACTTCCTGGTCCTCAACAGTCACCTCTTCTACTCTTTTTTCTCTCTCATTTTCCTCATTCATCAGCTCTTCAAAGTACTCTTTCCATCTTCCCAGCACACTTCTGTCATCAGTCAATACATTTCCCTCTCTGTCCTTTATCAATCTAACTTGCTGCACGTCCTTCCCATCTCTATTTCTCTGCTGTGCCAACCTGTATAAATCATTTTCTCCCTCCTTACTTTCCAGCCGAGCATACAAGTCATATATATATAAATATATATATATATATATATATATATATTATATATCGCCAGCCTTCAAGCGACCCTAATTAGGATTAAGTGGTTCAGAAAATGAATGAATGTGTTCGAGTTCTTGTATTTTTATAAAGAAAAAGCATATCTATCCCACAAAGCAAGGGACGGGGTGGAGCCAAATGTGATCATCAAGAAGACTTATTTTAAGAAGGAGCCTGCTCAGCATTCTTTTAAATAATATTATTGCTTAATACTTCACTGACCGACCCATTCTCAGAGTGGAGACCGAACCAGACCCAGGTCTTTTATTTTGTCACTGGAGTAGAGTTAATTATTTCAGAGATTGCTGTGTATAAACAAATGTCATCTTTCGGTTATTATTCCAGTAGAGTACTGTACCTAAGTTAATGTTTAGAATGTTTGTGGTGAGATTTTATGTTCTGTAATATGTTATTCGAGCACGAAGTAACCACGTCATGTCATTTCAGACGCTGGTTGAGTATTAAACAAGTATTCAACACGCACTTGCTTACTTGAAAGATCAGAAGTCCGGATAAGCCGCAATTCGTCTCACAAGCTCCGTGTGTCACTTGCGACAAGTGCCTAATTTCGATGGAGCGCGTCACATAATGCAATGCAAAGTAAATATTATTCAATGCCACCCTCTAGTGGGCATTTTTGAAAACTACATTGCTGTATGTTCAAAGGTGTTTTTTTTATATTATATATATCTTCTTCTCTTTCGGCTTTTTCCCTTTTCTCGGGAGTCGCTTTACTCTTTACGAAAGTCAGCAATGGTTCTTTTACATGCCGCTCACCATAGACAGTGAGAGACATGGCCCGCCTTTGATAACCCAGTTAGCTGCACTGGGGGGGGGGACAGAGACAACCTAGTGGAGAGTGGGACTCGAACCCCCAACCTTTGGATCAGCGATCCAGCGCCCTATACCATCACTGCCCCCCTGTAATATTATATATATATATATATATATATATATATATATATATATATATATGCTGTATAATGTTTATATTTTATTATCAATAAATATCACAGTAAAAAATTAAGTTTTTCTTAATCATTACTATATTTTACGACATTAATACTGTATTAATGAGTAAGACTGTCTATAGAATGTGTTTAAGAAGCATATTTAGCACATGTAATAGATACATAGTATTTTACTTCCGGTTGATCATTCGCGCATGTAATATGATACATGGGGTTTTCCTTCCGGGTACAGAACTCACGGATTATCTTCATTCGCGGGAGGGGCCGGAACCAAACCCCCACAAATAACGAGGGCCTACTGTATTTACATGGAGTGGATACCAATGAAATTACATGACGTGGATACTTCGCGCTTGAATAAACATGCTATGGAACATAAAATCTCACACACAAACATTCTAAACATTAACTGAGGTACAGTACTGTACTGGAATAATAACTGAAAATGGAACCTGCTGTACTGGAATAATAACTGAGAATGGAACCTACCTTAGTATTCTGGATAATAAGTATCCAGAATACTAAGACAGGTTCCATTCTGATGATGATCTTGTTTCATACAACATTCACCTTCTTAGCACTTCCACATGCTGCACTAGCTCTGATTGCCTTTTCATTTTCCTTTATGTCGTGGACTGTACTTTCATTCACTTTATAATGGCTCTCTACTGCAGCAAAATGTTTTCCTTCCTGAATCATATCAAGCAGTTCGACTTTTTTATGCAGCGTCATTACCTTTTTCTGGCGCTTCGGTGCCTTACCAGAAGCCTGAGAAGGTGCACAGCGTTTGGGTGGCATGACGGAGCTTCACTGTAATTAATAATACAAAAACAAACACAAAAACAGCACATGCACAAAGTATGCGCGAATGACGAAAAAGGGGCATTACATCATCTCAACCAATCAGCAGGAGGGAGAACAGCCATTGGATGAATTTGAATCACGTGACAGTTGCTCGGCAATCCGTAAATACGAGAGGACGCGAGTGCAAAACAGCTAATAGTCAAGGGCTTACTGTACATGTACATATAACGTCACTCGGGGGGGGGGGTCCTCAGTCCCGATTAACCACAGAAACTACTCCTTTCAACTACTCAGTGGTATCAACCCTTGGCAAATGAATGTTAATTCTTCTTCTTTTCCTTTCGGCTTTTCCCTTCAGGGGTCGCCACAGCGAATCATCTGCCTCCATCTCACCCAATCCTTTGCATCTTCTTCTCTTACACCAACGACCTTCATGTCCTCCTTCACCACATCCATGAATCGTCTCTTTGGTCTTCCTCTAGGCCTTCTGCCTGGTAGTTCCAGCCTCAGCATCCTATTACCAATATACTCACTATCCCTCCTCTGTACATGTCCAAACCATCTCAATCTAGCCTCTCTGACTTTGTCTCCAAAACATCTTACATGTGCTGTCCCTACCTCCAGCTCTGCCTCCTGTCTTTTCCCCAGGGCCACTGTTTCTAAACCATACAACATCGTTGGCCTCAACACTGTCTTGTACACTTTTCCTTTCATTCTTGCCGATACTCTCCTATCACACCAGACACTTTTCTCCAACCATTCCAACCTGCCTGCACACGCTTCTTGACCTCTTTTCCACACGCCCCATTGCTCTGGACTGTTGAGCCTAAGTACTTAAAATCCTCCACCTTTCTTATCTCTGCTCCCTGTAACCTCACCGTTCCTCTTGGGTCCTTGTCATTCATGCACATGTATTCTGTTTTACTGAGGCTAATCTTCATTCCACTCCTTTCCAGGGCATACCTCCACCCCTCTAGATTTTCCTGCACTTGTTCTCTGCTCTCACTACAGATCACAATGTCATCTGCAAACATCATAGTCCATGGGGAATCTTGTCTAACCTCGTCTGTCAGCCTGTCCATCACCATAGCAAACAAGAAGGGGCTCAGAGCTGACCCTTGATGCAGTCCCACCTCCACCTTGAACTCTTGTGTCACACCGACAGCACACCTCACCACTGTCTTACATCTCTCATACATGTCCTGCACCACTCTAACATACTTCTCTGCCGCTCCAGACTTCCTCATGCAATACCACAGTTCTTCTGTCGGCACCCTGTCATATGCTTTCTCCAGATCCACAAAGGCACAATGCAGCTCCCTCTGACCTTCTCTGTACTTCTCCATTAACATCCTCAAGGCAAACACTGCATCTGTGGTGCTCTTTCTTGGCATGAAACAAAACTGTTGTTCACAAATGCTGACCTCTGCCCTTAGTCTAGCTTCCACTATTCTTTCCCATAACTTCATTGTATGGCTCATCAACTTTATCCCTCTGTAGTTGCCACAACTCTGTACATCTCCCTTGTTCTTAAAAATGGGCATAAGCACACTTCTCCTCCATTCCTCTGGCATCCTCTCACTCTCTAAGACCTTGTTAAATGTTCTTGTCAGAAAATTTACTGCTACCTCTCCTAGACACTTCCATACCTCCACCGGTATGTCGTCAGGACCAACTGCCTTTCCATTCTTCATCCTCTTCAATGCCCTCCTCACTTCACCCTTACTAATCTTTGCTACTTCCTGGTCCTCAACAGTTACCTCTTCTACTCTTTTTTCTCTCTCATTTTCCTCATTCATCAGCTCTTCAAAGTACTCTTTCCATCTTCCCAGCACACTTCTGTCATCAGTCAATACATTTCCCTCTCTGTCCTTTATCAATCTAACTTGCTGCACGTCCTTCCCATCTCTATTTCTCTGCTGTGCCAACCTGTATAAATCATTTTCTCCCTCTTTACTTTCCAACCGAGCATACAAGTCATCAATCATACGTGCTCTGTTTGGCCTTTGACACTGCTACCTTTGCCTTACGCTGTGTCTCCCTGTACTCCTGTTTACTCTCTTCGGTTTTCTCAATGTCCCAGTTCTTCTTAGCTAACTTCTTCCTTTGTACACACTCCTGCACTTCCTCATTCCACCACCAAGTGTCCTTATCTACTTTCCTTCCAGATGACACACCAAGTATTCTCCTACCTGTCTCCCTGATCACATTAGCTGTAGTTGTCCAGTCATCTGGAAGCACTTCCTGACCACCCAAAGCCTGTTTCAACTCCTCCTTGAAGACAACCCAACACTCCTCCTTTTTCAGCTTCAACCACTTTGTCTTCTGCTCTGCCTTTGCCTTCTTCACCTTCCTCACCATCAGCATCATCCTGCACACCACCATCCTATGCTGTTTGGCAACACTCTCACCCACTACTACTTTGCAGTCACTGACTTCCTTTAAATTACATCGCCTGCACAAGATGTAGTCTACCTGTGTGCTCCTACCTCCACTTTTATAAGTCACCCTATGCTCCTCTCTCTTCTGGAAGAAAGTATTCACCACAGCCATTTCCATCATTTTTGCAAAATCTATCAACATCTGTCCTTCTGCGTTCCTGTCCTGGATACCAAACCTACCCATCACTTCCTCGTCCCCTCTGTTTCCTGCACCAACATGTCCATTGAAGTCTGCCCCAATGACCACTCTTTCACCTCTGGGGGTACTCTGCATCACTTCATCTAACTCCCTCCAGACTCTCTCCTTCGCTTCTCGCTCACATCCTGTCTGTGGGGCATAAGCACTAACAACATTGAACATCACACCTTCAATTTCTAACTTGAGACTCATCACTCTGTCTGACACTCTTTTCACTTCTAGAACATTCCTGATAAACTCCTCCTTCAAGATGACTCCAACTCCATTTCTCTTCCCATCCACACCATGATAAAACAGCTTAAACCCTGCTCCTATGCTTCTAGCCTTGCGACCTTTCCACCTGGTCTCCTGAACACACAGTATGTCCACCTTCCTCCTCTGCATCATGTCAGCCAGCTCTCTACCTTTTCCTGCCATAGTTCCAACATTCAAAGTCCCTACTTTCAGTCCTAGACTCAGGCCTTTCCTCTTCTCTCTCTGGCAACGGACATGCCTCCCGCCTCTCCTTCTTCGACGTCTTCGACCAACAGTAGTCCAATTTCCATCAGCACCCTGTTGGTTGACGGCACTGATGGCAGTCGTTGTTAACCCGGGCCTCGACCGATCCGCTATGTCATTCTTTCTTGTGATTCGCATAGTTTATTTGGCATTTGTTTTACGCCAGATGCCCTTCCTGACGCAACCCTCTGCATTTATCCGGGCTTGGGACCAGCGTGAGGGAGAGACACTGGTTTGTGCTCCCCCTCACAGCTGCATTGCAAATGAATGTTATTTATTACTGAAAATTTTATTCACAACGTACTGGAGGAAATCATCCACTGAGGCTATATGAATGTTGTACGACTGGTGTCTCACCCTTGCTGAACCTTGTGCAGCAGCTCTAGCTGTACTGAGTGTCTGAAGCTGTTCGGGAGATTGTGCATAATATTGTCTTTGATGAAGGCTTCAATCAATGCCTGCAACAAATACATGTAAAATACAAAAAATACAGTCTCTTTTAAAAAACATGTAACAGATCAGTAAACAGTCAAATAGCATGACTCCAACTGACATTACTGTGAAGTAATATACAATATTCGAGAAGATGAAGAAATAATTGTGGGAGTTCCTCTTGGTTGAAATAAAAGAACAACAGGCTAGTGCCAGTAATTTATATTTTCTCCTGAGCTCTCAAGAATGGCATACTAGAACAGAATTATTCTGCACCTGGTAGTTTTGAGTCTTGATTAAGTTGTTGATGAGGCAGTAGGGGGTGAGCTGGCTGTCACTGGAATCTGAAGAGCCAGTCAGCGTTCTGCATGCCATCCAGTAGCCGGCTAGCCGTTTCTCATCAAGGTGACAGTGTAGAGGATCAGAGCTCAGCTGCAAACCAACATGCAAATATTCCAGAAGGGATATAGTTTATGTCTACAGCTGTTCGATTTATTTTTATCCTTGTTGATTGAAAATTTGAAGGAAGATTAAAAATAGAATTGACAAAGCATTTGCTTTCATTTTAAAGCTGAAGAAGGTATCACAATCACAGAGAGACAGAAGAAGAGGGATAAAAATAGTATAAGAGAGGATAGAGAGCATGAAAGAGAGAGAGGAGAAAATGAAAAAGAGAAAGCAGTGTACCAATTCTACCTTCGCCAACAGTTCTCTAGTTTTGCGAAAGTGCTCTTGAGCCTTCACGTATGACGATGGATCAGAACAGCCTTGCTGGAAGTGAATTGCACCTAAATCATAATGCACCTGTAAAACACACCCAAACACAATTAACCTCACAAGAAAGACTATGCTAGTCATTTATGACTAGCAGTTTCCTTGAAATAGGCTACTGCCACCTAGTGGAAAAATGATTAATTACATTTCAAGGTAATGATTGAGGCAATGTACAATAATCATATTATTTGAAAGTTCTTGTGGGGCACATAAAATGAGGCAGTGGGCCAGATTTGGCCTGCGGGCCTGAGCTTGACACCTATAGCTTTGATACTAGAAAAGACAAAGTTTCCAGTTCCATGAACATAGCCTGCTTCTTATCAGTCACAGATTCTTATTAAAGTAAAAAGGCTTCTAGGTTGCAGGAGATAAAACCAGAGTTAATTATGGAGGGTTTAATACTCTACCTGACAGTGGAGCTCCTCAGCGCTGATCCGAAGACCAGCTGTGGAGGACTCAGTCTCTCCGTTAGCTGCATTAGTGTCAGCTGCCAAAAGGTCCAGGGTCCGCATAGTATGGACATAAAAATCTTTTTTAATGTTCAGCGCTCTCTCCAACACTGTTATGGAGTCTGTGGCCTGCTCCTTGAGCTGTTGAGAACAGAGCAACAATAACAAGGGCAATTAATCACACAAGATTAAAGGAAAACTTTAAAAGATGCACACACAGTTTGTGTCTTTGCAAAATGTGCTATTGTTACTACATCCTTCTTCGTGGGGAAAAATTTATACAACTGGGAAACTGAGGGTTAAGAGCCCAACAGTGGTAGCATGATGGTACTGTACCTTGAACCTCCATTCTACCAGTGAGTAACCCACAGCCTTAACCATTGCCCCTTGTTTATATCCAATTTTAATCCAAAACACATTTTATCAGATTGCAAATTTAATATGAAAACAATAAATAAGAAAAAACACCCAATAATGAAATTATGCATAGCTTGTTTGTAACAGGGGCGTTTGGAAGGCTTTTATTTCATTACAATTTGGTGCCACGTGGTATTTAATTGTAAAACTTCTTCACTAAGCACTAGCAGGCATTACCCTGGGTTCACACTAGGGCACAATGTCTCTGATCGCCACAATTTAAAAAAGTGTAGGGCTCCACCACTTGTAAGCACGAATGAGATATTAAAAGGAGACAGGGTGCGTACAAGAGGTTAAACGTGAAGGTATCATGCTGCCAAACTTACCAAGATCCCCTACAATGGTGCATCAAAGTCTGTTAAGCTCTACCATTGTAATACATCATAAAATCATGACCACTGTAAACGTGATCACGAATCCACCAAATTCCCTCAAAATTATCATGATTTGATCATACAACCCTTTATGCTAAATCACAATTCTCTTAAATCATGGAGATTGAGGACATTGTACTCCAGTGTAAACCCTGGGTTACAGGATAACGGTTTCAGTAAGCTAGCATTAAGGGATAACAGCAGTGCTGTAGTGGTAAAAAAATAAGTAGGTATACTATGAGGCTGCTTCAGCAGCTGAACAAGACGACGCGTAGCAGCGCCTTGGGTCTTAGGCCCAAAGTGCGTGAAATGCAAGGGGAGGATGTGGGGACAGGTCCCCCTCTCACAGGGAAATTTTTTTAATTCAATGCTGTAGATGCCATTTGGTGACCATCTGCAGCATGTAATATGAAATATATAGGATAGAATAGGATATAGGATAGAATTTAGCCTACAGTATACATGTAGTTGTTGCAATATGAGAGCAAGTTTTATATACTGAAGCCAAACTAAAAATCTAAAATGTAAAGAAACAGAAGATCATTTTAAATACTCACAGTTTTTAATTACATTATACACAGAGATTCAAGATATAATACTATTGTAAAATAACAGAAGTGTAGCTTTACAACACCACATCATGCATACATGGTCCTTGCCAAACTTAAACTTTTCAAGTCTACACTTAACTGGCTGTACAAACTGCTGATGTACTCAAACTTGGAACACACACAATTTAATAGTAGTAAAAATAACATTAAATAAACTAGTACAACTACAAGATGTACATGTAGTACTATTATACTGAGTCAAGTATTGCTCAATGTTTCTACAATTAAAATTTTGTACTTTTGTATTTAATAAATTTAACATTTAATAAGCTATTGACATTCAGAAAATGCAAAACCACCAAATCATTAAAATAAAAATTCTAAGCATCAGAAAAGATCTACTGGCACAAAACATTATCACTGAAATAGAACTGCATATTGAGCAAAATTTAAAACATTTAAATCTATTAAATACACATAAACATTACAATAGTGTAAGTGCATCTAGTGATTTTATTAGTATATTGTGAAGCCTTAATCATGAATGCATGCAATATTAAATTTTTAAGGCGGGATTAAAAGTGGAGCATCATCCAAGCATGCGCAGAACTGTATCATGCACGACTAGACCGCAGATCTATCACCCCATGAGCAGTAGATTGATCCATTTATAAATAACAATATTAACATGACATGTATATACGGTATTTTAATGCCATCATAGCGATGCGCATAGGCCTGCTGGGCACAAGCTGCACGTACAGTGCACACTTACAGTGACACTAATAGCTGAGGAAAGTCGGGCAAACTTTAGAACTTTATAATAATAACATCCAATATCATTTATCATATAAATCAAATTATGATCATTATGCTGGAGAGAAGTGGAATGTAATTTACTGGAATCTGGGACTGATTTGGAGCATGTTGAGCCTGAGGCTGAGTTCGCAAGTTGTGTGATGTCATTTTTTTTCCAGAGTCGACAGATATTATTGTCGAGTTTAAACAAAAAAAAAAAACCCTGCATGGTTAATGTGCCTTGTTAGCGATCAGGTTCATGAGACCACTTCTCTCTTTTACTCATTTAAAATAAATGTTTATACCTAGAAATCTAGATGTAGTAGGTCAGTAAATTTCTAAGCAATTAGCAACATGAATCATGGTTCTGTTTTCATCCGTTTTATGTTTTTTTTTTTCCCCCCCAAAAAAAAGTCATTTTTGAGTTTAGACGTACCTACGTAGTACACTGACGTAATGACGCAATGATGCTGCGTGCATTTTTTACAAACGACAGACTGAACGTGCCCCTCCTTCTTCCCAGTTCAGTTTTACATATATATTTATATAATTTTGTGTATATATATATATATATATATATATATATATATATATATATATCTGATCAGTTCTGATATCTGATCAGTATATATCTGATATATCAGTTATATAGCTTGTTACTCTTGTGTTCAGACGTTGTCTCTGTGATCTTTATGTTTACATTGTTTTGTGGACTTTTGTAACCCTAAGCAAATATGGTTGGTCAGAAGCATAAGCCTACTAGCATGGGTGCAAGTCTCATACACAGAGATTAATTAACTATCTGCTCGGATCAGTGCAATGTACCATGAATACTCAGTTAAGCAAAGAGAGTTGTAAAATGAATGAAAACCCGAACCCATAAAAGAAAGAGAACTCTCCGCTCTGCTGGTGATTCACATCAGTGCAGGCTGTGTTCTAAACGAGTTCAACGGCCCCTTGCGCACTTGAAAGACCGGCAGTCCATATAACCCACAGCGAGTACACTACTTTCACAAGTACACTACTTTTGGTTTTGAGCGCCTCACATATTGTAAGCATTGATTGGCTGTTTTAATCACTGTACTTACATTTTTATGTGAGGTGCACATCTGCGTGCGTGCGTGTCTGTATATGTTTGTATTTACATTTTATTTACATCTTATGCATTATTTTTGAATGTTTGTTATTATAAAAATTTATAGCATTGAATATGTATTTATTGATATTATATACGCATATACATCAGTCAGGGGGGTTGACCCTACTTCGCTGAATTCAGCGGTCGCGGGAGACCTTGGTCCCAATTAACCGCAGAAAGTGAGGGATCCCTATACAGTGAGTCGTCGACTTACGACCTATGCGAGTTACGTCTGATCAACTTTACGACCGCAAAAGTGGTGAAGCATGATTCATGGCAATGCAGTGCGAGTGTTGCGTACGACAGTTGTTAGCGCTGCTGGCAGCGGCAGCATCTTAAAAGGCCAAGCAGGAGATGATGCAGCTTCACTTTATAACTGCTCAGAGCAAATCTATTCATCTACTTTCAATGCCACGTCACTGTGGCGCGAAGCGAAGAGCCAATCCTTTCTGTGTGGGCGGCTCCGATACCTTGAAACTCTAATTTATTGGACTCACAACTGCAGTGTTCATGTGACAGGAAGCGCGTCCCAAGCTTTGGCAATCAGCAGCTCTGCGGGTTGAAGTTTTTCCATGTCTGTCCATTTGTGTTTGCTTGCCAGCTGTGCTTGGCTTTGTGGAAATGAGCTGATCAAAACGAGGGAAATTTATCTCTTTACTCAAACAACACGCGCAGTCTGTGGCTATTGTTATAATCCAATAAAATTGGAGTTTGAAGCTATCGGACCCCCCCACACAGTGGAGTACAGAAAGGATTGGCTCTCCGCTGCGTGTCACAGTGACATGGAATTGAAAATAGATGTATAGATTTAAATGTTCATTTATTCATCTGTTTTTGTTTGGCGTGAGTGTATTTGGATGGAAAGTCGACATACGACCAGATCGATTTACAACCGGTCTGCCGGAACCAAAAGCGGTCGGAAGTCAACAACTCACTGTAATCTAATACTGATGGGGAAATAAGAAGATACCCTGAGCAATCACAAAAACACTTTGAAAATTGGCAAAATAAGTGAATATTTCCATTACTTGGAAATTTTCTTAAACATTCATTGTAGCATGCATCGATTGTGTTTATGAATATTTGAACTTGGTCATGTCAAAGATTGTGTAAAACATAATGTAAATAATGTCCTTTTGATGAGCTCATGTTTCCATCCAGATAAGTTATTTTTAACTTACATTGGCTCTTAAAACATTACCTTGCAACTGAATCCATATTATGCTGGAGCAGGTCACAAATATTAAATACAGGATATTAAGCCATGCTGGGTCAAAAAAAAAAACCCTGCTAATTAATGGAGTGTAGCGATGCATGTGAGAGTCTTTGAACTGTTTATTTCTTACCACAGTCAGTATGTTCTCAGTCAGTTCCTTCTCTTGTTGAACTAGACTCATCCTGGTAGATTCGATATAAACATGATAGAAAGTGATTAGGGGTACACCGAGATGTTTCTCAAGCTACAAATAAAATTTTCTTTTAGACAACTAGCTCATCTCATGTAAAAAGAACATCTAGGTTAAGTATCTGAGCCGGACATAGGATACATACATGCTCAGCTGATGTGGTCCAGGTTTCGCCTGTTTCTCAGGAAAGCTGCTCAGCACTATAGTGCGCATGGCCCTTTGGAAAAAGTAACAGCAGGTGGTTTGACACCAGAAATACTGGATCACAATTTCATATTTTTTGCACTGCAGAAATTATACTGAACGGTCCAGTGAATATTTTTTTGGGTTTTTACACCTGAGCCTACTGGCTGTGCAGGCCGGATCTTATCCTGATTTTTGCAGAGTAAAGTTACCAGGAGTTTAACTACTCCTGGATTGGACACTAATCCATCACAGGTTACCTTCCCAGTATTTTTACTGGTACCCATTTATAGTGCTGGGTGCACCCAGGTGTCTTAGAATCGTGGGGGTTTAACAGAGTTTCATATCCATGACCTCTCGATCATGAGCCCAGCACCATAACCACTACACTATCAGCCTTATATATTCATTCATTCATCATCTTCCGAGGTCGGGTCGCAGGGGCAGCAACCTGAGCAAAGAGGTCCAGACGTCCCTCTCCCCAGCCACTTCCTCCTGCTCTTTCGGGGGAACACCGAGGTGGTCCCAGACAAGTCGAGAGACATAGTCCCTCCAGCGTGTTCTCGGTCGACCCCGAGGTCTCTTCCCGGTTGAACATGCCCGATACACCACACCAGGGAGGTGTTCGGGAGGATTCTAACCAGATGCCCAAGCCACCTCAACTGGCCCCTCTCAATGTGGAGGAGCAGCAGCTCTACTCCAAGCTCTCCCCAGATGGTAGAGCTTCTCATCTTATCTCTAAGAGTCCCACCACTCGGCAAAGGAAGCTAATTTCAACCGCTTGTATCCGCGACCTTGTTCTTTCGATAACTACCCAAAGCTCGTGCCCATAGGTGAGGGTTAGAATGTAGATCGAGTGGTAAATTGAGAGCTTTGCCTTGCGGCTCAGCCCCTTCTTCACCACAATGGACTGGTACAAGCTCCAGTTAACAGCATCCTTCAGCAATCCATTTGTCGATCTCCCGCTCCATCCTTCCCTCACTCGTGAACAAGACCCCAAGATACTACATCAGCCTTGTACTTGATTTATTTATAATACTTCATATACAGAGAATAAAGTAATTAAAACCCTCAAAGCTGTAGTCATGAGTGAATTTAATGAGTTAAATTTAATGAACACTAGTCAGACCACTGTGTAAAAGTTATGCAAGCATGCCTCGCACTCCAGGAGCTCAACAACTGTCAAATTTCAGAATTGTGGGTTGGTCAGAGGGTTACATTAGAAAGTGACAAATAACTGACAATTTGAATATTCCTCTGTCGACAGTAAAATGCTCAACAGTAAAGGCAAGACCACCACGGACCCACAATCAGGTCAACCTGGACCATGAGAAAGATGCCTTCGCTCCATGAAAATAGCAGTGGAGAAAAATGGCCATTCCAAGGCCACAGACATTGCAGAAGATGCCAAACCAGCACGAAAACTGTTACACGCCATCTTCATCAAACAAACTATTATGGCTGAGCAGCAAGACACAAACGTCTTCTTCGACCAGCAAATATTCATTCTGAAATTTTGGGTGTCTATTTACATATGTCTCTATATCAACATTAATCCTGAATTCTTACACACACACACACACACACACACACACACACACACCTACATACAAACGCATACTGCATTTACCTTGACAAAAAAACCTCAAAAGTTGAGCTCCCTGATTTTTTGAATGGATAAAATTTAGATAAAACTTTAATGAAAAATCTCGACGTCTGTTTCTGAAAGAAATCTGGCAATTTTACTAAATTGATGATTATCATTTCCTGTTGAATTCAGTTTAGTGTTTGAGACATTGGCAGATACTCTTGTAGATCATACTGTTATTGGTGGGTCAACTTTGCCGAGCTTACTCAGGACTTTGGAATCTGTCTGTTTTGCAAATCTGACTGTGCTTTCTGTCTGAACATGCGCAAAGTTTTACTTTTCATAGAAAATTCTCACTCTTGATTAAAAAAAAAAAAAAAACAGGAAGAATTTTTTTTCTCAAGTGAATGCAACACACTTCCACACTACCTGCACACTTACCAGCGGTTATATATTAGAACTGCCATTGCAGTAGTAGGAGGTAGCGTTGAGAGATCCAAATCGACATGCTTGACTCCAGGAGGGACCTTACTGACGCACAGCAGCTCATTCAGCAACATATTCAGCACAGGAATTGTCAAGCTGTAGACAGACGCATGACATAACCTGCATCAAGAGGTGATGGAGTCCAGCTTTTGATGCCTGTCTACTGTTAAACTCCAAATTTCTTAAATTGATCGAAAGAGAATTAAACAGCCAAGCAAACATCAAAGTTGGCTTGAAAAAATAGAGAAAATGGAGAATTTTGTGATTACTGTATATTTGTTTTGCAATACTGATAAAAAAGTGACAAAAACAACAGCCTATGAATAAGAAGTGGGTCTTTTCCTGTATTTATTATGCTGCCAGAGTGTTTTAGTCCTGTCAATTTGAATTATCTAGGAAATATCCCATTGTTTCAGAATGCAAGAAGGATGCAGATACAGTATTATGAATGTTTTTACTGTGTTGTATTGGACATTTCACATTTGCTACAATCTAATCGTATAATTGTAGATTATATTATAATATATATTTTTTTTTTATTATTTTTTTTTTATATATATAATTTAGATTATAACCTAAAATGCAATCTGTCTCTACATTGTAACTCATAATAATAGATTCATATTCTGTCCACATCCTTAAACCCACTCACCCTTTCTCGAGAACATCGAGGTCCCAGCGAAGGTATGCTGCCACTTTGAGAGCAAGTAGTTTGAGAGTACGATTGCGCCGATTGTCTGCAGGGGGTTGGACCTGGTTCTGTTCGTTAAGAGAAGGCTTAGAAGCTTGTTCCAAAAACTGGATGACCAGCTGCACTGGAGGAGGATCTGCAGCACAAGGTATAAAAATAAAAAATAAAAAAAATCAACAAAAGCCATAAGGTGATCCTGCTAGTGGATGAAAGGTACATAATGGTAACCTTGCCACCAAAGTTCTGAAAGTATAATAAAACCATAAACAAGATGTGCAGATTTCATAAACATTCATATAAAAATCATACATAAACACTCAACTACACTCACAGGCCACTTGAATGAATTTGTATGATATCAGAGGAAATACTTTTGAGGAATTCAAATTATACAGAAAATGATTCAATAAGTGTACCTAACAGTGACTGTAGTTTTATGTGTATATTAACTTCTGTTTTGTGAAAGGTAAACTGAACTGCAGAACGGAGATTTTTGACGTGAAAAAAGTAAAATAAACCTGGATGCAAAACAGCAAACAATTATTTATGTATGTATTTACAGCTGGCTTTATGTTTTCTGCAATCAGAGAAACCACGTAGCAAGCAAACCAAAAGCATCCATTTCACTGATAATTAAACTAACGGCTATAAAAGTGTCCTACAACCCCACTATTGTAACAGATCTATTCATACCATGTAAATATTATTTCAAATTATATCTGGCCAGAAGTGACTCTCTAATGTTTTCATTGTACTGGTGGAGGGGAAGGTAGCCAGACATTGCGTACAGTAACAAATACGTATAATATAGTAAATACATGTGCATGTAGATACAGCCATCCAGTTTTCAAACCAGTTCAATCTATTAGGGTCACAGGGAGGCGAGAGCCTATCGCATCCAACTCTGGGTGAAGGCAGTGTACACCCTGAACAACTTGGCAGTCTTTTGCAAGGACAAAACACACACATACCTGGGGCAATTTGGAACAGCCAACTAGCCTAATATGCATGTCTTTGGACTGTGGGAGGAAACCACATAAACCTGAGGAGAACACGCAAGCTTTACATAGAAACACTTTCACTGAGCCCAGGACTCAAAGCCAGAATCTTCTGTCTGTAAGGAAGATTTGCAAAACAGTGAATACACACATACAGGGTGACCCAAAAAAAACAGGAATTTTTAAAGTGCGTATTGGCAGACATGAGCAAGTGGCAACACTGTGAGACAGTGACCTTAAGACTCCACCATTTCAGTATTAGCCATAAAAATGTTTTATAAAAACGGTGATAGTTTGACAGCTGCGCAGAGCGAGTTCCGACATTTTTACACCTTTGGACGTCATGGTGCTGTTCCATCAAAACACGTGCTAAAATGTTGGATTACAGACGCTCCCCAACTTACGTTTTAGTTCGGTTCCGGACAGCCGAACGTAAGGTGAAAAAAAAAGTAAGTTGTTACTGTATATTCCAGCGACGTATGACGCTCATACTGCACTATACATCCATAAATATCATTACCGTATCTCATAAAACACCCCTAAATTAATTATTATAAACATAACATTGTAAATCATCAAATAATATCAAATTCAATTCAAATAATTTCAAAAAGATAAATTTTAATCAAATTCACTCATCAAATATCAAATACAGTATCAAATATAACCTTTAACATTCTCTGTGATGCGATCTTTCTGCTTGTAAATGGTTCCGATGGTCGATGGAGCCATTTGGAAAAAACGTGCAACATTCACGTGCTTTTCACAAGTATCAATTTTCTTGATAATAGCCATCTTCATTTCTAACGAGATGGCTCGTCACTTTTTCTGATTACCACTATCACTAGTAAACTTACACTTCTGACCAACCATATTTGCTTACGGTTACAAAAATCTGCAAAACAGTGTAAACACAAAGATCACAGAGACGACGTCTTAACACGCGGTGAACTGGGAAGAAGGAGGGGCACGTTCAGTCTGTCGTTTGTAAATAATGGACGCAGCGTTATTACATCAGCGTACTACGTAGGTACGTCTCGTACTACAGAGAGCACGCTAAACTCAAAATTTGACAATTAAAAAAAAACGTAAAATCGGAAAATACATAAAACGAATTAACGTAAGTCGGGGAACGTCTGTAATAACTTTGAAGAGAAACCTGGTTTCAAAAGGATGGAGCGACATCACACTGTGCGAGAATTGTTCAGTAACCGTGTGATCTCAAGATATGGTAATAACGTTCCCTGGAATTCGTACAGGAGGACGTCTAGGGGCAGTGGTGGTCTAGTGGTATAGGGCGCTGGATCGCTGATCCAAAGGTTGGGGGTTCGAGTCCCACTCTCCACAAGGTTGTCACTGTCCCCCCCAGTGTGGCTAACTGGGTTATCAAAGATGGGCCATGTCTCTCACTTTCTATGGTTAGAGGCATGTAAAAGAACCATTGCTGACATTCGTAAAGAGTAGCTGCAAAGTCGTCAGCGTGTTTCTGTCCCTTGCTAAAAGGGTTGCGACAGGAAGGGCATCCGACGTAAAAAAACCTCTGCCAAATCAAATGTGCGAATCAGATGATTCACTGTGGTGACTCCCGAGTAAAAGCTGAAAGGAAGACAGACATTCGTACAGGAGGACGCCATCTACAGGAAGTAATTTTTAAGAAATTAAAATTCCATCATTGTTTTTTGAATGGCATATTTTAAGGTTTTAACTACTATGAATAAAATCTGGGTTCTTCCATTCCAAAATTCTTCCATCACGCTTGGTTTTCTTGGATTGTTAAAAAGTTCCCGGTTTTTGTGTCTCCCTGTATCTGTCCAATAAATTGGATAAATGAGGAGGATATAGTGACCTGGGCTGTTTTTTTGTAAGTGATGCTCAAGAACGGATGGATCGAGCAGAAACTCGAACCAGGCAGTTTGTGGTGGGGTAGAGGGTCGACTGCCACTCACTGCCTCTCGGTCTGCTGCCTCAGCGCTCATTTTCAACTGAAAAACACACAGACACACAAAGGGCTTTGTTTGTAATGTCCACTGGCTTATAACCAATGCAACTATGCTATGGATATACTTATACAACACCATAATCTTAATTATTTTACTAGAATAAAATGACAATGTCGCAATGTAGTAGCAGTAGTAGTACTAGTGTGTGTGTGTGAGAGAGAGAGAGAGAGAGAGAGAGAGAGAGAGATCTTAATTTACATGTAAAATCTGACTCAAAGTTTAACCATTATTTAATGTTCAATGTTAAACATCATGAAAGTAAACCTGAGAGCACGGAAGGTAAAAACCTGCAGCACCAACACTCCTGCCTTCTTTCCACTCCTACAATAACGTGATACAATTGTAATTACAATTAGAAATACAAGAATAACTCAAAATTACAAACCCGCCAGATTTCTGTGCTGAATGAGGAATTCTGAGATGATCAGAAATGTTTGAAAATAATAAATAGTACATACAAATATTAAATGAAATGTTGCTTCAAAAAACTAGTTTACAACATCTTCCTCTTTCCTCCTCACTGCAACAATGCTGGTTTAAAACGCGTGTAACTATTCATAGCGCCACCTGGTGTATTGGAGAATTCTGTAAAAAGTATTATAGATGGGCAGATGAGTAGGAAGAGAGGTGAACAAGAATACAGTAAT
This sequence comes from Plotosus lineatus, assembly GCA_024760905.1. Lineage (NCBI taxonomy): Eukaryota > Metazoa > Chordata > Actinopteri > Siluriformes > Plotosidae > Plotosus > Plotosus lineatus. The sequence continues at coordinate 81,557,566 of CM045728.1, read as the reverse complement.
CCCGAACAGTGCCATATCATTTAAGGCTGTTGGAGGGCAAATAGAATGATATCATGGTCATGAAGCTTAATGCAATACTGGGCTTTTCGACCTTTGTTACCTTCGATGGAAACAAACAAAAAATAATACAATTTTCAAACACAAGTTTAATTAAATGTAATTTATTTTTGTGTTATAAAATCATTCCACACTCATTTTCCAATTCGTTTAGTGCCAATGGGAGACAGAAGCCTATCTCAGCCAAATATTGAGCAAAGACATAGAACAGAACAGCTCACCAGATTATCACATGTCCAAAATGCTCAACCATTTACACTCACATCCACACTTAGAGGGGCAATTTATAACAGCCAATAAAAAGAATGTGGATGTCTTTAAATTGAACCATGTCAAGTGCACACAGAAATGCCTCAGGCTAGGACTCACACCCAGGACCTTCTTGCTTTGAGGCAGACATGTTAATCACTACACCATCGTGCCATTTTGTGTTGAAAGAAATTCAGTAAAATTTAGAAATACAGGGACAAATATTTATGTACAAATAATCACATAAAACAATAGTAAAGTTCCCTCTGTCACAAGTCAGATTTTGATTGGATGGATTTGACAGCCATGAACAAGCTTCCAATAAACTTCTGTTTGGATATTTCACCACTTTTCTTGGCAGAATCAATAGAATTTTTTTAAATTTGCATGTTTCCGAGCACAGACCTCACATTCACACAAGGTCTACATATTATTTTGTCAGGTTTTGTTTGTAACATTATAATCTGCTGTATTTATTCCACAATCCACTTTTATGTGTCCTGTTAAACACAATTATTTTCCAGGTTCTGATAGTTTGAAGTATGCTGAAAAATTCTTAGGTAGTTCAACATTTCATCTACCCTGTGCCAGTGCACTAGAGCCATAGCGACTGGCAGCGATTACATGATGCTCACACTATGCACCATGCAACACAATTCAGTACAGTATATGGTCAGACAACTTACAGGGGTTTCTTGTTTGTTTGTTTTGTTGTTGTTGATTTGATCAGCTGCAAATTTTTATGAAAAGCTTTAAGAAATTCACATTTGGAACAGGGATAACAGCCTGTCAGTTCACAGAAATGTCCTATACCTGTTTGAACCGGAAAATTGTTTATGCCATTTTGCAGACACTTATGCAAAGTTACTGAAATGTATGTATATATATATATATACACATACATATACATATATATACACAAACACACTGTAGGTACTGAAGGTAGCGGTGTCAAAGGCCAACAAACAGAGGGCGTATGATGACTTGTTTGATAGGTTGGACAGTAAGGAGGGAGAAAATGATTTACACATGTTGGCACAGCAGAGAAATAGAGATGGGAAGGACGTGCAGGAAGTTAGAGTGATTAAGGACAGAGTGGGAAATGTATTGACTGATGACAGACGTGTGCTGGGAAGATGGAAAGAGTACTTTGAAGAGCTGATGAATGAGGAAAATGAAAGAGAACAAAGAGTAGAAGAGGTGACCATTGAGGACCAGGAAGTAGCAAAGATTAGTAAGGATGAAGTGAGGAGGGCATTGAAGAGGATGAAGAATGGAAAGGCAGTTGGTCCTGATGCCATACCGGTGGAGGTATGGAAGTGTCTAGGAGAGGTAGCAGTAGATTTTCTGACAAGAACATTCAACAAGGTCTTAGACAGTGAGAGGATATATCCCCAGGAGTAATGAAGGAGAAGTGTGCTTATGGCCATTTTTAAGAACAAGGGAGATGTGCAGAGTTGTGGCAACTACAGAGGGATAAAATTGATGAGCCATACGATGAAGTTATGAGAAAGAATAGTGGAAGCTAGACTAAGGGCAGAGGTCAGCATTTGTGAACAACAGTTTGGTTTCATGCCAAGAAAGAGCACCACAGATGCAGTGTTTGCTTTGACGATGTTAATAGAGAAGTACAGAGAAGGTCAGAGGGAACTGCATTGTGCCTTTTTGGATCTGGAGAAAGCATATGACAGGGTGCCAAGAGAGGAACTGTGTTATTGCATAAGGAAGGCTGGAGTGGCAGAGAAGTACGTTAGAGTGGTGCAGGACATGTATGAGAGATGTAAGACAGTGGTGAGGTGTGCTGTCGATGTGACAGAAGAGTTCAAGGTGGAGGGAGGACTGCATCAAGGGTCAACTCTGAGCCACTTCTTGTTTGCTATGGTGATGGACAGGCTGACAGACAAGGTTAGACAAGAATCTCCATGGACTATGATGTTTGCAGATGACATTGTGATCTGCGGTGAGAGCAGAGAACAAGTGCAGGAAAATCTAGAGAGATGGAGGTATGCCCTAGAAAGGAGGGGAATGAAGGTTAGCCTCAGCAAAACAGAATACATGTGTGTGAACGATAAGGACCCAAGAGGAACGGTGAGGTTACAGGGAGCAGAGATAAAGAAGTACTTAGGCTTAACAATCCAGCGCAGTGGAGAGTGTGGAAAAGAGGTGAAGAAGCATGTGCAGGCAGGTTGGAATGGTTGGAGAAAAATGTCCGGTGTGATGTGTGATAGGAGGGTATCGGCAAGAAAGGAAAGGAAAAATGTACAAGACGGTGTTGAGGCCAGCGATGTTGTATGGTTTAGAAACAGTGGCCCTGGGGAAAAGACAGGAGGCAGAGCTGGAGGTTGCAGAGATGAAAACGTTGAGGTTCTCTTTGGGAGTAACGAGGATGGATAGGATCCGGAATGAGCACATCAGCGGGACAGCACACGTAAGAGGTTTTGGAGACAAAGTCAGAGAGGCTAGATTGAGATGATTTGGACATGTACAGAGGAGGGATAGTGAGTATATTGGTAGTAGCATGCTGAGGTTGGAACTACCAACCAGAAGGCTTAGAGGAAGACCAAAGAGACGATTCATGGATATGGTGAAGGAGGACATGAAGGTAGTTGGTGTAAGAGAAGAAGATGCAAAGGATAGGGTGAGATGGAGGCAGATGATTCGCTGTGGCAACCCCTGAAGGGAAAAGCCGAAAGGAGAAGAAGAGAAGATATATGTATATATATATATATATATATATATATATATTTATATATATAAAATCTCTCAAGATCTACGTGACATCATTGTCAAATTTTCTGGACAGCAACTTGGGATCAAAGGCTGAAATGACTTCATGAAAAGGTTATTGTAGGTCAACGTCAAGGTCAACAAAATGGCCTCAATGTTTAGAAAGCAGAAAACCCTCCCCCCCCCCTCCCCCTCCCCGGAGGTCTCTCGACTTTCCTGCTTTTATTTTCTCTGTAATGTAGTTTAACTTTCTCAACTGTATTTCAAATTTTCTTTGTCAATGGGGATTCTTTCTGGATCACTTTCGAGATGCAACAAAAGAATGTGGTTATTCTTTGATAAAGGAGAATGGAAAGGATGTTCATGTCAACTTCTGTAGCTGTCATGCCACTGCTTAGGTGGGTGTTAACTTGTTATTTATGCGTATTTTTGTAGTACAAACTGTCCTGTTTAATTGTTTATCCCTCTGTCATATATTGTGGGGTGGAGTTTTGAGGGATAATATTTATCTACCCGTCAGTAATTATTCAATTCTGGGCAAGAAATCAGACACAGTTTGATCATCAAACTTGCTGGTTACTTCTACTAGACAGGGTAGTCATGCCTTTTTATATTTCGGGGTTTCTGTTATTCATATTTTCAGACATTGTGTTATTTTGCCAGGAGGGTACATATACTCTGCAACTGCTAGATCACAATAACATGGGACTCACTGAGAATGCCACAGAGTTCTGAGATGGGAGCTATGACATGACATTACAAAAACACAGGATCCCTTGTTCAAATAACCAAGCTGCCTGTCCACCAGCTCCAATGCCAGGCATGGAACCAGCTCAAAGATTACCTCAGATCTACACAAGAGGAGGTGAGCAAGTATAGCCTCTATTAATATGGATCAGTCTGGTCTAATTTAATGAAACCTTAATGAAGGGGCTTGACCTTTTCCTGTGATGCTGAACCTCTTTCTATAGCAAGTTAAGCATGATGCAGGTTGCCATTCAGGGATTATTTTGGTCAATTGTCTAAAGTAAAAATTGATTTGTGGCAATTGCTTGTGTCTGAGATTTTCATACAAAAGGAGGCATGGATTTGCACCACTCAAGACTTAAATACAGTATCAGGTTTATTGTGTTAAACTATGAATATTGACTGCATTCTAAATTAAATGTATGTCTATGTTGGTTTAACAAGCTGTACATAGGTACAGTATGTCGAAAAAAGAAACGTGTTCATAAATTAGACACACCAACCAATAATGTATTTAAAAGAGAAGAAAATGACAACATGATTGCTAATATGTTATGTCTAAATATGTTATGTGACTAACTCACTTATCCAATTACCGGGATCCCTCGTTTCCCGTGATTAATTGGGACTGAGATCCCCCTGTGACCACTGAGTTCCGTGAAGTAGGATCACCCCCCCCCCACACACACACACACACACACACACACACACACACACTGCCCGACTGACGTATACTGTATGTGTATATCAATAAATACATTTTCAATGCTATAAATGCTTATAATGACAATTAAATATTAAGAAATAATGCATAAGATGTAAATAAAATATAAATACACACATACAGATGCACTCAGACGTGCACCTCACAAAAATGTAACTAGTTTTGATGGGAGGTTTGGGGTTGTTTTGTATTTGTTTAGGGTTTTTTTGTTTGTTTTTATTTTAGGGGTTTTTTTGGGGGGTGGTTGCATAATTGGCTTTGTTTTTGTGGCATTTTCCTTCACTTTTCCCCCTATTCGTCCTTAATTTTCTTATTTTTTTAATTCGTTGAATATTTAAAAAAAAAAAAAAAAAAACCACAAAGCACTGAAGCTGCATGAATTGAAGAGCGAATGGGAGGGATCCCTGTACGTATATCTATAATCTAATTCTGAGATGCAATTGAATGAGAGCAACTGCTGGCTGCATGGTGGCAAGTCTAAGTGTGCCAGCCTCTGTGAGTGCCAGTGGACTGTTTAGTGTTCAGCTCAGGCTTACCAATGGTATGGCTTTCTTCAAGTGCTGACTCCTAATTTTACTACTTGCTCAATAATCTTTTCTTATGAAGGACAAATTGCTTGTGCAACGAGCAAGCTATGCTTGCACCTGATAAATATTTATCGGCTTACTAATCCTCCTCTTTTTGTTTTGTTTTGTTATTTTTTTATACCACTCTTCCAATTCAGAGGAGACCTTCACCTTTTTTGCTGAACATGGTAATCTACCCTTGAAGGTTCTCCTAAGTAAACCATTGTACCTGGAGGTGCGACTAAATTCCCCAAACGCTGTTGCCTGCTAGTAAACAACTGTGTAGCCTATACATGATCTACAAGGAATGCCTTGGTTCTGAATTATGAGGGGTAAGGGAAGGAAATGGGTTGGTAAATGGTGTGTGTGGGGGGGGACTCTGGGATAAGTTTCACAGTTACTGACAAATGTTGCCACAAATATTTTTCCTATCGTGTGTGGGGTTTTTTATTTATTTATTTATTTATATAATACACACATGTATGCAAAATGTTTAGACCTTTTTTTTTTTTTTTGCAGGTGCCCTGACCCCTGTCTTGCCTCCATATAGTCTTCATTCCTCCATGTGCAGAACCTGCCTCAGACTCCACACCATGGCCTTCCAGTTCATGAATGTAACCATTCAAATATATCAATGAGGAGGTATATCATGAGAAATTGATTAGTCAACTGCAGTGTGTATGTGTGTGTGTGTGTGTGTGTGTGTGTGTGTGTGTGTGTGATTAAAAAAACAAATGTATTGAATTTCTCAACTAGATTTACTTTATGTGCTCTACTGAAGTGTCTATGCCTTCAGAGACTCAATGTTGCAAGACATGCTTTGACAGGAAAGTATGTTGCACATTTTCTTGTAATAAAGTATTTCAGTAAACTGGAATGGAAACCATTGGAGTAAAAAAAAAAAAAGGTCACCCCAGCCCCCACCCACCCAAGGCTCTATATACATTCAATTCAGTTTTATTTGTACAGTGCTTTTTACAGTTGACATCGCTGCAACGACGGTGGCAAGGATAAACTCCATTAGTAGATACAAGGAAGAAACCTTGAGAGGAACTAGGCCCAAAATTGAAACTCATCTTCATTTGGGTAAAACCATAAAGATACAAACTACATACCAGGAATTCATTACAGTTCAAAATGTAGTCTGACCAATTATACAACTAAGTCCTAAATAACTGTTTGGAAGAGTTAATTTCACAAGCAGTGAAAGGTCAGTCTGTTGGTGTACATTTGGGTCCATTTAGACCTTCATCAGCGAGAAGGAGGGGCTACCAAGATGAGAACTCCAGCCAGCATCAGCACACCAGGACAGACCACAGGACTCAGAAAGCAGGAGGGTCTGGATCACCAACTTCTCAGAGAGTGGTTGTTAGGTTTACTCGAAGTGTAATGGAAATCAAATAATTTTTTATTGCTGAGTGCAAGCAGGGACCATGGCGGCATAACTAACAGAGAGAACCAGAAGGATGGCAGACATGAGGGCACACTGTGATGTTGGGTAATCAGCCAGCTCTCTGTCAATGGACTTGGGTGTGCATGTAGGGTGAGGGAGCGACAGCATCCCAACATCACAGTTTACCAGAAAGCTCTATGCCTGAGACCCCCAGATCTGATCTTCTGCCTAATAAAAGGCTATTAACAAAATGCTGGACTAAACAAGTAAGTTTTCAGCCTCGTCTTAAAATCAGAGACTGTATCCGAGTCGGAAACATTAACTGGAAGGTTATTCCATAACTGTGGAGCTTTGTAAGTGAAAAGTCCACCCCTGCAGTTGTCTTCATTATTCATAGGATCACTAAGCATCCTGCATTTCTTTTTTTGGTCTAAGCTGGATCACAAACAAAAAGTTAAGATAATGTGTCGCGAGACCATTTGGTGCTTTATAGGTTGAAAGTAATATTTTATATTTGATTCAAAATCTAACTGGGAGTCAGTGCAGTGTAAATAAGATCGGAGTAAATAATGCAGTTCATTCCTTAATGGGTTAGAGCTGTTTTGGTGACTCTGAGGACTTACACCATAATAGGCAGGTGGTTTTAATGTTACGGCTGACCAATGTCTTCCGAACTGATATGCTTGTGTCTTCTGGTTCCCGTGAGGACTCTCACTGCTGCATTCTGGACTAACTGGAGCTTGTTGATGCTTCTATTAGAACAATCAGATAGTAACGCATTATAATAATCTAATCTGGAAGTAACAAAAGCATGAATACGTTTTTCTGCATTGATGCAGTGACATTATTTATCGTTGAAATATTCCTGAGATGAAAGAAGGCTACCGGAGTAATATTATCGACATGAGATTCAAATGAAAGACCAGCGTCAATAGGATCTTTTACTGCTACACATGATGAGACTGAAACAACATTGAAACTTATTACATAATCAGAAACCTCATTTCTAGACGCCTGAGATCCGAGTACAAGTAATTCTGTTTTATCACAGATTAATAGGAGGAAATTACAATAGTGAGCATCCAGTGTGTAATGTCCTTTTTATATATTTCTCAAATTTATCAATCTGATCTCTCTTATCTGGGCTTGCTGAAATATATAACCGTGCATCATCAGCAGAACAATGAAATACGTCCATGAAGATAAATATGATGGCATTCTGCTTCCAACTGAAACATGGTCTTTCTTTTTTTTTTTTTTTTTTGTTTCCCCAGACATTACTTCTAATTTCCAGTTGAAGGTGGCATGGACTGAGCTTTCATGTACAGTATTCAGTTATAATAAATCGCTTGTAAGCCTTTGATTTGTGTAACCTGGACTGTCTGATTTTTGTATTGTGTAGCTAAGTGTTAAACTTGGCTTAAAGTCGTACAGCTCTCACCGGTTATCCTAATTGGGTTTTTTTGTTGTTGTTGTTGTTAATTTTGTTTTGTTAAAATTTTGTTGTTGTTAATTGTTAATCTAAGATGGTTTGATAAACAAAATAAAAAGCTTAAATTTCTTTCTGTTGTGCTTTATACATGCAAGCCACGGTAGCTCATCAGGCCAGTGCTTATCTCCAGTTTCTGTAGTGTGAAGCGACCAGGAGTTCAACTCCTCCTGGATGGGACGTGAGTCCATCGCAGGTTACCTTCCCAGTATATTTTACTGGGACTCATTTATACTGCTGGGTGAACAGATGCACACTTGTGGTTAAGACCTTGCCCAGGGCTCAGCACTGTGGGAGTCTCACTGGGATTTGAACACACAACCTCCCGATCATGAGCGCAGCACCCGAACCACTGCACCAGTCCTACTAAAATTGTTTAGGTGAGTTTTTAATTACAACCCAAGTGGAAAAAGCTCTTTCTGGAAAGTTTCTCTTGACCTCCATAATGACTGTTACTGCACTGATTTATTCTTTTTTGACGAGTTATTGATGGAATTCTGAACTTTACTCACTTGAGTTTTAATGCGATGTGTACTAATCTGCTCGTAACAAGTCTTGGAATAAAGTTTTAGCCCATGTTTCTCTCCATGGTTTTTAATTCACCTGACTAGACCCCCATTTATTCTCTTACAGCCTCCTGAGGTTTTTTTAACCTAAAAGTTCTTTGGTTATAGAGATAGCCCACCTCTACAAAAAGGCTTCACTGGTTCCTTCTGCAAAAATGTAGAGGTCAGTGGGGCTGGTGGAATAGCAATTTTAAGGTGCTGGGCTCGTGATTGAGAGGTTATGGGTTTGAATCCCTCTTAGACCCCCACCATGTTAAGACTTTAACCTCCTGTCTACTCAGCAGTATGAATGGGCACCAATACAAAATCCTGAGAAGATAACCAGAGATGGAGAGTCCCATCAAGGAAGAGTTGAACTCCAATCAGTTCATGATCATTCAGCCTCATGTGTTTGGGTGTAAAAGCTCAACAGACTTGCCTTATGGCATTGTGGGTTTTTTTTTTTTTCCTCCACGCATTTTTGTTTAAAGCATGATCACAACATACACACTATTAAACTAAAACCTTTGCAGACAGGGATTAATTTTATAATCTTCCAAAAACAAATAATTTTTTATCCACTAACAAACTTTATGAAACTAACCTGTTTGAGTATTTAAAAACTAACTCTTACTATGTTTACAATAAAGTGGTCAAGCTGTGTACATGGGTTTCATTCATTTTCTGAACCTCCTGATTAGGGTCACGGGGAGGCTGGTGCCCATCTCAGCCGACTCCAAGCAAGGGCGGGGTGCACCCTGGATAGCTCACCAGGCCATTGTAGGGGTGACACTCACACAAATATTCATACACACACATTCATACCTAGGGGCAGTTTTGGAACAGACAATTACCCGACGGTGCATATGTTTGGACTGTGGGAGAAAACCAGAGTACCTGGAGAAAGCCCAAACAAGCATGGGGAGAACATGCAACCTTCACACAGAAACTTCCAGGCAGGGAATCGAACCTAGGACCTTCTTGCTGTGAGACAGACATGCTAACAACCACGCCACCGTGTGTGTGTGTGTGTGTGTGTGTGTGTGTGTGTGTGTGTGTAAAAAAAAAAACTAAAATTTTCTTGTCGGTCTGTGTGTGCATACTGCTTTTTTTATTTCTGCTGCCAATAAAGGTGGATAGAGCAGAAGATAAAAAATGGCTTCTGCCTGTATGACTCCTCATATGTAGCTATGGAACAAAATGGCAACATTTCCAAATTTGGTGTATGAATGCTGACCTCTGCCCTTAGTCTAGCTTCCACTATTCTTTCCCATAACTTCATCGTATGGCTCATCAACTTTATCCCTCTGTAGTTGCCACAACTCTGCACGTCTCCCTTGTTCTTAAACATGGGCACCAGCACACTTCTCCTCCATTCCTCCGGCATCTGCTCACTCTCTAAGACCTTGTTGAATGTTCTTGTCAGAAAATCTACTGCTACCTCTCCTAGACACTTCCATAATGCCACAGATATATCATCAGGACCAACTGCCTTTCCATTCTTCATCCTCTTCAGTGCCCTCCTCACCTCACCCTTACTAATCTTTGCTACTTCCTGCTCCTCAATGGTCACCTCTTCTACTCTTTTTTTCTCTCTCATTTTCCTCATTCATGAGCTCTTCATAGTACTCTTTCCATCTTCCCTGCACACTTCTGTCTGTCATCAGTCAATACATTTTCCTCTCTGTCCTTTATCAATCTAACTTGCTGCACGTCCTTCCCATCTCTATTTCTCTGCTGTGCCAACCTGTATAGATTATTTTCTCCCTCTTTACTGTCCAACCTATCATACAAGTCATCATACGCCCTCTGTTTGGCTTTAGCCACTGCTACTTTCGCCTTACGCTGTGTCTCTCTGTACTCCTGTTTACTCTCTTCAGTCCTCTCAATGTCCCACTTCTTCTTAGCTAACCTCTTCCTTTGTACATACTCCTGCACTTCCTCATTCCACCATCAGGTCTCCTTATCGACTTTTCTTCCAGAGGACACACCAAGTACTCTCCTACCTGTCTCCCTGATCACATTTGCTGTGGTTGTCCAGTCATCTGGAAGCACTTCCTGACCACCCAAAGCCTGTTTCAACTCCTCCTTGAAGACAACACGACCCTCTTCCTTTTTCAACTTCCACAACTTTGTCTTCTGCTCTGCCTTTGCCTTCTTCACTTTCTTCACCACCAGCGTCATCCTGCACACCACCATCCTATGCTGTTTGGCAACACTCTCACCCACTACTACTTTGCAGTCACTGACTTCCTTCAAATTACATCGCCTACACAAGATATAGTCTACCTGTGTGTTCCTGCCTCCGCTTCTATACATCACCCTATGCTCCTGTTTCTTCTTGAAGAAAGTGCTTACCAAAGCCAGTTCCATCCTTTTTGCAAAATCGATCAACATCTGTCCTTCTGTGTTCCTGTCCTGGATACCAAAACTGCTCATCACTTCCTTGTCCCTCTGTTACCTGCACCAACATGTCCATTGAAGTCTGCACCAATGACCACTCTTTCACCTCTGGGGGTACTCTGCATCACTTCATCTAAGTCACTCCAGAATCTCTCCTTCTCTTTTAGCTCACATCCTGTCTGTGGGGCATAAGCACTAACAACATTGAACATCACGCCTTCAATTTCTAACTTGAGACTCATCACTCTGTCTGACACTCTTTTCACTTCTAGAACATTCCTGATAAACTCTTCCTTCAAGATGACTCCTACTCCATTTCTCTTCCCATCCACACCATAATAAAACAGCTTAAACCCTGCTCCTAAGCTTTTAGCTTTGCTACCTTTCCACCTGGTCTCCTGAACACACAGTATGTCCACCTTCCTCCTCTGCATCATGTCAGCCAGCTCTCTATATGTTCCTTGCATAGTTCCAACATTCAAAGTCCATACTATCAGTCCTAGACTCGTGCTTTTCCTCTTCTCTCTCTGCCTACGGACACGCCTCCCGCCTCTCCTTCTTCGACGTCTTCGACCAACAGTAGTCCAATTTCCACCAGCACCCTGTTGGCTAACAGCACTGATGGCGGTCGTTGTTAACACGGGCCTCGACCGATCCAGTATGAGATTTGTGTTTACGGTTTGCATTTCGTAGTTTGGCAAAAGTTTTACGCCGGATGCCCTTCCTGTCACAACCCTCTGCATTTCTCTCCGGGCTTGGAACCGGCATAAGGGGAGAGAGACACACACACACACACACACACACACACACACACACACACACACACACCGCCTCATGGCTGCATTAAGAGGTTTGGCAAATCAATTTATTAAAAAAAAAAAAACTAAACTTTGACTTAGTTTTAAATGTTGCTGTAATGGGGCAGCACGGTGGCGCAGTGGTAAGCACTTTCGCCTCATGGTAAAAGGGTCCTGGGTTTGTTCACTGTGGAAGGAAACAGGTTCAATTTGGCAATTCCAAATTGCCCCATGGTGTGAATGTGAATGGTTGTATGTGTGTTGGCCCTGCAGTGGCTGGTCGAGCTTTTGAAGGTGTGGCCCACCTTCACTTAAAGTCAGCTGAAATCTCCTAATTAGGCTTAAGTGACTCAGAAAATAATAAATGAATGCATGATGCTGTAAAGGAGTGTGTGTGTTTATGTTTATGTTTATCAGCTTTTCAACTACAAACTGGTATGACAGTACAAGTATATAAAAAGACCATTTGGATTATTTCTAGTAGGTGTTACCTAAAGCTCAGAGTCACATATATTGCTTGGTTTTATGATTTTATGATATGATGTTAGTCTTTTTTTCTGAGTTTTTGGAATACTGTATTGATGTGCAAAAAGCCAGTGATAGTTATAGCATTGAGTAGCGTCAACAACATGATGCTCCTGTGCTTGTTTGGGTTTCCTTCAGGTCCACTGATGGTCTCACAAAGAATTACATCTTAGACTAATTGGCTATTTCAAATTGCCCCTGGTGTGAAGGGCTGTGTGTGTTTGTCCTGTAATGGTATTGTGAGCTAGCCAGAGTGCACACTGCCTTCACCGGTGTCAACTGAGATAGGCTTCAGCCTCCCTGTGACACCAATAGGCTGAATGAGTGAAAATAAATAAATAAATAAATGCACTTTACAGTTGTGGCTTATTTATTTTGAATATCAAGCCACGGCGGCATGGTGGCGTAGTGGTTAGCATGTCTGCCTCACAGCAAGAAGGTCTGGGTTCGATTCCTGGCCTGGGTCTTTCTGTGTGGAGTTTGCATGTTCTCCCTGTGCTTGTGTGGGTTTCCTCCAAGTGCTCAGGTGTCCTCCCACAATCCAAAGACATGCACAGTAGGTTCATTGGCTGTTATAAATTGATAAATTGATAATTGATTTATAAAACTACTATACTACTGTCCTCCTGAACCAGAAAAAGAGGGCTTTCATCTCGGGGGACAGAGAGGAGCAGAAGAAGGTCCAGCGTGAGCTCCAGTGGAGGATCAGGAGGGCAAAGAAGGACTATGGGAAGAAGATGGAGGAGAAGCTGGCTCAGAACAACGTGCGGGACGTCTGGAGAGGACTAAAGACCATGTCTGGATTTGGGCAGAGTGTCAGAGGGACAGCTGATGGTGACCAGCGCTGGGCGGATGAACTAAACTGCTACTTCAACAGGTTTGATTCTCCCCCTCCCCTCTGCACCCTCCCCATTCCCCTCCCCTCTTCACGCGTCTCCAGACCAGCTGACACCTCCCCCTCCCCAGGCCAACTTCCCCTTGACTGCTACAGCCCGACAGACACATCCCCTCCCTCTGCAGCCCACCCCAGCCCCCTCTCCCTCACATCAGACCAGGTGAGGGAGACAGCTGAGCGACTTCAAATCAGAGGAAATCTGAAGGACCTGATGGCATCAGTCCCAGGCTGCTGAGGACCTCACGCAGACCAGCTCTGTGTGGTACTATGCTACCTGTACAACCTGAGCCTCAGCCTGGAGAAGGTTCCAGTCCTCTGGAAGACCTCCTGTGTGGTTCCGGTTCCCAAAACAGCACAAGCGAAAGGAACCAGCCCACTACAGACCTGTCGCCCTGACCTCCCACCTCATTAAGATCATGGAAAGGCTCCTCCTTGAACACCTCCAGCTCTATGGTGAGCCCCACCTAGACCGCTGCAGTTTGCCTACAGGCCCAACATCGGAGTAGAAGCGCCGTCATCTACCTTCTGCAGCGGGCACTCACCCACCTGGAGATCGCCGGCAGCGCTGTGAGGGTCATGTTCTTTGACTTCTCCAGCGCCTTCCAGCACCATCAGGCCAGCGGCGCCTGCGAAGAAGCTGGAGGGCGTGGGAGTGGGCGGGCATCTTGCTGCCTGGATTATTGACTACCTTACTAACCGTCCACAGTGCGTGCGGCTGCTTGGCTGTAAGTCAAAGGTGGTAGTCTGTAGCAGGGGCACCGCAGAGGGCACCGTCCTCTCACCCTTCCTTTTTAACATCTATACCTCGGACTTCATATATAACACAAACAGCTGCCACCTCCAGAAGTTCTCGGACGACTCCGCCATCGTGGGCCGTGTGTCAGAGGGGAACGAGCTGGAGGACGGTCGGTCATCGTCGACTTCGTGGACTGGTGTGAGCGCAACCACCTGTGCTTGAACACTAGGAAGGCGAAGAGAGATGGTGGTCGACTTCAGGAAGAAGCACTCAAACACACACACACACATTTACTAGTGAGACATCCAGGGACAGGACATTGAGACAGTGGACAGTTTCAAGTACCTGGGTGTTCACCTTAACTAATAAACTGGACTGGTCCCACAACACCAACGCCCTGTACAAGAAGGGCCAGAGTCGCCTCCACCTTCTGAGGAGACTCAGGTCCTTCGGCATATGCAGACCTCTGCTCAGGACATTTTATGACTCTGTGGTAGCCTCTGCAATCCTCTACGCTGCCATCTGCTGGGCCCGGGCAGCACAGAGCGGGACAGAAAGAGACTGAACAAGCTGGTCAGGAGGGCCAGCTCTGTCCTCGACTTTGCCCACTGGACTCTGTGGAGGAGGTGAGTGAGAGGAGGATGGTAGCAAAGCTCACATCCATCCTGTCCAACAGCTCTCACCCACTGCACCAGACTGTAGAGGAGCTAAGCAGCTCCTTCAGTGGGCGACTGAGGCATCCTCAGTGCAGGAAGGAGCGCTACACGCAGGTCGTTCATTCCCACTGGCTGTCAGACTGTACAACGCCACTTTGTAACTGTCTGTAGAAAATACAGTTATCTGCAATAAAAACCCGCGTGCACTTTAAATCAACCACATCTACCCACTGACTGTGGACCATATCAACCACATCTACTCTGCACTCAGATACATTACACTTTAATATAGGCCAGTCTATAAAGTTGCTCCATTCTTTTCTTTTCTTTTATTGTTTAGTAATTTATACTATTTATGTATCTATTTATTTATTTATTTACTTATATAATATATATGTATGTGTGTATGTTCGTACTTGTATCTATTTTTGCACCCCCTACTGATAGTACCTCAAGAGCCTGTAACAGTGAATTTCTCCATTGTGAGATTAATAAAGCTGTATCTTATCTTATCTTATCTTATAGGTTTGCATCGTGCAGAAGGCAATGGCAAACCACTGCACTAATCCTGCCAAGAAAACCTCCATGAAGATGATAAACAGGCCAATGGATGTCCTACGAGTCAGGCAGTAGATAGATAGATCAAGCCACAGTCATGACATAACTCAATGTCCGAGGTCACAGAGGTGAGCACTGTCCCGCACCCAGTCCTCCCGTGTTTTTCCAATACCCAGTAGAGGGCGAAAGTGAGTACTGGAAAACACCATCAGAATGCCATCTGACCCTGACCCTAACACTCCCACCACGCGTAAGTAGCCCGTGCTCACTTTCGCCCTCTACTGGGTATTCGAAAAACACGGCAGGACTGGATACGGGACAGTCTTCACCGATCAACATTGTGTATGGAACGGAAAATTCATCAATTCCACAAACTGTACATGCGTGTGATTACCTGCACAAGGTGTTTATCACAAGTAATATTTATTATACTGTACTGAACTTGCTGTGCACTATCTACTAATAACGATGGGCAAGGCTATAATCTTGTCAGGATGTGCTGCGACACCAGAGCAACAATCAGTAACAAGTCGCGATTTCGTCTCCAACCGCGCGGAAAAGCATATTTGGCTGTCTTCTGCAAATATGTATCGTGTGTATGATTGGCTAGAGAAAAAACAAGATTGACAGCGGTTCCACTCAGTCATATTAAGGTTTTGCGGCAGAACTGATGTGCGATTGGTTGTTATTATTATGCCACACCCACACACTTCTTCAGTATCTCGCTCATGCTTTCACCGGCGACCATTTCTATCGCCTGTAAAGGAGAATTGGACGCTTGTGCGTATTTCAACCTGTCCATTCGCGGTTATATGGCAAAAAAGGCCGTTTTTCTTTCTTCCCCTTGTGTCCCCACTACTCTTTAAAAATTCCGCCGAAAAAGAGGAGACGATCTTCCAAAAACTTCAAGCCGTTATTTCACGTAAGTGCGGGTTTTAAGTGATTCCATCCTACAGTCACATTCAGTCTGGGTCGGAGGCGCAGATACAACATGGCGGCTGCTGTTGTGTTTGGAGTGTTGGAGGCTCTTGTGTCCGTTAGCGTGGTTGTTAGTCGTCTGTGAAATGTCTTCAGTTTGTTTTGTCAGTGTGTTTCATAAACATAAAGTCATTGTGGGGTTCATATACAAAATAAAAGTACACAGCTGAATATTGTAAAAGTCATTTTACAGTTGATTGATTTGACTCCATCCTGAGGATTCTTACCATGTGTGAGTGGCTTTAATATGAAAGATCCGCTATAATCTATTACATTGAGCTCTCAAAAGGTTTCATTTTTTAATAAGTGGTGCTATTAATAACCGAAACTTTATCGATTTATTTTATTAATCGTTGTTTTGTCCAATAAAAGAAATAAACATAGGACATAATATTGATAATGTACAGTGTTCATTTTAGAATTGATGACTTTTATATTTTTAGCATTTTAATATTTATTATAACAATCATGTAGGTTTAATTTAATTTGAAAATATTTTATATCTTTTTATGTCTACTACGTTTTGTAAAGAATTTTAATAAAGTCGATTTTTTAAAGAAAAATAAATAAATAAAAGAAGTACGTAATAGTTAACAGACCATGTTATAATCTGTCACTGTTCACATAACAGGCTTGTTAATCTAATTGTGTGCTTTTTATTTTCTTGAGTAGTATTTCTTCACCTATGAATAAAAATGTACAACTTTTTTATGACATCCTGTTAATGTGTCAGAATGACACCGGCTGATTTTAAAACTATTCCGTTAACAAGTTACAGAAGTTCCTTGCGTCATTTGATTACGTCACGATATAACGCCAACAGATACTATACATTCACTTAATAATAATAATAAAATATCAGTGATCAGATGAATAAGTGCTGCTACTCCTACTTGTACAGGAACATGCGTTATTTAGTGCACATACTGTACTTGTATGTTGGAGGTTGTGTAACTGATCTGTATTCATTTCCTGTTTTCTTGTGATAACATGTGCCAGAACTATCACTGTAGAGCAGGGGTGGGCAAACTTTTTGGCGGGTGGGGGGTTGACCTTTAAAATTTGGCAAATGGGACAGGTCAGCACAAGATATGATTAGAAAATGCATTTTTAACAGTATATATCAAATAAAAACAAAAAAACATTAACATACCCTTTAGTGGGAACAGTGTTGTTGATCACTCATTTTTGCCAGTGCATTGAAGTCTGGTAATAATTCTGTTGTGATTCTCAGAACAGATTTGCGGTGTTCATCACTCAATCGTGCTGTTTTGTTGGTGTTCATCACACTAAAAGTCTGTTCACACACACATGGAGAGCAACACCAGCATCCTCTGTGCCATCTTTTGGATGTTTGGAAATTTGGCTGTGCTTAATGCAGCATAAAACTCCTCCAGTTTAAGGGAGTTGAACTTCTCCTTTTTCATCATGTCACATTGGAGAGCAATCAGATCCAACTGCAACTTCTGTGGTACCGTTTCAGGGTCTTGCGAGAAGAGACCTTACACCAGCTGAAGTGTCCTGTCAATTTTTCCGAAATCACGAAAACGAGGGCAGAATTCTTCATGCAGGTCCTCCAGTGCTTTCCTGGATTTGTTCATATGTTGCAGGGTGTCTGTTAATGTTGCCAATGTGGGGGAAATGAGGGAATGTCTTGTCTGACATTTGCTTTGAAAATCAAACTAGCCTGGTTTTGAAGGCTCTGATGTTTGCTTGCATTTCATGCACAAACTGTTTTTTCCTTGTAGCTTCACATTCAGCTCGTTCATGTGGGTCAGTTTGTCCACAAATCACAGCCAATCTGTGTCTTTCAGCTCAGAAACATTGTCAGTGTTCTCAAGGAGCTCCAAAAATGAAATCTCCTGTTTGAGCTTCACAATCGTTGACATACTTTCCCCAAACTGAACCAGCAGACATTAGAATCTAAAGCAAGTCCTTGTGATCAGCGTCAGATTCTTCAGGAAAAATGAATAAACTGACAATGGTGAAATCCCATCACTCGAATAAACTTAACGAGTTTCACAACCGGCTTCACTACGTGGTCGAGCTGCACCATGGATTTACACACTGCTTCCTGCTGAATTATGCATATATCCTCGTGCTTGATTGTTGGATGGAAGTTGATTGGATGAAGGTGTTTTGCTGAGCCTGCAAGCTTGTGACCAACCTATCAGTGGTGACTGGACTTTAGTAAAAAAGTTTTGAGTTGTTCATTCCGACATTGCTGCAGATGAGTTTTGTGCAGTAGAAGAGTGATAACAGAAAGTGTCTCAAGCTTCGCAAAATCGACCAACTACGCCTAATGCACCACTGGTGTTGAAAGGCTGTCATTACAAGTCAAAGTCAAATGAATGCAATCAGTCAATCTTTCACATCAAACATGAATTCTGTCCCAGTCAATCTTCGGTGGGCCGGAATAAAAAGACCAGGATGTGGGCCATAGTTTGCTCACGCCTTTTCTAAATGGCAGTTGTGGCTTAGTGGTTAATGTGATGCATAACTGATCGGAAGGTCAGCAGTCAATCCTCCCTATCACCATTGTTGGGCCCTTGAGAAAGGACCTTAATCCTCAATTGATTAAGTGTATAAAATGATAATTGTAAATTGCTCTGAATAAGAGCATCTGGCAAATGTTGTACATGTAAATATACGAGTCCTTCTCAAAAAATTAGCATATTGTGATAAAGTTCATTATTTTCTGTAATGTACAGATAAAAAAATTAAACTCTCATATGTTTTAGATTCATTGCACACCAACTGAAATATTTCAGGTCTTTTATTGTTTTAATACTGATGATTTTGGCATACAGCTCATGAAAACCCAAAATTCCTATCTCAAAAAATTAGCATATTTCATCAGACCAATAAAAAAGTGTTTTTAAGACAAAAAAGTCAACCTTCAAATAATTATGTTCAGTTATGCACTCAATACTTGGTCGGGAATCCTTTTGCAGAAATGACTGATTCAATGCGGCGTGGCATGGAGGCAATCAGCCTGTGGCACTGCTGAGGTGTTATGGAGGCCCAGGATGCTTCGATAGCGGCCTTAAGCTCATCCACAGTGTTGGGTCTGGTG
Source organism: Plotosus lineatus (assembly GCA_024760905.1). Taxonomy (NCBI): domain Eukaryota; kingdom Metazoa; phylum Chordata; class Actinopteri; order Siluriformes; family Plotosidae; genus Plotosus; species Plotosus lineatus. The sequence goes on along the minus strand of CM045728.1, from coordinate 81,538,445 downwards.
TCTCTCAACTTTCTCTTCACAATACCCCACAGATTCTCTATGGGGTTCGGGTCAGGAGAGTTGGCAGGCCAATTGAGCACAGTAATACCATGGTCAGTAAACCATTTCCCAGTGGTTTTGGCACTGTGAGCAGGTGCCAGGTCGTGCTGAAAAATGAAATCTTCATCTCCATCAAGCTTTTCAACAGATGGAAGCATGAAGTGCTCCAAAATCTCCTGATAGCTAGCTGCATTGACCCTGCCCTTGATAAAACACAGTGGAACAACACCAGCAGCTGACATGACACCCCATACCATCACTGACTGTGGGTACTTGACACTGGACTTCAGGCATTTTGGCATTTCCTTCTCCCCACTCTTCCTCCAGACTCTGGCACCTTGATTTCCGAATGACATGCAAAATTTGCATTCATCTGAAAAAAGTACGTTGGACCACTGAACAACAGTCCAGTGTAGCCCAGGTCAGGTGCTTCTGCTGCTGTTTCTGGTTAAAAAGTGGCTTGACTTGGGGAATGTGGCACCTGTAGCCCAGTCCACTGCTTCCACAGGTCCCCCAAGGTCTGGAATCGGCCCTTCTCCACAATCTTCCTCAGGGTTCGGTCACCTCTTCTGGTTGTGCAGCGTTTTCTGCCACACTTTTTCCTTCCCACAGACGTCCCACTGAGGTGGCTTGATACAGCACTCTGGGAACAGCCTATTCGCTCAGAGATTTCTTTCTGTGTCTTACCCTCTTGCTTGAGGGTGTCAATGATGGAGTACTGAACCAGGCTGGGAGATTTTAAAAGCCTCAGGAACCTTTTGCAGGTGTTTAGAGTTAATTGGTTGATTCAGATGATTAGATTAATAGCTCGTTTAGACTACCTTTTCATGATGTGCTAATTTTTTTAGATAGGAATTTTGGGTTTTCATGAGCTGTATGCCAAAATCATCAGTATTAAAACAATAAAAGACCTGAAATATTTCAGTTGGTGTGCAATGAATCTAAAATATATGAAAGTTTAATTTTTATCAGAATATTACAGAAAATAATTAACTTTTTCACAATATGCTAATTTTTTGAGAAGGACTAGTAGATTCTATGCGTATCTGGCTGTCCCTCAGGCTGTGCTTTTAAACTGGGTTAATGTTATAAAGATTCAGATTGCACAGATTTTACTACTCACTGTAGTTAGTTTTTGTTTTAGTTCTTTTGAGTTTTTAAGTTGTGTATGTGATCAAAGAGCTACTTTAATTTTCTCTGTGATCTGCTGACACAACAGTCCTGCTTTCTTATCACAGCTAAGGTATTAACTTATTTTATTGGTGAATATGTGTTCAGGCCAGAATAACAATACATGGTGTGGTGGTACATTCATTACTGTGTGTGTACAAATATATAAAAAAAGGTAAAGTCTGTTGGGCTTTTTATATATATATATATATATATATATATATATAGATATATATATATATATATATATATATATATAGATATAAAAACACTTGAGCCATAGTGATTCATCAGGCCGGTGCTTATCCCCAGTTTCCATAGCGTGAAGCGACTAGGAGTCCAACTCCTCCTGGCTGGGATGCTAGTCCATCGCAGGTTAACTTCCCAGTATATTTTTACTGGTACCCAGTTATACTGCTGGTGAACAGAGGCACACTTGTGGTTGAGACGTTGCCCGGGGGACTTGGCGCAGTGGGAGTTTAACTGGAATTTGAACACACAACCTCCTGATCATGAGCCCAGCACCCTAACCACTAGGCCACGGGCTCCACACAAATATATAAACATATAAAATGAATGATTTGTCCGGTTGTTAATTTTGGAAAAATTGACAAATTCCCAACCTAAGTAGTTTGCTTTGGATTTTGATCTGTATCAGAAATGTTGTAATCTGTGGTTGCCAGATTTATGTGATCTGAGGTAATGCATACCGGTATTAAAATATCTGCGTTCTTTGTTCAGTTGATGAGATGTCTGTGATTCCATGTCAAGTCATCAGATTTTCTCGTCTTAGATTTTCCTCAAATATATATTTCAGTCTATGTCTGTCACTGTCTATGGTGAGAGGCATGTAAAAGAACCATTGCTGACTTTCGTAAAGAGTAGGCTGCAAAGTCGTCAGCGTGTCCCTTGCTAAAAAGGGTTGTGACAGGAAGGGCATCCGACGTAAAAACCTCTGCCAAATCAAATGTGCGAATCAGATGATTCGCTGTGGCGACTCCCGAGTAAAAGGGAAAAAAGCCGAAAGGAAGACAGACATATATTTCAGTCTATATGACAACGAGAAACATTTCAGCAAGATCAGACAATTGTTGATGATTTGACAGCTATTTGAATTTTGAAAAACTTTCAGTTGATTTGTCACCACAAGCTAATGAATGGCACTTTCAAAGTTGTGTAAATTACAAACTATTCCAGGGTTCTTACAAATCGTGCAACGTGCAAAGAGTCCATTTCTGTTGTCATATTCAGGGAGACCCATTACTGAACTTTAGCTTCCTGAAGTTAATGGGTGTTTATGTTCAACCATTTTCAAGACCTACAAAATTATTTATTTATTACTTTATTGTTCCCTTTCATTAACTGGTTGTTTTTGTTTCTATTTCAATATAAATTTGGTGTCCGACTCTATTAGTCTACACTGTTCAGCTCACCAAATCTTATTTTTACACATTTTTATCTAATTCCAAGGATTAATGTCTCGAGGAGCATCATCATCATCATCTTTTGCTTCTTCCAGGGTCGGGTTGTGGGGGCAAGTTTTTCAAAATTTAAATAGTGGTCAAATCATCGATAGTTGTTTGTTCATGTTGAAATTTTTGTCAATTTTATTTATGATTTAGATTCATACATATGCACACGTATACATACACTGAGGAAAATCCATGACGAGATGGTGGATGCCATCTGAAGATTTGACATGGAATTACGCAGGTGCATTGCTGTTGTCAAAGAAAGACGAAGAGTTATTCTTAGCTACCATAACTGCTAGCATATGGTGTTTATCATTGACGCATGCTGGCTTCTAAGCATTGTCATAGTCTGGAGTTTTGTTGTTGACTAAACACACACATTAAGCCCTGAACTCGAAGCTCTTTGAAAATAGGGCATGTCTGTTGTTTGAGTCGGTAGGATGTTGATGCTGTAATTAGAACCGTCAATGTTTTAATGACGTTTCCCAATTTTCTGTTTATTTTCCTTTACAGGGCTCCCCTCTTTCTATACAGGTGTATAAGCGATACCCAGAAGGCCTAGGGAAGGAACTCTACCGAGAGCAATTCGACTTCAACGCAGAGCCACCTTGGGATCCTAGCTGATAGCGGGAGAAATCCATCTCCCAGCTTGTCCATGTGAGTGTCAAACAATTCTGGGCAAGTCTGCTCAACAGAACTTATAAGTTAATGTTCTTGTTTATCAAGGGGTGTATATATATATATATATATATATATATATATATATATATATATATATATATATATATATATATATAATATGAAATTAAATATACAACGTAATTTTTTTATTTTATATACATTTTTTTTTTTTTTTTGTTCGGGTGTATCTTAAATAGGTGAATTGAAGCAATTCACTTAGTTTGCTGTGTGTCCTCTATTTGCCCAAAATAACAGATGTTTCAAGTTACTCATTTCAGACATGTGTGCCAGTTGCCAAGTCAACATGACCCATGAATAGTACACAAAAATTACATCATCAGCACTATATTATTCCTGTGAAATAGTGATACTCTTGTGTTTCCTTTGCAGTTTGTTGCATATCAACAGGACCCAAAGGCTCAGTACACTCTCTATGATTGTCGGATCTGCGGACTACGGTTGAGATGAAAGGATTCACTGATGAACTCAACTACACCGTTGAACTGCTTGAGGGAGGAACGACCCTCGAAGATGTCATTGACAACCACATTTATGAGCAAGCTTTGGTGAGTGGATTTGTTTATGCTGTTATTGCCTGGAAAGAAACTTCACTATCCCGCTACATCATATCCAGGGAAGAATAGATGACTGTATAATCTACTTGGAATTAGGAAGTTGAGGACATCTTGGGTTAACTTTCTGATTTTCTTGTTTTAAATAGCGGTCATGAAAACTGCCTGTCAGTGTGTTTACTTAATGTTTGAGAAAGTCTACTTAGGCCAGCCTTAAAAATATTTTTGTCGGCGGTAGCACAGCCGGTTGGGCCGTAATTGTTCATAAAAACCCCGCCTGAGCATTTACAGATGCAAAAAATAAAAATATACTGGCCGGTTGTGTTGAAAAATTGCATGTCCCCACTATCATGCCAAAAAGTGACCAAAACGAAATCCGTATCAACCATGCCATGTGATTGGTCAATTTCACCAGATTGGTGAAACAGCAGCGATGAGGCAAAAAAAACCTGTTGTCACTATTAAAGGTCCCAACATGAAAATAAATAAATGAATACGTTTCAAATTGAGCAACACGTTTGCTGACATTTTCGAACAAATACAAGTTAATTATAAACTGGCAGCACAGGGCATGACGAAGGTATTTGACTTTGACACTCTGTTGACTGCAATATTAAAAGTTGATCTGTTGAAGAAACCTTGATACTTTGTTGATTAGAGAATTAAAATAATAAACTTTGATATTCAGTGTGTTGATTTCAACTATATTTATTTCATTCTATTGTGTTTACATTACATGCAGAACATAGCATGATGTATGGAAAAAAAATTCCACGCGAATCCCGGGTGGCCTGCACAGGCAAAAAAAAAAATTTCCTCCCTCCTGGGTGAATCTTTTATGATCATGTTATTGCCAACAAATAATTTTTAAAGCCTGGCCTTATTGTTAAATGTATTGCTATTAATGCTGGATAGCTCCTTTTTTTAGCCACGCTTATTAAGCCATATAGCTTATGGCTTATTAAGCCATATTAAGTGGAACTCAGTTTGGAGTTGGCGCGCTGCACGAGTAGTGGCTGACTGATCATCATGAGTAATGTATAACTGTGTTTTACTGGGCTTACATGTATTGCATTCAGTACACACCTTTATCGAGAACAACCTACATTTTTATCTCATTCATATGATTGATTAGGTGAGGGTTAAGCAGGGATGGAATTTAAAATAAATTTACTATTAGCCATCATGGCCAGTAAGGCAAACAGAAATACTAGTCCTTCTCCATATTTACTGGCCAGGAGGAGTAGAGATTCTTGTATTTTATTTTCATAAATATTATTGAAATCCAATAAAAATTCAAAATTAGAAAATATGGTTTGTGATAAGTTAATACACAAGATGCAGTTGACTTTTTAACAGTATTACATGTCTTGACCATTTCAGTGATCAGCTCACAGTCTTAACCGTTCGTCCGAGTCCATGTCGCAATAATAATAATAATATACAGTCAGCCCCCAATTTACGAAATTAATCCGTTCCAGAGCCATTTTCATATTGCAGGGATTTTGTAAGTAGGGGTCGCATCTTACATGTTAAACGCCTAATTCATTCCAAGTCTCCAGTCCTTGGACTGGATGAACCCCATAAACCCTTTAAAAATTATAAAAGTACACCAATTTTGGGTATTCGGGTATTTTCAGTAACTGTAGTAGTAAACTGTCAGTAGGCAAATGGGGAGGGGGCGGCTATATGCTAGAGCACTACGTGCATTCATGAATATATAGCCCATTATTAAGCTAATTTGGGTAAAAAAGAATTAAGAACTTAAAATATATTGTTACTCTGAAATGATTAGATGTCTTCAAAACTTCTGACGGTGACCATGGAATGTACGAATATCATGTGGTTTAGTCTTATGAACTCATAGACGCCTGCAGGTGATGCATCGTGGTGGTCTGGGAGTGTGACTGCAGCAGTACTCGAAGTACTACTATCTTCCAAATGGGCTCCACATTAAGTGGGACGACCTGACCAAGGTTTCAACTTCACACAGAAGCCAACTGAAATTTTCCTATTTTGGCAGGGACTTGCGTTGCTGTTTGTTTGCGGTGTGGGCACGCTGTCTGACTCTTTGCTCATCTTCTGTCACATGTTTTGGAACTGGGGCTAGGAGGGATGACGCAGCTGGGTCTTGGGGCCCTTGAAAGTACCTCACCTTACAAAAATAATCCATTCCAGAGCTTTTTTCGTAACCTGCATTTTTTTGTAAGTTGAACTGCATTTTACATGTAAAACGTGTGATTCGTTCCAAGGCTTCCAATACTACCCCCTAAACCCTTTAAAAATGATAAAAGCATACCTTTTAAAGACTTGCTTCAATATCGTACCGATGGTAGACGGGTTTGGCCATATTCCTTTGTGATATCACTCGAGCCTGTTTCTTCTCCTCACTCGCACCGGAAATCACGTGTGTGCATGCGCGCGGGCTTTGTGTGTGTGTGTGTGCGCGCGGGCTTTGTGTGTGTGTGCGTGCGTGCGGGCTTTGTGTGTGTGCGTGTTGACCATGCCGTCTTAGCAGAGTTCTTGTCTTACAAATGTTTATGGAAGGTTAAAAGCCCGAGTCAAGAAGTAAAGCATAAAACCACAGTAACTCTGTCCGTTACATGAAAAGCATCATGGTGGATTCAGCTCTATAATAGGAAATGGGATCCCTGTCCAAGATGGTGTCAGGTGGACCTGTCCAAGATGGCGCTTGAGTGAAGGCGACATGAACAACAGCTCAGTTGTTAGCCAATGGGAGGCCAGCGGGGCAGGATGTTTGAACGTCATTGATGGGAGAGCAGCTCGTGCATTGTTTGAATGGCGCATTCGTAACGTGAACCTGTTTCGTATCCTGAGACAAAAATTTTAGGAAAATGCTTTTTGTAACCTGAATTTTTCGTTTGGTGAGACTTTCGTAAGGTGAGGTACCACTGTACTTCCATATTATTTATTGAGTTTATCTGTGGCAATATTTCCATATTGGAAGCAAGTCCATTATTGAACATAGTAACTAGAAACATGATTGGTCAAATGTCAGGTTCACTCATTGACAACTCGTAAGAACGCTCATTATTCGACTTGACAAGTTTTGTGCGTGCTTATCTATATACTGAATGCTAAATTTACGCCATTTTTTTCCTCAGACAAACTGGTACGTATGAATAATTGGCCCATATTTTTGACCGATTTGTCTGGAGGATGACTAATTAGGTCATTCATTTTTTTATATTCTGTTTGATGGATTTTTCAGCACAAATTTAGTGATGTCAGAGGAAATAAGAAAAAAAAATAAGGCCACTAGATTTAAAATATTATTTAGGATTTTGAAAAAGAAAGTGTCGGAGGGAAAAAACTTGTTCATTTAATAGCACAGGAAGGTTTCGTTACTTAAAATTTATTCATGTATAATATCTGGTTGATGGCTCTCGAACTGCTGGGAATATCAAATATAGTGTGCAAATTACATATGTCTCAATACAATACTGTTCATTAGAGTCGTTCGCAAAGCATGCTGGGAGTCTTGACTCACGATACCTGGTGCGAGAATTCATTTGGATATAATATGTAAGCGCGATCTCGAAAGCAAACACACAAAATTATACATAATATTTTAAAATTCAAGATTTTTATTTGCCATCTGTGCTTTTACACACACAGGAATTCCTGTGGGGTCGTGCAAAGAGTCAAGGTAAAAAAACAGGAAGGAAGACTGAAATAAAATCACATACAGTGGTACCTCAATTTACGAAATTAATCCATTCCGTAAGTGGTTTTGTAACCTGGACTTTTCGTACGTTGAACCGCATTTTACATGTAAAACGTGTGATTTGTTCCAAGGCTCCCAACACTACCCTTATACCCTTTAAAAATTATAAAAGCATACCTTTTACGGCCCCTTCTGCTTCAATATCGTACCGATGGTAGACGGGTTTAGCCATATTTCTTTGCGATATCACTCAACCATATGCCACGAGCCCGCTCCTTCTTTTCACTCGCACCAGGAATCACACACACACGTGTGTGTGGTCGCGTACGCACATGTGTTGACCATGTCTTCTTAGCAGAGTTATAATCTTGAAAAGCCTGAGCCAAAAAATAAAGTTGCAATGAGCACACTCTCAAAACTCATGAAACAAGCTACTGCTCAAGGGAGCTGCGTCATCCCTTCTGGCCAATGGGAGGCCAACGGGGCGGGATGTTGGGCGATAGCCAATGGAAGGGAGCTGGGTCATTCCTCCTAGCCAATGGGAGGCCAGCAGTGCGGGATGTTGGGAGATTCAATGGGAGAGCAACTCGTGCATTGTTTGAATGGCGCACTTGAATGTTTAAATGGCACGTTTCGTAAGGAGAACGTGTTTCATATACAGAGACAAAAAATTTTGGAAAATGTTTTTTGTAACCTAGATTTTTTGTTTGCTGGGACTGTCGTAAGATGAGGTACCACTGTACTTCTATGAAATAAATACCTAAAATCCTATATTTCAAAAGGACCTTCCACAGGCTCAGCAAATGATATAATAATAATAATAATAACAACAATAATAATAAAATATAATGATAATAATGATGATAATACAATAAATAAACCAGTAGATACAACAACAATAAATTTAAATTGCACTAAATTATAGGTTGTCACTGTCCCCCCCAGTGTAGCTAACCGGGTTATCAAAAGCGGGCCATGTCTCTCACTGTATATGGTGAGAGGCATGTAAAAGAACCATTGCTGACTTTCGTAAAGAGTAGCTGCAAAGTCGTCAGCGTGTTTCTGTCCCTTGCTAAAAAGGGTTGTGACAGGAAGGGCATCCGAGGTAAAAAACCTCTGCCAAATCAAACGTGCGAATCAAATGATTCGCTGTGGCGACTCCCGAGTAAAAGGGAAAAAGCCGAAAGGAAGACAGACATATAACAGTAATGATAATACAATAAACAAATCAGTAGATACAACAACAATAAATTAAATTGGACTAAATTATATTATATATTTATATTGCACTATGCCCATTATTTTGTTTGGGGGGGGGGGGTGAACAATTATCTGGGTAAACAAAACGGCCGCAACTTCAAAGTTAGATATTCCACATTCTCAGAGCAAGATTTAGGGATAATATACAGTCAGTACACCAGGTTTATTTAACGAGGACCCCCCGGGCCTTGCCACTATCCATTGCGCTCCGATCCTCTCTGAAGGCCGTGTAGCCGGCTGGTGTAGTTGCTTCGTCGGGTGCACTCTCCTCGAGCCATGTTTCTCAGAAACGCAGTATGGAGCAGTCCTGTAGATCCCTCTGCGCTGCAATGCGAGCATGAAGCTCGTCCATCTTGTTTCGCACAGACTGAACATTTGCATACAGTATGACTGGGAATGCTAACCAAGCGCCGGAGTTGTCGTTCGGCCCCTCCTTGCCTACCGCGTCTCCGCCTGGGCTTATTGTTATCCGGGGTGCGGCAAGCATTGAGCTGCCGTAGCATGTTAGCTCAGGATAGGAGTTGAGCGTGCTCCGTTCTAAATGTTCAAAAGGACTGCACTCTCATAGCTATAGTAGGGTCGCCCAGTCATAGACGAGCATAGTGCAAAAAAGAAACAAATCAAAACAAAGAAACAACTTGACTCTGAGAAATCCGCGACGTTGCTCTCTAGGGAACACCATCTTGGAAGGTCACTAAGGAACTTCATTAGAGTCACTCGCAAAGCATGCTGGGAGTCTCTACTGGCGATACCTGATGCGAGAATTAATTTAGATATAAAATATATAAGCACGGCAAGCAATAATATTAAAGATAGGATTTTGTGTCTGATTAAGATTTGATATTTTTTTCACATCAGCATATAATACAGAGATTGGGCGGGGGGGGGGGGTAAATTGAAAAGTTAAAAATTATTTTTAGCCGCACTTTCGCCAGCACTTCGGTGGATTCATCAAACAGAAAATAAAAAAAGAATGGCCTCATAGGACTCACTGATCATATTACTAAACACTTTAAATTGCAAAGGGCCAACCATAAAGTCCATGCTCGGTTAAGAGTTTTGCTCATTGTCCTATCGTTTGGCAACTTAGTGGGACTGAGGCTTAAACCCTTGACCTTCTGATCAGTAATCCAGCACATTAACGTCTGTGTCTCTGCTGCTCCATAGGCTCATCAATACACTTCCTTCCATTCTTGTTGGAGAGAAATAAAAACACCCGAGAAATATCTCATGACTTTGTGTTCATTTATATAGGAGCCTCGGTTGCCGATGTGAGCTGGTAGCAATGACGGCTGTGCTGAGTTTTATGGATCTTAAGTGTTAAATTTGGTATCACTTGACTCAGAAGCCGTGTGTAGACCCAGTACTGGAACCACAGACCCAAAGTCTTCTTACAACTTGGCAATTTCTGTCTTTTTGCGTCATTGCTCTAATACTGTATACAGTATACTCTTGTTGGTAATTTTTTTTTTTTTTTTTTGTATGTGCAATTCATGGCGACTGGCACTCATCAGGTTAATGAGGCTGGCTGCTAATGCCCTCGGTTTAAACTTCTTAAAACCCTTGAAGATTTATCAGGTTGCTTGTGTCGTGTTCTTTTTGTTTTTAACGGAGCATTGGTTGCAGTCGGTTTTGTTGTCATAGCTTCTGTGTTGATTAGTGTGATCTTGTACACTTGTCTAGTATCATGTCTTATTAGATGCTGTTAGAAGCACTGATACTGTCAGGAATGCATTCAGTATAGTGCAATGGTAGCTCAGGTGGTTAGAAGCACTGGCTTACTGATGCAAAGGTTAGGGGTTCAAGTCCAAGTACTGTCAAGCTGTTACTGTTGGGCCCTTGAGCAAGGCTGCCAAACCTCAAGTGCTTGTGTGTGTGTGTGTGTGTGTGTGTGTGTGTGTGTATACATACACACACACACATACAGGGATCCCTCACTTTCTGTGGTTAATGGGGACTGAGGAAAAAGCGCAACTGCCGATTTCCGAGGAGTAGGATCATCACTGACTGTGGGTACTTGACACTGGACTTCAGGCATTTTGGCATTTCTTTATCCCCAGTCTTCCTCCAGACTCTGGCACCTTGATTTCCGAATGACATGCAAAATTTGTTTTCATCCGAAAAAAGTACTTTGGACCAGTGAGCAACAGTCCAGTGCTACTTCTCTGTAGCCCAGGTCAGGCGCTTATGCCGCTGTTTCTGGTTCAAAAGTGGCTTTAACCTGGGGAATGCGGCACCTGTAACCCATTTCCTGCACACGCCTGTGCACAGTGGCTCTAGATGTTTCTACTCCAGACTCAGTCCACTGCTTCCACTGGTCCCCCAAGGTCTGGAATCGGCCCTTCTTTCACTTTTTCCTTCCCACAGACGTCCTGAGGTGCCTTGATACAGCACTCTGGGAACAGCCTATTCGCTCAGAGATTTCTTTCTGTGTCTTACCCTCTTGCTTGAGGGTGTCAATGATGGCCTTCTGGACAGCAGTCAGGTCGGCAGTCTTACCCATGATTGCGGTTTTGAGTAATGAACCAGGCTGGGAGTTTTTAAAAGCCTCAGGAATCTTTTGCAGGTGTTTAGAGTTAATTGGTTGATTCAGATGATTAGGTTAATAGCTCGTTTAGAGTACCTTTTCATGATATGCTAATTTTTTGAGATAGGAATTTTGGGTTTTCATGAGCTGTATGCCAAAATCATCAGTATTAAAACAATAAAGACCTGAAATATTTCAGTTGGCGTGCTATAAATTTAAAATATATGAAAGTTTAATTTTTATCAGAACATTACAGAAAATAATGAACTTTATCACAATATGCTACATACATACATACACACACACACACACACACACACACACACTCCCCGACTTGTGTTTTTAATTGGTTCCAGACGGCCGAACGCAAGTTTTTACAGTGACGTATGATGCTCATATTGTACTATAGCCATAAATCGCATTACCGTATCTCATAAAACACCCCAAAATCAATTATTATAAACATAACATTGTAAAATAATATCAACATTAATTTCAAATAAATTAAATTCAAGCAAAATAATTTCAAACGCTGCACAACCAGAAGAGGTGACCGGACTCTGTGTAAGATTGTGGAGAAGGGCCGATTCCGGACCTTGGGGGACCATCCAGAGCCACTGTGCACAGGCGTGTGCAGGAAATGGGCTACAGGTGCCACATTCCCCAGGTCTTTCCCCAAGCCACTTTTGAAACGGTGGTAGAAGCACTTGACCTGGGCAACAGAGAAGCAGCACTGGACTGTTGCTCAGTGATCCAAAGTACTTTTTTCGGATGAAAACAAATTTTGCATGTCATTCGGAAATCAAGGTGCCAGAGTCTGGAGGAAGACTGGGGAGAAGGAAATGCCAAAATGCTTGAAGTCCAGTGTCAAGTACCCACAGTCAGTGATGGTCTGGGTTGCCATGTCAGCTGCTGGTTTTGGTCCACTGTGTTTTATCAAGGGCCGGGTCAATGCAGCTAGCTATCAGGAGATTTTGGAGTACTTCATGCTTCCATCTGCTGAAAATCTTTATGGAGATGAAGATTTCATTTTTCAGCACGACCTGGAACCTGCTCACAGTGCCAAAACCAGTGGTAAATGGTTTACTGACCATATTATTACTGTGCTCAATCGGCCTGCCAATTCTCCTGACCTGAACCCCATCGAGAATCTGTGGGATATTGTGAAGAGAGAGTTGAGAGACACCAAACCCAACACTGTGGATGATCTTAAGGCCGCTATCGAAGCATCCTGGGCCTCCATAACACCTCAGCAGCGCCACAGGCTGATTGCCTCCATGCCACACTGCACTGAAGCAGTCATTTCTGCAAAAGGATTCCCGACCAAGTATTGGGTGCATAACTGTCTGTCTGTCTTCCTTTCGGCTTTTTTCCCTTTTACTCGGGAGTCGCCACAGCGAATCATCTGATTCGCACGTTTGATTAGGCAGAGGTTTTTACACGGATGCCCTTCCTGTCACAACCCTTTTTAGCAAGGGACAGAAACACGCGGACGGCTTTGCAGCCTACTCTTTACGAAAGTCAGCAATGGTTCTTTTACATGCCTCTCACCATACACAGTGAGAGACATAGCCCACCTTTGATAACCCAGTACTGAACATAATTATTTGAAAGTTGACTTTTTTGTATTAATAACACTTTTTTTTTTTTTTTTTATTGGTCCGATGAAATGTGCTAATTTTTTGCAATAGGAATTTTGTGTTTTCATGAGCTGTATGCCAAAATCATTGGTATTAAAACAATAAAAAGACCTGAAATATTTCAGTTGGTGTGCAATGAATCTAAAATATATGAAAGTTTAATTTTTATCAGTACGTTACAGAAAATAATTAACTTTATTACAATATGCTAATAGTACATACTGGTTCTTCTCAAAAAATTAGCACTTTTGTGTGATGACACTTTTTTCCAACCAACCTGCACACGCGTCTTCACCTCTTTTCCACACTCTCCATTGCTCTGGATTGTTGAGCCTAAGTACTTAAAATCCTCCACCTGCCTTATCTCTGCTCCCTATAACCTCATCGTGCCTGTTGGGTCTATCATCATTCATAAACATGTATTCTGTCTTACTGAGGCTAACTTTCATTCCCCTCCTTTCCAGGGCATACCTCCACCTCTCTAGGTTTTCCTGCACTTGCTCTCTGCTCTCACTGCAGATCACAATGTCATCTGCAAACATCATAGTCCATGGAGATTCTTGTCGAACCTCTTCTGTCATCCTGTCCATCACTATAGCAAACAAGAAGGGGCTCAGAGTTGACCCTTGATGCAGTCCTACCTCCACCTTGAACTCTTCTGTCACATCGACAGCACACCTCACCACTGTCTTGCATCTCTTATACATGTCCTGCACCACTCTAACATACTTCTCTGCCACTCCAGACTTTCTCATGCAATACCACAGTTCCTCTCTCGGCACCCTGTCATATGCATATCTCGATAAGAGTGTCTCTCAAATGCTGTAAATGTAAGGTTGTGTTCAAAATAATGGCTTTTATTTCCATACACACACATGCATTGGCAGAGATAAATCTATGATTTTTTTTTCTCTCAGTGGGCCAAAGGGCCCCCCTATCCAAAATAAGGTGGGCCTTTCTGATGAGTTGAACTTGATAAGACATTTTCAGTGAACAAAACACAAATACTCAAATGGAAAATTCTTTCATAAATCAACAAGTAAATAATTGAACTGGGAAAACTCATTCAGACAATATCACAAATAAAATTATCAAAACAGTGTCTATCTATCTAGTGCCTGAGTCATAGAACGATCATTGGCGACCCGCCATGAAGGATAACGCCCTGGTTATCATCTTCATGGAGGTTTTCTTTGTAGGATTAGTGCAGTGGTTTGCCATTGCCTTCTGCACGATGTGAACCTACGGGCAATTTAGAACGTCCCTTGAGTCCCTAGAGTCGTCCCTTGGAAGTTTTTCTGATTCATCCTATTTTAATTCGATTTGAACACTACAATAAAAAAAAGAATACCGAAACACATCCATACAATTTCAGTTGCGGAAAAATGAGGTGCATCAGTTAGAAATTGAATGCGGCTTTGCTGCATGAACCTGCACTAGATCTAACACTGCATTGGGAACATGACACATTCTACACTTCCAAATCAATACATGAAGAAAAATATGAAATTCTGTTATTCCTTTCAAGAAATTGAAGAAATGTGAATTTTGGACTGTTCAAAAACAAAAAAAAAAAAGCAATGTCAGCTTTCTTTTTTACAAACTCAAAAATTGTCTGTAAAAACTGAAAAATGGAAGATTTTACTTCCCTTTGAATCCCTGAATTAATATTTAGTTGAATAACCACTGTTTCTGAGAACTGCTGTACGTCAGTGTTGAATGGAGTCAGCCAGGTCCTGGCACCTGCTCACAGTTCTCCTGTATTTCTTGGTGCCGCCTCAGAAACTGCATTTTTGACATCAACCCACAAGCTTTTCTACTGGATTAAGGTCCAGGGATCGGGCCGCCGCTCCATAATGTCAATCTTGTCGGTTTGGAACCAAGATTTTGCATGTTTACTGTGTGTTTGGGATTGTTGTCTTGTTTGAACACCAATTTCAAGGGCTTCTCCTCTTCAGCAGAAGAGCATGTCTTTTTTTCCAACAGTGGGACTTTTTGGGTTTTTCTTGCCGATTGATTGGGTCACACAGGCGTCTTCATAATTGTAACAGGACTCACCGGTAACTTAGACCCTCTGTGATCTTCCTGGAGCTGATTGATGGCTGAGTCCATGCCATTTCAGCTCTTCTTCGATCCCTTCAAATGGTAGTTTCTCAATTTCTTCCATGTATTTCAGGTCTTGGTTGCCATTTTAAAGCATTTGTGATCATTTCAGTAGAGCCGCCTATAATTTTCTGCACTTTTGTTTTCCTCTCTCCATTCTTCTTTTTAATCAAGGTACACTGTTCTGAACAATATCTTGAATTTACCTCAGAACCCTCAGAATTTCAGAGAGAAATGCTCTATAACCAGCATGTACAACATTTGCCGTCTTCCTTCCTTAAATAAGGACAATAATTCACACCTATTTCTCAAAAAATGAATGATGTCACTAATTGAACGCCACACTGCTATTATTTTGAACACATCCCTTTCAATTAGTGATTCAGTTACACAGAACCAACATGTCAGGCCTGTTGGGTCTGTTGGATTATATTACTCTACTACAACTGCTAGTAAATTATCTGCAATGTAGAAATATCATTTCTACAAAAAACACCGAATTATCAGGTTGCGATGTCTGACTGATATTTTGAACACAACTGGACATCCCTTTGTCTTCCTAAGTTGTGCCTAATTTAAGAAATTGTCATCTACTGTCATACAGTTGAGCAGAACATGTTGAAGGATTTGTTGACGGAGGTTTCAACTATGAGCTCAAATCTTAAACTGCTGAGCCAGCAAGGTGTCACTTATTCATGTTTCTAGAATCATAATCTTTTTTTTAATTCTTCATATTTTGTTGGCAGGCTGAAAAAAATGCATTTGTCATGGCTGATCTCAGCGTATTACTGCAGCAGCATGTTCTCTGGCAGAGCACCCTACCCCTGGTTCAGCCGTTCTACCCTGTCAGATGTAACAGCAGCCCTGCAGTCATCGAAATTCTGGCTGCTCTAGGAGTTGGTTTTGTTTGTGCAAATAAGGTGATGTCTCCCTGCTTTCCTCTTTCCCCCACCGTGTTTTATTTGCATGATCAGGAATGAGCTCAGTTTCAGCTTGAGTCTTAATTTTTTTTCCCTCTCCCCTCCCTACAAACCTTTTCAGACTGAAGTTTCATTGGTACTTAACCATGATGTCTGTCCCAAGAACGTCATCCTGTCTGGTGTTTGCAAACAGCAGTCACACATCCGACATGCTGCCAA
Organism: Plotosus lineatus; assembly: GCA_024760905.1. Taxonomy (NCBI): domain Eukaryota; kingdom Metazoa; phylum Chordata; class Actinopteri; order Siluriformes; family Plotosidae; genus Plotosus; species Plotosus lineatus. The sequence continues at coordinate 81,522,154 of CM045728.1, read as the reverse complement.
GAACGGTGTGGACTACATGGTGTGCGATAATGAAGCAGAGCTTGGGAAAATCGCTCGTGTTTACCCAAACGCCAAGTCAGTTTCCACTTGCTAATGTATACTGTGCAGGAAGGCTTTTATTCCCAACACAGTATTTTGTGTAACTCTTCATCTCTTCACAGGCTGCTCCTGCAGTTAGACACTGGGGCTCAAACGGGGGAGGCGAGCATGATGTTTGGCTGCTCCCTGAAAAGTTGCAGGCATCTTTTGGAAGCTGCCAAGGAGCTGGGTGTGGATGTGGTCGGAGTAGTGTAAGTATTTTATTTAGGCAAGCGTAACATCTGTAGTAAACAAAGAGTTTCAGTTGAATCACCTGATCTTTATCATTCGACAGGTTCCAGGTGCCGGTTTCGTGCAAAGACCCTCACATTTATGCCCATGCCCTGTCTGATGCCCGCTGTGTGTTTGATATGGGGGTGCGTAGACAAGTGAATTCCTCTCCATTAATAACTATTAAAGTGTCTGTGTTCACACTGTATACAGCTTTTATTCTACTGATATCTGACTTGCTGTTCTGCAGGAGGAGCTTGGATTTAATATGGACATTTTGGATATTGGGAGTGGATTCGGTGGTTCTGAGTATCAGTTAAGACAGGTAATCTGTATGTCTTTTTATGGGGTTTTTGTTATCGGTTTTTTTTTTTTGTATGTTTGTTTTTTTTAATTGTAATGTAACCTCATGACATGCCAAAACTTAAAAGTACTTCCGTTTTGTTTTGATTTTACTCCCAATAACAGACCCATGCTGCTATTAGAAATTTGCTGGAGGTTTATTTTCCTGCTACATCTGGAGTGCGAGTGATTGCAGAGCCAGGAACCTTTTACGTGTCTTCCTCTTTCATCCTAGTTGTAAATGTCATTGGAAAGAAAATCATAGCCAGAGATCTCCATGGCGAGTCTAAAGGTGGGTTACCTGACATTAATGATGTTGTATAACATGACAACTTGGATAGGTGTGTGTGTGTGTGTGTGTGTGTGTGTGTGTGTGTGAGAGAGAGACTATGAAGTTTTTGTAACAGTAAACAAGAACTTTCAAAGCACAAACCTAGCATATTTACCACCACCCCATATGAATCAAATTGTCAAAAATCTTTCCATTTATTTTACAATGCTAACATGTCCTTTCAAATTTCGATCTGGATCATCTTCAAAAATCTAATGGAGTCTTCCTTGTCCAAAGTCCACACGTAATGGTTTGCATAATCCAGCGAAGTGTCACGCAGACAGTGGATGTATCATAATCTTGGTGGACATAAATGAAACAGGTTATGGTGGTTGTAATTTCTCAGGACTAAAATATTCAAGTTGAGTCTAAATACTGACTTATCCTCTTCGTGTACAGGTATACATAAGGCCAGTGACTCTAAATAAGCATTACATTATAATTCTGAATTAGCATGTTTTTTTTTGTTTGTTTGTTTTTTTTTCCACATTCGGCGGAGCGTGCCACATTTATTAAACATTTACTGAATTAAACAATTTAAAAAATGAAAAATAAGCTGCAATGTGCTCTCTCAAAAGAGAGTTAAGCCTCCTTTCATTTCTGACTGCCTCTGTAGGCAGTCTCTCTCACACACACACACACACACACACACACACACACACACACAAAACTGTCTCTCTGGTGTGTTTTGCTGAATGCGGGCTCCGCCCACACAACGCGCAGCTGACGGAACAATTCTATTTAAATGTTTAAATGGACGGATGTTGTATTTAAAGTGGAATTACAGTACCTGTTTGAAAGATCAGAGGTTATAATTCAATAATAAGTTGCTTCCTTGCGAGATCGGAGGTCTTGTCCCACGGAGCACTCTGCTCATGCTCCTTGTGCTTCAATATCGTGCCGAACTAATCGCCTCTGTCACTGTATTTCCGCTTTAAGGTCTCCTTCTGCTTCAATATCGTATTGTAGGGCGTTTCGGCCGATAACGAAATATAATGCTGCATGATCAATCTCAAAACAAGGCAACAGTCCTGTTCAACTCTCCTTCACGCGTGTGATAAACAGGAAGTATGGGTACAGGTCAGCTCCCTCCAGGCCAATGGGAGGCCAGCAGGGTGGGATGTTGGGAGACAGGCAATGAGAGAGCAACTCGCGCATCATGTGAAATTTTGATTGGCACGTTTGAATTTTTGAATGGCGCGTTTGGCGCTTTTCGTAAGAGGAGGTTATTTCGTCTCCGAAGACTTAGGAAAATGTTTTTCATAATCTGGAGTTTTCGTACCCAGAGGGTTTTGTAAGTAGAGGGCGGACTGTATATATAAGGTTAAAGCAGCCAGATCTGTAACTCATTCTAGTTCTGTTTTATGTAACCGCTGTTATTTTCCACAGTATAATGTTTGGCCCTCGCCTAGCTTCCTCCTTGGTGCTACTCTCAGAGAGTATAGACCAGGGATCATCAACGTGGTGCCCGTGGGCACCAGATAGCCCGCAAGGACAATGAGTTGCCCGCGGACCTATTCACTGCTATTTTTCGAACAAACCCACGGTTCCATAGCGCCACTCTCCATTGAGCTGCAACTAATTTTTTTTTAACATTTTTTCAAATCAAATCAATATAATTTAATTATTAATAACATGTAATTAAAGGTAAATTGAGCAAATTTGTAATTTCAGAGCTGTGTATCAACCTGATATCCCTTCGCATTAATTGGTACCCTAGAAGTAGCTCTCAGTTTCAAAAAGGTTGTTGACCCCTGGTATAGACATTGTCGATTGGTTGGTTGGGATAATTCGGAAAAATTGGGGATTGCAATACTATGAAGTACTCGGCATGAAAAAAAAAATTGCAGTCATCAGTCTTGTGATGCTGCAGCAATTAAAGGGTTGGAATTTTAAGGTGAGAAGAATATAAGAATAGAGATGACCTTGGTGGATGACAAGCAAAAAGGTTCTATAACTTTAAGGGGAATTGTTTCTGAATCCTATTATGGGGCCCAGCACATACCCCAAACCAATAGTCTGGCTCATCTGTTCAACGGTCATGCTTTTATGCTGCAAATCCTAGTGTTGAGCTGATTTAGTGTCATAAAGCATGAGTATAAGTGGCCCTGTGGTAGAATAGTTTTTTAAAAAACATTCAAAACAAACGTATTAAGGGGTCATTCAACATTTTCCTAAGCATACAAAACGTACGCTGTGGGGGAGGGGGGTAAGATGTCTGTGTACGCTTTTTAATATTTTTAAAATGTTGATCAATAACAATACATGTGCTTGTGAATTTTTTTTTTTTTGAAACTCAATGCGTGATTCGTCAACCACCTAAGGGCGGTATATGCACAACAACAACATCGTTTGATTCGCTCTGTTTGACATAACACCGGTGTTAACGCTTAAAGCTTTTATAGTTTAAGGCTACGCAAGGGCGTAGGCTGGGGCGTGCACCCCCTCCCCACACACACACACACACACACACAGCAGGAGTTGAGTTCCGCTGGAGAAGAAATTGTGGATTCACAATCTTATAAATAAACTTAATGACTGTTATTGAAGAGAAAGTCGGAGATAAGTTCCGCATGACAAGAGTCAGGAAGTAAACCGGAAGTTAACGTGTAACAGACACCGCGCATGTGCAAGCCCGAGCTGACCAATCAACAAACATAATATGTTTGTTATAATATAATACCATTATCAGTAAGCAATAATAGCTGAACACTGTCAATCAAACAAAGTGCAAGTGTGAGAATAAAGCACAGTTTGTTCGTTCCGGCTCCTGCACATGTGTTCGAACACAAACATTGACGCACAGAGAATGAATGGCTAAAATAAGCCATCCAGCCTGTATCTGCAGCCTAATGCTCAGTACTTTTATAAAATTAATAGTATGTTTTTGTGCTGTAAATATGTATTAATATTTGTTTGTGCCTTTGAATAGATAAATAACTTTAACTAAATTTGTAAATGTATTTAGCACATGTACTTGCAGATGTAGTTTGAAATATATTTGAGAATGTTTTTGTTTGAACTATAATATTTGATTCGTCTTCTGAGAGTAATAGATGAATCGTCTTCTGCTGAAAATTTGTGTGTGTTGTTGGCGTGAGATTCCATGTTTATATCCTATAATATGCTGTGATGCACTATATTTCATGTGGTACTTTGTACCAACCCAGTGACGTCACGGTAACTTTGGAAAGGCGGGCACTTAGCAATGGCGGCGTTCCAGGTCGATAACTTGTACGACAAGCACTTAAAACAAAACCGCTGTGTGTGCAATGGTTTATTTATGAATACAGTACTACCCAACTCAGTATCAGCTGCTGAAACATCAGAAGGCAGCTGATCACAAACTGAAGCGTGGTTGTCCAAAAGCCAATGACCAATAAAAAATGCAGACATTTTGAATTATATTTTAATAGAAAATATTATTAAAAACAATGTCATTTTTATTATTAAAACCAAATGTCTTAATATTAATATTAAAGCAAGTGTCATTAAAAAGAGTTCTTTAAAAGTAATTTTTTTTTTATTGATTTCATTATTATTTGACTGGTGTCTTAAAGAGGTATTGATCAAGGAAATATATTGATTTATTTAATAAGAGGTTTGACCACTGTTTTATTTAATATCTTATTAAAAAATCCTGCCAAGAGATCATTAACATTTTATTTGTACGCTTGCGGGATATGGGGGGGGGGGTTTAAAAAAAAAGCATACTCTCTGTACGCTTGGGAAAATGTTGAACCGCCCCTAAAGTCTGAAGTGTTCAAGAATACAACCTCAGATGCTGCCGCCTGCTTATCTGTTTTTTTAGCTCTAAACGTTCAGATCTTTGCATCCCACTTTGATTATAAATTTGTCTCACCCCCAGCAGAGCTGACTCAAAATGATGACCCGAAATTTTTGTATTATTTGAGTGATGGTGTATTTGGATCATTTGTTGGAAAGCTGTTGGGAAACATCATTCCATCCCCCACGGTGCACAAGGTAAAGAACCTGGTACACATTGCCCAAATATCGAGTACAAGACAATTCAAAATGGGGCAACATGAACTGTGTATGTCATGTGTTGGTCATTTGAACTCTGGATTTTTTTTTTTGGTGGTGGTTGCAGATGTCGCTCTCATCAGATGAAGCTGTGTTCTCCAGTAGTCTGTGGGGTCCGTCTTGTGATGCTTTGGACCAAGTGGTGGATCACTGCCTTCTACCTGAGCTCTCTGTTGGAGACTGGCTCATCTTTAAAAACATGGGGGTCAGTGGTCATGAGGAGACAGCGGTCATCAGTGACACTGAAAAGCCACCCATGTATTACACCATTTCAGAAAGTTCCTGGTAATAAATAACTCATTTGGTTATTTTTAATTTTTCATGTATTTGTTTTGTCTTTTTTTTCTTCTTTTCTTTTCTCATGGTTGTTTTGTATGAATTGTACCCCTCAGGTTCGAGATGCAGGAAGCTGGAATCTCGCTGGACAACACCATGAAGAATTTTTCATTGGTCCCATATGGCTTGTAATTTAAAAACTCTGGCTCTGATCCCTAACCAGGGCATTTGAATTGCTTTTACAACAACTAAACCAACAGCCATAAACAAAACCATTAATGCTTTGCTACTAGGTAAACATGATGACCAGTGACGTTTGGGATCACCAAATAATTATTGTTGTTGATTCTAAGTTTATTGGTCAAAATGTGCATTTTTTTCATCAGCCAAAAGGAAATGTCAAAAAGCCTCATATTTAGTAATGACATATGCAACAAAATGGTTGGCTGTGGAGATGGAAACCTGTCTTTGGGTTTATTTATCAAAAATCGTTTACATAAGTGTTTAATTAATTTAATTATTTACTGAACACCTGCTGATAGTTTTGTAAATGTCTGTTGCACCATTATGCACTTGTGTATATTAAAATCAAATGTGATTTTAATGAGTTATTTTAGAAGCTAGACTCGATTGTGTTGCAGCCCTGCGTGTAGGATCATCACAGTGAAATTAGGATATTAATTTGTAATATTAGTGCTCACACCTTATTGTTGACCATGGGTTTATCGAACTGTGGAGTGCAACAAAACTCCTTTTGTTCAGTTTCCACTACAATGTGTGTGGCAGTCTTTCCCAGTATTTGGTCTGTATTTCAAGCTGTTCCTTGGTGGTGTTCCATGATCAAGTTTTGTGACCTCAAAAGACTTTTAGTGGGAACATGACTGCTGGGCACCTGCCAGCTTTCAATGTTTAAACACCACTGATGTATGATATCCATTAAAGGAACTTCTGGGACTGGGGAAGGCGATCCCGAGATTATTATCCAAACCTGTGCTCAAAGCACCAGTAGCAATTTTTATAAATGTCGCAAGATTCACGAATACATTACAAATGGCTACTTATGATTTGGGAATGTCCTTTTGGTTGTATTTGGTACCAAAATCAATCATTTATTTTGTTTTGTCTTGTCTTTTTTAACATATTATTGGTGTAAAAAAGTACACTTGCTATGTTAGATTTAGTGTCTTTTTAAACCAAATTAGATTAACTTGAAAATTTATTACAGTAAAGTTTAATCATATCTTAAAATGCTATTTATGTTCCCAAATCTATTGTCCAAATGTTCATATCTCCATAATTGAAAATAAAATCGCCATTTTAGAAATGTAAAATATTTTTGTCGAAGCAAATAATCATGGACCATGGCCTGTTTTTGACTGTAATGTTGTTCAACTACTAACCTTAAAATAATACATTTCCTTGTCTGAAATTAAATGTTTCACTCCTTTTGTTTGTTTGTTTTGTTTGGGTTTTTTTGACCGTGTGGAACATTGTATACATATGATTTAAATACTGTACATCCTATACAAATCCAAGGAAAATAAAGGTAATGTAAAAAGGATGTGTAGAAAGTGATAATCCTACAGGATCATTTTAATGTTGTGTGTGCGCACGTGTGTAACCTGCAGTGTTCTTTATTGAAATAATTTGTTTAAGAGATGAAGCTAGTGGCTTGTACCGAGTATGTTCTGCTTAATTAGTTCATCTGATTTATTTATAATATATATATATATATGTGTGTGTATGTATGTGTATATATGTGTTTATGTGTGTATGTATGAATGTGTGTATATGTATGTGTATATATATATATGTATATGTGTATATTGTATTTATGTATATACAGGGATCCCTCACATTCTTCAGTTAATTGGGAGCAAGGTCCCCACGCGATCATCGAAATCTATGAAGTACGAGCCCCCCTCCCTCACCCCACCCCCCAACTGACATATGCATACATGTGTGTGTATATCATATCAATAAATACATATTCAGTGCTATAAATGCTTATAATAACAATTAAACATGAAAAAATAATGCATAAGATGTAAATAAAATATAAATATGCACACACATACAGATGGTGTTGCATCAGTAGACAACACGCATACATACATGCACAGATGCACATGCACACACAGATGTGCACCTCACAACAATGTAAGTAGTTTTGATGGGAGATTTCGGGTTTTTTGTTTTGTTTGTTTAGGGGGGTTTTTTGTTTGTTTGGTTTTTTTGCATAATTGGCCTTGTTTTTGTGGCATTTTCCTTAACTTTTCCCCCGATTCTTAATTTCCTTATTTTTAAATTCGATGAATATTTATTAAAAACTGCAATGCACTGAAGCCGCATGAATTCAAGCGAGAAGTAGCAAGGGATCCCTGTGTGTGTGTGTGTGTGTGTGTGTATATATATGTATATGTATATATATATATATATATATAAAATATGTATGTGTGTATGTGTATATATATATATATATATATATATATATATATATATATATATATACACAAAAATAAAAGGACAGGACAAAGACTTTCTATTGAAACTCCATTTATCACTACAGATCTGTTTCGAGGGGTGGTGAAACCATCCTCTCTCTTCAGGTGATTATAGAAGAATGTTGTTTATTTGCTCTACCAAAAAGTATTGAGCACTCTCCTACGGAAGGATCTACTCAGAAAATCCTCTATATATATATATAATGTGTGTGTGTGTATATATATATATATATATATATATAAAATTATTTATGAATACAGTTGTGTTCATTCGTAGACATGAAGTCCACTTCAATATTAAGTTTTAAATTCTTTTTCGAGCTGTTTTTATGGGTCAAAAATATGTGGCTGATTGTTTTCCACGATGAGTCCAACAATCAGCCACACAAGGAAATCCATCTTGCTCCACTTCTACTGGAAGTAGTCATAATGTTGTGATGTTGTGTGTGTGTGTGGAGAGAGACAGGCATCCAGGAACCAACTGGAGCACCAAAATATTTATACACCCACATAGAATACTGATGTTGTGTTCCAAAATGTCTTACCTTTCCAGATCCATGGCCTCTTCCTGTTTTTGCTCAAGATTAACTCCAGCTGGTAGTTTCTCTGTGCCAATACAATTTTTTTTTTTTTGATGGTAATTATAGGACTAAACAATAGAGCACAAGAAGTTCAAAGCAGATCTAAGAAAGAGGGATGTAGATTTTAAAAAGTCACATTCTTTGGCCCACTTCTTAACAAGTGCATATTCTACTATCAGCTAAAAGAATCGTATAAAAGTACAAATTCACTTGAAGGCAAAACGTTATGCTTTTCAGTCACTGCAGGCCTGTATTTTAACCAGAGGTTCCCAACCCTGGTCCTGGACCTTCTGCTTTACATTGTAGTGTTTTTCTTGGTCCCAGTACTACACCTGATTCAAATAATTATCTGCTTCAAAGCTCTTCATGAATTGGAGTGGGTAAGACAGAGAAGGGAAAGTATTAAACTATACAGGACATGTTTGTGAACTTCTGGTATAGATGGGCAGGACCACCACTGGAATACACGAGAAGACAGTATTCCCATCAAGAGAATTGAGTTTGGGCCAATCCTGTGTTCAGATGATTCAGACGCTGGAGGCATAGAGCAAGAAGTGTAGGGAGAGTTCAGGAGGGGTGTACTCCTCCTGCAGGGGGCGTCTGGGGCCATCTGGAGACAAAAGTACTGTATTTATTAATTTATTCTTTTTTTTTAATATAAAAAGAAGAATTTGTGCATGTACTAACAGAATTTCTTAAGTTTTATTAATCATTCATGAGTACCTTACAATTTATTATTTAACAAGGTAAACAAGTTCTAATATCAACTCGAAATCAGTCATAAAAATCGTAGTCCAAACCATAATCACCAGGATACGGTCAAGGTTGTTACTTACACCGGTGCTCTTATGTGTACATTCACAGAATGCATTCATTGTGCATATAACAACCAAACCTTGGTGGTACGGGAACCAGTCTGCCCTGAAATGTCTCATTCGTAAATTGGTGTATTTCCAATAGATGCCGAACATTTTGACAGCTGTTAAATATTATTTACGACCAAGTTGTAGATTGTGGAACTTAAAACAAAACAAAGATTGGAAAAAAATTACTGTTGCAGCGCCAATAATTCCTTACGACAATCCAAAATCATTTGCGCCACTGTAACGCCAATTTAACTTAATGGAAACCCTGCTAGAAGACCAAGTTGAGTTTATACTTAAACTAGCTTTCCAGCTCTGGGGATTAAGAGGCTGCCAGCCAAGAAAAAAAGTCCCTGCATGAAAATCAACAAACTTGATTAAAGTTTGGCACTGACCACATGGGCACAGAGAGCCAAGACTCAAGAACACTACTAACTACTTAGCATGGTTGTGGCAGCATCATGCTCTGGGTCTGCTAATAGAAATACAAAAATAGATGCTCCAAAGAAAGGAGAATTTCATATTATATCCACACAGCAAATTTGAAACCTTCAGCTTTAGCACACTGAAAATAAATGTCCGGAAACATAATAGTATTGACACTGTGACCTTGAACAGTAGGTCAATGTTACTCACGCACAAACTCATCCTCGTGCACATATTAGCGAACAAGCATTGCAAGTTTGAAAGCCAAAATTTCAACACACGGTAAGTAAATCTCCAGAAAGCTAATATACAGATTTGCTTCCGTGACCTTGAAAACAAGCATAGCAAGTTTGAAAGCTCAGTGTCGGCACACAGCACGTAAATGTCTGGAGACTAATACATTCAGTGCGCCTGCCTTAACCGCTGTGCGGCCTGTTTCAGTTGCTCCTGCCTTTCCTGTACTTTTAATTGTTTTATTTATTTATTTATTATTTTATTGTTTATAACTAGCTTCCCTCTTGATATGTGGGTTGAGTTTTTTATATTTTATTGCTGTGGAACATTTTGTACTCAATGTCCTCCAGGATCAATAAAAAGTCTTCTGCTTCTGATAAAGTGTAATGGATGGACCCATTCCTATAACTCCTGAGTCACTTTGTGGGCAGGACCTTCAAAAGTGTATGAAATGATTAGGAGGACAACTAGTAAACAATTCTTTACCATAATTTCAAACCCTCAGAAACTTGAATGTAATATCCTACAGGACAATGACCCCCCAAATACACATCAAGGCTGAACAAAATACATCACATTTTGTCAAACATTTAAACTAAAGCCACCCTGTGATGGCCTGATGAGCTGTCCAGGGTGTGCCCCGCCCACGCCAGCCTCCCCGCAACCTTAATTTTATGGCAAAGCAGCTTAGAAAATGAATGAATGAATTAAAGCCAATGTATTCACCTTGATGGCTTCATTTCAGACTCACTGAAGTGTATAGAGGCTCAATAACTCGAGTTCAGATTGCAGACAGGGTGGAATTCTGGTGTGATTTTGGATATAAAGGATATCTGCAAGTGTGAAGGGGAATGTTTACAAGGCAGTTATGAGCCAGTTATGCTGCATGGTTTGGAGACAATGAACGCTGACAAAAAGGCAGGACGTGGCAAAGATGAAGATGCTGCAATCTTCTCTGGAAGTGATAAGAATGGACAGAATTGGAAATGAACATGTTTGAGAGACAGGTGTGAGTGTTTGTGGATAAAGTGAGTGTGTCTAGACTGAGTAAGGTTTGAGCATGTGCAGAGGAATGGAATTGCCTGGTAGGATAAGAGTAAAGCCAAAGATGAGATTTGCAGACGTAGTGAGGAAGGACATGTAGGTAAGTAAGTAGCATGACAAAAACGGATGCAGAAGACAGAAAAAGATGGAAAAAGATAATCGAACGTTTGAACCTTGAAACAGAAGAGCCGAAAGAAGAACAAACTGTGGGCAGCACTTGCAGTCCTGGGATATTGACTTAATCTATTAATCCTGCAAGGAAAATTTGGACTCTGCATTTAACTCCTCCAAAGAGATTGCTCTCTCTCTCTCTCTCTCTCTCTCTCTCTCGCACACACACACACACACACACACACACACTCAAAGAAGGGAAGGTGCTGCTTACTCCTCCTATTACCACCACACAAATTTCCTGCTGGTCTGAAAATCAAACCAGTGACCCTCTAAGAACTGACCACCACTGCTCAAATTTTTTTTTTATTATTTATTTGCCAGAAGGTTGGCAGTTCAAGGCCCAGTACCACCAAGATGCCTTAAGCCAGACCCTAAACCAGCTCAGTTCTCTAAATGAGATTTAAAAAAAACATAATAATAATGTAAGTTGCTTTGGATAGAGGCAATTGTCATCAACTGACATCATAAGAAGTATTGTACACATTCTTATGCCTTAGAGCCCAGTGACCCTAATATAATATAATATATGATGATAATGGTGCAGAAAATTATATATTGTTACAAAACTAATAAAGCTATGAAATAATTTTGAAACCATTATAAGTAGGTAAAAGCTGTAAATACTGAGTACGTACTATACAGTATTACAAAACAGGTTTTGTAACGTGATGTAATGATCACGTGTTATTTAGTTCGCGCAATAGACATTGTAAATAACTAGAGGGTACACTCCGTTTCAGATTTTCAGAAGTGCTGTGTGGTGGAAGAAGATATGAAAAGGAAGAGTTTAGAGTCAGAATGCTTGTGGTAAACTATATAAAAAAAAAGTATTCTAGTATATTTGCAGGATAAAATTTCACAAATAAGTAGTAATGACATGCATAGAAAGCCATATAAATCCACACTAAAAGAGAGTGCATTCACTTGAGCATAAGGATGGTACTGGTGTTTGTCACCATGTGCTTGTGGCCCATTATCATAAGGGTCAGTACTTACATGCAGATGCACTACAGTACAGTATATGGGTTTATGATAGGGAACATGATCTTATGTGTATGAAATGGACTCCTGCAACAATGCTGACTACATTGTACACATATCTTCTTCTTTTCCTTTCGGCTGTTCCCTTCAGGGGTCGCCACAGCAAATGATCTGCCTCCATCTCACTCTATCCTCTGCATCTTCTACTCTTACTCCAACGACCTTCATGTCCGCCTTCACCACATCCATAAATCTTCTCTTTGGTCTTCCTCTGGGCCTTCTGCCTGGTAGTTCCAACCTCAGCATCCTACTACCAATATACTCACTATCCCTCCTCTGTACATGTCCAAACCATCTCAATCTAGCCTCTCTGGCTTTGTCTCCAAAACATCTAATATGTGCGGTCACTCATATAGCAGTATTAAAACTACATGTACGTGAACATACAATGAAATACAGTACTTGTTCATTTGTCATTTGTGTGTAGAGATCTGTTCTATGAAATTATGATACAAATTTTAATTTATATTTATACTAACAAGTACCATCCACAAAACCAATATATGTGTATTATATATAACGGTGACATGCATTCAGGGGAGGAAAAGAAAAAAGTTAATTGTAAAATATAATAAATGTTCATTTTTGTCAGCTGGTATGCATTACAAATTATTTTACCCTTCAAATCCTTTTCCAAAAAGAATAGCAGAATTTCCATATGTCTCATTCAGAGACAGGGAGGAGCTGCGCGGTGAGGCGGCGCTTTGCTGTGCCGCTAACTGGATGATGGAATCCCTCATGCACTCTGTGCTGGTATGTGATGCAAATAGTGTGTCGTTGTCCCTCTATATATCGAAGATGAAATGCTTTCAAACACCCTGATTATATGCTTTTCCTTTTCATAATGTGGATAATCTATAAAATGTATTTCTGTAACATGTTTACACTGCAAATTAATCATAAAACCCAGTAAAAAGTTCCTTGGTGAGGCGAACACTACCCCTGACTCATGGCAGAGGGTGCTTGTGAGCCCACAGTTCTTGCGCTACCTACAATCTTCTTTGTTTGTTGTTTATATTTCCTTTACAATCCACCTTATCAAAATGGAAGATTATATTTCCAAGCTGAGAAAATTTGCAGATCTGGACCTTCAAACAAAAACAAGAGGTTTTAAAAGGTTCTAAAGGAAGACTAACAAAGTTGGAAGAAATTGGAACCTCAAATGAAATATGCATCACAAGTTTGTGTAAAGAATGCTGATATGAGATATAAAACACAACTCATTGTCTGTTGTCAATCAAATGATGAATAATATACTCTTGAGTTAATTTGTATTTGTAAATCTGACTCAAAAAGACTCAGTGCCTCACATGCTGTCAACCTCACCACGTCACTGATATATATATAAACAGTTTGATCAGACCTTATAAATGTAAACAAGAGTATTCTCTTCTGCTTTTCCCCTTTCAGGGGTCACCTCAGCGAATCATCTGCCTCCATCTTCATGGAAGTCATATTAATGATTTAGCATAGGTTTTTATGTTGGATGCCCTTCCTGACATAACCCTTTAGCAAGGGGCAGAAACACACTGACGGCTTTGCAGCTACTCTTGACGAAAGACAGCAATTGTTCTTTTACATGAAACTCTCACCATAGACAGTGAGAGACATGGCCCGCCTTTGATAGCCCACTTAGCTGCAGTGGGGGGACAGTGACAACCTCGTGGAGACTCGAACCCCCAACCCTAGGATCAGCGATCCAGTACCTTTACCACCTAGCTACCACTGCCCTAAAACAAGAGTATACTCTCATGACTGGAAAATGCATTGCTTTTCTTTATCTGTTGTATTTCAAGAATAAATTTATAAAAAATATGCTGCAGTATTTTTTTTAAATAAACAACATTAAAATATACAGCATTATTGGAATAAAAATGTTTGCATACTGCAAATAGCATGATTTTATGTTGGATAATTACATTGGTTTTAATTAATACATACCATGTGTTTATTCTTGACAATGTCTTCTATAACAATAAAAACAAACACACTAAATTGATATAATGTTAGGTGCCAAATAAACACACAGATCGTTTTTAATTGGCATTTAAACAGTTTCTTTATGCTACTTCCCCCACTGTTTCTGTATCAAAACGCACAAAGAACACTCTCCAAGATGGCGTCATGTTGACATCGCGAGATCTTTGAACGACCGGTCTATCGTTTTATCAGGCCATGCAGTCAAAGCGCATGCGCACTGAACCCCGGCAAGTCACACAGACACGCCGATAGAATTAACGCAATGCTTGGATTATCTCAACAGGACATGATAAACTAAGTGGCTTTTGGACCTAAAACAATGTTTTTATGATGGATTCAGCCTTGATGAGCAAGCGGGGCGACTCCAGAGAATATCAGGTAGCTATAAAACCTTCTGACTGAAAAGAATGTTAAATAACTTTGAGTTGCTTTATGTAATGTTTTCATAACAAAGACACGTCAGGGACTCAGAAGCGCGTAGCTGTACGTATTTGTTTTGCATTTATTAATGTATGGGCGAATATAATGTCATCATGTAAACAGCGACATTACAGCAGTGTTTACTATTAAATATATTTACTGTGGCTGCTGAATTATTTGAGTCGTATACACCTAGTCCACTAGTTGTGTCAGATTAGTCGTATAATTATCGATAAAATTATTTTTTCTAATTTATTCGATATTTTATTCCCATTTTTATTTTGTTAGCACAACCTCGATTGTTTTAAATGTGCTATATAAATAAAGTTGGCTTGATTTGACTACGAGCTCAGTCACTCACTCATTTGCTGAACATTGATTCATTGATTGGTTGATTTTACTCTATTTGATTTAAAATATTCGCAAATAATACTCATTCACATAGTGAAATATATCAGTCAAAAATAATTTATACCATACAATAGTTTATAATTTTGGGTTTTTTTAAATGACATAAAAAGCAAAAATTATTTGTACAAAGCTTACACCAATATATTACTAATAAATAAAGTAAAATGATAAATTATTTGCATTGCTGATATAGAAAACCAAAATAAAATATAAAGTATATAAAAAAAAATAAGACTAAACAAGAACAAGTATTCTTCTTCTTTTACTTTCGGCTGCTCCCTTCAGGGGTCGCCACAGCAAATCATCCCACCCTGTCCTCCGCATCTTCTTTTCTGACTCCAACGAACTTCATGTCTTCCTTCACCACATCCATAAATCTCTTCTTTGGTCTTCCTCGAGGCCTTCTGCCTGGTAGTTCCAACCTCAGCATTCTACTGCCAATATACTCACTATCCCTCCTCTGTACATGTCCAAACCATCTCAATCTAGCCTCTCTGACTTTGTCTCCAAAACATCTTACGTGGGTTGTCCCTCTGATATACTCATTTCTGATCCTATCCATCCTCGTTACTCCCAGAGAGAACCTCAACATTTTCATCTCCGCTACCTCCAGCTCTGCCTCCTGCCTTTTCCTCAGCGCCACTGTTTCTAAGCCATACAACATCGCTGGCCTCACCACCATCTTGTACACTTTTCCCTTCATTCTTGCTGACACTCTCCTATCGCACATCACACCGGACAGTTTTCTCCAACCATTCCAACCTGCCTGCACACGCTTCTTCACCTCTTTTCCACACTCTCCATTGCTCTGGATTGTTGAGCCTAAGTACTTAAAATCCTCCACCTTCGTTATCTCTGCTCCCTGTAACGTCACCGTTCCTCCAAGAACAAGTATAGATAATATATAAAGTAAAAATTTGGTAACAACTAGTTATGCAAATGTAGAATAACAAATACAACAAAATAAATAAATAAATAAAACTACCCTGGACAAGTGTAGTTGAAATCAAGGATAGCCCATAAAGTTCGGTAAAACTTATTTCCAATTGGGTCCTGACAATTACAAAAATAGGTACATTAAAATGAGCTTATTTAAGTCAATAGATATCGTATAATACTGGTAAATACAAAAGTTACATGATAGTCACTTATTAAATTATGGAAATAGAAATGAAGACTAATACTCTTCTTTGGCTTTATTATCTAAATATTTTTTAATAGATTGGTCATATAGTTATAGATAAATTATTAATTCTAATTTTATTCGAAAATTTATTCCCTTTTTAATTTTGTTAGCACAACCTCAGTTGTTTTAAATGTGCTATATAAATAAAGTTCGCTTGATTTGACTACTAGCTCAATCACTCACTCATTTGCTGATCCGTAATCCTACTGTGGTCATGGGGAGAGTCGAGCCTATCTCAGCCAACATAGGGTGAAGGTGGGGTACACTTTTAACACCTCACCAGACCATCACCAGTCCATCTTGTTGTGAGAGAGATGTAGTAACCACTACATCACTGTGCCACTTGACAAAGACAGGATTTCCAATCATAAGTTTTTTAACACAACATTAAATGTTAACATTAAATTCGTTGCATGTCAATTAAAAAAAAAAACATAATTTTGCATAATAGACCACTACCATATAAAAACTAACAAATAAATAAAAAAAATGAAGGCTGAAGGCTGCTGGGGTTAGCTGTAAAAAAGAAAGGAAAATTTTCTGAAACATGGTGGCATGGTGATGTAATGTTTGGGATATCTGTCTCACAGCAAGTAGTTCCTGAGTTTGAGTCCCGGGCTCAATGAGGGTGTTTCTGTTTGGAGTTTGCATGTACTCCCCATGCTTACATGGGTTTCCTCCGGGTACTCTGGGTTACTTCCACAGTCCGCAGACATGCACATTAGGCTAATTGATTGTTCCATCTTGGTGTAGATGTGAGTGTGTGTGTGTGTGGGGGGTGGGGTGGGGTGGGGTGGGGGGGCTTTGATACCCCAGTTATCTGCACTCGGGGATTAACAATAACTACAAATACTAATTCATTAACAGAAAAATGTTACAAGCGTTAAAGCAGAAAAACAATTTATATATATATATATATATATATATATATACATACACACACATACAGTAGGCCCTTGACTAGTCGCGGTTTTGCACTCTCGGTTTGAGTATTCGCTGATTGCCGAGCAGCTTGCATGTGATTCAAATTCAGCCAATGGCTGTCCTCCTTCCTGCTGATTGGTTGAGATGATGTAATGCCTCTTTTTCCTCATTCGCGCACAAGTTGTCAATGAGCCTTTTTTTAGTGTGTTTTAATTTCCAGTTAAGTTTTATGATGCCACTCAAACGCCTGCTAAGCACCAGAAAAAGGTAATGACTTTGGATGACTCATCAGTTCATTTTCTGTAGCTGCTTAATCCTAATTTGGGTCGCGGGGAGGCTGGTGCCCATCCCAGACAACTTCGGGCGAGGGCAGAGTACACCCTGGACAGCTCGCCAGGCCATCGCAGGGCGGAAACACGCCTACTCTTGTCGAAAGTCAGCAATGACCACCATATGGTGGTCTATGAACACCATAGACAGTGAGAGACATGGCCCGCCTTTGTTAGCTGCACTGGGGGGGACAGTGACAACCTTGTGCAAAGTGGGACTCGAACCCCCAACCTTTGGATCAGCGATCCAGCGCCCTATACCACTAGACCACCACTGCCCCTACTTTGGACGACTCTTCTGAAGAAATAAGACTTTCTCCGGAAGAAACGACAGTTTCCTCTGAAGTGCCTGAAGAGGAATAATCATCTGAACTGTTGTAAAACACTCCACTATTAAAGTCTTTTTCAATTATTATTCCAGTACATGACCTAAGGTAATGTTTAAAATGTTTATGTGTTATATTTATTGACTGTGGTGTAGCATGTTTCTCATTTTGTTTTGTTTATCGAATTTATTACATTATGTCGTTTTGTTATGGTCTGTATTTTGGGGGACTTTGATTTTGGCGCTGTGCCTCTAACTAACTGATTACTCTCCACTTCGGCTGAGGGGTGTGGCTGAGTTGCTGGGTAGCACACACCTGAATTCACTATTCTCATTTACTCCCAATAAACAAAAGCATGCTCACCTCTGTGCCAGAGGGTTAACTCACATCACATCACCACTTCTTTGGTTTGTAACACTCTCTAACTCGCTCACTCTAAAATTCTGTTTGATGCCGGAGCATTTTAAGATGTGGAATTCAAAGCGCATTCCCTGCTTGACAGATCGGAGGTCCAAACTCATCTTTAACTTGATTCCTTGAGGGATCAGAGGTCCCGATGAACCGTGTTTTGCTCACATGCGCCACATTTATTAAACATTTACTGAATTGAACAATGTAAAAAAACTAAGCTAAAGAGCTAAGCCTCCTTCTCTCTCTTTCGCGCTCTCTCTCTCTCTCGCTCACTCACACACACACACACGCGCACACACACACAAAATACGCAGCTGACGGAACAATTCTGTTTAAATGGATGGGGTGTTTTATTTAAAGCGGAATTACAGTACCTGTTTGAAAGATCAGAGGTCCTCATTCAATCTTAACTTGCTTCCTTGAGAGATCGGAGGTCTTCTCTCACGGAGCACTCTGTTTTAATATGCTGCCGAAATAATCGCCTCCGTCACTGTATTTCCGCTTTAAGGTCTTCTTCTGGTTCAACATCGTCCCGATTGTAGAAGGGTTTCGGCGATCACGAAATATAACGCTGCATGATCAATCTCAAAAACAAGCCAACAGTCAACTCTCCTTCATGCGTGTGACAAACAGGAAGTTTGGGTAACGTTCAGCTGCATCATCCCTCCTAGCCAATGGGAGGCTAGCAGGGCAGGATGTTTGGAGACAGCCAATGAGAGAGCAACTTGCACATCATGTGAAATTTTGATTGGCGGGTTTGAAATTTGAATGGCGCATATGGCACTTTTCGTGAGAGGAGGTGGTTTTCCTATCCCGGGGACGAAAACTAAGGAAAATGATTTTTCGTAAGCCGGAATTTTCGTACCCAGGGGGTTTCGTAAGTAGGGGGCCATGTGTGTGTGTGTGTGTGTCTGCGTGTGTGTATGATATATATTGTGTGTGTGTGTGTGTGTGTATATGTATATATGTATAATATATATATATATATACACACACACACACAGTCGGCCCCCAATTTACCCCAGATTACGAAAAACATTTTCTTGAGTTTCCGTCCCGAAATACTAAACAACCCCCTCTTACAACGTGCCAATCAAAATTTCACAGGAGGGCGAGTTGCTGTCTCATTGGCTGTCTCTCAACATCCCACCGCGCTGGCCTCCCGGATAGAAACAGAAGGAATTTAGTTTAGTTTTTTAAGTTGTTTTAATTCAGTAAATGTTTAATAAATGTGGGCGCATTTGACCTTATCTAGCATCCTGATCCCTCAAGGAATCAAATTAAAGTTGAGTTTGTCAAGCAGGGAATGCGCTTTGAATTCACGTCTTGTGGGTGTGGCCCGCAGTGCTTGCACCAGAGAGACACAGAGAGAGAGAGAGACACAGAGAGAGAGAGAGAGAGACACACACACAGAGAGAGAGAGAGAGAGAGACACACACACACACACAGAGAGAGAGAGAGAGAGAGAGACACACACAGAGAGAGAGAGAGAGAGAGACACACACAGAGAGAGAGAGAGAGAGACACACAGAGAGAGAGAGAGAGACACACACAGAGACAGAGAGAGAGGGAGACAGAGAGAGACAGACAGACAGAGAGAGAGAGACAGAGAGAAGGAATAACGCTTTTGTTTTTGGTTTAATTTTTTAAGTTGATTTAATTCAGTAAATGGTCAAGCAGGGAATGCGCTTTGAATTCATGTCTTGTGGGCGTGGCCCGCAGCGCTCGACAGAGAGAGAGAGAGGAATAACGCTTTAGTTTTTAGTTTAGTTTTTTCAAGTTGTTTTAATTCAGTAAATGTGTAATAAATGTGGGTGTATTTGAGCTTATCTGGCATCCCGATTTCTCAAGGAATCAAATTAAAGTTCAGTTTGTCAAGCAGGGAATGCGCTTTGAATTCCACGTTTTGCGGGCGTGGCCTGCAGCGCGCGTGAGAGAGAAGGAGAGAGGGAGAGAGAGAGGTGTGTGTATGTTAATAAAAACGTTTAATAATTGTTTAATTAATAAATGTTAATAAAATGGTTTAATAAATAATTTTCTTTTACTTTTAACACACATTTCATACAAAATTGGTGTACTTTTAGCATTTTTAAAGGGTGTATGGGGTTTATCCAGTCCAAGGACTGGAGCCTTGGAACGAATTAGGCATTTAACATGTAAGATGATGATATATATATATATATATATATATATATATAGTAGGCCCTTGACATTTGCAGGGGTTCGGTTCAGGGCCCTCCCGCAAATCGAGATAATCCGCGAGTTCTGTACCTGGAAGTAAAACCCTATGTATCATGTCACATGTGCAAATGAGCAGCCGGAAGAAAAATACTATGGAGCTAAAATGTGTTTCTTAAACACATTCTATAGACAATCTTACTCATTAATTCAGTATTAATGTAGTAAAATGTAGGAATGAGTAAGAAAAACTTAATTTTTACTGTGATATTTATTGATCATAAAATATAAACATTATACAGCATGCATATAAAAACACCTTTCAATGCATTCTCTTTGAAAAACATACAGCACTGTAGTTTTCAAAAATGCCCACAGAGGAACGTATTGGATTAGGCATGAGATGACTAAATTCAGGTATTTATTTATATATATATATATATATATATATATATATATACACATACATACATACATACACACATCAGGAAAAGAAGATACAGGGATCCCTCCGTTTCCACGGTTAATTGGGATCTAGATCCCCACGCAACCATCGAAACCACGAAGTAGGAACACCCCCCTAAATGACGTATACGTACATGTATATGTGTATATAATATCAATAAATACATATTCAATGATATAAATGCTTATAATAACAAGTAAACGTTCGAAAAAAAACATAAGATGTAAATAAAATAGAAATACTCACATACAGATGGTATTGTATGAGAAGACGACGACACAGATACATACGCACGCGCAGATGCACATGCACACACAGATGCAATAATGCAAGTAATTTTGATGGGAGATTTTGCGGTTTTTGTTTTGTGTTGGTTTTTAGGGTTTTTTTTTTTTGCGTAATTGGTTTGTTTTTGTGGCATTTTCCTTCACTTTCCCCCATATTCTTCCTTCATTGCTTTATTTTTTAATTCGATGAATATTTATTTATTTATTTTTATTTTTAAAACTGCGATGCACAGAAGCCGCATGAATTGAGGCACTAAGTAGCGAGGGATATATATATATATATATAATATAAAATGTATGTATGTATGTATGTGTGCGTGTGTGTGTATGCACACGTACATTAAAGTAATATTTTTAAAAACTTTAAAGTAGTTCAGTGCATTACTTATACAGACGCTCCCTGACTTACATTTTTAATTGGTTGGCCAAACGTAGGTTGAAAGTGAACGTAAGTTGTTACAGTGACATATGACGCTCATACTGCACTATACATCATTTAAATACCATTACCGTATCTCATAAAACACCCCTAAATCAAGTATTATAAACATAACATTGTAAAATAATCTCAAATATATCAAATAATATTTACATTAATTTCAAATAAATTAAATTCAAGCAAAATAATTTCAAATAGATAAATTTTAATCAAATTCACTCATCAAATATCAAATACAGTATAAAATATAACCTTTTAACATTCTCTACGATGCGATCTTTCTGCTTGTAAATGGTTCCGCTGGTCGACGGATGGTCACATTAAAGAAAGCTGAGCCGTGTCACTTTACATGAAGCTTAAGACAGCCAATCAGCGCTTACAATATGTGAGGCGCTCAACACCGAAAGTAGTGTACAGGTTTGTGCTTGACACAAAGCGCGGATTATACGGACCTCCGGTCTTTCAAGTGAGCAAGGGCGCTGTTGAATACGCGTTGAGTACTCAGCCTGCACTGATGTGAATCACCAGCAGAGCAGACAGTTCTCTTTATTTTCTGGATTCAGGTTTTCATTCATTTTACAACTCTCTTTGCTTGTACCCAAAATTGACAACGTTTAAAAAAAGATCCACCATACCTTATTATTAACTTTTAAACATCGCGTGATGCTGGTAGGTTATGTATAAGTCCACATTTCCTTTTCTTCTGTATGACAGTCCTTGCTCACGAAGGTTCAGCGTGTGGACATGTTGGCTTTTTTCACCGGGGTTAAAGGTCATTGTGACGTAACATCGTCGACAGTCGGTTTTTTGACGCACGCATTTTCCACAAAGAGCACCAAATATTTGCTGGTTGTTTGCTACAATTTTCCCGTGTAAGAGCTTCTGCCGACTCTTCAATATCATCCTCCGAGTCATCACTTTCCTGGTCCGATTTCACTAAATGTGGATAGTCTTTCTTCAGTGGTTCATATAAATAACCTTCTAATCCTTCTATGACATTGTCTTCGTCCATGGTTTAAAAAAAAAAAAAAAAAACTACTATAATGTCTGTTTTTTTCCAAGTTTTCGTGAGCTTGTGTTGTTGTGTCAGCTATATAGCCTTAGGTTTACATTGCAATCTCGGCGTTCCGGTGGAGGCTTTGTCAACGATGTGACATCACAGAAAACGGGACGCTGCAAAACTCCTGTGCTCTGAAACTTGACATTAGTGAAGCCCTTAAATCGCTTAAAGCTGGTTTGTGAGAGAATATAATAAACGCCTTATAGGTGTTTTGTCACTAGCGATACACAATAAATCAAATTAGGTATATGAGCGCTTTCACTAGAGGTACCCTTGAACTGAGTATGCATGGTAGATTGTGCCGATCCGAGCAGATAGTTAATTCATCTCTGTGTATGAGACTTGCACCCATGCTAGTAGGCTTACGCTTCTGACCAACCATATTTGCTTAAGGTTACAAAAGTCCGCAAAACAGTGTAAACACAAAGATCACAGAGACGACGTCGTAACACAAGGGTAACACGGTATATAACTGATATATATATATATATATATATCTTCTTCTTTTCCTTTCGGCTGTTCCCTTCAGGGGTCGCCACAGCAAATGATCTGCCTCCATCTCTCCCTATCCTCTGCATCTTCTACTCTTACTCCAACGACCTTCATGTCCGCCTTCACCGCATCCATAAATCTTCTCTTTGGTCTTCCTCTTCCTCTGGGCCTTTTGCCTGGTAGTTCCAACCTCAGCATCCTACGACTAATATACTCACTATCCCTCCTCTGTACATGTCCAAACCATCTCAATCTAGCCTCTCTGACTTTGTCTCCAAAACATCTAACATGTGCTGTCCCTCTGATGTACTCATTTCTGATCCTATCCATCCTCGTTACTCCCAAAGAGAACCTCAACATTTTCATCTCTGCTACCTCCAACTCTGACTCCTGTCTTTTCCCCAGGGCCACTGTCTCTAAACCATACAACATTGCTGGCCTCATCACCGTCTTGTACACTTTTCCCTTCATTCTTGCCGATACTCTCCTGTCACACATCACACCGGATACTTTTCTCCATCCATTCCAACCTGCCTGCACGCGCTTCTTCACCTCTTTTCCACACTCTCCATTGCTCTGGATTGTTGAGCCTAAGTATTTAAAATCCTCCACCTTCTTTATCTCTGCCCCCTGTAACCTTGTCGTTCATACACATGTATTCTGTCTTACTAAGACGAACCTTCAATCCCCTCCTTTCCAGGGCATACCTCCACCTCTCTAGATTTTCCTCCACTTGGTCTCTGCTCTCACTACAGATCACGATGTCATCTGCAAACATCATAGTCCATGGAGATTCTTGTCTAACCTCGTCTGTTAGCCTGTCCATCACCATAGCAAACAAGAAGGGGCTGAGAGCTGACCCTTGATGCAGTCCCACCTCCACCTTGAACTCTTCTGTCACACCGACAGCACACCTCACCACTGTCTTACATCTCTCATACATGTCCTGCACCACTCTAACATACTTCTCTGTCACTCCAGACTTCCTCATACAATACCACAGTTCTTCTCTCGGCACCCTGTCATATGCTTTCTCCAGATCCACAAAGGCACAATGCAGCTCCTTCTGAGCTTCTCTGTACTTCTCTATTAACATCCTCAAAGCAAACACTGCATCTGTGGTGCTCTTTCTTGGCATGAAACCAAACTGTTGTTCACAAATGCTGACCTCTGCTCTTAGTCTTGCTTCCACTATTCTTTCCCATAGCTTCATTGTATGGCTCATCAACTTTATGCCTCTGTAGTTGCCACAACTCTGTACATCTCCCTTGTTCTTAAAAATGGGCACAAGCACACTTCTCCTCCATTCCTCTGGCATCTGCTCACTTTCTAAGACCTTGTTGAATATTCTTGTCAGAAAATCTACTGCTACCTCCCCTAGACACTTCCATACCTCAACTGGTATGTCATCAGGGCCAACTGCCTTTCCACTCTTCATCCTCTTCAATGCCCTCCTCACTTCTCCTTTACTAATCTTTGATACTTCCTGCTCCTCAACGGTCACCCCTTCTACTCTTTTTTTTCTCTCTTATTTTCCTCATTCATCAGCTCTTCAAAGTACTCTTTC
Organism: Plotosus lineatus; assembly: GCA_024760905.1. NCBI lineage: Eukaryota > Metazoa > Chordata > Actinopteri > Siluriformes > Plotosidae > Plotosus > Plotosus lineatus. The sequence continues at coordinate 81,497,509 of CM045728.1, read as the reverse complement.
CATCTTCCCAGCACACTTCTGTCATCAGTCAATACATTTCCCTCTCTGTCCTTAATCACTCTAACTTGCTGCACGTCTTTCCCATCTCTATTTCTCTGCTGTGCTAACCCGTATAGATCATTTTCTCCCTCCTTACTGTTCAACCTATCATACAAGTCATCATACGCCCTCTGTTTGGCCTTTGACACCACTACCTTCGCCTTACGCTGTGTCTCCCTGTACTCCTGTTTACTCTCTTCGGTCCTCTCAATGTCCCACTTCTTCTTGGCTAACCTCTTCTTTTGTACACACGCCTGCACTTCCTCATTCCACCACCAAGTTTCCTTATCTACTTTCCTTCCAGAGGACACACCAAGTACTCTCCTACCGGTCTCCCTGATCACATTGGCTGTGGTTGTCCAGTCCTCTGGAAGCACTTCCTGACCACCCAAAGCCTGTTTCAACTCCTCCTTGAAGACAACACGACACTCTTCCTTTTTCAGCTTCCACCACTTTGTCTTCTGCTCTGCCTTTGCCTTTTTCACCTTTCTCACCATCAGTGTCATCCTGCACACCACCATCCTATGCTGTTTGGCAACACTCTCACCCACTACTACTTTGCAGTCACTGACTTCCTTCAAATTACATCGCCTACACAAGATGTAGTCTAACTGTGTGCTCTTACCTCCGCTTTCAGAAGTCACCCTATGCTTCTGTTTCTTCTTGAAGAAAGTATTCACCACAGCCATTTCCATCCTTTTTGCAAAATCAATCAACATCTGTCCTTCTGTGTTCCTGTCCTGGATACCAAACCTGCCCATCACTTCCTCGTCCCCTCTGTTGCCTGCACCAACATGTCCATTGAAGTCTGCTCCAATGACCACTCTTTCACCTCTGGGGGTACTCTGCATCACTTCATCTAACTCACTCCAGAATCTCTCCTTCTCTTTTAGCTTACATCCTGCCTGTGGGGCATAAGCACTAACAACATTGACCATCACGCCTTCAATTTCTAACTTGAGACTCATCACTCTGTCTGACACTCTTTTCACTTCTAGAACATTCCTGGCAAACTCCTCCTTCAAGATGACTCCTGCTCCATTTCTCTTCCCATCCACACCATGAAAAAACAGCTTAACCCCTGCTCCTAAGCTTCTAGCCTCGCTACCTTTCCACCTTGTCTCCTGAACACACAGTATGTCCACCTTCCTCCTCTGCATCATGTCAGCCAGCTCCCTATCTTTTCCTTGCATAGTTCCAACATTCAAAGTCCCTACTCTCAGTCCTAGACTCATGCCTTTCCTCTTCTCTCTCTGGCAACGGACACACCTCCCGCCTCTCTGTTTTCGACCAACAGTCGTCCAATTTCCATCAGCACCCTGTTGGTTGACAGCACTGATGGCGGTCGTTGTTAACCCGGGCCTCGACCGATCCGGTATGAGTTCTGTATTGACCATTTGCATTTTTAAATGTGGCAGAAGTTTTACACCGGATGCCCTTCCTGTTGCAACCCTCTGCATTTATCCGGGCTTGGGACCGGCATAAGGGGGAGAGACACTGGTTAGTGCCCCCCCCCCCGCCTCATGGCTGCATTATTTATATATATATATATATATATATATATATATATATATATATATATATATATATATATATATATATATATAAATAAATAAAGGATTAGGACAAAGACTTTCTATTGAAACTCCATTTATCACTACAGATCTGTTTCGAGGGGTGGTGAAACCATCCTCTCTCTTCAGGTGATTTTCGAAGAATGATAACCTTATCATTCTTCTATAATCACCCGAAGAGAGAGGATGGTTTCACCAACCCTCGAAACAGATCTGTAGTGATAAATGGAGTTTCAAGAGAAAGTCTTTGTCCTGTCCTTTTATTTTTATTGTTATTTGCTCTACCAAAAAGTATTGAGCACTCTCCTACGGAAGGATCTACTCAGAAAATTCTTTCTCTCTCTCGCTCTCTCTCTCTCTCTCTATCTATCTATCTATCTATCTATCTCTCTCTCTCTCTCTCTATCTCTCTATCTCTCTCTCTATCTATCTCTCTATAAATAAAAAACCAAGTGTATATATAACTGAACTGGGAAGGAGGGGCACGTTCAGTCTGTCGTCTGTAAACAATGGATGCAGCGTCATGATGTCAGCGCACTACATAGATATGTCTAAACTTAAAATTTGACAAATTTTTATTTTTTTGAAAAAAAAAAAAGTAAAAACGAATGAACGTAAGTCGGGGACCGTCCCCATTATTTTATTAATGAACTAGAATACTATGTCGGTACGTTAGTTTAGCCTGAAATTAACTCTTTTCATGGGTACTTGCACGTTACTGTCATTAGTTGATTTGCTGAAGAATCTTCACAGAAGACACGTTGAGCTGATGTGCACTGGACGTTCCCGCTGAGGAGAATTTCTAAGGGGTCAGATGTGGTTTCCGGTGTCAAGCATGCTGAGAAAAGCTTAGAAATGGGCTGATGCACGCAGTGCATGTATGTTTGGGGAAAAAATTAAATGTTCAATCTAGTTGTCAGGGTTATGGATGCTAAGAAAATGTGTAGCATTTCTCACCAACCTGCTGACACTATACAGAAATGATTATTAAAGAAAATCTATACAGAAATCTATAAGCTTTGTCGCTGGCTTATGTTCAAGACAGTGGTTTTCAACCCTGGTCCTGGAGATCTACCTTCTTGCAATTTTTTCTCCACCCATTATCATGCACACCTCAGTACCTGATGGAAGAAGTTGGTGAACAGGTCAAAGAGGTGTGTTAGATTTTTGGTCAGAGATAAAACCTGCTGGAAGCTAGTTTTCCAGGACCAGGGATTGGAGACAACTGGTCAAAGACATCCATGTAACTACATATTCACATGACCCAGTTAATTTCTGGCTCATGATGTGGCATCTAAAGTTCGTTAGCTGATGTTTTTTTTCTCGGCTCACTCACTCATTTACCGAATCGCTTAATCCTACTCGTGTTGGGAGGAGGCTGGAGCTAATCTCAGCTCACGCCGGGCGAAACTGGGGTACACACTGAATGGCTTGCCAGATCATCTCAATGCCCACACACACACACACACACACACACACACACACAATTAATCATTCACACTCACAACTATGGGTAATTTGGACCCAACCAGCTGTTACAACGTGCATGTCTTTGGACTGTGTGATGAAACTTGAGTCCCCAAAGGAAACCCATTCAAGTGCAAGGAGAACAGGCAACCTTCACATAGAAAATGCTGGAGGCTGGTACTCAACCCCAGGACCTTCTTGCTGTAATGCAGACATGCTACCCACTAAGCCACCATGCTAGACAAAGTTTTTTTCTGTTCCCATATAAAGTATCTCTCGGCTAAGATGGCCTTAACTTCCATTTTTTTAGTTGCCTCGTAAAAATTATGTAACCACCTTCCACATTTAAAAAAAAATCACAAGTTCACAGTTTCAGACGTGACTGCAGTGAAGTACTAAAACAAATCAAAGTTCACAGACTTTCAGAATGTTCTGAGAGTATGATTAGATGTAAACCATTATTATCTGCTTTATTGCTCTCCCACCATATTCCTACAGTCAGAGATCCTGTATTAGCCAGTTTAAAAGTTCGCATGGATTACTGAAAACGTAGGTGAGGTCTGTTGAGTTTTTACTCCCGATCCTAGTGACTTCAGAGTCAGAGTTTATCTTGGCTTCTGTAGTATGACGTGATTAGAAGTTCAACTTCTCCTGGATGGGACACTAGTACATCACAGGTTACCGTTCCATTATTTTTACTGATAGCTATTTATAGTGCTGAGTGCACAGAGGCAGAGTTGTGGTCCAGGGGTCTTAGCATGGAGGGGGTCGAACAGGGGATTCAAACCCACAACCAGTCGATCATGAGCCCAGCACCTTAGCCTCTACACCACCAGCCCTACAGCTACTGAAAATAGTGATTTGTGTGGGTTTTTTTTTTTTTTATTGTTTTGTTTTTTGTTTTTTTTTCCAGAATGGGCACAGCAACATGGATTCAAAAAGTATCGATGATGAGCCACTTCTCAGAGAAAACAAAAAGCGTTTTGTGATCTTTCCCATCCAGTATCCCGACATGTGGAAAATGTACAAGCAAGCCCAGGCCTCGTTCTGGACAGTTGAAGAGGTTGTGATTAAATTTATTCTATATAACAGTTATTACACTTTACTAACAACTCTGACTGCTGTGTGAGGCAACAGGCATTGTATAAAGGTAAGGAAAAGCTAAAGTCTGTTGGGCTTTTTATACCCGAGCCTAGTAGCATTGTATGAGGTGGAATATAATTGGTGAAGTGCCATCATAAGAAAGGAATCAATGACAGGGTGGTGTGACGCAGTAAGTATTTGAGTGTTTTCGTAAGCGAAAGAGTGTTCACCTGACACCACTTGCATACGATAGTGGGTTGCTTTTGTGTGTTTATGCAACAGGGTTACATAATACTGAACTCATTTGTCCTAAAAAAAAAAAACATGAGAAACATTTTGTAATCTAATATCTTTAATGACGTTCATTAAAATATTTCATCATTTCTGATGTTTTTTTTATAGGTGGATTTATCAAAGGATCTCGCGCACTGGGAAACATTGAAGACTGACGAGAAACACTTTATATCCCATGTCTTGGCTTTCTTTGCAGCAAGTGATGGCATTGTCAATGAAAACTTGGTAAACCTCTCTTATGTGTGAATTCTACAATCACATTCAGCCATTTTACCATCCCTGTTATCCTGAGTAATGTATCTGATGTCCCCCACAAAGACGCTACCAAGAACGTTGAAGTACTTTCATCTTACACTCCCACAACACTGACTGCTAATTAATTTCTGCATCGAATACAAATCTCTTCTCATGTTGATGTTTAAATCTCTGAATCCCATAAGGTCAAATAGTTCATCCTGAGCACTTGGTTCAGCCCCAGCTGACCTACTGTTGGTCCTGAGAATTCAGCCCAGCTCAGACAATAGACATTTTTGTAAGCTAATGCAGGCCAAAAAAAGGCAAAAATAATCAAATTATTATTTGTTTACATGAGTTTAATAATAGTAATTATTTCAACCCTTTTTCCACCAACAAAGTGGCTTGGGAGCTACAAGAATTGGTTCTGTCCATTCCACTTTAGTTTGTGGACGTTTACTTGCTGTGTGCTGAAGCTTGGGCTTTTAAACCTGGTATGCCGCTTCACAACTACAAGTGATATGAAGAGTTTGTGTGTGAGTGAGCTTCACCTACTTTTCAGGGTCACAGAGTCAAAGTTATGTACAGGGATCCCTCACTTTCCATGGTTAATGGGACCGAGATCCTCCGCGACCACCGAACTCCGCGAAGTAGGATCACCCCCCTTGACTCACATATACGTACATGTATGTGTGTATATAATATCAAGAAATACATATTCAACACAAAAATGCATATAATAACAATTAAACATTAAAAAATAATGCATAAGATGTAAATAAAATATAAATACACACACATCCAGTCGTGTGTGTGCACAAACTCTGATGCGCACCTTACAAAAATGTAAGTAGTTTTGATTGGAGGTTTTGGGTTGTTTTTTGTTTTGTTTGTTTTTGAGGGTTTTTTTTGTTGGCTTTTTTTTTTTTTTGTATAATTGGGCTTGTTTTTGTGGCATTTTCCTTAACTTTTTCCTCTATTCTGCCTTAATTTCCTTATTTTTTTTAATTCGGTGAAATTTTTTTTTTTTTTTTTTAAACTGCGATGCACTGAAGCCGCCATGAATTGAAGCACGAAGTAGCGAGGGATCCCTGTACAATATTAGGTTTCGGGACATTTACTTGCCGTGTGCTGAAGCTGGGGCTTTCAAATTTGCTATACTTGTCCTATATTGGCATCTGATAAAATTGGCCTTTCAACATTAGCGTCTGGATCCCTGTGGCCTATTTTTTTTATTATTCTTCAGTTACCTTTAAAATGTGGAATTTTTTTTTTTTTTTTTTTTTTTTTTTTTTTTTTGGGTCACCCTTTTTTGGGTATTTCTTGTTTGCCGATGTGATTCTGTCCTGAACTTGGCCTGGATCTGTTTGTGCAGGTGCAGAGGTTCAGTCAGGAGGTGCAGGTACCAGAGGCTCGCTCTTTCTATGGCTTTCAGATCCTCATTGAGAACGTGCATTCAGAGATGTACAGCCTGCTGATTAACACATACATCAGGGATCTTAAGCAGAGGTGTGTGGCCGTCAGAGGGACCATTGGGGAATTACTGTTCACAACTTGTGCTGTAAATAAATGTTTAAATGGAGGATGCAGGTGCAGCCGTTTTCAGTTCAGTGCTCATTGAGGTTAACTCTTTTACATAACAGTTTTATAGAATGTGGTTTACCGTAAACCATAACAAAAACTGCAAGTATCTTTAAAAATACAAACAAACAAAAAATAATAGTGTAATCTGTAGTCTGTATATGGCTCATTATTAGATCTTGGGTACATTCTGGGAGACATTAATAAAAATTTTAAAACCATAAATGCAATCAAAATTCTTCTCAATTTACAATGCTAAAGAAAACAATTGTTCCTCAAAATATAATATTATTTACAGAATAAATTCTAAAGCCTCTTTAAATGAATGTCACGTGACATTGACGGACACGACACGATAAAATTAAGGAAGTCGGAAAATTGTTCACTGAGCATGTGCAGAAGTAATAAATATTCATGAGACTCAGTCTTAGACTCAGGTTTTTCCACTTATGTGTGAACCAATTTATAAATGAACGTGGTATGTAATTGGTTTGACAGATATTTCACCTGTGTTTTATTCATGTCGGGATCTGCATGGATTATTTAGGGAAATTCTTTTATTGAGTACAACCAATGTGACCTACTTTCCAAATTAGCAAAACCAGGTACAGATATTTGCCGTTATGTACATCATATAAACCAAGATATAAATATGAATCTTCACAGACATTATGTTCAGAGGCCCATCTCATTAAAAAGGCTAAGTTTTGGTGTCAATATGATCTAAATCACACATTAAGCATCCCTTTCACACTCCACAATTATTTATTTTTAATCAAAAACCATAGTATGCATTTGTAATAGTTATAACTGTATGTGAAGCGAGAAACTGAACTTGACCATAAATGTCCAACTTCCATGCCGTAAAATCTGCAATGTTGGTATGAATAAAGTAAAAATGAACGTGGTGGCACTTTGTAATACAGTATACTAATATTGTCTTTACTATTATTTTGGCTAACAGTTATTAGGTTGGACATACAAAACATTGCATGAAAACATTTTTTACATTTTAATTTTTAATATTACTTGTGCAAATGTCTCCAAGTGCAAATAAAGCCCTTTAGGTTAATAGGGTGTTGCAGGGGCAATGGTGGCCTGGTGGTATAGGGCGCTGGATCACCGATCCTAAGGTTGGGGGTTCAAGTCCCACTCTCCACAAGGTTGTCACTGTCCCCCCAGTGCAGCTAACTGGGTTATCAAAGGCCGGCCATGTCTCTGACTGTCTATGGTGAGAGGCATGTAAAAGAACCATTGCTGACTTTCGTAAAGAGTAGTGGCAAAGCTGTCAGCGTTTCTCTCCCTTCCTAAAGGGTTGTGTCAGGAAGGGCATCCGATGTAAAAAAAAAAAAAAAAAAAAACTATGCCAAAAATAAAAACGTGCGAATCATTCGCTGTGGCGACCCCTGAGAAAGGTAGAAAGCCGAAAGGGAATCTCTCCGGTTAATCGGGTGTTGTGAATTGCCCCGAGGTGTGAGTATGAGTGTGAATACTTGTGTGTGTGTGTGTGTGTGTGTGTGTGTTGCTTTGTAATGGGCTGGGGAGCAGTTCAAGGCGAACCCCGCCTTCACCCAGAGCCAGCTGGGATAGGCTCCAGCCTCCCAGCAATCCCAGTAGGATAAAGCAATTGGTCAAATGAGTAAATGAATGGATTCCCTTTTTTTGTTTTTCTCCACCGCTTTTGTGTTATTACAAATATGAAATCCACGTCTGTCTCTTAACTGTGTATTAATAAACATCATAAAATAATATTCTTAGGACTATTTTATACTGATACAATAATTGGTAGTATGTTTTTCTAAAGTCCTGTCTCTTTTTTTCAGAGACCATTTATTTAATGCCATTGAAACCTTGCCTTATGTGAAAAGAAAAGCTGAGTGGGCTCTGCAGTGGATTTCTGACACAAACTCTACTTTTGGAAAGTTGCACATTTTCTTGAATTTTACACTGTCCTTCTGTGTGTATTATCTGTCAAGCCATACATTAATTTACTATTATATTACTTATTAAACAGGGTTGTGGATAAAACTGGAGCTAATCAGAGCTGATTGTGGACAAGAAGTGTTGAACACTGAACTGGTCACTTAGTCTATTACAAGTTGAATCTGTATGAACTAATGATATAAATAAATAATTTTAACGCTCATTGTGGGAGGTTGTGGAGCTGGTGGCGTAGTGGTTAGGGTGATCGGGAGGTTGTGTGTTCAAATCCCAGTTAGACTCTCACTGTGCTAAGACCCCTAGGCAAGGTCTTAACCACAAGTGTGCCTCTGTTCATCCAGCAGTATTAATGGGGACCAGTAAAAATATACTGGGACGGCAACCTGTGATGGACTAGCGTCCCATCCAGGAGGAGTTGAACTCCTGGTCGCTTCACGCCATGGAAACCGGGGATAAGCACCGGCCTGATGAGCCACCATGGCTTGGGTGTTAAAAAAAAAAAAAAGGGACTTTACTTTTTATTGTGGGAGGGTGGCTCGATAGTTAACCTTACAACAATGAGGTTGTTCAATGAGGTTCAAATCTCGGTCAAGGGCCTTTCGGTATCAAGTTTGCAGGTTTCATCCAAGTGTTGAAGTTTCCTTTTACAGTCCAAAAGCATGCTTACTGGATACTCTAAATTTCTCAGGGGCATGAATTTGGGTGTAAAATGGTTGTTTGTGTCTGTTAGTCCTGCCTGCTATATGTAGGTGACCTTTTTAGGATATACCCCACCTTTCAAATTCAGCTGGGATTCGCTCCAGCTCCCCTTTATCCCAATACATGTAGCAACATAATCTTTACACACAGTAATGATAATCCATCCATGATAATAATTATTGTTTTAAATTATCTATGTACATTCTCCATGGTTTCTTGTGAACGTTTCATTTCCATGTCTTTTTTCAAACTTGCCATATTTTTGACTGGATCTTTTTTCTGAAATATAACTTGATGTACTTTTTGTTTTCAGGAGAGAGATTAGTAGCATTTGCAGCAGTAGAGGGAATCTTTTTCTCAGGATCATTTGCTGCCATCTTCTGGCTAAAGAAACGAGGCTTGATGCCTGGGCTCACCTACTCCAATGAGCTGATCAGCAGAGATGAGGTAAATACGAGTTTAACCAGCCAACATACAGTAAGGTATATTCCTGTGGACAAAAAAAAAAAAAAAAACATTTAATTCTAGGTTGTTCTAACCATATCATCTTACATTCCCAGGGTTTGCACTGTAATTTTGCCTGCCTCTTGTACAGCCATCTAGTGAAAAAGCCATCAGCTGACAGAGTAAAGTTTATCATCACTAAAGCTGTTAGCATTGAACAGGTCAGAGCAATCTGAGCACAGCTTCTTGTAATAGTGTTGTTTATTTTTTTGTATAAAAATTACACAAATTTCAACAACTTTTTTTTTTTTTTTTGTCTGCAGGAATTTCTGACCGAGGCTTTACCAGTTGACCTGATTGGGATTAACAGTGTTTTGATGAACCAATACATTGAGTTTGTGGCTGACCGGTTATTAACAGACTTGGGAATATCCAAAGTCAGTAAAATAAATAAATAAACCTGAATAGTGTATATTGTTACCACTTACCTTGGGTTTACATTGGAGCCATGATTTTTTTTTTTATCACGGAGCACAACAATTTCAGCACGATTGTGGTATAAAAAGGCAGCAGACTGATTCCAGTAAATGAAACTTGAAGGAATCATGTTTCTAAGTTCATCAAGATCCCCTACAGTGGCACTTCAATGTCTGTTAAGGTGTGATAAGCTCAACTGTGCTCTACTATGATTCCTACCTTATATCAGCATTGGCGTCAAATAGTTAGATTTCACTCAGCTTCCTTGAAATCATCACAATTCAATCCCAGGCTTCCCAACACTCATCATGATTCCCTCAAATTGTAGCGATCATGGACATCATGGCCCCAGTGTAAAGCCAGGTTTAGTGTCTTAGAGAACTGGCTTTATTTTATTCAGGAATTGAATTTCAAGTTCAAATTCTGCTTTATTCTCTAAAAGGTATATGAGAGGGAAAATCCATTCGATTTCATGGAGTTCATCTCACTTGAAGGAAAAACCAACTTCTTTGAGAAGCGTGTAGCTGAGTATCAACGATTCGGAGTGATGTCAAATACAGTGGACTGTGAATTCACACTGGATGCAGATTTTTAACATTTTAAACGGTTACAAATAATATACTGTTACTGGTAACTACGTTCTACCACAAATAATGTACAGTACCTGTGGGAAAAAAAGTATTTTACACTTTTACAACTAAAAGTATAATAAATCTGTGGCTGCATTTAATTTCCGTTTTATTTGATAATGTGTAGACTGATAAAATGTATTAATATGTGATGATAATGCTGCGGTCTTCATATATCTCAGAGTGACTTGTCTTATCTAATGCTATCCTCATGGTTGAGAGTCAGTGACTATTCTCAGAGTTCTCCTGTCAGATGTTTTAAAGGGTAGGTTGCCAGACCTTTCCCCCAACCCTCCACTTCATCTGGAATTCCCAGTCCCTATATCCTAGTTTGAACCAGGATTGACCTAATTTAGCTTCCAAGATGAGATGGGGTTGGTCGTAACTGTGTGACTGAAGGGCCTTGACTGACTAATGAAAAATAAATGTTTTGTTTTTTGAATGTTACATATTTAGGAAATCTGACATCAGGATATTACCTCCATGTTATTTCACTTGAACTGTTTTATTTTTAAAAAGGTCTAAGCTGAAAATATTGTAAGTTCAGAATCACTTGTGGATGTTTACACGTTGTAGTCAACAAGCTCTTACAAAACGTGAAATATAGATTTCTAATAAAAATAAAATCTGATTGTAAATTCCCCTTGCTTGGTTTTATTACAGTGATTGCTTCAAATTTGTGTACAGTATCTGTCTCAATTTTTTGCACAACATATATAAATATTATCAGGGGCCGGTGGTGTAGTGGTTAGGGTGCTGCGCTCATGATCGGGAGGTTGTGTGTTCAAATCCCAGTTAGACCCCCACTGTGCTAAGACTCCTGGGCAAGGTCTTAACCACAAGTGTGCCTCTGTTCACCCAGCAGTATAAATGGGTACCAGTAAAAATATACTGGGGAAGTAACCTGCGATGCACTAGCGTCCAATCCAGGAGGAGCCACTAGGCTTGGGGGTAAAAAGCCCAGAGGACTTTACCTTACCTTAATAAATATTAGCAATAAAAATGTTTGCCTCACAGTAAGATAGCCCTGGGTTCGATTTCATGGTTCAGGTGTTGCTCTGTGGAGTTTGCATGTTCTCTCTGCGTTTGTGTGGGCTTTCTCTGGGTACTTTGGTTTCCTTCTACAGTCCAAAAACAAGTGGGCATGATCTGATTTGGCTGTTTAAATTGTCCAAAGGAATGTGTGTGTGTGCGTTGGCCCTGTAATGGTCTGGCAAGCTGTTTAGGGTGTACCCATTGCACAGTACAGGCTGAGATGGGCATCAGCCTCCCCTCCACCCTATTAGGATTGTGCTGTTGGCAAATGAATGTAATAGAAATAACAAAATGTACTAATTTGTAGACTGTTTTAAAATAAGCCTCATGTCATGTAAAAATTGTCTAAAATTATTTCTCTTATTGTCATGGTTTTTTTGTCTAAAAATCACTGGTTCTCATTACAAATGTTATTCATTCATTTTCCGAACCGTTTATTCCCGATTAGGGCTGCAGGGAGGCTGGTGCTCTTCTCAGCCAACCCTGGGCGAGGACAGTGTAAACCTTAGACAGCTCGTCAGGCCATCACTGCATTACAAGTGTTTATTTGCATGATCTATTGTGCATTACTGTTGAAAAAGCAGTTTAGCCACAGGTCATGTGACACATTGACAAGACACCATGACTGATATAAAGAGTTTATTGAGACTTCAGATCATTTTGATCTCATACTGGTTAATTTTAGTGTATCATCTCGTTGTGACATAAGTGTCGGAACAGTGATTTGATCACTATCTGATCACTATCCTATCTCATCCTATATTGAGTGTAAGTGGAGTACAGCTCATCAGAACATTGCAGGGTCAACACACACACAAAACCATTCATACTCACACCTACAGTCAATCTGGAACAGCCAATTAGCCCAATGTCCAAGTCTTTGGATGATGGCAAGAAACCTGTGCACCTGGAGAAAACCCATACAAGCACACGTTAGGCTAATTGGCTCTTCCAAATTGCCTGTAGGTGTGGATGGAGGTGTATTTTGTGTGTTTGTTGCCTTGTGATGAACTGTTGACCTGTTTGGGGAGTCATTCGGGATGGGCATGGGATGGGCACCACCCTCCCCCTGACCCTATTTAGAATCAAGTAGCTTAGAAAATGAACTGATTAATAGATTTGTTGGTAGACACTGGGATGTTCACTTACTATCATCACTCATTTGCTGGACCACTTACTCCTATTAGGGTTGCAGAGAGGCTAGAACCTATCTCAGCCGAGACTGGCCTAAGGTCAGAACACTGCTGGGCTAACACACACAAACAAAATCATTCACACTCACAACAAGGGGCAGGTTGGAACAGCCAATCAGCCACACATACAAGTTTTTGGACAGTTGGGAGGAAACTGGAACAGGTGGAGGAAACCCAGGCAGGCATCAGGACAAAATGCAAAGTCCACACGGAAACACCAGGAACTTCTGGTTGTAATCTTCTTTTTTTCCTTTCAGGGGTTGCCACAGTGAATCATCTGATTTGCATGTTTGATTTTTCCTGACAACCCTTTTAGCAAGGGACAGAAACATGCTGATGCTATGCAGCTACTCTTGGCGAAAGTCAGCAATAGTTCTTTTACATGAACCTCTCACCATAGACAGTGAGAGACATGGCCGGCCTTTGATAACCCAGTTTGCTGCACTGGGGGGGACAGAGACAACCTTGTGAAGAGTGGGACTCGAACCCGCAACCTTAGTATCAGCCATCCAGCACCCTTTACCACCAGACCACCACTGCCTAACCTTCTGGTTGTCATAAGATTTATAAATCTCAACATAATTCTTGCCATGATTTGGAAACTTATCATTATTACAGTGGGTATGAATGGAAAATGGTTTTGGTTTAAGAAGTGTGTGGATGTTAAAAAAAAAAAGCCACTGCAAAATAATTACTGTATTTGCAAATCTGAATATTATCAAGTTGAATGAATCACTTGGTCATTGTGTTCCAGAGGATCATTTCCAGGGTGATGCTGCTGCTGCCTGTGTGAGAGTGTTGAGAGATCAGAGCACTCTGAGCATGTGAGTGTGTGATTGAGAGAAACAGAAACGTGTATACGTGGAAAGATGGCATCGAGCTGGGGAGGCGTAGTGTCTGAACAGGCCGACCTGATATCGATTCGGCTCCGTCAGCTCGTGTCCTCTGGACTACACTTTCTCCATCAAGAATTGGGGATAGATTTGGGTTTAAAACCTGAGCTTTACCCAGCGAGGCTGTTTCTCTACACGGCGCTAATCGGCCTGGTTCTCCTGTTGGCGTTGTTCGCGGCCTACGGCGGAGCTCGGCGCAGAAAGCAGGGAGCTGTTAGGAATAAGGACGCCACCGAGAACACCAAGGAAGTGCCGGTAAAAACGCCCAAACCCGACGAGCCAAAGAAGAAAAACAAAAAGAAAGCATCGGAAAAGGTGTGTACCTTTTTGTTTAATAGTTCGTGGATCGGATTTGAGCGGCAGTGCTAGTTCTGCTAGCATGACGTGTATTTGAAATAACGGCTATTTTGACAGACTGCTAGCGAGCTAGCCGACTTAGCAGCTTCAGAGTGGCTAATTTATTTGTACACGTTGCAAGAACAGGTTTTCTAACTTGCATTTTAAGTGTTTAAAGTATATTTCTGAGCTAATGAAAAGCAAACTGAGAATATTTTAAAATACAACTTGGTTGTAGTTTGTTCTTCACTTGCTAAGTAGCTGAACGTGGATTAGCATAGCTGTTAGCTACAGATCGCAGGACTGTCTGTCTTTCAGTTAGATGTAATTTGGCCAAAAATACTGTATCACGAATACAGTATCCTGACTTACAAAAAAAACCCTGACAAATAAAATGTATAATAGTTATACATAAGTCTTACAGAAATTAATTGTTTCACACGGGAAAGGAGAGAAAGCAGTTTTGACATCTGGTCGAGTCCTCATTACTCTAAACTGGCTTGTGTCAGTAAAACCTGACCAACAGTGACTCACAACTATTTACTCTAACCCAGCATTATATTAATATATCTTGGTATCATTCATCTATAAATACAGCTTAGGTATGAAATATCAAACTAGCAAGTTTTCATTTTGTATTTAATGTTCAATATGACAAATTTTTTTCAACAGAAGAATCAGTCAAATGGCAGGACTGTCTCTGAACCTCGAGAACAAGTCAAAGTCGTGAAGGAGTTTCCTAAACAAACTCCACCACCACCTTCACCACCACCTTCACCACCTTCACCTTCACCACCAGTGCTAACAACACCTCCTCTGCAACCACCAGCACCCATTGACACTAAAGCTGAGAAAGTAAGAGCTGAATTTAATTCAAATTCACTATTCATTGATGACCAAACTTATTTTTGATGCAGCTGTTCCTCAGCAAGCGGATCTTATTACAGTTGCCCACAAGTGTCATGGCACAAAATGTTTAAACTCGTGGTGGAAGAATGGGCAGACTAGGAGCATTACTTAAAAAAAAAATTACAGTTACATATATTGTTGCTTTTCATCACTGTATTATTTTAAAATTCATCCCTTTTGGTTCACTGCTCATATACAAAGCGCCCGGCCACACTGGCAAGGTTCTATTTTGAATAATCCATCAGAATGACTTTGACGTCTTGTTTGAGTATTTTGCGTTTGACCACTAAGCTAATGTATTAAAAATGGAGAACTTGGGTTTTTTGCCCCTCAGCAAGGATTTAGTGGAACAGCAGACTCAACAATGGAAATGATCTTCAAGGTGTCAGAAAGCTTAGTCACAAACATGGGTATGTATTCGTGAATTGATTTGCTCAGCTCTGTTATGGCTTGGCCAGCAGTGTTGATGTCACAGTGAACATTCTTCATTGTTAAATGAATTTAAGTTTCCTTTTTAAAGAACTCAAACTTTATTTTAACTCCAGAATCATGCTCCTTTCCATTCATTCTTTCTCTGTGAGATACTGACTTCCACCATGTGTTTTGCCATGGAATTGGCGGTTGTGCTCAGACACTGATTCTATTTAGATCTTCATTCATCCTGAATTCCCAAATCTGATTGGTCTGGAGATTTTCTGTTACAGCAATTCTGACAGTAGTGTTGTTGGGTGTAAATGATATCACAGGTTTATATTCATGCACATTTAATAAAACACACTGTTTCTGAACTAATTAACAAGGATTCTTGTTGATAGTTGATACCTCCAATCAGTAAACAGATTAAAGGCGTGTTGTTCACAAAATCCAACAGTCAGCAAATTTTCCTGAACGGGATTGTCTTTTAGATATGTTCAGATTTTTTTCTTTTAACTTTCAGAGAAGAAAAAGTGGGAAGCTACTCTAATTTAAGCAATAACAGGAAGTGATTCTCCCCCACTGTCCATCTGTACGATTTGTTCATGTGATAATTTTGGAAGGAAATGACATAGGATAACCAAATTTGGTCAGTGGGTCCCCCTCAGGGGAGACTTGGGTGAGATTCTATCTGAGATTCACCAATATAGTCAGTCTATAAAGTTGCTCCATTCTTTTCTTTTCTTTTATTGTTTATTAATTTATACTATTTATGTATCTATTTATTTATTTACTTATATAATATATATGTACGTGTGTATGTACTTGTATCTATTTTTGCACACCCTACTGATAGTACCTCAAGAGCCTGTAACAGTGAATTTCTCCATTGTGAGATTAATAAAGCTGTATCTTATCTTATCTTATTGTATATGGATCAACTTTACCTTGTTTCAGCGTCACTTTTTGTATATTAAACCTTTCAAAGGGTCGTCATGGCGGGAACATCTTGACCTCGGTGGCCTTTTTTATCAGTAAACGTATGAGAAGTAGAACCTCAGAGGTTATGTTGCCATTTTGAAAAATAATCAACAGCACCACAGAGTTGAATATTTCCTATTACAACATGGCCAGACATATATTACCGACATTCTATAATATTAGTAAAAATAATAATTTAATTAATGAATTAGTTAATAACATAATGTTAATTGTTGAAATAAATTGGTGAATGTGGTACATAGTGCATTGGCACAATAAATAATTTAATGGATACTGTTTTAACTCCGTTTTTATTTCTTTATTATTTTTTAAACATAGGCCAAGAAAAGTAAGAAGAAACCAAAACCCGAGGTGAAACCAACCCAAGCTGTTTCCTCTACTGACGGAAAGGAGCCTGATGAAGGTATGAAACTGAATTCAGATACAAAACCACATTATGACCATTGCACAAGTTTAGAAAATAGGTTAGAAGTCAGGCCATTGTTTTATCTGAAGCAGTATGTCTCAGTCTGAAAATTGTTTCATGGCATTTTTCCAGATAATTTGCTGATTCATGGACATGGAGATAAAGTGGTGAATCAAAGGTTAAATAGGGGCTTGTAAACTGTAAACATTAAACATTTACTGTAGTGCTATACTGTACTCTGAATTCTGTTGGATGTAACCTATCAGAAGTCAGGTGTTTCTAATAGTAGATGCTCATTTTTTTTAACTCAGTAATAAATATGGATGATAAAATGATCATGCTTACTAAATTGTTCTTAATTTGTTTTTATGATTATACACTTTTGTCATATCGTTGATTTCACTTAATTTTGTTGTCTCAGTTGTTCCGGGTAAAAGTATCGACAGAACCCAGTGTTGATTATACAATGATAATACATTTATAAAATACTCTCGTAGTCTAAACCAGACCATTTGCATGAGAAATGCATATAGTAATGGTGAAAAAGCCCCTTTAACGAACTCCAGGCACCAGTGACTTGGTGCTTGCAGCTGGTGTGAAGTGAATGAATCTGTTTCTGGAAGTGTGAAATTGATGAACCAGAGACCATACGAGACTATGGGCAACAAGTGTTGAAGGTGTTTTGAAGAAGTTTATCAATGTTCAGTTCTGAAGCAAGACATTTTTGTACAGAACTATAAAAGAAAAATTAGCTAGTAAGAGAATGAGGTATATTTGGGCCACTTGAGTCGCAGTCATGTATTAAGAATAGTAGTAATAGAAGTTTCTCATTTATAGCCTTTTGCTAACCCTCCTTCTTCTTGGCCTTGTGGGATTGATGAGTGTTTGGGGAGGGAGACCCCTTTCTGACTATTGATGAATTTTGTATTTAATTTATTTTTTGTAATCTAATAAAGATAATTTTACTTTGGGTTAAATTTCAAAATAATTACAAGGGATAATATGGGTGACAGAAGGTTTGGGTTTGAATATCAGATGCTTTTCTATGTGCATATTCTTAACACACTTGCGTGAGTTTCCTCTGGGTAATTCAGTTTCCTTAAACAGTGCAGACGTGCACATTTGGTCATCTTGTTACTCTAAATTGTGTATATGTGTGAAATGTGTTTTTTTTTTTTTTTGTTTTTTTTGTTTTTTTTGTTTTTTTTTGTGTGTGTGTGTGCCTGTTAGATTTATGATAAACTGGTGATGTATTCAGGGTGAACCCTGCCTCTCGGCCAAGATCAGCTGGTATTGATTGGCTCCAGCTTCCCCTGCAAGTCTGATGAATAAACAATATACAGGGATCCCTCACTTTCCATGGTTAATTGGTACCGAGATCCCCACGTGACCATCGAAATCCACAAAGTGGGATCACCCCCGACTGATGTATCTGTACATGTATATAATATCAATAAATACATATTCAATGCTATAAATGCGTATAATAACAATTAAACATAAAAAAAAAACCATAAGATGTAAATAAAATATAAATACACACATACTGATGGTATTGCATGAGAAGACGACGACGCACATACATACGCAGATGCGTGTGCACACTAGGGATGTCATTGACAATCGGAATATCAATATCACCAATATAATTATGTCGATCGATAATCGATACCTATAAAAGGGATATCGATACTTCTAACGTGATAGCTTTCCTGTGTTCATGACAGCATCTGTAGTGAATGCCATTTTCAATGACACCCTGAGTAAATGGTACGTCCCGCCTCTATGTATGGTAAATGGTACGTCCCGCCTCTCTGTATGGTAAATGGTACGTCCCTGTTTCTAGTGTTCCTTCAGAGCGCGTGTTCTCAACAGCACGGAAAATTTTGAACAAGAGACACTTATCACCGGATAATGCAGATATGTGCATCTTCTGAATCTATACATCTATTTTTGATTCCACGTCACTGTGACACGCAGTGGAGAGCCAATCCTTTCTGTACTCCACTGTGTGGGTGGGTCCACTGTGTGAGCTTCAAACTCCAATTTTATTGGATTATAACAACAGCCACTGACTGCGTGTGTTGTTTGAATAAAGAGATAAATTCTCCCTCGTTTTGATCGGCTCATTTCCACAAAGCCAAGCACCACTGCAAAGCAAACACAAAAGGACAAACATTGAAAACCTCAACCCGCAGACCAGCTGATTGCCAAAACTTGGGATGCGCTTCCTGTCACATGAACACTGCAGCGTGCGAGTCCAATAAAATTAGAGCTTCAAGGTATCGGACCCGCCCACACAGAAAGGATTGGCTCTCAGCTTCGCGCCACAGTGATGTGGCATTGAAAGTAGATGAATAAATTTGCTCTGAGCAGTTAGAAAGTGAAGCTGCACCAGCTCCTGCTTGGCCTTTTAAGATGCTGGCGCTGCCGGAAGCGCAAACAACTGTCGTACGCAACACTCGCGCTGCACTGCCACGAATCATGCTTCACCACTTTTGCGGTCTTCAAAGTCGATCAGACGAAACTCGCATAGGTCGTAAGTCGGCGACTCACTGTACTCAATGCATTATACAAACTACTGTAATATATCTTAGTCTGTTCGATTTAATGCATTTATGGAACAGTACAGCAATATTCCAATGCATCGGAATTTTTTTTAATCAATATATCGATACCAATAATAGGTTTTCAATGACACCCCTAGTGCACACACGGATGCAACAATGTAAGTAGATTTGATTGGAGATTTTGGGTTGTGTTTTGTTTATGTTGGTTTAGGGTTTTTTTTTTTTTTTTTTTGCATAATTGGCCTTGTTTTTGTGGCATTTTCCTGAACTTTTCCCCCGATTCTTCCTTAATTTTCTTATTTTTTTAATTTGATGAATATTTATAAAATAAAAACGCAATGCATTGAAGCCGCATGAATTGAAGCGCGAAGTAGCGAGGGATCCCTGTATCTAATGTATGGTATCATGAATCTTGCTGGTAAATCATTGCTGAAAAAAAAAGTGTAAATGTGACCATAGGCGTGTGGAAGTGTGATTGTTGTTACTCGACTCTTTTAAAGGTGCTTGGGAGACTAAAATCAGTAACCGAGAGAAGCGCCAGCAGCGCAAGAAGGAGAAAGGCTCCAATGGTGACTCGGGAAGCCCTGGTGGTGGTCAGCAAATTGAACAGCCTGCAGCTCCAGTGAACACCAAGAAGAATAAAGGTAAAGCTGTTTGAGTATTTGGCTATAGTCATGACTTGCGTACAGACAGAGAGTACCTTCTATCCAATCAAATACATTGTGCTTAAACAGGCTCTCTGCTATGCAGTTTGAAATATTTTTAATAGAAAGCCAATTTTGTCTCTTGGTAGAGTCTCAGAATTTAAAGGCTGCGAAAGGTGATGCCAAGGTAACACCAGGTAAGTCAGGATATTTTCATTACAGTTATTCTTCAACATTGTTACTAATATTGTTTTATTAACACATCTAATGAATTGCCCGGTCTGTAGTGCTGCCCACCTGGAATAACATGAGCTCTGTGAATAGTGGAAAACGAATTGATCCATCCATGAAGCCTTCACCCAAGGTGAGCGCCTCAGATCGTGAGAAATCATCTGTTGGCATTAAGACATCTGGACACAGGACTTCAGAACCATTGGCCTGGACTCAAGAATCAAGGGGTAAGGATTCATCTTACTTATTTATCTTGTTACTGTGTTGCAATATGTGAAATTACTATAAGTCACATAAAGTGGTATGTCTTATGTTTTGCTGTTTATTATCCAGTATATTAGGTAACTTGATGGTTATTTGTGAAACGCCTCACCTATTTGTCTTTGTAAGCGGGTCGAAGTCACAACAAGGTCAAATGTCTGAAGTCTTCCTTGCTGTTTTCCATGCAGTGTTTTTACTTGCATACCCATGGTCACAAGCACAAGGCTCATTTTCTGCCTGCCTTTTTTGTTTGTTTGTTTTTTATTTATTCATTTATTTATTGTTTTTTGTGTGTGTGATTGAGTGTCTGTCCCTGTGTTCTTCCAGGATTTTTTGTTGGCAAAATAACCGAGAGAAGTAGTAACTAAAGGCTTCCAGGATTTATGTATAATTAGTTCATTAATACATGAGAATGAACATGGCAATTTGATTGGGCCACTCTGTGTTGGTTAATATTTCTCTAACTGAATGATGCTTGAATCCATATGACGGGCATTTCAAGCTTGTTACAGTCAACTAGAGCAGGTGTCATTATCACACTGTACAATGGACCAATAAATCAAAGATATTTTGTATTTATTTTGAGCGCGGTTTACTTGGGTTTCTGTACAGTATGTACTAAACTCTGAATGAGTACGGTAAACGAACAGTGTTTTCTACACAGCATGTGCCTCTACTTTGACTGCATGGAGATTAGGAAAGCTGTGTGCAGTCAGAGTAGAGGTACATACTGTGTAGGTAATGCTGTTTTAGTGTGCTTTTTGTTATTGTTTCCATGTAGTATACAGTGATCTCTCACTACTTTGCGCTTCAGTTCCTGCGGCTTCAGCGGGTTTTTCAAAAATATTCATCCAAAAATAAAAAAAGGAAAAATGGGGGGAAAGTGAAGGAAAATGCCACAAAACAAGGCCAATTACGCAAAAAAAAAAAAAACTCGAACCCCTCCAACAAAACTACTTACATTTTTATGTGAGGTGCGCTTCTGTGTGAGTGTGTTTGTTCATATTTTATTGATATCTTATACATTACTTTTGAATGTTTAATTGTTATTATAAGCATTTTTTGTGTTGAATATGCATTGATTGAGACGATATTCAGGGTTAGATCCAGGAAATCTGTTGGGTGGGCCCAAGGGCCCAACTACCCAAAATAAGGTGGGCCTTCTGACAAAAGACAATAAAAGTGAAAGTTCTGAGAAGTTTTTAATAAAACAACAAGTAACAAATGAGGTAAACTCACTGTAACAGTAACACAAATAATGAAATTAAAACAGAGTAAAACAAATAAGGAAAATCCCTTCATAATGACTATGATAAAAATAAGACGATGAAGGGGGGGCGATGAACATTCTTGTTTTTTTGCATTGATAACATAATGGGGTGAGTGAAGTGTCTTTCTGTGTGTGTGTTTGACAATGCTAAAACTGTCTGGAAACTACAACATATTTTGGGTTTTCATGAGCTGTATGCCAAAATCATCAGTATTAAAACAATAAAAGACCTGAAATATTTCAGTTGGTGTGCAATGAATCTAAAATATATGAAAGTTTAATTTTTATCAGTACATTACAGAAAATAATGAACTTTATCACAGTATGCTAATTTTTTGAGAAGGACTAGTGTGTGAGTCTGTGTGTGTGTGTGTGTGTGTGTATGTGTGTATGTGTGTATATATGGGACGTGTGACGTATGACGCTCATACTGTACTATACATCCATGAATACCATTACCGTATCTCATAAAACACCCCTAAATCAATTATTATAAACATAACATTGTAAAATAATATCAACATTAATTTCAAATAAGTCACTTATTTATACCGAGTCACTTTACATGAAGCTTAAAACAGCTAATCAACGCTTACAATATGTGAGGCGCTCAAAACCGAAAGTAGTGTACTTGCTGTGGGTTATATGGACTTCCGGTCTTTCAAGTGTGTGTGTGTGTGTGTATATATATATATATATATATATATATATATATATATATATATATATATACTAATCATTCTCCAAAAATTAGCATATTGTGATAAAGTTCATTATTTTCTGTAATGTACTGATAAAAATTAAACTTTCATATATTTTAGATTCATTGTACATCAACTGAAATATTTCAGGTCTTTTATTGTTTTAATACTGATGATTTTGGCATACAGCTCATGAAAACCCGAAATTCCAATCTCAAAAAATTAGCATATCATGAAAAGGTAGTCTAAACGAGCTATTAACCTAATCATCTGAATCAACCAATTAACTCTAAACACCTGCAAAAGATTCCTGAGGCTTTTAAAAACTCCCAGCCTGGTTCATTACTCAAAACCGCAATCATGGGTAAGACTGCCGACCTGACTGCTGTCCAGAAGGCCATCATTGACACCCTCAAGCAAGAGGGTAAGACACAGAAAGAAATCTCTGAGTGAATAGGCTGTTCCCAGAGTGCTGTATCAAGGCACCTCAGTGGGACGTCTGTGGGAAGGAAAAAGTGTGGCAGAAAACGCTGCACAACCAGAAGAGGTGACCGGACCCCGAGGAAGATTGTGGAGAAGGGCCGATTCCAGACCTTGGGGGACCTGTGGAAGCAGTGGACTGGGCTACAGGTGGCGCATTCCCCAGGTCAAGCCACTTTTGAACCAGAAACAGCGGCAGAAGCGCCTGACCTGGGCTACTGAGAAGCAGCACTGGACTGTTGCTCAGTGGTCCAAAGTACTTTTTTTGGATGAAAGCAAATTTTGCATGTCATTCGGAAATCAAGGTGCCAGAGTCTGGAGGAAGACTGGGGAGAAGGAAATGCCAAAATGCCTGAAGTCCAGTGTCAAGTACCCACAGTCAGTGATGGTCTGGGGTGCCATGTCAGCTGCTGGTGTTGGTCCACTGTGTTTTATCAAGGGCAGGGTCAATGCAGCTAGCTATCAGGAGATTTATGCTTCCATCTGCTGAAAAGCTTTATGGAGATGAAGATTTCATTTTTCAGCACGACCTGGCACCTGCGCACAGTGCCAAAACCACTGCTAAATGGTTTATTGACCATGGTATGACTGTGCTCAATTGGCCTGCCAACTCTCCCGACCTGAACCCCAGAGAGAATCTGTGGGATATTGTGAAGAGAAAGTTGAGAGACACCAGATTGAACACTGTGGATGAGCTTAAGGCCGCTATATATATATATATATATATATATATATATATATATATATATATATATATTTATATAAGTATATGTATGTAGCAAAACCTTTGAACGATCTCAAAAACAACTTTCTATTGGTTAGACCAATTTGGTTCTCAGCTCTTCAATTATTAACTGTAACCAACAGTAAACTGCTTTGATGTTGTCATTCCAATCAAGGTCCCAGTAAATTCAAATGTCTGAGTTTATTTATGGTTTCCCACGTGTTTGACATACATATATAAGGGTACATGAGGCTTACAGATTTATAACGAGAAGGACTATTTTTAACAGTGTAGTTGGTGAATTAAAAGTTTGATAAAGATCCTCAGCTGATTATCAGATTCAATAATTGAGGCATTTCTAATTACTTATTAACGAAAATATGAATTTCTTCAGAATAAACAGAGCCCAAATCATGTTTGCATCAAGCACAGATAAATTATAAATATAATTGTTGGTAAAACCATTTTTAGCAGGGTCATGGCCCATCCTGGAAGGACGAATGAAGCCAGAAGTGAACCGAATTAACTACTCCATGCTCCGATTAAACCCATCAGGTATTTAGACATGACCTCTTGTACTCTTTGTATTTTTGTATTTTTTCTCAGCTCACTGGGAGATTTTTCATCATGTCTAATATGCAGCATTTTGCCTTCACTTGTATTTATTGGAGATTTTCTGGATCATGTTATTAAATGTACCACTTTTCCATGGTCCAGGGTTTCCCTGTTGGATATATTCTGCAGTAAATAAAGCTGAGATAAATCTAAATCTCTGCAGATTAAGCCGCCATGCAAAGCTATTTTAGTGCTGCATATAGGTTATGGTCAAATATTGCACTCTGAGTGAGATTGGATCTGGACTGCAGTACTTGATCGAGCAACAC
This sequence comes from Plotosus lineatus, assembly GCA_024760905.1. NCBI lineage: Eukaryota > Metazoa > Chordata > Actinopteri > Siluriformes > Plotosidae > Plotosus > Plotosus lineatus. The sequence continues at coordinate 81,473,094 of CM045728.1, read as the reverse complement.
TGTAGAACAAATGCAACATGATAAGGTCACATGTCTGACGGGCTGGAGCATTCAAGTATGCTGTGCTTCACTTTTGAAGAGGATATCAGAGGTGTTTTGTATTTCAGAGGCAAGCACTCAATTCTGTATATACACCATATGAACAAAAGTTTCTGGACACCTGACAAGTGTGTGTGTGTCCCTTTTTAATTGCCTTTTGCAAAAAAACTTCCAGATTTGACCCACCCCCATTTATTTGTATCTGATTTCCACTTGTCAAGTATTTCCTTCTCTTTCACATGAGCAACACCAACCAGGTCCCTTAGTGACACGCACTATGACCATCTGCCTGCTTTCGAACTGCTGTATAACTGGCATATTTAGGGTCGGCCTAATGCACTCAAAGGGAAAACGCGATCTGCGCTCACAGACGCTAATGATTGGCTGGTGACTGCTGTGATAGGGGAGCATATGCCATCCCTTCCTCCTGTGAGAGCTTGACCAATTAGCTCCTGGGCATAGATGGCTTTCGCATCAACTCTGTGGATTTAAACTTGTAATCTCTGAGTTGATAGTTATGCACCACTCGGCAGCCCTCTTTTTTTTACCTGGAGATTGGCTACTGGGAGGTGTGTTGGGGTGTAAGTGAAGTCTTTCACTGGATGCAGTTTGTGTTTTCAGTAATCAATTGTCAAACTTTTGACCATAGACTGTGTCACAGATGAATGAATTCAGGTGGTTGATCAGTTGGTAAGAAAGCTTGCAACCATAGCTTGGATTTCAAATTTTGGCATGAATAAGTGAGCATGCAAACACTTATGTGTTCTTACACCTTAATTTTACTGTTTTTCAGCAGCTGGGATTCCAGGGACTCAGTCTACTGCTGAGTTAGGGAATGGTCTCCCCATCACTGACGAGTGGTCTGGATTCAGTAAGACAAATAAGTGTTTTTGTATGACTTGCAAATAAGAACATGGTGTTTTGGGTGGTAAAGAATTTGACCATATATATACACAGACTAATTATTATTTCAGATGGTCTTGGTATGGTGGATCCAAGTTCAGATTGGAACGCTCCAACTGAGTTGTGGGGGAACTATGATGAACTGAAGTCTGAAGCACCTGCTGCCAAGGAGGCGCCCGTTTCCCAGGTATGGGGCTCAGACAGTCACAGAATACTCAATCATTGTGATCATAGGTCAACAAATGGTCCTGTGAACTATTTTATGCGAATTTGATTAGAATTCTTGGTATCAGTTTTATACTCTGTGCAGGTGGTTATTGTAATGACCTGTTATTCAAAGTGAAGGATTGTTTTTTTAGGATGTGGTATTTAATAGACAAAAGCTTGAGAATTTCAAAAAGAAATTTTATAAAAACCTTGATATGGAATGTATGCTAAAGAGACAACAAGGAAATTATTCTGTATTTTATTTCGATCCTGTGAGTAAAGAACAGAAAGGTATTTGGGATTTGGCCCAAATTGGCTTGGTCATGGGATAAATAAAATAGGGCAGCGGTGGCCTGGTGGTAAAGGGTGCTGGATCACTGATCCTAATGTTGGGGGTTCGAGTCCCACTCTCTACTAGGTTGTCACTGACACCCCCCACCCAGTGCAGCTAAAAGGCTGGCCATATCTCTCAGATCAAAGGCTGGACATGTCTCTCACAGTCTATGGTGTGAGGTTCATGTAAATGAACCATTGCTGACTTTCGACAAGAGTAGCTGCATAGCCTTCAGCATGTTTCTGTCCCTTGCTAAAAGGGTTGTCAGGAAGGGCATCCAATGTAAAAACCTATGCCAAATCAAACATGCAAATCACATGATTCACTGTGGTCTTCTTCTTCTTCTTTTACTTTCGGCTGCTCCCTTCAGGGGTCACCACAGCAAATCATCCGCCTCCACCTCACCCTGTCCTCCGCATCTTCTTTTCTGACTCCAACAACCTTCATGTCTTTCTTCACCACATCCATAAATCTCTTCTTCGGTCTTCCTCGAGGCCTTCTGCCTGGTAGTTCCAACCTCAGCATCCTACTGCCAATATACTCACTATCCCTCCTCTGTACACGTCCAAACCATCTCAATCTAGCCTCTCTGACTTTGTCTCCAAAACATCTTACGTGGGCTGTCCCTCTGATATACTCATTTCTGATCCTATCCATCCTCGTTACTCCCAGGGAGAACCTCAACATTTTCATCTCCGCTACCTCGTGATTTATGCGCGACCATGATTTATTTACCGCGACCATGATTCACTGTGGTGACCCCTGAAAAAGGGGGAAAGCCAAAAGGAAAAGAAGTGGGATAAATAAAATGAATGTTATTTTGGTATGTAGACAGTGCTGATCTAAAGTCACAGTTATCTGCATTACACTCTCATTCATTTTCCGAACCACTTCATCCCATTAAAGTTGTGAGAGGGCCGGAGTCTCTTCTTTTCCTTTCGGCTGTTCCCTTCAGGGGTCGCCACAGCAAATGATCTGCCTCCATCTCTCCCTATCCTCTGCATCTTCTACTCTTACTCCAATGACCTTCATGTCCGCCTTCACCGCATCCATAAATCTTCTCTTTGGTCTTCCTCTGGGTCTTTTGCCTGGTAGTTCCAACCTCAGCATCCTACGACCAATATACTCACTATCCCTCCTCTGTACATGTCCAAACCATCTCAGTCTAGCCTCTCTGACTTTGTCTCCAAAACATCTAACATGTGCTGTCCCTCTGATGTACTCATTTCTGATCCTATCCATCCTCGTTACTCCCAAAGAGAACCTCAACATTTTCATCTCTGCTACCTCCAACTCTGACTCCTGTCTTTTCCCCAGGGCCACTGTCTCTAAACCATACAACATTGCTGGCCTCATCACCGTCTTGTACACTTTTCCCTTCATTCTTGCCGATACTCTCCCATCATACATCACACCGGACACTTTTCTCCATCCATTCCAACCTGCCTGCACGCGCTTCTTCACCTCTTTTCCACACTCTCCATTGCTCTGGATTGTTGAGCCTAAGTACTTAAAATCCTCCACCTTCTTTATCTCTGCCCCCTGTAACCTCAAAGTTCCTCTTGGGTCCTTGTCGTTCACACACATGTATTCTGTCTTACTAAGACGAACCTTCAATCCCCTCCTTTCCAGGGCATACCTCCACCTCTCTAGATTTTCCTCCACTTGATCTCTGCTCTCACTACAGATCATGATGTCATCTGCAAACATCATAGTCCATGGAGATTCTTGTCTAACCTCGTCTGTTAGCCTGTCCATCACCATAGCAAACAAGAAGGGGCTGAGAGCTGACCCTTGATGCAGTCCCACCTCCACCTTGAACTCTTCTGTCACACCGACAGCACACCTCACCACTGTCTTACATCTCTCATACATGTCCTGCACCACTCTAACATACTTCTCTGTCACTCCAGACTTCCTCATACAATACCACGGTTCTTCTCTCGGCACCCTGTCATATGCTTTCTCCAGATCCACAAAGGCACAATGCAGCTCCTTCTGACCTTCTCTGTACTTCTCTATTAACATCCTCAAAGCAAACACTGCATCTGTAGTGCTCTTTCTTGGCATGAAACCAAACTGTTGTTCACAAATGCTGACCTCTGCCTTTAGTCTTGCTTCCACTATTCTTTCCCATAGCTTCATTGTATGGCTCATCAACTTTATCCCTCTGTAGTTGCCACAACTCTGTACATCTCCCTTGTTCTTAAAAATGGGCACAAGCACACTTCTCCTCCATTCCTCTGGCATCTGCTCACTTTCTAAGACCTTGTTGAATATTCTTGTCAGAAAATCTACTGCTACCTCCCCTAGACACTTCCATACCTCAACTGGTATGTCATCAGGGCCAACTGCCTTTCCACTCTTCATCCTCTTCAATGCCCTCCTCACTTCTCCTTTACTAATCTTTGATACTTCCTGCTCCTCAACGGTCACCCCTTCTACTCTTTTTTTTTTTCTCTCTCATTTTCCTCATTCATCAGCTCTTCAAAGTACTCTTTCCATCTTCCCAGCACACTTCTGTCATCAGTCAATACATTTCCCTCTCTGTCCTTTATCAATCTAACTTGCTGCACGTCTTTCCCATCTCTATTTCTCTGCTGTGCTAACCTGTATAGATCATTTTCTCCCTCCTTATTGTTCAACCTATCATACAAGTCATCATACGCCCTCTGTTTGGCCTTTGACACCGCTACCTTTGCCTTACGCTGTGTCTCCCTGTACTCCTGTTTACTCTCTTCGGTCCTCTCAATGTCCCACTTCTTCTTGGCTAACCTCTTCTTTTGTACACACTTCTGCACTTCCTCATTCCACCACCAAGTTTCCTTATCTACTTTCCTTCCAGAGGACACACCAAGTACTCTCCTACCGGTCTCCCTGATCACATTGGCTGTGGTTGTCCAGCCCTCTGGAAGCACTTCCTGACTACCCAAAGCCTGTTTCAACTCCTCCTTGAAGAAAACACGACACTTCCTTTTTCAGCTTCCATCACTTTGTCTTCTGCTCTGCCTTTGCCTTTTTCACCTTTCTCACCATCAGTGTCATCCTGCACACCACCATCCTATGCTGTTTGGCAACACTCTCACCCACTACTACGTTGCAGTCACTGACTTCCTTCAAATTACATCGCCTACACAAGATGTAGTCTACCTGTGTGCTCCTACCTCCGCTTTCATAAGTCACCCTATGCGTCTGTTTCATCTTGAAGAAAGTATTCACCACAGCCATTTCCATCCTTTTTGCAAAATCGATCAACATCTGTCCTTCTGTGTTCCGGAGACTCTCTCAGCTAAAACTGGATGAAGGTTGGGTATACAGATGCTCCCCGACTTGCGTTTTAGTTAGGTTCCGGACGGCCGAACGTAAGGTGGAAAAAAAACAAACAAAAAAAAAAAACAACGTAAGTTGTTACTGTGTTCCAGTGACGTATGACGTTCATACTGTACTATACATCCATAAATACCATTACCATATCTCATAAAACACCCATAAATCAATTATTATAAACATAACATTGTATTATAATATCAACATTAGTTTCAAATAAATTAAATTCAAGCAAAATAATTTCAAATAGATAAATTTTAATCAAATTTACTCGTCAAATATCAAATATAACCTTTAACATGCTCTGTGATGCGATCTTTCTGCTTGTAAATGGTTCCGATGGTCGATTGAGCCATTTGGAAGAAACGTGCAACATTCACGTGTATTTCACCAGCATGAATTTTCTTGATAATAGCCATCTTCGTTTCTAACGAGATGGCTTGCCGCTTTTTCTGATTACCACTATCACAAGTAGGCTTACGCTTCTGACCAACCATATTTGCTTAGGGTTACAAAAGTCCGCAAAACAGTTTAAACACAAAGATCACCGAGACGACGTCCTAACACAAGGGTAACACGCGGTGAACTGGGAAGAAGGTGTTTCTTCTTCATCTCCAACTGCTTTCAGTTTATTGAGTTCTTCAGCAAGTCGGCCGTTCTCCTCTTTCAGAGTTTCACATTCTTTACTGTTGGAGTCTGTCGTTTGTAAACAATGGACGCAGCGTCATGCGGAAGTAGCGTATTACGTCAGCATACTCCGTAGGTACGTCTCGTACTACAGGAGCACGCTAAACTCAAAATTTGACTTATTTATTTATTTATATATTTATTTATTTATTTATTTTTATTTTTTTTGAAAAAAGGTAAAATCGAAAAATACGTAAAATGAATCAATGTAAGTCGGGGAGCGTCTGAACACTGACCAGCTCACCAGACCATTGCAGGGAACACAAACAATTATTCACATTCACACCTATGGGCAGTTTTGAGCAGCCAGCTGGCCGAATGTGGGAGGAAACTGGAATACTCGAAGGAAACCCATGCAAGCACATTGAGAACATTCAAACGCCACACAGCCTGAGACTCCTACCCAGGACCTTCTTGCTATGAGGCAGATGTGCTGACCACTACGACCCCGTGTCTCCCTATTTGCATTACTTGTTCGAAAAATTTTTGTTTTTTAATTTGGAATGCAGCACCTTACGTGTTTCTGTGCTACTTTTTCCCTCCTATGACCTCCTTCACCCAAACATTTCCTGTCAATATCTCAAGAAAGACTTTGCCAATTCTCATTAAATTCCTTTGGGGTGTGTCTAGGGGCCGATAGATTTTCACAATGCTCCATTGCTGGCTACAGTCGCTTACAGACAGCACTTGATCTATACCCAGTGCTGATAGATGGTACCATGTGAGGTTTAAGCACAGGGTGGTAGAGATGAGACACAACCTACATTCACTTCCGGTTGTAAGCTCGGCTTTGACGTTCTTTTCCAGTACTCAATTTAAAAATTGGTGTGCCTTACAAAAAAAGAATAAATAAAAACAAGCCTGGGATGTCTCCACTATTGAGCTGTGCGCTCTGTTTAACATCTAGCTTAAAAAAAATCTGTTCTAATTTAATGCATCTCAGACTGTCATTGTGATCTTTATGCTTCAAGTCTCACATAAGAAAACAAGAACTCCGATTTTAATGAGGTCTCCTCTTTTGTTGGCTTATATACACAGAGGCTGCGTATGTTCATCATATTTGTTGTATAACTCGATGTACTGTATGTGTATCAGTTGCAGCAGTCTGATGATGACAATGATAAGGGAGATCCGTCTGGAAGTGGCAAGTCCAAGAGAAAGAAGAAAAAGAAGAAGAAGTTGGAGGATGGAAATGTTGCCTCACAGGTATGAGCATTTAACTGCTGAAAAGATTCTTCAAACCTTTTTGATTTTTCACAAGCTGCGTTTATGCATTGAAGTACAGTGGTATGAAAAAAGTATCTGAACCCAGGAATCTGACTGAACCACAGCAGTTTTGTAAAGAAGAATGGGCTAAGATTAGTCCTGATTGATGTGCCAGACTGATCTGCAGCTACAGGAAGTGTCTGGTTGAAGTTATTGCTGCCCAAGGGGGTGGGGGGCACAAAATATTAAATGTGATGGTTCAGTTACGTATTCCTCCCCCTTCGGTCATTGTTTGCATGCTATCCTCATTAAAATATGAAAACCTATAAACATTTGGGTGGTTTTAGTTAAAGCAGAGATCTGTGTGATTTTGAAAAAGATCAGATCACATTTGATGGTGATTTTATGCAGAAATGTGAGCAATTCCAAAAGGTTCAGATACTTTTTCATACCACTGTAAATCATGGGACCAGTGGAGCACTTACATAACAAGCAAAAGTTCTTAATTTGAAATTGTTATTCAGTGGCACAGAATGCTTGCATAGTAATCTATAAAGTTTATTTATTGATTTATTTGTTCATGTATTTGGTTTAAAATAAAAGCTGTTTGTAATAATGTTGTGCTTATGTGCAGGTGACCACAGAGAGTTCAACTGCTTCTGCAGACAGTGAACCTGTCAAGCCCCGCCCGCATATACAAGCGGAGGAACCGACCAAACAGATCATCAGTCCACAGTCAGGACAAAGTGAGTAGGATTAAAATTAAAGATCAGATTTGAATGCTTTTTCTTTTTAGTCTATTGGTATACAATATTACAGTATAAAGATAAAAAAAAATGAACACCTGTCAAACATTATGGGGTTCACAGAAGAGCTCAACCTGATAATAGCTAAGTATGGCAAAAAAAAAAAAAATGTTTTAATTATTTAATTTTTTTTTCTCCCCTGTAAAATGTCAGATACTATGGGACCAGTGGTGTAGTGATTAGGGTGCTGGGATCGTGATCGAAAGGTTGTGTGTTTGAATCCAAATTTGACCCCATCAGGCAAAGTCTTAACCAGAAGGGCAGCTTTGTGCACCCAGCAGTATAAAAGGTTGCCAGTTAAAATACTGAGAAGGTAACCTGTTCTGGACGAGCATCTCATCCAGGAGGAGTTCAACTCCGAGTCGCTTCATGCTACAGATAAACCTGAGCTGTGATGAGACAGTGGGCTCGGGTGTTAAAAATCCCCCAAAAGTATAATTCACCATGAATCAGAAATAAATGATTGGTGCAGATGCCTGATAATAGCGGATTGTAACCCGGAGACTTCCTGTAATAATTACGATGTGTAATTTTGTTTTCACAGAGAAATCTGATCAGAATCTGGAGCCGCCGAAGCAAGTTCAAAAGAAAAAGGCCAGAAGAGAAACATGAACACCCATCTCTTATGCAAAGGATTGTCAAAAAAAAAAAAAGTTTATGCAATAATTTCAGAGTACAGAATTTTTTTACTGATGAAACCTTCTGTGCTATTTACAGAACATCTTAAGTGAGTTGGGCCAAGTTGGCCAAAAATGTAATTAAATTAAAAAAAATGACAGCAAACAGAGAACAACTTATGCACTGTGCTCGACTGATGTCTTGTAGAGGATTGATTATTGTACTTGATATCATGCACGCTTTCTGTGCAGGGGAAAGATTATATAATGTTGTCCAACCGCTACTTTGCTGATATTAATAGAATTTAAAAAGTTTGTTAATATCATGGGGGGAACATTTTAGGGACACACCCCCTTCCGTTTCAAATTCCTCTGGATCTTTTCCACTGCTGAATTGTATTCAGGATTATTTGCAGTGTAGCAGGTAGTGTTAGACACATTGAGAGGCAATACTGCCATCAGAGCCATCATGAAGTACATCAGAAGTGAGCAGCAGCAGAAAGAGACTGGTATATTACTGTATTTTGTCATCTGGTTTGAAACAAAAGGAGAGTACAGGTTACTACAGAGATGTTTCTAACACTATGAATATTCTCAGTGCTTTTTTTCCTGTATTAAGTATATATTTTCAAATAGAGATGAACTGTACACACTTTTTTTCCCCCCTGATACTTTCTTTGTCTTACCTTGTTAACTGTTGAATCAAATTAATGCTCTTTCTTTCTCTTGCAACCTCTTCAGTAGAAAAAGCCAGGCCATATGTACAGAATTAATAAGGGCTTTTTTCTATACTTCTCTTTAATTGCACTGTGCTAAAGGTTGTAATAGTTTTGTTTTTGTTATTTTCTGATCTTCTTGAATCGTGAATGATGAATTCCTGTTTAGTTTTGATATATTGTGAGGACTCAAGTGAGAAGTAATTCTTTTTATTTTTTAAATGGAGAGAGCTCAATGGTAACAGCAGCTTTACCTCCATTTCTTTATAAATAGTGTCAGTATCTGAAATCTTTTGCCTTAATCTGTTTTCTTTTTTCTCTCTTTAATGTAAACATCTAACTGTTGCTCAAATTTAATTCATTTTGGAGCAAGTCGTGGCATTATCATTTACAGTTTGATTGATGTCAGAGATGCACTTACTGTTGCACGAATCCTGTTTTAAATCTTAATAATCAAAATTTTTTTTTTTTTTTTTTTTTTTTTTTACTTAAACACATACTACTCTCAAGATAAAGGCTTTAATGGATGGGAAATGTGTACTGCTTTTTATAGATCTGAAGTAGTGAATGTCTTTTTTTTTTTTTTTTTTTTCTTCTTTTTTTCTTTTCAGGCCTTCAGCCTTGAGATTTAATTTAAATGTGTCTGTATGTGGATTAATTGGGTGTTTATATCCCATGTTAATTTTTGTAAATTGTGGTAGATATTGCTTACCTGAGGTACTCTGGTTAAGAATCAGACACCTGCCTTAGTTTTCCATTAGAACGGTGGTCAAGCCAGTGTATTTATACCAGTCTTCAGATTTTTGGATTTGAGAATGATCATGTTTACCGAAGTTGATGCAATATTTCTATGTTGATTTGTTAAGGAAATAAAAACATCTGAGCATTGTTATTCTGTATTTCTCGAGTGTTCCTCTGCAACTGTAGAATCAATAATTCAGAAAAACTGAAAGTAGAAACCAGATTATATTTTACTTCATGTGCACCCATTAAATATCACTTTACTTAATATAAGTAATGTATAACTCAAAGATATTACATTAATTTGAATTTGTAGGCCCCCACCCCCACCCCAGATACAATTCAGAACAGGCACTCGTGGTTCAGTCGTTAAAGATTACTGATCCGGAGGTCAGAGGTTCAATCCCACTGTAACCGAGTTGTCCCTGCTGTGCCTAACCCCAGTGCGGCTAACTGGGTTATCAAAGGCTAGTCTGTGGTGAGAGGCATGTAAAAGACCCATTACTGCTCATAAAGAGTTGGCCAGGCCATTGGGTTGTCATCTGTGTGTTTCTGTCCTGTGATGGACTGGTAAGCTGTCCAGGGTGTACTCTGCCCTTGCCCAGAGTTCGCTGAGATGGGTGGCAGCCTTCCTGCGAAACTAAATAGGATTAAGCGCGGTGTAGAAAATGAATGATGAGATTTCAGAACAGAGAAGCATGATTTTCTGAGATCTTTTTGATCAGTTATATCTATGACATCACATCCACTTTGCAATTGTGCCTGTGGTCTCATGCTGAGAAAGTTCTGGGTTCCAAGCGAGATGCTATTCAGTGTGATTTGCATGTTCTCCATTTATTTATTTAAATTATTTATTTATTCCCTGGTTTCCTCCTAAGGTCCAAAAACTACCCTAAATACCTGTTCAGAGTGAACTCCACCTGTCACCTGAAGTCAGCTTGGAGGAAATTCAGCTGTCTTCATGACCCTGACAGTAAATTATGGATACAGGATTGATGAATGTACATTAATCCTGTTAGGGTCACAGGAAGGCTGGAAATGGTCTGAGCCTACAATGGACAAAGATGAATTACACCCTGAACAGCTTGCCCCACCATCCCATGGCCAAAACACACACACACACACACACCAGCCGGATCAACTTGTAAAAATTAGCTTAATGTGCATGTCTTTGGGTCAGTGGTGGCCTGGTGGTAAAGGTGCTGGATCACTGATCCTAATGTTGGGGGTTCAAGCCCCACTCTCAACGGGTTGTCACTGTCCCCCTCCAGTGCAGCTAATTGGGTCATCAAAGGCCGGCCATGTCTCTCACCGTCAATGGTGTGAGGTTCAATGTAAAAGAATCATTACTGACTTTCGACAAGAGTATCAGCATGTTTCTGCTCTACGATGGCCTAGCGAGCTGTCCCGGATGTACTCTCCCCTCGCCCGGAGTCGGCTGGGATGGGCACCAGCCTCCCTGTGGCCCTAATTAGGATTCAGCGGTTACAGAAAATGAACAACGATACATGTCTTTGGACATTAAGAAGAAATTTGAGCACCATGATGAAATCCACATAAGCGCAGGGGATCATGGACTCGAACTCAACACCTCTTTGTTGTGAGGTTTTGCCTTCCATGTATGTTGTGGTATATATTCGAGGGAAAAACGTTTAAAAAGTAATTCAGGACTCAATCAGAAAAAAAAACAATCATAAAAGTAAAAGAGAAGAAACACTGGACTGATACTTAAATCCATTGATTTATATTTAAAGGGTTGGGATTATGAAGCTTTATAAATCCACACACACACACACACACACACCCTGATCCTAGCTCAAATCCTTGCTGTCCGGTCACGTGACCAGAGGATGGGCTAAGCTGAACACGGAGCAGAGCCTGAACACACACACACACACACACACAGACAGAGAGAGAGAGAGAAAGAGAGAGCGAGAGAGAGAGAGCCTCCAGTCTGTACAACACATCCAACCCACCGTGTTTCCATCTCTGAGAAGTCTACATGAACAAGCTGGGTCTGGTCTGAAGGCAGGATGATGATGATCTCCCCGTGGGACAGATGGTACACAACGAGCTGCTGCCTGTGTTGTCATGTGCGGACAGGAACCATAATCCTCGGTGTTTGGTACATGGTGAGTAAGCAGCTGTTGTTCTCACTCAAAAAAACCCTACTTTTCATTATAATACAACACAAACCTAGCAACTGGGTTCAGCCCTAGACCCGGAATAGACTCAGAACAGGACATTCTATGAATAATAAAGATAAAAAGAAGGATAAAACAGATAATTTCAGCGTTAATGTTCCAATCGAGTAGCATACACACTGCCCCCTATTGGTGTTTTAGTGTTTTACACCCAGGCACACGCACACTTTCAATACAATACTACAGTATTGTTAGATGGGGCAGTGGTGGTCTAGTGGTATAGGGCACTGGATCGCTGATCCAAAGGTTGGATCCCACTCTCCACAAGGTTGTCACTGCCCCCCCCCCCCCCCCAGTGCAGCTAACTGGGTTATCAAAGGCGGGCCATGTTTCTCACTGTCTATGGTGAGAGGCATGTAAAAGAACCATTGCTGACATTTGTAAAGAGTAGCTGCAAAGTCGTCAGCGTGTTTCTGTCCCTTGCTAAAAAGGGTTTTGACAGGAAGGGCATCCGACGTAAAAAACCTCTGCCAAATCAAACGTGCGAATCAAGATGATTCGCTGTGGCGACTCCCGAGTAAAAGGGAAAAAGCCGAAAGGAAGACCGACAGACTACAGTATTGTTAGCGCCTTTAATCCTGTTGGGTCATTGTACTTGATTTTTATTCCTCTCACTCATTTTCTGAGCCGCTCAACCCTTCTAGACTAGAAAGGAGAAGTACACCGTGACCACCTCACAGGACCAGTGCAGGGCAAAATGCACACACCCATTCACATGCACACTGGAGACAAAGTCAGAGAGGCTAGATTCAGATGGTTTGGACATGTACAGAAGAGGGATAGTGAGTACTGTATATTGGTAGTAGGATGCTGAGGTTGGAACCGGCTTACCAAAGAGGAGATTTATGGATGTGGTGAAGGAGGACACGAGGGTAGTTGGAGTAAGAGTAGAAGATGCAAAGGATGGGGTGAGATGGAGGCAGATGATTCGCTGTGGTGACACCTGAAGAGAACAGCCAAAAGAAGAAGAAGAAGAAGACTCATACCCAGGGTCAATTTGGAGCAGCCAGCTAGCCTAATGTGCATGTCTTTGGACTGTGGGAGCAAACTGCCTGTTTTTCCTTAATTAAAGTAAATGATCAGACATGATACTGTTATGCTGAAGTCCTCCTATACCTACATCACACATCTAGTAATAGTCTAGAAAGGTGTAGATAGGTCTTCTTTTCTTTTCGGCTTTTTCCGTTCTCAGGAGTCGCCACAGCGAATCATCTGATTCGCACATTTGATTTGGCATAGGTTTTCACATCGGCTGCCCTTCCTGTCACAACCCTTTTAGCAAGGGACAGAAACACGCTGATGGCTTTGCAGCTACTCTTTATAAGTCAGCAATGGTTCTTTTACATGAACCTCTCACCATAGACAGTGAGAGACATGGCCGGCCTTTGATAACCCAGTTAGCTGCACGGGGGGTGGGGGGGGGGTGACAACCCTGTGGGGACTTGAACCCCCAACTCTAGGATCAGCGATCCTGCACCCTATATACACTAGACCACCACTGCCCCAGAAAGGTGTAGATGGGTATAGTCTAGAAATACAGGACACAAATCCTCCAGAATCTGGTTCTGCAACAATAGGTTTAAAAGTAAATTGTGTGCTTAACCAGAGAAAATAAAGTGGTAATACTGTACACATGTTATTTTTGAGTCATGTGGTATTTGTGTGTTCACATGTTGTCATTAGTATTCAAAGCCTAATGCAAGGGATTACTTTTTTTTTTTAGAGCTCTACTTGTATAAATAGAAACGTAATCATGTTAAATCCCTCACCTGGAGCATTAATTTCTGACTGTAACAGTGAAGTAGGAACTGTAAAACCTAGAGTAAGTCGTGAATACGTAATGTTTCTAAAATACAATGCAAATATGGAATCCTATAGCTGTGTAAACAGCCAGGATGGTGAATGAGGGCAGTGGTGTAGGGATTAGCACACTCGCCCTACAGAAAAAGGGCTCGAGATCCAAACCCTCAGCTCTGCTCGGGCATTTCTTTGTGGAGTTCTTCACTTGCCTGCTTGGGTTTCCTCGGGGTAATCTGGTTTCCTTCTACATTCCAAACACAGGAACATTAGGCTAACTGTCTGTCTTCTTTTCGGCTTTTTCCCTTTTACTCGGGAGTCGCCACAGCGAATCATCTGATTCACACGTTTGATTTGGCAGAGGTTTTTACATCGGATGCCCTTCCTGTCACAACCCTTTTTAACAAGGGACAGAAACACGCTGACGACTTTGCAGCTACTTTTTACGAAAGTCAGAAATGGTTCTTTTACATGCCTCACACCATAGACAGTGACAGACATGGCCCGCCTTTGATAACCCAGTTAGCTGCACTGGGGGGGGGGACAGTGACAACCTTGTGGAGAGTGGGACTCGAACCCCCAACCTTTGGATCAGCGATCCAGTGCCCTATACCACTAGACCACCACTGCCCCGGGAACATTAGGCTAACTGGCTGTTCTAAATTGCCCATCGGTGTGGCTGTGGGTGTGAATGGTTGTGCGTGTGTGTTAGCCCTGTGATGGATTAGCGAGCTATTCGGGGTGTACCCTGCCTTCACCCGATGTTGGCTGAAAGTATTATTATAAGTATTATTATTATTTGTATGACATGCAATTCCAGCCACCTGCCTCTTTTGAAACTGCAGTGCCATATGTATTGGGGCAGCCCCTCATGCGAATGAGCTCACTGATGCCTATGATTAGCTGGCGATCGCTGTGAGTAACAGGGAGGTGAGCGTATGCCGTCCTTCCCTCCCGTGATAACTTGGTCAGTTAGGATAGACTCCTGGGTACGGATGGATGGCTGTGGCGTTAAACCAGATTCGAATTTGCGATCTCCGGGTTAATAGTCACACACCTTGCTGATGCTACGCTCGGGAGCTCAGGACCTTCCTGCTGTGGGATGGATGTGCTAAGCATCATGCTATAGTGCAGCCAATATAGATCTATGTGTGTAAATATTGTATAGAACCTATTTTATGATGGTTATTATTATACAGTTTCATAAAAAGTACAAAGCCTGTTAAAGTGTACACAGAGATGGGGGCAGTTGGGTGGAGCTGTACAACATTATCTGGTCTCTTTCTATTTTCCCCTCTGTGTATTTCTGTGTTTGAATAAATCTATCACTTTGACATTTTATGCTCATGAATATTTATATATTTTGGATTTTCCCCATTTTCTCTCTAATTTAGTTGTATCAATTCCCACCCATCAGGTATTGCCTTTCCACCGCCTTCCAAGGAGGGGGCGAAAGCATGCACACGCCCCTGCCATAACATGCAACGCAGGCCACCTGCCTCTTTTTGAACTGCGACGCATGCATATTTTGTGACGGTCTAACACACTCGGAGGGAAAGCGCTATCCGTCCCTACGTATGAATGAGCTCAAAGACGCCCATGATTGGTTAGCGATCGCTGTGAATGACAGGAAAGTATGCATATGCTGTCCCTCCCGTGAGAGTTCGGCCAATTAGCTCCCATGGACTCTTGGCCATGGACGGCTGTAGTATTAAACCGGAATCGAACTTGTGATATCCGGGTTAATAGTTACGCATCTTGTTGATGGGTCATGAAGAATATATAATCAAACAACCTACAGTTGAGTCAGAATATAAACCAGAGGTTACAGCTGAGCAGGAGAGGGTTCAGGGCTTTGGTGTAAAGCGTGACGGTGCTGGGAATATCTTCTCACTCTTACACAGTCTGAACTGCTGAATCACAGAAAAAGACATTTTATTTTAGGATCGTCTCATTTCTGCCAGGGATTCTCAGGGCATAATGAGCATAGCAGATAGTGTAAGTCAGATGATACTCAGTTTCTGCTAAATCACACTGTCGTTTCAGTCGTGCTACCACATCATTGGATCACATAGTTGTATAGGACATCTTATGTATAGTGTTAAAATTTTCCATAACTGAAGCTAATCAGGCAGCCCAGTGGTGTAGTTGTTAGCACTGCTGACTTGCAGCCAGAAGGTCTTGGGTTTGAGTCCTGGTCTCAGGCATGTCTTTGTGGAGTTTGGATGTTCTTCTTCTGCTTGTGTGGGTTTCCTCTGGATACTCTGGTTTCCTTCCTCAGTCCAAAGACAAGCACATTTGTCAAACTGGTTGTTCCAAATTGACCCTTGTTGTGTTTGTGTATGTTGACCCTGTGATGGTCTTTCGAGCTGTTCAAATAATGCCCTGGTGCATAATATGAGGTCTACGAAGATATTTTTTCTAAGGTGACTTAGAACTGAAGTGGCCTACACACAACTCGGACCTGTTTCTGGACCACAACTTGCATCCATGCTCCAAAATCTATCAGACCCCTTTCCAGAAAATTGACGGTTATTATAATGGCATAGTGGGAGTAAATCTGTAACAGGATGTACAACAAAACTATATTGTTGTGAAAGTTGAGTGTCCACAAACCTTTGACCAGATAGTGGTGTAAGAGTGGTTTGGCTTTTGTTACCAAGCGACCAGTTTAGCATCTTAGTTTATTTTATAATAATAGTGCACCAGATTAACTATACCTACCGACCTGTCTCTCTCTTATGCAGCTCATTAATGCCGTGGTCCTGTTAATTCTGCTGTCGGCCCTAAATGACCCAGTCCAGTATCACTACCACCTCACCAGTGCTGAACTTGGCACTGACCTAGATGTCATGGATGATGCAAGTAAGTTTAAAATGTTTTCCCATGTTTTTTTTTTTTTTTACTTGCCGCACAATCGTACCAGCAAAAAACAAACAACAATGTTGTGATAAATGTTTATGGTTGGTGTGCATGGTTAACTGCTCAACAAAAGGAATGCAAACCCTCTTTGCTTTAAGGTCATGTTTCTATGATTACATTTCAGTAGATGCCCTTATCTAGAGTGACTTGTATTTCTATATCATTCATCCAGCTGAGCACATGAGGGTAAAGGACCATGCTGGGACTTGAACCACTGACCTACTGATCAGTAACCCAGTGCATTAAGAATTGAGCCAGCACTGCTATACATTTCTAAATGTGTTTTTTAATGGCTAAATCAAGTAGATTTTCATACAGGACACTAACAGTAGTTGTTGTTGTTGTTTTTTTTTTCTTATGAAACTCTGAGTAACATTGAATAATCAGATTTATATGGTTCAGGTTTATATGGGAGTTGAGAATCGACCTGTTTCATGTTGTAGGTTCTGACTCAACACGATTAACCCTGGTGAATTAGGGCAGTCAGATTTAATGTTGCATCTGATTGTCATTGTAGCTCGAATCTTCTTATGTCTGGAATCTGTACACGTCCCTATGTCCTACATGTCAAATTTGATTGTAGTTTATTCATTCTTGATTAACCAGTTGTCTAGCGAACATAACAGCTTAAAAAAAAAAAAATGACAACATGCCTCTGTCTTTTTTACTCCATATGGTAGCATAGTGGTTAGCATACATGACTCACAGAAAGAAGATCCCAGGTTTGAATGCCTCGATTGGCTCAGGAGTTTCCGTTTGCATGTTCTCACCGTGCTTGTGTGGATTTCCTCCCGCAGTCCAAAGACGTGCACATTTGGCTAATCAAATTTCCAATTTGCCTATAGATGTGAATAAGAGTGTAAAAGGTTGTGTGAATGTTTGCGTTGCTCTGCAATATCTTTGTGAGATTTTCAGGGTGTGCTCCGACTCCTGAAATGGAACATTTAGTTACCTAATACGCCTTAGTTTATTACTGGTCATCCAGCTTAGGAAGAAACATGATATGTATGCATTAGTTTGAGCTAATATACCAACTACAGCTCAGAGAGATACCCCCCCCCCCACCCATCCGCCAAGTCTGTTTTCACCAGGTTTGCATTGTTTTCTCTCCTTAGACATGTGCATCGCTTCTGCAATTTCCCTCCTGATGATATTGATTTGTGGGATGGCGGCCTACGGTGCTTATAAGGTATAGATATATTATTTCCTATTAATAATAAATGGGGCAATCTAACTAACTCTCCAACTAAAGGTTAGAGACCCGGTCCTTTGACTGAAAGGTTGTTGATTCAATTCCCAGGACTGGCAGGAAAACATCTACAGCTGAGAAACAACTTAAGCCCCCTCGGAGAGTTAGCTCTCTTGCTGTCCCAGCCACGGATACCTGGTGCATCACCTGGGACTCAAACCCGCGAACTTGAACTCGTAGTTTTTTGCTTTTTTTTTTTTTTTTTTTTTTTCTTTTCCTGGGTTATTATGTAAATATTATGACTGCATTTGATTAGTGGATTGTTGTTAAGCCTTCTTCATTGTGTATCTTTTCACGTGTGGCTGTGTAAATGAAATAGCTAATGACAATCAGTTTTTTTATCTGCTATTGATATTTACAGTATTTGGCAAAGCTCTTATCCAGAGCAACTTGGAGAGGTAATTTGAAGTCATGATGATTGAATACATTCTGTACTGGTTTAGCCGTTGTTTGAAGACACCCGGTGACTCAGCTGTCCAGACATCTATTCCACAAGCTCGGTGGCAGAACAGAGAAGTGGTTAGATGCATGTATGTCTTGTCCCTTTATAGAATGAGGGACCAGTCTAGGAGTGCTAGAAGATCGGAGAGAACACGGTGCAGAGTGGGGTGTGAAAAGTGCTTTGAGGTAAAGCGGTGCCTGTCCAATTTTTGTGGTGTAGGCAAACATTAGTGTTTATATGTAATGCGAGCAGCTACAGGAAACCAGTGGAGCGAGTGTTAAAGTGTGGTGTGGGAGAACTTGTGAATGTTGAAATAAGCCATGCGGCTGCATTCTGGACCAGTTGCAGAGGTTGAAGGATACTCCTAGGTAGACCTACCAGGAGTGTGCTGTGGTAGTCTAGCTCCAAGTTGCCTTTCTGAAGAGAAATCGACATGTTTGATAAATATTTGCATTATTTTTGTAATTACTTTTTTGTTTTTGAGTTGTGTTTGGTAGGCTTCAGTATATATTAAAAACAAAAACAAGTGGTTAGAGATTAACAATTGTAATTCTTCTTCACAGCAACATGCTGCTTGGATTATTCCATTCTTTTGCTACCAAATCTTTGACTTTGCTCTTAACACCTTGGTAGCGATAAGCGTCATGGTTTACCCAAACACCATTCAGGACTACCTTGAGCAGCTGGTAAGAAACTTTAACAGTCTTTGGCCTTGAATTATTTATTGCTGTTTATCTACTAGGTGTTGAATTCTTTTGTTGAAATGTTTGATTTTGTTTAACAGCCTGGGACCTTTCCATACAAAGAGGAATTAATGTCCACCAACAACATATGTCTAGTGTTCGCAGTCCTTGTCTTCATCGGCTGTATTCTGGCATTTAAGGTAAATGTAATTGAAGTGAAATTTTGCATCAGATGCAGCGGCACCATTTCCAGTACATTATTCCCTGTGATATTTTATATATGAGTAAACACAGTACATGACATTTTGCACCTATTAATTTTCTGTGGGGTGCCATGAGAATCTTGCAAGGGATTGGACAGTAATGACAAACTGTTCCGTTTAAGAATAATCAGTATTAATAGTTTTTGCGGTTTGTACGACGGTGTCTCTTCTGTTGGCTCAGATCAGCTGTATAAGCCTTTGTTCCTCACACATATCAGTGAGCCTGGAGCATTTATGACACTCTTGCCAGTTCACTGGTTGTCCTTCCTTGGACCACTTTTGCTAAGAATTTACAACTCCATACCAAGAACGCCCCACAAGACCTGCCATTTTTAGAGATGAATAAACCCATGCCCATACTTAGATTTTCCCATTTTTCCTGCTTTCAACACATCCGCTTCGAGAACTGACTGATCACTTTCTGCTTAATACAGCCTCTCCTTTGCAGGTGCCACTTTAAAATGATAATTTGTGTAATTCCTTTCAACTCTCAGGTTCATGCATACCCATAGTGTAAAAATCAGATGAGCTATTGTATATTTTCATCTCTAGTTTTAGAGTAGCAGAAAACAGTCTGGCTGTAAAAATCGTTGGTTCCTCAGTGAAATAAAAAAATCGGGAAGCAGGCTTATGATAAGGTCACAGGTGGGTTTTTTTAATTTTTTTTTTATGATCCCTTTCTCTGCATTTTAATGACTCTACTAGTTCAGCAAACACACACGGCTTCGTGCTTTTCAGCTCTCTCTCTCTGTCTCTCTTTCTCTCCCCGCATTCTCTCCACCAATGTGCACAAAGGGCACATGAATAAATAACTAGTAATCTGACACAGGTGAGGCTCATCTCCTGTTACCTGCTGGTTCAGCTTGCCTCCTTGCCATCCACAGCTGATGCTCAACCCCGCCTCCACTGCCACACAGCGTCAGTTACAGTTCAAACCATGTGAAGGTTCTAACTGAGTGAAGGAGTGGAAAAAAGGACTTAACTTTGCTTGATTGATTGAACTTTTTCATCATAATAGCATGGAAATGTATTCAATGCACTTATATTTACTAAAATATCGGCTAAGTATTGAAAGAATTGAATGCTCACATAATTGGCATGTTCAGTACAGGAAAAGGAGACTGAGTGGTTACACATGCTCCATCCCACAAAACAAGCTATAGCAACATCCACAACTCATTATTAGTTACAATTACATGAAATGTCTGTCAGAGTGGTGCCTGAACACATTTAAAGGGGCCATTACTTATCATGTGTATTAAATAAACATGAAATACAATATAATCTCTTGGAAATAACACTGAATCGGTCATGACGGCTTTCTGAAACCATTTGCTTACTCCTGTATGATGATATTATAAATTATAGAAAGTAGAAAAGTTCGAGATCAAGTGTACGGCGAGGTTTACTAATAAGTGTTGCACTGCCAAGTTATCGTGCATATAGAAAATCATTGCTTTCGTTATGGTATTGCTATTGGAAAAACAGGCACAGAATCAAAACAAGATGTACACCTGGTGAATTATAGCTGTTAATCCCATGAGCTGAGATGGTTTCACTGGGAAAGTTTTGTGTTCATGCAGAATGAACTTATAATGGAAGATAAAACAGATTGGCTAGTCACCAGTGAATGGATACATTTAACACACAGTCTCTCTCTAAACTAAAAAGAAGTATCTATCATTGTTGGATTAAAAACTTTATCATATGCAATGGTCGTGTATGTTTCTGAGATGGAGTGAATACCCAATACTGGGAGAAATCAAGTTATTACTTACGTACTAGTGGTGAGTTCAAAAATATGTTTGCAGTGATGGTCGAAACGCAGAAATTACTTCCTTTATCACGTGTGTGCTGTTTGATACCATGTTGTTATTTATTTTCCAGGCTTACCTGATTGCCTGTGTGTGGAACTGCTACAGATATGTCAGTGGAAGACGCACCACAGAGGTTTTGGTCTATGTCACCACTAATGATACAACAGTAAGTCAAAGATAATTTACTGTCATACCGGGATTTTAGCTCAGTTGGTAGAGCATCTGCTTTATCCTCCGGAAGGTCGGAGTTCGAATCCGGCCGCGTCATACCATAGGACATTAAAATTTGGTAGTTGTTGCTTCCTGCTTGGCGATCAGCATCAAAGGATAGAACAACACAATAACTGGTGCCGCACATTGACAAAGGTGCCCGGAGCACAAAAAACACCAAAGAGTGCTTTGAGCATAATATTCAGTATGGATAAAGCACTATATAAATCTACTACAATACAATACAATACCATGTCCTGCTTTTCAGACTTGCCGCACAGTCTGTGTGTGCCGCACAGCACATTGTCCTCTTCTAATGGCAAGACTAAAATGGGGAACATTAAAATATTAAGGGGACCAACCAGACCATGGGCATATTTTATTAAACAACACTGACCTGTCAATGTATTTAAAAGTCTTCAGATTTTTGTGTAAACTCACTGATCAAAATATCTTGAATTGACCTATCACTATGCACTGCCACAAAATAATTTACCAATCAAAGAGATTTCCCAGGCATGTAGACCTCAGTCAAACTGTCCCTGTCATAAAGTTCCACACATTAGTACAACAGACTTAATATCTTTATACAACGATAGTGAATCAATGGAAGCGTGGTGGCATAGTGGTTATCATGTCCACATAACAGAAACAAGGTTCTTGGTTCTAGTCCTGGATTCAGGTACCTGTGTGGAGCTTGCATGTTCTCGCCATGCCTGTGTTTACAGAATTTGGCAAACACTCTTACTCAGAGCAACTTTCAATTAATTTTTTTTTTTTATACAACTGAGCATTTGAGGGTTAAGGGCCTTGCTCAAGGGCCCAACAATGGTGATACTGGGGATGGAACCGCTGACCTTCGGATCAGTAACCCATCGCCATACATCAAGCCCTCCAGATTTCCTCTCACAGCCAAAAAACATGTAAACATGTACAGTAGTCTAATTAGATGTTCTGAATTATGGCAAGCTGTAAGTGTGGATTTTGTGTGTGTGTGTGAGAGAGAGAGAGAGAGAGAGAGAGAGCTGTTCTGGGTGTACCCCATCTTTTCTCACTGTTGGCTAAGATAGGATCCAGCCTCCCTGCAACACTAGTAGGATTAGGTGGCTCAGCAAATGAGTGAGATGAGTCATTGCCTACTAGGGTTATGGGGTACACCATGACAGTGTATGAAGGTGGAGTACACCCTGAACAGCTTACCAGACCATCTCAGGCCAATGAATACACACAACCGTTCACTCTCACATTCACACCAAGGGGCAGTTTGGAACAGCCAATGAGACTAATGTGCTTGTTTTGGACTGTGGGAGGAAACCGGAGTACCCGGAGAAAATCAATGGAAGTATTCAGAGACAATATAAACTCCACACAGAAACAGCCGAGTCCAGGACTTGGACCCAACACATGCTTGCTGAGAGCCGGCCGTGCTAAGCAGTATGCCACCATGCCACAGAGACATAAGTGTAGTAATAACATTGATTATATTATGTAAATCATGTAAATGATGATAAATATAATAAATACAGTGAAATGTTTATTTAAAAATAATAGATGATTTAAATTTTATCATACATAAATAAATATTAGAAAATTGGTCAGCCTTATAGCATAATTCCTGCATAATGTAATGACAAAACATGCAAAATTCTCCTTGACTGGTTTCTTTTAATGAGCTGCTGCTCCTGTCCGTTGTCATCCTTTCAATTTTTATGAAAAGAATTGTGCAGGAACAGCGTCAGGCTTTAGATGTGAAAGCTTACGCTTTGTCAGAATTACTTCTACATGAAGGGCATGCTGATAGCAGGTTGGGTTAAAGTTATGTATCTTCGCAGTCTACTGAATGGCATCTGGAAGGAAACGTTTTCAGTGTATGGCCTGTGCCAATGTCATGGTGTGTTTTCCGCACTTGTTATATGGCAGCCGTATGCTTTGCCAGCCACCATTTTCCTGGGAACACAGCTCAGCATCGGTCAATAACATGTAATCGAACACTGGTGTCTGCTACACATGGCTTAGCCAGTTGGACAAGCCAATGAATTCATGTCACTACCAGGGTGGGAATAGCCAATGAAGAAGGCAACATAGCGCTGTGCATGCCTAGTAGTAATAGTGGCGTGGCACCACTCACCCGTACTGGACAAGGGGAAAATACCGATGTTGCCTGATGGATGCGTTGATGTCGTATCATTGTTTTAAAGGGTATATAATACAAAATTACTGCAGGCACCCTTTAAATTGTGAAATTGTAAGCGCTGTACATGCCTAGTAGTAATAGTGGTGTGGCACCACTCGCCTGTACTGGACAAGGGGAAAATACTGACGTTGCCTGATGGATGCGTTGATGTCATATCATTGTTTTAAAGGGTATATAATACAAATTTACTGCAGGCACCCTTTAAATTGTGAAGTTGTAAGCTAATATCAGGTTTGAGCTGGTTTTACTTCATTTTAAAAAGCATCTAATTAACTTGACTCTGTATTTCCTGGCCGTCATTGTGAGTGTTTCTTTTATCCAAAATGCAGTTGCTGTATACAGAGTTAAACAGAGTCACCTCAGTGCTGGTTGTGATGAGTGTACTGATTTATGCGCGTCCTTATGTCCTCTGGGTGTTGCGTCAGTGTGACACGACTGTTAAGTAATCTCTAATCCTTTCCTTCAGCTCGAGCTTCATCGAAATTGCCAAACAGTCATGTCTTTGCGTATGTCTTTGTATAGAATTAGCTCTGTGCGGTTGTAAGATACATCACACTGCTGCTTTGGAGTGCACTGTTTGAATTCTAATGAAAAGCAGGGATTTTCTCGCTCTTCAGCTGAAACCCATTACATAACCAACTATTATTGTCCAGTTTCTTGGAAATCCACTCACTGATGCAGTCAGACTGATTAAATTAGGATCCTCTTACTGTGTAACACAGATTGGCCTTTCTCTTCTAACAGAGTGATATTAGTGGTGTATAAGTATTCCCTGCCCAAATTAAACATTTCATAGTTTCACAAGAAATAAGAGATTGAATTGGGATTATATTCAATGTCCTGGATTTTCCCTTTATATTGAAGTGTGTTGGATTGCATTCAGATTCACCCCAGTTGGTCATATGGAAACCACCTGTGTGACTGTACCGAATTGCCCCAAGGTGTGATCATGGTTGTGTGTTGACCTGCAATGTTCTGGTGAGCGGCTCAGGGCATACGCCGCCTCATTCACTGTTGACTGATATAACAGGCGTCAGCCTCTCACCGAACCTAGTACATGGTAGGATAAAGCAGTTGCAAAAGACAGTGAGTAGGAATACAGACGCTTCCCGACTTGCATTCATTTGTTTTCCGTATTTTTTCGATTTTACATTAAAAAAAAAAAAAGTTAAATTTTGAATTTAGCGTGCGCTCTGTAGTATGAGACGTACCTACGTAGTACGCTGACGTAATGTGCTACTTCCGCATGACGCTGCGTCCATTGTTTACAAACGACAGACTGAACGTGCCCCTCCTTCTTCCCAGTTCACCGCATGTTACCCTTGTGTTAAGACGTCGTCTCTGTGATCTTTGTGTTTACACTGTTTTGCGGACTTTTGTAACCCTAAGCAAATATGGTTGGTCAGGAGCATAGGCCTACTCGTGATAGCGGTAATCAGAAAAAGCGGCAAGGCATCTTGTTAGAAATGAAGATGGCTATTATCAAGAAAATTGATGCTGGTGAAAAACATGTGAATGTTGCACGTTTCTTCCAAATGGCTCCATCGACCATCGGAACCATTTACAAGCAGAAAGATCGCATCATAGAGAATGTTAATGGTTATATTTGATAAGTGAATTTTATTTAAAATTTATCTATTTGAAATTATTTTGCTTGAATTTAATTTATTTGAAATTAATGTTGATATTATTTGATATTATTTATAATGTTATGTTTATAATAATTGATTTAGGGGGGTTTTATGAGATACAGTAAAACCTCCGCTGACGAACGCTTAAGCTCACGAACTTTTCGCCTCAAGAACATTAAATTCGCAAGCATATTGTCTCTGCTGACGAACTAGTTTTCGGCGGACGAATCAAACCACGCGGTCGAACAGCGCCACGGTGGCGGCCACGAGAAGCTGACGCACGCTCACGGCGTCACAGTTAAATCACCCCTTTCTATGAGTGCGCAAGTGGTTTGTGTTTGCTAGACATTTTGGACCATATTGAGTGTACTTTTGCTATTATGGGACCGAAAAAGACCCCACCACAGGCGGAGATCATTGAAAAACACGAACGAGGTGTGCGTTTGTGTGACTCAGCATCCCAGTACCAGTACGCTAAGTCTACCATTGCTCCCATCCTTAAGAACAAGGAAGCTATTAAGGGTGCGTGTGTGGCTAAGGGTGTTTCCAAACAGTAGGCGTTTCCAAACTCTCCTTCCAAACAGTAAGTCCCTCCCACCCTCCTCCTCCCACTCCATTCCATCAAGCCATCAACTACCATCACAAAGGTAAATAAAACGACTTTATTATACAGTACAGTTTATTTCTTTAATTACAATACAATAGCACATTTATTATACATAAAATAAGGTATATTTTTGTGTAGTTTTAAGGCTTATTTAGTAGAAAATTATGTTTTATGGGGACCTGGGAACGGATTATTCTCATTTTAATGGTTTCTTATGGGAAATAAATGTTCGGAAGACGAACTTTTCGCCTCACACACACTTTCTGGGAACCAATTATGTTCGTGAGCTGAGGTATCACTGTACGGTAATGGTATTTATGGATATATAGTACAGTATGAGCGTCATACGTCACTGGAACATACAGTAACTTATGTTTTTCTCACCTTTCGTTCGGTTGTCCGGAACCGAACTAAAACGCAAGTTGGGGAGCGTCTGTATATCGATGCCGAGCAGCATGGTGGCATTGTAGTAAGCATGTCCACCTCAAGAAGGTCCTGGGTTCAAGTCGTGGGCTCAGGTGTTTGTGTGGTATTTGCATATTCTCCCCATGCTTGCATGGGCTTCTTCTGAGTACTTCGGTTTCCTTATATGGTCCAAAAGGCATGTGTATTAGATGAAGTGGCTGTTCAAGATTTCTTTTAGGTGTGTATGTGTGTTGGCCTGGAATAAGTTGTTCAGGGTGTGAATGAATAAATATATTGATGCCTCACACATGAAGGTGATGATAAGGATGGTTATTGATGGTGAATACACATGTAAGTCATTGTTCATTCAGTGTTCTGATTAAAAATACACCAGAACTCTGCTCACTCCATTTTCTACTTTTTAGGTGCTGCTCCCATCCTATGAAGAGGTTGTTGCAATACCACCAAAACAGCCGCCGCCTGAGTAAACCTCCACACGACGCCGAGTTTTTCTCTCTCTCTCTCTCTCTCTCTCTCCTCCTTCAGTGTTCTTCCTACATATCCTCCAAAGAAAAGATTTTTCTATCAGTATTTCTTATTTCCCCATTCAAGCCTCCGACTTTTTACTCAGTGACATCCCTCTCCTTTTCACCCTGAAGGCAGTCGTGTGACTCTCTCTGCAAGTCTTCACTGCCTTTGTGGCAGCTGAGTGCTGTGTGTCAGCTCCAATTTGGATTTGGACTCTCAGCATTCAGTGATTTATACACACAGCACTGACCCCAGACCCCACCAACCCCCTGATTCCCTTACCTTTTTTAAATACTGTGAACCTCTCATCAACACTGCTGTCAATTATTGAGATACCTGACATTTCTATGTGGCGGGTGTAATATACACGTGAGTAACTTGAGAGCACTTTTGGACTGTGGCAGCCAGGGTAATGTGTACACATGACACTCGTGCGTCTTTCTATTCATGCTGAATTTTAAGAAATATTTGGAAAGATCCTGAAGGACCAGTCTACTACATCTTAAATAGGTTCATACCAAGAGTAACCATTAATTAATTAATGGCATTTCAATGTGACTAATAAAATACATTTCAGATCATTTCTGAAACATTAGCTTAACAGAAATATTTTGCAAGTACAGTATTCCAAATTCGAGATTAGAAAACCGTGTATAGTTGCAGTTGAATGAAAACCAATGGACACGTAACCGTCATTTCCACAAGCGTCATCTTCGTTATCTTTCATGAAATATCGAACCGTGGCCGTTTCCCTCACTGCCCTGTATTGCAGATTAATTTTAAACCCAAACATCCAGTGGATACGAGTCGAATCCTATGCAGAGTTGCCACAATGTTTTTGCACAAAAGTCTTAATAATTTAACAACGACTTTCTTAAGGTGAGGTGGATGACGCTTTAGCAAGATCCAGGTCAATAATTGTTTTAGTATATACTACATAGGAACATAAAAACCCCAAACTTTTTATAGTTTATTTTTTACATACAATCTTTAACAATAATGACAAAAGTGCACAACTGTGTGCTGTGGAGCAAATGGCGTGTTTAAAGCCATTAGTAAATCCCGTAATCCCGAAACAAGGCGCTGGTTAAGCACATTCGCCTTACAGGAAGAAGGTTGTGGGTTCGACGGAGATGCTTCTGGGTGGAGTTTGCGTGTTCTTGTGCTTGTGTTGGTTTCCTCTGAACACTCCAGGTTCATCCCACAAGTACAAAAACATGCACATCAGGTTAATTGGCTGTTTCAGATTGCCCCTAGGTGTTACTGTGAGTGTGAATGGTTGTATGTGCATTGGCCCTGTGATGGTCTGGTAAGCTATTCAGGGTCTACCCTTCCTTCACTCAGGTTTGGTTGAGATAGGCTCCAGCTTCCCTATAACCACAGTAGGATTGAAATGCGAATTTGTGAATGAATGAGTACATGAAAAGGTAAATAAATCACGATCTATAACTGTTTTTAGATTTGGTGTATACATTATATAAACACAAGAGAATGGAAAACAAACATAAGATTTGTTTTTTGTTTGTTTAAACCCTGACACTCATGACGCCATCTGCTCCAATTGACTGATTAACCCCGAGATTTCATGGTGATTTAAGCATTATCCACTTGGGGATAATACCCTAATAGATGACCAATCAGATCACACCGTTTCTGTGTAGTATATACTATTTCATGTCGTATGTTATGTGATAGCTAATGAAGGAAGTTAAAGTGTATGTAGCACAGTAATGTCCATCGTATTGCTATGACCCTGCCCTGTATGGGTCTGAGTATGAGTGACACGAAACATCTCCTGAAGTCTTCCTGAGCTTAATTCTGCTCGCGATTTGATAATAAATTTATTGTGCGATAAAGATCTATGCAACGGCTATGCAGAATTGTGTTCCACTGTACTAGGGCTTCAACAGAGAGCACTTTAGTATCGATGCCTTAAATGAAGCCTGCAGACTCTCGTTCACTGCTCGGTGTTCTGGTCGTGTAGTTTGTCCAGAATTGCCCAACCTCCACTTACCGGTGATTTACATATTCATTTTTCTAGGTATTTCGAATGATTATTCAGTAGGCGTGTCTTGCCTTCCTTCTATATGGTAGGTAAGTCTGTTGGGTTTTTACACCCGAGCCTAGTGGCTCATCAGGCCGGTGCTTATCCCTGATTTCTGTAGCGTGAAGCGACCAGGAGTTCAACTCCCCCTGGATGGGACGCTCATCCATCGCAGGTTACCTTCCCAGTATATTTTACTGGTACCCATTTATACTGCTGGGTGAACAGAGGCACACTTGTGGTTGACACCTTGCCCAGGGGTCTTAGCACAGTGGGGGGATCTCGGTGGGAATTGAACTCACAACCTCCCGATCACCACCGGCCCCAATATATCCTTCTATATAAGCCAGGGGTGTCAAACTCGTGCCACAAAGGGCCATGTGGCTGCAGGTTTTTGTTTCAACCAAGCAGCAGCACACCTGACTTGGCTCACTCAAACAACTGATAAGAGTCTTTAGGCATTTGATTGGTCAGTCTCTGGACAGAGCACACAGACTGACCAATCAACTGCCTGAAGACTTATCAGTTGTTTGAATGAGCCAGACTGACCAATCAAATGCCTGAAGACTCTTATCAGTTGTTTGAATGAGCCAGGTCAGGTGTGCTGATGCTTGGTTGAAACAAAAACCTGCAGCCACATGGCCCTTTGTGGCACGAGTTTGACACCCCTGATATAAGCGCTGAGGAAATGATAGAGATGACTAACAAACTAGGGTTTTACATTTATATATTGGAATATATTATTGAAGACGTCTCCCAGAGCTATTAAACTATGTACAGCAGTGACGGCGTGTCTGTCAGCTCCAGTTAAGTATTCCATACAAAAGAGCTTTAGGGTGAAATATAGTAAATATCACTATGAGCATCCTGTACTATCCGTATTTCCTGGGTTTTTTTCTTTAGTTTGTCATGAATCAAATCGTTACTTAATCATTTTGTTCTGTGATGTTTGGATTTCAAAACTAACATTTATAACCTGATCCGATCAAGGAGTTTCAATTGTGTGTGTGCAATGTTTGCTTAGAACAGAAAAAAAAAAAAAAATTCTGAGATTTCTTACTGGTTTTTACTGTTGGTTGTACTGTACGTTCTGTCTGTAATTGAGGTAATTCGAACTCGACATTCAATCAGCTGCAATATTTGTACTGAACACTTCTTAAAATTAAAAGATTCTCATGTTGAGTTCATTGTCATTTTTTAAAATAAAACCTTTATAGCAAGAGACAGCTGGGGGGGGGGGGGGGGGCAGTGGGGGCCTGCTGGTAAAGGGTGCTGGATCACTGATCCTAAGGTTGGGGGTTCGAGTCCCACTCTCCACAAAGTTGTCACCGTCCCCCCGTCCAGTGCAGCTAACTGGGTTATCAAAGGCTGGCCATGTCTCTCACCATCTATGGTGAGAGGTGTATAAGAACCATTGCTGACTTTCGTAAAGAGTAGCTGCAAAGCCATCAGCGTGTTTCTGCCCCTTGCTAAAGGGTTGTGTCAGGAAGGGCATCCAACATAAAAACCTACGCCAAATCAAACATGCGAATCAAATGATGTGCTGTGGCGACCACTGGAAAGGGGAAAAGCTGAAAGGAACAGAAGAGCAAGACAGCTGGGTGCTGAAGAGGGTCGAGTCCTGCTTTGATAGGCCATGGTTGCAGAATAATTTGGAGTAGTCAGTTATCCTAAAGTATGTCTTTTGTCTGTGCAAGAAAACTGGGGTATGCAGAGGAAACCCATCCAAACACACTGACCACGTGCAAATTCTCGGGGAGCCCAGGACCTTCTTGCTGGGGTGGATGTACGAACCGCTATGGTACAATGCAGCCTGATTATTTTACAGCTCATGGAAATTTTCACTGGTCTCATCCTGGATGGTGTTCTACATCTCAAATATCTTTCATTATAGAAATAAAGACGATTTGCTTCCCAAAGCAGTATTCCCCGAATCCCCAGCAATAACCATCTCAACATACACGACTCTCCGATGCTTTCCTCTCTCTTTGTCTACATCTAGAAAGGAAGATACGATCAGATTTATGAGAAATGATTTCCTATAATAATGTCATTAGTGGAAATGATTTGAATTTCTTTCTTACATGCACAACTAGGTCAGGCATGAATTGAAGCAATTATAATGAGCCGTTTTAAAACTTTGCCTAATGATGCCTACAGAATGAGAAAGATAAAAGTTTGCTTCTTTGATCAGATGCTTTTGATCTGATTACACGCCGCTTCCTCGCTGCGCGTCATTACTCATTTCTCCTTATTTTAATGGCCTTGCATAGCCAAGTAAAAGGGCGTAAATTACTTTGTGTTCTTCATATCTTCTGAATTCCCTTGACATTTGTTTTCTTTTTGGAGACAAACGGCATGCTTGCAAATACGGCGTGCCATCTGTTGTTTTCGTTACACCTCTGTCAGCAGAGAACCATCAACATCCCAAGGGCACACATCCATGAATCAGCAAAATCCAAACAAAAATGGCATCAATCGTTTCGCTTTTTTAAATCGTCACATCACTTCATTTAACTACCTTGAAAACACCCGCGTGTGTATACAATCCTTGACTTGTGTTGTAAGGCTAATAGGGTGGGATAAGGAGTACCACAAATAAAAAAAGAAAAGCTTACTGGTGCTTAATGACGAACAGAACCAAATAAGAGTTTAAATACTCTATACACACACACCACGAATAATGGTTTTACTAATAGAACACCAGGTTTTGTGAGTCCGTACTTGTACAAAAACAGCCTCTAACTCTATCCCTTTGGATGCGAGAGCTGAGATTTTCAGCTGATCCAAAATACTGCAAGGAAAAAAAAAAAAAAAAAGAAGAATCTGTTTCACATTCATACGTCCCAAAATTAAGTGCCTTCCGACGACCTTTGAACAACTCTACACCATGAAGCTCAGACTAAAGCCTTCAAATTTAATATACACAAAATAAAATAAAACCTGTGTATCCTTTTCAGGAAGGTTGTGAATTTCTAATGGCGTGATTCAGATGATTTTTTTTTTTTAAACTTGAACATTTAGACAAGGTGACAATAGCAAAACCATACACGCATGCACACATGCAAGGGAGAAATATGAATACAAAACAAAAACCTATTTTCTCTCTTTTTTTTCCCCTTGAAAGATGTCAGTGTCAGGAAATTTATTTGTGAAGTTAAAAGAATCAAGAACACATGGGGGAATCATGATGAACCGGAACAACGAGAAAAAATAAATCGCAGACACCACAACTATTTAAACCATATTTATTATAACAACCTTCAGCAAAAATGGCTCTACTTCTCGCCCTGCTGTTGGTCCGGCATGCTCCTGATAATATCTGAATCACCTGGAAAGACAATGTTTAAAAAAAAAAAAAAAAAAAAAATCCAATAATGAAATCTTGGAACTGTGATTTGCCAGAGTGAACATTACCTAATGGAATGAGACCAATAGGGAGTACAGGGATCCCTCACTTTCCACGGTTAATTGGTACTAACACCCCCCCACCACCAAATTCCAAGAAGTAGGATCGTGTATATAATAAAATACATATTCAACGCTATAAATGCTTTTAATAAACATTCAAAAATAATGCATATGATGTAAACAAAATAAAAATGCGCACCTCACATAAAAATGTAAGTAATTTTGATGGAGGGGGGCTGCCTTGTTTTGCAGCATTTCCTTAACATTTCCCCCTATTCTTCTTGATTTTTTTTAATTCAATGAAAAAAAAATTTTTTTTTTAACTGCTATGCACTGAAGCCGAATGAATTGAAGTGTGAAGTAGTGAGGGATCCCTGTAGTTTATGTAGAGGCTCTTTAAAATTACTGTTGCAGATTGGAGATGCTGTTGTTGCTGAGAAGTGTTTCAGATTACTCTGCATGAGGCGACATTTACATACCTGGATCAATGATGGCCAGTGTGCACACCCTGTAGTATTTCCCACAGGCGGTGCCAAGCTCAATGTTGTTTCCACTGTAGTGGTGGACACCGGTCTTAGCCAACATGGCGTAGTACTCGATTTCTGATTTCCTATCGAGTAGAGAAAAAAAAAAGGCAGCATGGTCAACACAAAACTCTGAACTCATTCATTCTGTATACTGAGGTTCATTTCACATATGTACCCCCCAAAACAATCCCACAAATCACCCTAACCCGACAAACGAGCATGAAATCACAGCCAGCAAAACACACCAGTTATCAAAAACTAAAGGTATCGTTGTTAAATGTACTTTAATTTATTCAGTAAAATTATAACATTCATTAACCACTTACTAAACCTCTTCTGGGGCTGTATTTCTAGACTCGTCTTTTCAACGCGTCAGGGCTGCGTTGCATCATTTTGACAGATTTGAGGCCATACATGATTGCTTTGCAGCAAAATGTTTACCCAAGTTTCCTAATTGTAAAATGTAATATCTCCAATAAAACTGGCAAAGAACAAAGAAGCAAAAGGGTGGAATTTAGAGTAGTAATTGGTCCCAAGCAAGCCATGCCGAGCTGAGGAAACCTGTTTTTTAACTCTTGCCAGTAGCTGAGGAGTGAACTCAGAAGTGGTCACACCAACACCTAATTTCACTGACGACAGAAAGAATAAAAATCCAACACCCAGGAGTAGCTTCATGCAACTTTCATATACACTTGTGTGTATCTATAGAGATATTGATTTTAAGAAGAGAACACCAAAAATTTTATAATATACTTATGTGCAAGTCTTACAGGAAATACTTGTGTGCTATTTATTCTTACTTGAAC
The DNA here is from genome assembly GCA_024760905.1 of Plotosus lineatus. Lineage (NCBI taxonomy): Eukaryota > Metazoa > Chordata > Actinopteri > Siluriformes > Plotosidae > Plotosus > Plotosus lineatus. The sequence goes on along the minus strand of CM045728.1, from coordinate 81,439,771 downwards.
TAAATAAAATTATCAGAAGTGCACAATAGGACAGGTCCTTCTAAAATAATTAGCATATTGTGATAAAGTTCATTATTTTCTGTAATGTACTGATAAAAGTTAAATTTTCATATATTTTAGATTCATTGCACACCAACTGAAATATTTCAGGTCTTTTATTGTTTTAATACTGATGATTTTGGCATACAGCTCATGAAAACCCAAAATTCCTATCTCAAAAAATTAGCATATCATGAAAAGGTAGTCTAAACGAGCTATTAACCTAATCATCTGAATCAACCAATTAACTCTAAACACCTGCAAAAGATTCCTGAGGCTTTTAAAAACTCCCAGCCTGGTTCATTACTCAAAACCGCAATCATGGGTAAGACTGCCGACCTGACTGCTGTCCAGAAGGCCATCATTGACACCCTCAAGCAAGAGGGTAAGACACAGAAAGAAATCTCTGAGTGAATAGGCTGTTCCCAGAGTGCTGTATCAAGCCACCTCAGTGGGACGTCTGTGGGAAGGAAAAAGTGTGGCAGAAAACGCTGCACAAGCAACAGAGGTGACCGGACCCTGAGGAAGATTGTGGAGAAGGGCCGATTCCAGACCATGGGGGACCTGTGGAAGCAGTGGACCGAGCCTGGAGTAGAAACATCCAGAGCCACTGTGCACAGGCGTGTGCAGGAAATGGGCTACAGGTGCCGCATTCCCCAGGTCAAGCCCCTTTTGAACCAGAAACAGCGGCAGAAGCGCCTGACCTGGGCTACAGAGAAGCAGCACTGGACTGTTGCTCAGTGGTCCAAAGTACTTTTTTCAGATGAAAGCAAATTTTGCATGTCATTCGGAAATCAAGGTGCCAGAGTCTGGAGGAAGACTGGGGAGAAGGAAATGCCAAAATGCCTGAAGTCCAGTGTCACGTACCCACAGTCAGTGATGGTCTGGGGTGCGATGTCAGCTGCTGGTGTTGGTCCACTGTGTTTTATCAAGGGCGGGGTCAATGCAGCTAGCTATCAGGAGATTTTGGAGCACTTCATGCTTCCATCTGCTGAAAAGCTTTATGGAGATGAAGATTTCATTTTTCAGCACGACCTGGCACCTGCTCACAGTGCCAAAACCACTGCTAAATGGTTTACTGACCATGGTATTACTGTGCTCAATTGGCCTGCCAACTCTCCTGACCTGAAGCCCATAGAGAATCTGTGGGATATTGTGAAGAGAAAGTTGAGAGACACCAGACCCAACACTGTGGATGAGCTTAAGGCCGCTATCGAAGCATCCTGGGCCTCCATAACACCTCAGCAGTGCCACAGGCTGATTGCCTCCATGCCACGCCGCATTGAAGCAGTCATTTCTGCAAAAGGATTCCCGACCAAGTATTGAGTGCATAACTGAACATAATTATTTGAAGGTTGACTTTTTTGTATTAAAAGCACTTTTTAATTGGTCGGCTGAAATATGCTAATTTTTTGAGATAGGGATTTTTGATTTTCTTTATTGTTTTAATATTGATCATTTTGGCAAAAAAGTAAAAGGCTTGAACTACTTCAGTTGTGTGTAATGAATCTAAAATATATGAAAGTCTAATGTATCAGTACATTACAGAAAATAATGAACTTTACCACAATACGCTAATTTTTTGAGAAGGACCGGTATAGCGTAAATAAGATCGAATGAGTTTGGTTGAAATAAGTTGAGTGATTGACTACAAGTGAGACATCAACAATGATAAGATGATTTCCATGTGCCATTTCTGAAGACAGTAAGACAAGTCTTTTTGCCTTGTACTTCATCACCGCAAAACAATTGTGTTACGGTTTCACAGAAAAGACCGAACCTGTTTAAAAATCACAAATAACTCAAGCAACAAATGATTATGATGTCTACTCAGAGCCCATCACAACCCTGGTGTTTTAACTGCTGGCTAGCTGCTTGAAAATTGGTTAAGGAACCATTTATTTGCAAGCCATACTGCTGATTTGACGAACCGTATTTTCACGATCATAAGGCACACGTCAATCAATCGTCCCAAAAGCTGCCGGTGCACCTTGTGTGTGGATGCAGCCTCGGTGCCATCTCACTGACACCGTCAAAACTCAAGTAAACTAATTCAGAGCTTACCATCATTCCAGTGGATTAACCAAAGAACTTCAACCGCTAGATTTTGCTGGCAACAGGTCATAAGTCAAAGGGGTCTGGACTTTATGTCCAAATACAGTATGCCCTTGACTATTCGTGGTTTTGCACCCACGGTTTGAGTATTCGCTGACTGCTGAGCCACTGGCACGTGATTCAAATTCAGCCAATGGCTGTCCTTTCTCCTGATTGGTTGAGCTGATGTCCCACCCCCTTTCCCTCATTCGCACACAAGTTGTCAATGAACCTCTTTTTTTGTGTGCGTTTTAATTACCAGTTAAGCTCTATGATACCACTCAAACGGTGGGCGTCTTCTCTGGCTAAGCGATAGAAAACGCTGGATGTCTCTTCTGAAGAAATAAGACTTTCTCCTGAACTGTTTCTCTCTCTGAACTGTTGCATTAAAATCTTTTTCAATTATTATTCCAGTGCAGCACCCAAGTTCATGTTTATACGTGAGATTTTATGTTCTGTGGCATGTTTAACAAACGATACCAAAAGGATAAATTTTACAGTATTCTTCATGTCCTTTTACATTGAACTTGGGAGCAATGTCTCCAAGATGGCGCTGCCCAGAGGGCAACGACGTGGAGTTCTCAGAGTCAAATTGTTTCTTTGTTCGTTTTAATTTGTTTGTTCATGTTTTGTACTATGCTCGTCTATGACCAGTCGACTCTACAACAGCTATAAGATCGGAGTATCTTCCGGCGTGTATAACTAAGCACACTCAACTGGGCTTCTTGCTAGCCGGGGTGTGGCTAGCAAAGCTAGTATGCTATGGTAGGCAGCTCAATGAAAGCCGCACCCAAGCTAACAAGAAGCCCAGGCGGGAAGGGGCCGAACGACGACTCCGGCGCTTGGAATTGCAGGGGATGAAGGCTGTGTAGCCGGCTGGTGCAATCGCCTCATCGGGTGTACTCTCCTTAAGCCATGTTTCACAGAAACAGTCCTGTAGATCCCTCTGCGCTGCAATCTGAGCATGAAGCTCATCCATCTCGTTTCGCAGGGACTGAACGTTTTCAAGCAGTATGGCCGGAAGTGCTAACCAAGCCTCTGAGAACTCTGCCTGGGCTTATTGTTAGCCGGGGTGCGGTTAGCATTGAGCTCCCATAGCATATTAACTCATGATAGTAGTTGTAGCGTGCTTAGTTGCCTGAAGCTCATCATAACTGAGTTTATTGTTTTATATTGTTATAGCTGAACAATACTGAGTTATTGTTAAGTGTATCATTTTACTTTTTGTGTGTTACAGCTGAACAATGCGGAGAGGTTTTGTGAATGAGTTAAATCAAGTCTGACTTATCTGACTTTGTTTTGTTTAATGCGCCTTATGTATGGACAGAGGCCGTTCAAGCGTCGTTCAATGATATTGTGCCTTATAATCTGATTGCTCCTTACGGTTGTGAAAATACAGTACATGCTGTGTGTAAAGGGGAGGTGTAGTTAAGTCTTGTACATGGTGCCGTGTTGAACCTTGTTTCTAAATTGTTCCCTTCTTTGAATGGACCTGGTTTATATCATCAATTTACAATACTGTAATAAATGCCTCTTTTTAAATATCTGATAAAAAAAAAAAAAAAAAGTGTTGATACCTCAAAGCAGGGCAGTTGTTTGCCAGGATGACCAGCTTGGCTTTGCCTTGGCGAATCATCTTCTGTGACTGTTTGTATCCCAGTACATATTTCCCACTCTTCATCACCAGCTGCAGTCTGGAGTTGATGGACTCCAACGACTTTTTCTGTGGTAAAATAAACACTGTACATTATGACCAGAGCAAAACACCCCCAAACCCTGATTCGTGATTTTACCTTTTAATAAAAATAATCCCACCTCATCTCAAGAGTTGTGCTACAGAGTTTATTCATGTTAGCAACAAAAATGCTACTGTTTGAGATCAAGATTCAAGAGATTAAAACGACTACTCTTGCAACGAAGGCTAATCTGATTAGAGCCGATCTTTCCCACATCTAGTTCACTTACGATATGATAGAAATCTCGGGAATGTATCCATTTGAGGGTTGAATGAACTAGTCTCGGGATGTCCAGCCAGCTGACATCAGCCTCAAACGCCAAGCTAGCCTTTAAGCTAAGCTAAAATGCTAGCAAGTTTACTCATTTTTTTTAGCGTTTTAAAGCGAAACCAAGTTTATATATCACAGTAAAGCAAACGTATTTTCAGGTTTCACTCAACCAGGTCTGAAGATAATAATGCTAATAAATAATTAATTTGTAAAATCTGTAAATAAAAATCAAGGCCTTTAATGTGCCACATCCACGTGAAAACAGCCGCCATGCACTAGCGGCTTCGGGACTCACCGTCTTCTTTGCGGCCACCATTTTAGCTCCAGTCCGTTTCGGCCGACCTGTATACAAAAATATTACAAATAAACTATTTCTTCATCGAACTATAGCAAAAAGAAGTCACAACGTATATTTTAAAACGGACTATTTTCTAAAATTTAAGTAGAGCCATACTTACTGCCTGGTTAAGTCCAAGATGGCCTCGTAGAGAAAGGATTTCCCAGAAGCCACTGCGCTCGTAAACCACACTCAGTCATCGCGAGAACATAGAACAGTTCAGCGCGAACCGAGAACCGTTGAATTCCAAATGACTCGCTGACCTCTTTATAAGTACACTCTTCTTCTTCTTCTTTTACTTTCGGCTGCTCCCTTCAGGGGTCGCCACAGCAAATCATCCGCCTCCACCTCACCCTGTCCTCCGCATCTTCTTTTCTGACTCCAACTACCTTCATGTCTTCCTTCACCACATCCATAAATCTCTTCTTCGGTCTTCCTCGAGGCCTTCTGCCTGGTAGTTCCAACCTCAGCATCCTACTGCCAATATACTCACTATCCCTCCTCTGTACATGTCCAAACCATCTCAATCTAGCCTCTCTGACTTTGTCTCCAAAACATCTTACGTGGGCAGTCCCTCTGATATACTCATTTCTGATCCTATCCATCGTCGTTACTCCCAGGAGAACCTCAACATTTTCATCTCCGCTACCTCCAGCTCTGCCTCCTGCCTTTCCTCAGCGCCACTGTTTCTAAGCCATACAACATCGCTGGCCTCACCACCGTCTTGTACACTTTTCCCTTCATTCTTGCTGACACTCTCCTATCGCACATCACACCGGATACTTTTCTCCAACCATTCCAGCCTGCCTGCACACGCTTCTTCACCTCTTTTCCACACTCTCCATTGCTCTGGATTGTTGAGCCTAAGTACTTAAAATCCTCCACCTTCGTTATCTCTGCTCCCTGTAACATCACCGTTCCTCCTGGGTCCTTCTCATTCACACACATGTATTCTGATTTTCTGAGGCTAACCTTCATTCCTCTCCTTTCCAGGGCATACCTCCACCTCTCTAGATTTTCCTGCACTTGTTCTCTGCTCTCACTACAGATCACGATGTCATCTGCAAACATCGTAGTCCATGGAGATTCTTGTCTCACCTCATCTGTCAGCCTGTCCATCACCATAGCAAACAAGAAGGGGCTCAGAGCTGACCCTTGATGCAGTCCCACCTCCACCTTGAATTCGTCGGTCACACCGACAGCACACCTCACCACTGTCTTACATCTCTCATACATGTCCTGCACCACTCTAACATACTTCTCTGCCACTCCAGACTTCCTCATGCAATACCACAGTTCTTCTCTTGGCACCCTGTCATATGCTTTTTCCAGATCCACAAAGGCACAATGTAGCTCCCTCTGACCTTCTCTGTACTTCTCTATTAACATCCTCAAGGCAAACATTGCATCTGTGGTGCTCTTTCTTGGCATGAAACCAAACTGTTGTTCACAAATGCTCACCTCTGCCCTTAGTCTAGCTTCCACTATTCTTTCCCATAACTTCATCGTATGGCTCATCAACTTTATCCCTCTGTAGTTGCTGCAACTCTGCACGTCTCCCTTGTTCTTAAAAATGGGCACCAGCACACTTCTCCTCCACTCCTCCGGCATCTGCTCACTCTCTAGTACCGTGTTGAATGTTCTTGTCAGAAAATCTACTGCTACCTCTCCTAGACACTTCCATACCTCCACAGGTATATTATCAGGACCAACTGCCTTTCCATTCTTCATCCTCTTCAATGCCCTTCTCACTTCACCCTTACTGATCTTTGCTACATCCTGCTCCTCAATGGTTACCTCTTCTACTCTTTTTTCTCTCACATTTTCCTCATTCATCAGCTCTTCAAAGTACTCTTTCCATCTTCCCAGCACACTTCTGTCATTAGTCAATAGAGTTCCCTCTCTGTCCTTTATCAATCTAACTTGCTGCACGTCCTTCCCATCTCTATTTCTCTGCTGTGCCAACCTGTATAGATCATTTTCTCCCTCTTTACTATCCAACCTATCATACAAGTCATCATATGCCCTCTGTTTGGCCTTAGCCACTGCTACTTTCGCCTTACGCTGTGTCTCCCTGTACTCCTGTTTACTCTCTTCGGTCCTCTCAATGTCCCACTTCTTCTTAGCTAACCTCTTCCTTTGTACACACTCCTGCACTTCCTCATTCCACCACCAAGTCTCCTTATCTACTTTCCTTCCAGAGGACACACCAAGTACTCTCCTACCTGTGTCCCTGATCACATTTGCTGTGGTTGTCCAGTCATTTGGAAGCACTTCCTGGCCACCCAAAGCCTGTTTCAACTCCTCCTTGAAGACAACACGACACTCTTCCTTTTTCAGCTTCCACCACCTTGTCTTCTGCTCTGCCTTTGCCTTTTCACCTTTCTCACCATCAGAGTCATCCTGCACACCACCATCCTATGCTGTTTGGCAACACTCTCACCCACGATGACTTTGCAGTCACTGACTTCCTTCAAATTACATCGCCTACACAAGATGTAGTCTACCTGTGTGCTCCTACCTCCGCTTTTATAAGTCACCCTATGCTCCTGTTTCTTCTCGAAGAAAGTATTCACCACAGCCATTTCCATCCTTTTGCAAAATCTATCAACATCTGTCCTTCTGCGTTCCTGTCCTGGATACCAAACCTGCCCATCACTTCCTCGTCCCCTCTGTTTCCTGCACCAACATGTCCATTGAAGTCTGCACCAATGACCACTCTTTCACCTCTGGTGGTACTCTGCATCACTTCATCTAAATCACTCCAGAATCTCTCCTTCTCTTCTAGCTCACATCCTGCCTGTGGGGCATAAGCACTAACAACATTGAGCATTACACCTTCAATTTCTAACTTGAGACTCATCACTCTGTCTGACACTCTTTTCACTTTTAGAACATTCCTGACAAACTCCTCCTTCAAGATGACTCCGACTCCATTTCTCTTCCCATCCACACCGTGATAAAATAGCTTAAACCCTGCTCCTAAGCTTTTAGCTTTGCTACCTTTCCACCTGGTCTCCTGAACACACAGTATGTCCACCTTCCTCCTCTGCATCATGTCAACCAGCTCTCTACCTTTTCTGTGCACAGTTCCAACATTCAAAGTCCCCACTCTCAGTCCTAGACTCATGCCTTTCCTCTTCTCTCTCTGCCTACGGACACGCCTCCCACCTCTCCTTCTTCGACGTCTTCGACCAACAGTAGTCCAATTTCCATCAGCACCCTGTTGATTGACAGCACTGATGGCGGTCGTTGTTAACCCGGGCCTCGACCGATCCGGTATGGAGGTAATACTTTTGATTTGCATTTTAAGTAATTGGCATTGGTTTTACGTCGGATGCCCTTCCTGACACAACCCTCTGCATTTCTCCGGGCTTGGGACCGGCATGAGGGGGAGAGACACTGGGTAGTGCCCCCCCACCTCATGGCTGCATTCTCTTTATAAGTACACTATGTATAGCAATCATCTTGAAGTCTACTACACCCTATGTAGTACACTATATAACCAAGGGGAGCGATTTGAGATTGAGTTGTTTAAATTACGCGCGTTGTACAAAAGCGAACACTAAATGATCCCTTGTAATCTGAATCAGTTGAAAGGAAGTTAACTGTGTAGTGCACATCTGTATCATTTCTGTATACTGTTTTACAAAACCTAGTTTTTAATTAATTCAAGTGCAGTATGTATGTAGAGTACATTATGAACAGAATCGGTGACAAAGGACAGCCTTGGCGGACTCCAACTCCCACCGGAAACCAATACGGACCAAACTCTGGCTCCGGTGATACAGCGACCGAATAGCTCGTAGCAACGGGTCCGAAACGCCCAACACTCGGAGCACGCCCCACAAGATCGTTCGAGGGACACGGTCGAACGCCTTCTCCAAATCCACAAAGCACATGTGGACAGATTGGGCAAACTCCCATGTCCCCGCCAGAATCCTTTTCTTCTTCTTCTTCTTTTACTTTCGGCTGCTCCCTTCAGGGGTCGCCACAGCAAATCATCCGCCTCCATCTCACCCTGTCCTCTGCATCTTCTACTCTTACTCCAACGACCTTCATGTCCGCCTTCACCACATCCATAAATCTCTTCTTTGGTCTTCCTCTGGGCCTTTTGCCTGGTAGTTCCAACCTCAGCATCCTACGACCAATATACTCACTATCCCTCCTCTGTACATGTCCAAACCATCTCAATCCCGCCAGAATCCTGTGGAGCGTATAGAGTTGGTCAAGAGTGCTGCGGCCAGGACGAAAACCACATTGTTCCTCCTGAATCCGAGGTTCGACTATCGGTCGAATCCTCCTCTCTAGTACCCCTGCATAGACTTTCCCAGGTAGGCTGAGGAGTGTAATTCCCTGATAATTGGAACACACCCTCCGGTCCCCCTTCTTAAAAATAGGGATCACCACCCCAGTTTGCCAATTCAGAGGTACAGCCCCTGATGACCACGTGATGTTGCAGAGACGTGTCAACCAAGACAGTCCTACAACATCCAGAGCCCTGAGATATTCCGGGCGGATCTTGTCCAACCCCAGAGCTCGACCACCGAGGAGCTTTTTGACAACCTCAGTGACCTCCACTCCAGTGATGGGCGGACCCCCACCCGAACCCCCAGCCCAGGGTCTTCCTCTTCCACGGAGGGCGTGTTGGTGGGATTGAGGAGGTCCTCAAAATATTCCCTCCACCTCTCGACGACATCCCCAGTCAAGGTAAGCAGCTCCCCACCTCCACTGTAAACAGTGTTTGTGGAGAACTGCTTCCCCCTCCTGAGGCGTCGGATGGTGGCCCAGAACCTTCTTGAGGCCAACCGATAATCACTCTCCAGGCCCTCACCGAACTCCTCCCACGCCCGAGATTTTGCATCTGCGACAGCCTCGCGCGTTTGGCCTGCCGGTACCCGTTTGCTGCCTCGGGAGTCCCACAGGCTAATAAAACCCGATAGGCCTCCTTCTTCAGCTGGACAGCCCCCTTCACCGCAGGTGTCCACGACCGGGTTCGGGGATTACCGCCACGACAAGCACCAATGACCTTACGGCCACAGCTATGGGCTGCCGCCTCAGCAATGGAGGCAGGAAACATGGCCCATTCGGATTCCATGTCCCCCACCGTGGTTGTAGCTCTGCGGGAGGTGGGAGTTAAAGGCCTCTCGGACAGGGGACTCAGCCAAACGTTCCCAGCAGACCCTGATTACACGCTTGGGCCTGCCAGGTCTGTAAGGCAGCCTCCCACACCACCGAAGCCAACTCACCACCAGGTAGTGATCGGTAGACAGCTCAGCTCCTCTCTTCACCCGAGTGTCCAGAACATATGGTCACAAACTACAAAGTCAATCACCGAATTGCGACCTCGGGTGTCCTGGTGCCAAATGCACTTATGGGCACACTTATGTTCGAACATGGTGTTCGTGATAGACAAACTGTGACAAGCATAGAAGTCCAACAATGAAACACCATTCGGATTCAGACTGGAGATGCCGTAGCTACCGATCACACCCTTCCAGGTCACACATGGGTGTTGAAGTCTCCCAAGACAACGAGTGAGTCTCCCAAGGGAGCGTTCTCCAACCCCCCCCCCCCAAAGACTCCAAAAAGGGTGGGTACTCTGAACTGTCATTTGGTGCATAAGCACAAATAACAGTCAGGACCTGTCCCCCCGCCCGAAGACGGAGGGAAGCTACCCTTTCATCAACCGGGGAGAACCCCAACATTTGGGCACTGAGACGGGGGCAACAAGAATACCCACACCGGCTCGCCGCCTCTCTCCATGAGCAACTCCAGGATAGAAGAAGGTCCAGCCTCTCTCGAGATGGATGGTTCCAGAGCCCAAGCTATGCGTTGAGGTGAGCCCGACTATATCTAGTCGGTATATCTCAACCTCACGCACCAAATCAGGCTCCTTTCCCGCCAGAGAGGTGACATTCCATGTCCCGAGAGTAAGTAGCCGAGGATCGGTCCGACAGAACCCATGCCTTTGGCTGCTACCCAACTCACATTGCACCCGACCCCTAAAACTCCTCCCACTGGTGGTGGGTCCATGGGAGGGTGGACCCATGTCTCCTTTTCGGGCTTGGCCCAGCCAGGCTCCATGGGCATAAGCCCGACCACCAGGCGCTCGCCTTCGAGCCCCTCCCCTGGGCCTGGCTCCAGGAGGGAACCCCGGTGACCCGCGTCCGGGCAAGGGAGACTGCTTCAAATGTTTGCTCCGAGATGGCATAGGGGTCTTCTGAATCGCACTTTGTCTGGACCTTCACCCAGGACCTGTTTGCCTTGGGTGACCCTAGCAGGGGCATTATGCAACAACATAGCAACAACATAGCTCCTAGGATCATTAGGTCACGCAAACCCCTCCACCACGATAAGGTGGCGATTCAGGGAGGGTTATATATAATTATAATATATTATAGTATATCATTATAATATAATATATTATATATTAATACATCCATTGTTTTTCACTTATCCGAGGTTGAATCACAGGGCAGAAGGCCAGGGAGGAAACTCCAGACATCTTTCTCCTCAGAAACAGTCTCTCATTTCTCCTGGGGGTACTGAAAAGTCCCTGGCCAGACAAGATATGTAATCTGCCCATCTAATTCTGGGTCTGCCCTGAAACCCTCAGAAAACATTCAAATCAGATGTCGGAACCACTTCAACTGACTCCTTGTCATGCAGATGAACATGGGCTTTACCACGAGCTCCCAATCAAGATGCACTGACCTCCTCACCCTGTCTCTAAGGTTGATCCCAGACACACTCTGAAGTCAACAAATTTGCCCTGCTCAGCTCCCTCATAACAGACTAGTGCAGTGCCTTCATTATTGCTGAGGCAGCAATGATTCTACCTCTTCTCAATCAGGGTCACAGGGAAAGTTCAGCTAATCTCAGCCAACTTCACATGAACAGGCCATGAATCTATATTGCACAGCTTACAGAGATGCAAACAAGTTTGAGAAATGCTCCTGAATAAAACAGAAAATATATTTTAAAAAATACATTATCTAAAAATAATAATAATAATAATAATAAATAAATAAATAAATAAATAAATAGTGAGCCTGGTAAAATACTAGTACGTACTCGATCTGAACTGTGAATTTCTATGAACTGCAGCTAGATGTCGCCGTTTTAAAAAGAGCTTGCACCATCTACTGAAAAAATAAAACAGTACTACATGGTTAACAGCCCTAACCCCAAATCTAAACAGAAAAAAATACACATGCATTTTTAGGTCAATGAAAATAACTGAGATATTTATTTTTAAATCATATTGTAATTTTGATTAATTAAACCTCAAAACATCCAATTGGGAAATTGATATTATTTCACGTATTCATTTTCTGAGCCATTTAATCAAACTAGGGTAATGAGGAGAATGGTGCCTAACTCAGCCAACACTTGGGTGAAGATGGGGACACCCTGAACAGCTCATCAGAAGATCACCGTGCCAACACACACTCACAACGATTCACAATCTCAGTCACACTCTAGTAGCATTTGGAACAGCCAGTTAACCTACTGTGCATGTCTTTGGAATGTCTGTCTGTCTTCCTTTCGGCTTTTTCCCTTTTACTCGGGTGTCGCCACAGCAAATCATCTGATTCGCACGTTTGATTTGGCAGAGGTTTTTACGTCGGATGCCCTTCCTGTCACAACCCTTTTTTAGCAAGGGACAGAAACACGCTGACGACTTTGCATCCTACTCTTTACGAAAGTCAGCAATGGTTCTTTTACATGCCTCTCACCATAGACAGTGACAGACATGGCCCGCCTTTGATAACCCAGTTAGCTGCACTGGGAGGGACAGTGACAACCTTGTGGAGAGTGGGACTTGAACCCCCAACCTTAGGATCAGCGATCCAGCACATGATTAGACTATAACTTCACAAATACATAATTGATTAAAAATAAAGCCTTAATTAAAAAGTATAGAAATTGCACTGCCTTGCTGGAGGTCTTTACTCTCTCAGTGCATTTCTAGTCTCAAACAGATTTAGAAATAGTGAAACTATCAAATCTGGGGAAAAACACTATGAGCAATTTCACTGTACAATACAATATATTTATTGTTATTTTCCTAAGGTGAGTACTATCTGGAACCTTTTCTGAAAGTTGAAACACCATCATGTAGAGTTGTTTATAGAGTTTACCCTTAGGCACAATCAAAAAAATGCTTAAAATAGCTGCCACAATGGACAGGCTGACAGACGAGGTTAGACAAGAATCTCCATGGACTATGATGTTTGCAGATGACATCATGATCTGTAGTGAGAGCAGAGAACAAGTGGAGGAAAATCTAGAGAGGTGGAGGTATGCCCTGGAGAGGAGGGGAATGAAGGTTAGTCTTAGTAAGACAGAATACATGTGTGTGAACGACAAGGACCCAAGAGGAACTTTGAGGTTACAGGGGGCAGAGATAAAGAAGGTGGAGGATTTTAAGTACTTAGGCTCAACAATCCAGAGCAATGGAGAGTGTGGAAAAGAGGTGAAGAAGCGCGTGCAGGCAGGTTGGGATGGTTGGAGAAAAGTGTCCGATGTGATGTGTGATAGGAGAGTATCGGCAAGAATGAAGGGAAAAGTGTACAAGACGGTGATGAGGCCAGCAATGTTGTATGGTTTAGAAACAGTGGCCCTGGGGAAAAGACAGGAGTCAGAGTTGGAGGTAGCAGAGATGAAAATGTTGAGGTTCTCTTTGGGAGTAACGAGGATGGATAGGATCAGAAACGAGTACATCAGACGGACAGCACATGTTAGATGTTTTGGAGACAAAGTCAGAGAGGCTAGATTGAGATGGTTTGGACATGTACAGAGGAGGGATAGTGAGTATATTGGTCGTAGGATGCTGAGGTTGGAACTACCAGGCAAAAGGCCCAGAGGAAGACCAAAGAGAAGATTTATGGATGTGGTGAAGGCGGACATGAAGGTCGTTGGAGTAAGAGTAGAAGATGCAGAGGATAGGGTGAGATGGAGGCGGATCATTTGCTGTGGCGACCCCTGAAGGGAACAGCCGAAAGAAAAAGAAGAAGAAGAAGAAGCTGCCACAAACTTCTTAATACAAAAAAGAAAGGAATGAGGGAAGGAATGTATATTTTAAATTGTACTGTCGTTGCATCTCATGAGATTGGATTGAAATGTTCTTCCTGTTGAATAAAAAGTCTTCACCTCAGGACTTTCATATTTACTCTTCCAGTGACTCTGCTTTCCAGTTACTTTAATCAATACATCCATGTCAGTAAAGCTTCAGGATGCGAGTTCATGCAAATGTTGTCGATATGAGAGGAAAGTAAGTGAAGTGTCATGTTACCACATCACCTTTTCATCTGTACAGATGTATTACTCCTGTGATCCTTCAAATCTGCAAAAATCTAGAAGATTGTACAGACAAACTCATATAAAATAGAGTATGAAATAAAAAAGATTATGTGAATAAGCACCATCCTGTGATCATTCCCAACACCCATGATTTACAAAATAAATGTTAGTTCAGGTTGATCTGATATTTTTTGCATTGAAATACTAATCATTCCCCCCAGTGCAGCCAACTGGGTTATCAAAGGCCGGCCATGATTCTCACTTTCTCTGGTGTGAGGTTCATGTAAAAGAACCATAGCTGACTTTCGACAAGAATAGCTGCATAACCATCAGCGTGTTTCTGACCTGCCATGGCCTGGCGAGCCGCCCAGGGTGTACTCTGCCCTCGCCCGGAGTTGGCTGGGATGGGCGCCAGCCTCCCTGCGACCCTAATTATGATTATGCAGTTACAGAAAATGAATGAATGAATGCTAATCATTCCAGACTTTGTTTAGGACTTCATTTAATTAATGTATTCATAAGAACTCGCAATGTCCTCTAATTATTGACAAATAAACCTCCATCAAAGTCCGCTATAGTAACCATCAACACATTATGTGTTATGAATAAAGGAGTGTAATTTTATTGTTCTGACCTCTCATAACACTGAACATTTCTTATTTTGTAAAACAGATCTGTCAAAGTCAGAACAATGTGGGGTTGAACTTCACCGTATAGAGTCAAGACACAGGTCATAATTCTACCACCTCTTCTTCTTCTTCTTCTTCTTTTCCTTTCGGCTGTTCCCTTCAGGGGTCGCCACAGCAAATGATCTACCTCCATCTCACCCTATCCTCTGCATCTTCTACTCTTACTCCAACGACATTCATGTCCGCCTTCACCACATCCATAAATCTTCTCTTTGGTGTTAATTAATGAATTAGTTAATTAAATAATTCTACCACCCCCAGTGCAGCTAACTGGGTTATCAAAGGCAGGCCATGTCTGTCACTGTCTATGGTGTGAGGCATGTAAAAGAACCATTGCTGACTTTCGACAAGAGTAGGCTGCAAAGCCGTCAGCGTGTTTCTGCCCTGCGATGGCCTGGCGAGCTGTCCAGGGTGTACTCTGCCCTCGCCCGAAGTTGGCTGGGATGGGCGCCAGCCTCCTCACAACCCAAGTTAGGATTAAGCAGGTACAGAAAATGAACTGAACTGAAATAATTCTACCACCTGTTATTGAATTTTCCTCATACTATACTATACATGCTTTTTACTGGCCTCCTGTTTGTTTTTAACTTTTAGTCACTTGTCTGTGTCACTGGAGGGAAATACACTCTTATTTTGTTAGTAAATTTAAACCTGAAGTCAAAGGAAATCACCTTTAACAGAGTACAGGGATCCCTCACTTTCCACGGTTAATTGGGACCGAGAACCCCAGAGACCACCGACTTCTGCGAAGTAGGATCACCATCCCAACCCCCCCCCCCCCCCCGACTGACATATACGTACATGTATATGTGTATATAATATCAATAAATAAATATTCGATTCTATAAATGCTTATAATGTGGGGCTGGTGGCGTAGTGGTTAGGGTGCTGTGCTCATGATCGGGAGGTTGTGAGTTCAAATCCCACTGAGACCCTCACTGTGCTAAGACCCCTGGGCAAGGTCTCAACCACAAGTGTGCCTCTGTTCACCCAGCAGTATAAATGGGTACCAGTAAAAATATACTGGAAGGTAACCTGCGATGGACTAGCGTCCCATCCAGGGGGGGTTGAACTCCTGGTCGCTTCACGCTACGGAAACCGGGGATAAGTACCGGCCTGATGAGCCACGAGGCTAAGCCACTAGACTCGGGTGTAAAAACCCAACAGACTTACCATACCATACCAAATGCTTATAATAACAATTAAACGTACAAAAATAATGCATAAGATGTAAATAAAATATAAATGCAGACACAGATGCTCGTGTACACACTCAGATGCGCAACTCACAACAACGTAACTAGTTTTGATGGGAGGTTTTGGGTTGTTTTTTGTTTGTTTAGGGTTTTTTTTTTTGCATAATTGACCTTGTTGTTGTGGCATCTTCCTTTATTTCCTTATTTTTTAATTTGATGAATATTAAAAAATAAAAATGCGATGCACTGAAGCTGCATGGATTGAAGCGCGAAGTAGCGAGGGATCCCTGTGTATGAAAAAATACTACTACTTGTACTTATTTAAAATTCACATGGTAAATAAACTTTAAAATATCTGTATTCCTATAGCATCCAGTCAATTACACTTATGTTTTGTTTTTAACATCGACTACCTCAGTATTCTGTTTATTAATTGATTTTTTTCTTTCACAGCCAAGTCTGAGTCCAACACTGTACACAGTGCCACACAAGCAACATCAGCTGAAGACCAAGGTGCGTAACACACATACATATAATCGATATACACACACATGGACCAGTGAAAGCAACCGGTCAGCAATACACACATGTATAGTCAATCTGGCAACCCTGGTTGCTCTAATTCTCCATGAAAGTAACCAATAACTGTAAAAAAGCTGTGCTGTTTCAAAATAGGAATTTTCAATTTATTTGTGGGTACCTTTGCACATTTACTTGTGCAGTGGGAGAAACAATAAGAAATACAGATCACCTGGTAACAATGTTGATTTAAATGAAATGACAATTAATCAAGACAAAAATACTGTAAAATTAATGAGACCCATGAAGCTACATTACGCAGTTTTATGCGATAGAAGTTGGTAATGTAGTAACTTCAAATTAAATCATGAAGTGGGGGGTGTTTGGGTCAAACAAGAGGTTTACAAGTGCAGAATGAACATACAAAATCAATGCCATGGTGCAATATTAACTAGTAAGCCATGTTCCAATGAAGGCTCGATGTGATCTGGTTCCAGTGATATACCAGCTTCACAGTTTATGCATGCTTCCGGCGGTTAGTCAGGATGCGTCCATTATGGGTCCAAGTACAGCGACAGCCTCAATCTCAATAAGGCCACCCTTTAGAGAGAAAAACATATTATACAAATAAAAATATTTTAACTGATTGAGGCCATGCAAAACATTTCAAACAGTCTTGTTATTTCATGTTGACTAAATATATTATAAAGATGGACAGATCTGTCTTGCACATTTTAGTACTTGTCTTGCTCTGTTACACCAACTTTAAGTCATGAAGAGCTGTTAATCAGCTGATTATGACATCAGAAAACACTAAAATGTGCAATGCAGGGCGTCCTTCACGACCAGAGTAGGGAATCTCTTCTCTCTAGGAACGTGTACAGTAAGTTTTCATTACTGTGTACATACATAGTAACTCCATTACCATAGCTTCTGATTTTGCATTCCTTCTATCATAATAAGGAGCTACAGTAATGCAGTCCTTTTAGTTCCTCAAACGATGGAACAAAAGATGGGCTTTTTGCTGAAATCCAACATTATAAATGTAAAGTTATACACGTCACCTATATTTTAGGCAATGCAAATTATTTTATCTTGAGCCAGGATATATGGCTGACAGTTCACTTGATCTAAAACCTGATTTAGTTGATGTAAAAAGGGAAGTGGGAAATTTTACCGCCTATCTCAAAGATACATCATTATCTGCACACATGACGCTTCAGTCAATACAGT
>CM045728.1:80979849-81419849 GCA_024760905.1 Plotosus lineatus | reverse complement strand
GACTGCTGCTGCGTAGGAGGTGGTTGCTCCTGCTGCTGCATCTCCAAGTCTTCAACCCTGTCCAAGCAGTCATTCAGCAGTTCTTGTATCTTTAGCTTTGCATGCTTGTACACAGGTTTTGGGAGATTCTTCATAACAGCTGCCGCCCAACTG
The DNA here is from genome assembly GCA_024760905.1 of Plotosus lineatus. Lineage (NCBI taxonomy): Eukaryota > Metazoa > Chordata > Actinopteri > Siluriformes > Plotosidae > Plotosus > Plotosus lineatus. The sequence continues at coordinate 81,419,696 of CM045728.1, read as the reverse complement.
GTGAAACTCGACCTCTCTGATTCATCGGCCGTCATCACTTCTCTTCTCTGGTTCACCAGCCGTTCGGCTGCTGCTAGAATCTTGTTCGCTCTGTCGTCAAGGGTGGACAGTTCAGATACACACTTTGCCTTCCCACAGCTGGTCTGAGTTGAGGTCGAGCTGGATGCTGTTGTAACAGGCGTTGTGGCAAGGGGGATGATGGGTGTCGCCTCTCCTTCCAGCTGGAGGTCGATAGGTGCAATGTCCTCTGCCCCGTCTTACGTTGATGGCAGTGGAGATTCTCCAGTGGTCGTGGACGTGGAACCGCTGGGAGCCAGCTGCAGCAGCAATCTTGGCCTTCAGAGAAACAACGTTCCTCCTCTGTACCTCGACAATGTGTGCACATAGGAAGCTAAAGCTGTCATAGATCCACTGGTCCCTCTGCGACATGTTCATGTCAGCTTGCCCAGACTTCCAACGTCTCAGTTTTCCCAGTCTCGTCCGCACACTGTGGAGCCACTTCTTCAGCTCGTCGTCAAGTCTTCTCCATATGCGACGCCTGATCAGCCCAGAGTTTGGCCTTCAGATGTTTGTCCATCCAGGATCAGAGCTTCTTGTTGTAAAGGCACTCGTTCACCTGGATGAACTCCACCATGAGCTGTTCCTCATCATCATTGAGTTTGATATAAACTCGTGCCTTCTTGCTTGGGCCGGCGGCGACATTGGCGTCAACAATGGAAGCGACATCCGACTTGGCGTCGACCTCGGCTTCTTGAACAGGCTCTTCCACTAAGTCTTCCGCTGTTGGAGACCATGGCCTCTTGGTTGTTGTCTTTCGGCACTGTAGCGTCTCTCGAAATGAATGGTTCTTTGTCTTTCACGCCTGTATTTATAGTCGAAGTGAGTTCCCGTGAGTGTTCCTTAACTTCTCCGTGCTGTCCTTAACTATTCCTTAAACGTTCCGTATGTATTCCTTGTCCATGCCGTTTTGTTCCGTGTAATGTTCATGAATGTTTTGCAGTGTTTCTTTATTGTTCCGTATGTATTCCGTACCTTCCATGAGTACAGACACTCCCCGACTGACGTTTTTAATTGGTTCCAGACAGCCGAACGTAAGTTGAAAGTGAACGCAAGTTGTTACAGTGACGTATGACGCTCATACTGTATTATACATCCATAAATACCATTACCGCATCTCATAAAACACCCCTAAATCAATTATTATTAACATAACATAAAATAATATGAAATATATCAAATAATATCAACATTAATTTCAAATAAATTAAATTCAAACAAAATAATTTCAGATAGATAAATTGTAATCAAATTCATTCATCAAATATCAAATACAGCATCAAATATAACCTTTAACATTCTCTATGATGCGATCTTTCTGCTTGTAAATGGTTCCGATGGTCTACGGATGGTCACATGACATGAAGCTGAGCCAACTCCCTTTACATGAAGCTTAAAACAGCCAATCAACGCTTACAATATGCAAGACGCTCAATACTGAAAGTAGTGCACTTGCTGAAAGTAGTTTACTGGCTTTAAACAAAGCACGGGTTATACGGACTTCCGGTCTTTTAAGTGCGCAAGGGCGCCGTCGAACTCGTTTAGTACTCAGCCTGCACTGATGTGAATCACTGATGTGAATCAGCATAGAACTCAGAGTTCTCTTTCTTGAGTTTTCATTCATTTTACAACTCTCTTTGCTTAACCGAGTATGCATGCTAGATTGTGCTGATCCGAGCACATAGTTAATTCATCTCTGTGTATGAGACTTGCACCCATGCTAGTAGGCTTATGCGTCTGACCAACCATATTTGCTTAGGGTTACAAAAGTCCGCAAAACAGTGTAAACACAAAGATCAGAGAGACAACGTCTTAACACAAGAGTAACACGCTATATATATATATATATATATATATATATATCTTCTTTTCCTTTCGGCTTTTCCCTTCAGAGGTCGCCACAGCGAATCATCTGCCTCCATCTCACCCTATCCTTTGCATCTTCTTCTCTGACACCAACGACCTTCATGTCCTCCTTCACCACATCCATGAATCGTCTCTTTGGTCTTCCTCTAGGCCTTCTGCCTGGTAGTTCCAGCCTCAGCATCCTATTACCAATATATATATATATATATATATATATATATATAAAACTGGACTGGGAAGGAGGGGCACATTCAGTCTCGTTTGTAAACAATGGACGCAGCATCATTACGTCAGCATACTATGTAGGTACGTCTAAACTCAAAATTTGACTTTTTTTTGGGGAAAAAGAAGGCAGACTTAAGGAATACATACGGAATCATACAGAATAACACGGAAGATGAGGGAATAATTGCGGAACATGCGGATGACAACATTTTTGCTTCCGTAAGTCTGCCGTTCCCCAGTGAAATGGGGGTATAAAGTACCCAAAAGAAACCCACACAAGCACAGGGGGAAAGACGGTGCAAGCTCCACACACACACACACACACACACACACACACACACACACACACACACACACACACACACACACACAAAGGGAGGGTTTAGACTGGGATTCAGACCCAGGGCCTTCTTGTTGTGAGATAGACATGCTAATCAGTATGCCATCATGCCACCCTATTAATACTTCAATATTTTCTGCTTATTAAAAATGAAAAGTGCAGAATTGGTTAACAGTACAATTCAAAACATCAAATTATAGAATTAAAAATCATACAACTATAAAATTTTTATATGATTCGAAATTATTTCTCTGCCATATTTGCTGAATTTCTATTTATGCCTTTAACCCATTGACCTACCATTCTCATATCCACATCCAGCGGCTTTCAGGATTTCTCCCACGTTAATAAGGGCCTTTGAATTAAGAACGAAACATACACAGATATATTTTAGATTATATATAAATAATAAATAAATATAAACACAGTAGAATTAATTCTGTGTCATAAAATCAGATTATTATTATTTTTTTTATTTTAACAAAAATCCTCACCTGTTTAGCCTGGGCCTGGGCACCTCCTGCGACTAACTGACCGGTTGCAGTGTCCATCCCCAGCTGCCCTGCGATGTACATCGTGCGATCCACCACCACAGCCTGACTAAATAATCAACAATATCCATCTACTTAACAATCAAAGACATGTAAGGAGCGTTCAATTCATTTCATTTCATTTTCCAAACTGCTTTAGCCTAAATCAGGGTTTTAACAGGGTCACAGCGAGAATGGAACCTATCCCAGCCAACTCTAGAAGAAGACGGGATACACCTCAAACCGCCAGCCAGACCATTGCAGGGTCAGCATAGACACATAACAATTCACACTTCACACATAAGTGCAATCAAGAAAAAATATCCAATTAGCCCTACTGTGCATGTCTTTTGACTGTGAGAAGAAACCAGAACTCCCAGAGGAAACCCATCACAAGCACAACTCCACATAGAAATGTCCTTACTGGGCACACAGATCAAACCCAGTACCATCTTGTTGTGAGGTGAAAGTGCTAATCACTATACCACTGTGCTTACCACTCATCCAGGCAACACTGAGGAAAGGAACCCTGAACAGCTTGCCAGACCATTGCAGGGCAAAACACACACACACACACACACACACACACACACACACACACACACAGAGGACATTTCAAACAGCCAGTCAGTCTAATGTGCATGTCTTTGGACTGTGGGTGGAAACCAGAGTACCCAAAGAAAACCCTGAAAAGCATGGGAGGCGGGGCATGAGAAACCACAATGTCACTGTGCTACCTGCTGAGCCTTTTTCTAATGTGCCAATATGACAGTAGTGTGCATCGCCCAGTATTAGACTTTGTACTTATCACCTAATGCTGTCACCAGGCTGAACCCACTACTGTATGCACCGACACTGTATTTATTTCTTCTACTGTATATCATCTTATATATTAAGATTTACTTCATTTTAATAAATAACAATCCAACTGAAAAACTTATTTCTAACCATAGTTTTAAAGTAATTCTTATCATTGAAAGTTCACTTTCGATGGCCACCCTTCCTGCTTATTGGCTGAGGCGGTTCCGCCCCTAAATTACAACCAATGATAGTGTTGATGGAATAAAACATAGACCTAATGACACACTTATGTAAAATATTAAAATAATCCCGTACAGCTTTCAAGAAAGAAGGTAACGTGTGTTCCAGGAAATAAGAGTAATAGTTGTGGTATGAAATCTCCACATGATTAAAAAAAAAAATACCTGCAGATCTACCTGTCCATCTGAAATACAGCAATATTCATCCCCGTGTCCTAAAAGGGTCGCTTACCTGTAGATGCCCGGCCTAACTGGGGCTTTAGGTGTATAGGGAACACTTCTTCTAACCGAATTCATCTTATTAGGAAAGCACAGGAATATCCAGACAGTTGCGTTGCTGTATATCTTTATTCTGTAAAGCCCCGCCCCTGAACATACGCCTTATTGATTATTTCCTCGTGTCGGACAGCCTTGCATGCACCTTCTGAATTGTCACACATTAGTTGGACTTTTTCTGACCTGTATGGTCCGAGTGCAGCCGGAGCAGCAGCCGTGTTAATAATCTTCCGAATAAACGCAGACATCCTGTTTGACAGGTTGTAGTGTCTCCGATGAAAACTTTCTGAAGGGAATGACCGAAGGAATCAAACTGGAGTTTGGAGTTATGGCCACTGGGCAAATCACACACTGCGCACGCGCAGCATGGGCGAAACGTTCAGGTTTCCTGTGAAGCTGCGCATGCGCGGTAGGGAAATGGGAGACTTGCACGTCAATATCGCCGCCATATTGCTATTGGCATTATTATAGAAAGCGCCGAGACCTGAGCTTTATTAAAATGTATTGAGTCATATGTTCTACTTGTGAAACGTGGCGTAGTGGTTAGCACGTCCGCCTCATAGCAAGAAGGCAGGGGTATGATTACAGACCTGGGCGTTTTCTGTGTGGAGTTTGCATGTTCCCCCTGTGCTCGTGTGAGTTTCCTCTGGGTACTCCAGTTTCCTCCCACGGTCCAAAAACATGCACAGTGGGTTAATTAACCGTTCTAAATTGCCGTTTGCATTGTGCAGAAGGCAATGGAAAACCACTGCACTATCCTTGCCAAGAATACCTCCATGAAGATGATGATCAAGGTGTTGTCCTTCATGACAGGCTGCCAAGAGTCGTCCTACAACTCGGAAGGGCCAGACCAGTCCAGACTTCTGAAACAATTATTTTGACTTTTGATGGCTATCATTTTATCAAATAATAATATCACATTCATTCATTAATTCATTAATTCATTTTACTGAACCTATTAATCGTAATTAGGATCGTGGGGAGGCTGGTGCCCATCTTAGCCAACCTTGGGATCAATATATTCAGGACCCTACCACCAGACCATCACTGCCCCTGAATATCACATATCATCATAATTGTAGATCATAGGCCTATATATCCTGGGTATAATTTCTAGTCCTTATGTTGGGTTTACATTGGGGCCACAATGTCCATAAGGGCCAAAGGGGGGAAAACACATGCAGCTCCACAAGTTATTGTTTACTTTTTCTAAGCTATCATATGCTCTTGATATGCTTTGTTATGATCTGTAATGTTTGCTACAAAGTGAATATGATTCTGATCAAGATTTGTTACCATTTTCATCACTCAAATTATCTTACGAGCACCACAATGTACTCTTACATCCTCTCGCGTTCACGTTCTGTTAAGATTTCCTTCGATTTATGACCATGATTTAAGCACGACGTATACTAAAGAGATACCAAAGGGGACCATGCATCCAAGATCATCATGATCATCATTTTCTGTAACCGCTTAAACCTAATTAGGGTTGTGGGGAAGCTGGCACCCATCCCAGCCAACTTCGGGCGAGGGCAGAGTACACCATGGACAGCTCGCCAGGCCATCGCAGGGCGGAAACACGCCGACGCCTTTGCAGCCTACTCTTGTCAAAAGTCAGCAATGGTTCTTTTACATGCCTCACACCATAGACAGTGAGAGACATGGCCCGCCTTTGATAACCCAGTTAGCTGCACTGGAGAGGACAGTGACAACCTTGTGGAGAGTGGGAATCGAACCCCCGACCTTTGGATCAGCGATCCAGCCCCTGCATCCAATATATGAAACTTGAAAGAATTGTATTTTCAAGCTCTCCTGGTGGTAAAGGTGTTGGATCGCTGAGCCAAAGGTTGGGGGTTCAAGCCCCACTCTCCACAGGTTGTCACTGTCCCATAAGTGCAGCTAACTGGGTTATCAAAGGCCGGCCATGTCTCTCACTGTCTATGGTGTGAGGCATGTAAAAGAACCATTGCTGACTTTCAACAAGAGTAGCTGCAAAGCATGTTTCCACCCTGTGATGGCCTGGTGAGCTGTCCAGGGTGTATTCTGCCCTCGCCTGGAGTCGGCTGGGATGGGTATAAGCTGCCTGCGACCCTAATTAGAATTAAGCGATTACAAAAAACGAACGAGTTCATCAAAATCCTCTACAATGCCACATTAAGGACTGTCATGGTCTGTTAATCTCTACTGAGATTTGGCATCAAATTATAATAATCATGGCAAAATTTTTGTAAGTCAAAATGACCATAATTCCACCAAGTTCCCTCAAATTCATCACAATTCAAACCCATGACTCACACTGTTCATCACGATTCTCTTAAATCATGAACATTATGGCCTCAGTGTAATACGGAACCAGGATTAGCTAGTGTGATTTGGCAAATATAGACTTCAAGACTTAAAGACTGCTTTAGACCACATATCACACACAACCGTTTCATTCCATTTCTAACTGCTCTCAGTGACACAGACAGAGATTAATATGGATTTATTGTATAATATTCATTAATTTTATTTCTGTAATAATTTAAGTGCAGTTATCAGTGTCAGTGCCATCTAATGCAAATATACCTTTAAAAGTTACTTTACGAAAAATACTATATTAATTTATTTGCTATAGATTATGATGTGGGCGGTACAGTGGTTAGCACGGCGAACTCACGGCAAGAAGGTCCTGGGTTCAACTTCTGAGCTTTGGGTGTGTGCAATTTAAATGTTTCCCACATGCTTGTGCGGGTTTCCTACGTTCAATCCGGTTTCCTCCCATGGTCCCAAAACATGCACACTAGGATCAGCTGTTCAAGATCACCCCTAGTTCGAGTTCGAATGGTTCCAAGTATGGTGGTCCTGTGATTGTCTGGTGAGCTGTTCAGGGTGGACTCTGCCCTCATGCAGAGACCTTCCTCTGACTCTAATTAGGATTAGGTGGCTAAGAAAATGAATGCATGATTACCGGTATAATGTTTCCTTTTTGTAAGTGGATATTTTATGCATATTAAAAAACAACCCTAAAACAAAATGTAATATATTTTCCCACTGAAAGTGCCAAAGCTAAAATTTACCCTAACAATGAAATCAGCATTTTGCTCTTCAGCACTGTTCTCCCTTGCACCACTCAGCATTGTTGACAATCCTCCGAAAGGGATCCAGTCCTCTTCTGAGTGCAATGACAAACAATAGCAAACATGCTAAAAGGATGTTACATTTGAGCACATTGGGGGTTATCCCATCCACCTCACTATGAGAAGGTCCTGGGTTTGAGTCCCAGGCTCAGCAGAGGTGTTTCTGTGTGGAGTTTGCATGTTCTCCCAATGCTTCCGTGTTTCGTCCAGGTACCCTGGTTTCCTTCTACAGTCCAAAGATATGCACATTAGGGAGATTTGGAACAGCATAGCTGTGATTGCGAATGGTGGTTTTGTGTATGTGTGTGTGTATATATATATATATATATATTATAGGCCCTGTGATGGACTGAAGAGCTCAGGCTGTACCCCACCTTTGTCCAGAGTTGGTAAAGATAGGCTACAACCCTAGTTGTATTTAGGGTTCTCTAAATGAATGAATATGAGCATATTGTCAGTAAGAGTCCTGGGGTGAGCATTGGACAGTCTTTGTTTTACTGAGTACAGCATGCAGGTGAGATCATCCTCCACTGAAGTAAGGACAATATTTGGGCTTAAACAGGGTCGTGTTCTGCTATGTTGTTAGTATGTGTTACTACAGTGCGCTGTACTGTTCTGTGTACAGTATTTAGTTGCATTGTTGAAATAACCAGTTCAGCCGAAAATAAAAGATTAAGTGACAAAGTGCTCTTTATTAAAGACTTTATTCTCAGGGGAGAGAGAGAGAGAGAGAGAGAGACAAATTTCTATCACAAGAAAACCTTTCTCCAAATCATTAAGGTTAATAAATCTCAAGTGAAGCAACCTAGAAAACATCAATCTGTGCATTTAAACATTCAGAGCTGTGACGCAGGAGAGCACATCCAAAAACGTTCAAAGTATTTTATGGTTCAGAGAGATTTTCCTGCAACTGGAGCCATGAAGGGATATTAAAAAAAAAAAAAAAGCACAATAAGTTAGAATAGAGGGCAATTTTATCATATGTGTTGGAAAGTATGACACTGTTATAACAGGTCAAAGACAAGGGTAAGGCATTGTAAGCACAAATCAAATTAATTTCACCAAACTATGAGTCACATCATTTTCAGACAAAGTTAGCAAAATGTCCACAGAAGGCCTCAGTGGAAAACTGGTCATGATTATAAAGGTCCATGAACTACATCACATAGCTGTACTAGATCACTGTCGAATAACAGTTTCCTCCTCTGCGTCAGTACTGCTGCAACATACCTTGCACTATTGCTTAAGTACCAGTAACAGACAGACCAAAAAAAAAAAAAAAAAAAAAAAAATGCTGGTCCCATAAACACAGAGGTTCGTCATCAGTAATATTATTTCAAAAAAATTAAGAGAAAGTACTTTTCATCAACCCCTGAGATAAAGTGACTGTCCAAGGGAGTGTGATTTGCACTTGTGTTCAATGAGCATGGGATGCAAAACTAAAATCAAGATGAAGATACCTTTTCAAAACAAGAAAATAACATTCAATATAGGAATCAAACATGAACGTTAAATACTCCATGCATATTTACAGAGGAAGGGTGGTGTCCATAAGCAGGTGCTTAATAACCGTTGGGAGTACAAGAATAATAATCGCTTCATTATATCCAGTTACTGCAAAGAGGACATTTCAAGCTTCATTCAAACCCAAGTTTACCAAAACCTGGTCCCACAGCGTAGAAACATCACTCAAGTCAAATTTCAGAAGGAATGGAAGTCCATTTAAGACTAAAGCTGAGGCTGTCTTAATGAGCTCTCACCCATATTTCATTAGTGTGATTGTCTTTGGTTTATTTAATTATTATTAAAAGCCCAACCATACGGTGTTCAGTAATTTATACCTAGTTACATGAATCCAGTCACATGATTACAGAGGTACCAATATCAAACATCAATTTTCAAAGCAGTCATCATCTTTCAAGTAATCAAGTGAATTTTGAGTACTAAACAAGTATTCAAAGCGCACTTACTGTACTTACTTGACAGATCGGAAGTCCGGATAAGCCGCGATTTGTCTCAAAAGCTCCCGTGTCAGTTGCGACACCGCCTACATTTGGTGGAGCGTGTCACAGCTCTGTGTATGTGTGATATGTTTTTTAATATTATAGACGTATACTGTACATACACAGCACTACACTGGGGAAGTGTCATGTGTGGCAGGGGAGTCGATACTACACCCAGCTCTGACTATTTTTAAACCTTCCCACTAAGCGGTCATCAAGATTATGACTGTGGAACGACATCACAACTCAAAAGCTCCGACTGTTCACTAAAATATTTACCAATCAAGAAAGTCCTGAACACAGCTGTGCAAAACAGAGCTTTCGATATGTTTGAAACCGACACGAGAATTTTTCCTAACACCACCAGGGACACTGGTTCGTGTTGGTCCTCAGTAACCTTGTAGAATGAATGACATGCAAACATGTGACTTAAGACTCATTGTTAGGTAGACGGTGAAATTTGCCAATTTTTATTGCTGAACTACGCTAGTGCAGCATGTCAGAATATTGAGAAAGACTAGAATAACATGCACCTTCAACATTTAAATGCAGCTTGTCCAAATGGAAACCTCATTTCAAAATATAAGCACAAAATCCTTTTTAATATTTTATGTTGATTTGAAAAATAAATTATACAAAGAGGAAATTGTGAGTTTCTCCTGTGAAGTTTGTAAAGCAGGGTCACAACACCTTGTAAGGGAAGGTCTGGTTTAGACAGCATGCACAAATATCTGTGCAACGTGACTTTTCTTTGATCCAGCATCATTTTGGTGATCTCTGACCTTTACGTGAATTCACAACACGGCCTTACGAACAGAAAACAGGTCAGTGGCATTGTGTCTTGTTATTAAAAACCAAGCAGTTGTAGATGTAGCTATTACCATTCTCGTACTCCTGCTTGCCTCGCAGCTGAAAAAAAAATTCTTGTTCGATATGTTGGCACCTCTACAGTGGCTTTAATCATTTTCTTGAATTTGATCCAACACACCCGCTCAAGATAATCTCATTATTTTAGCTCGGCTGTTTGTTTTGCTGTGCTTTGTACTTTTAAAACAAACATAACTGCTGTTTTCCACTGTTGGTTTCAGCAACAAAACACCAAAATCGGTGCAGTATACAGTAAGCAAGGTGTGATTTCAAACACAAGTTTGAGAACTGCAGCCATGGTGTGGAAGCCTGTGTGGAATTACATGATGCCATAATTAAAGAAACAGGTATACGGATGTGTAGATGAATTGGATGTGACTATGAAAAATGAAAACCGCTACCTCACATAGGCTTCATCATCAACTAACTATCTTGGTCCGCTGCCATTTCGTCCTCTTTGCACTTCTCTAATAAATGCTCCTGTAGTTGTGTGACAACACAGCACACAGTGCAACCCTCCCCCAGAAAAAACAAAACAAAACAAAAAAAAACCCAAACAAACCCCAAGGCTCAGGGCTCAGATAAATTCTCTAAAAATTGAGTAGAACAGCATTGTAATACTAAGTCAGATGCCCCTTGGCTGGTCAGCAGCTGAGGCTGTAGAGATAGAGGGTGAGCATCAGGAGTGAGACTGAACAGAAGACAGTAAGTGGGGAAATAATCTGGCCTGCCAGTTCTTTTTTCTGGAATTTACTTGCTTTATTTCTGGGGTCAGTTTTAGAAATTTTGTTGCCGGCGCTTCTTGGCATCCATGGCATCGAGAATAGGCTGCCTCTTAGCCGTGTAGCGCTGACGCAGCTCCTCAATTTCCCGTTCCATCATGGGGTCCAGAGCACTGAGGCGCATCTGTAGCTCCTCAAAGTCGAGGTTTTTCAGCTATACACACACACAAATACACCCAAATCAGCATTAAAAAACCCTTAACATAACAGCTAAGCAGAAGTAAAAATAAAGTACCATGCCAATATTATAGAGACTGTAAAAAGACTGAGTGGAAACAAATCACAAAACAAGTACCACAGGAACAACGATATTCACTGGGCATGTAATACACAATGTAAGTTCAATCATCTCAATTAATATTTTAATTCATGAGGTGTACTTTCACATGAACATCACCAACCACAGAGTGGTGTAAGCAAACACATGCACCCTCTGACATGAGATGCTGTCACCCGAGTCTTTATGAACTGCTGCGCATGCATATTTGGTGCAGCCTAATACACTTGGAAGGAAGGCGCTCTCCACTCTATCATACGTATTAGCTCACAAATGCCAGTGATTGGCTGGTGATTGCTGTGAGTGACCAGGAAGTGAGCGTATGCCATCCCTCCCGCTCGTGAGAGATTGTCCAATTCGCTCCCATATACTCCCGGTCATGGATGACTGTGACATTAACCTGAATTCAAACCAGTGATCTCCAGGTTGATAGTCACACACCTTGTCGATGTGCAACTCGGGAACCAAATAGGTGATTCCATGACCAAGAATTTATATACAGTGGAACCTCTGTGCCCAAACGACTCTTTAGTCGAACAAAACAGACTTCGATTAAAAAAAATTAGGAAAATATGCCTTGCTGTTCGAACAAATTATCAGAGTTCAAACAAAACAGAGTCGAGTGTGTTGAACGCTGCTCAGCATTGAGTACTTTGAACAGCCATTGAGAGAGAGAGTCTCATACTGCGCATTGTGTTTATTCATTACATTACGGCTACTTTAACCCCGAGTCCTAAGAAAAGCAGCAGTAACTCTACTGGAAAGGAAAAGTCATGGAAATGTGAAGAATCAACTGTGATCAAGAGACAGAAGGGGAAAACTGCCACGTCTCCTCAAAGCAATAACCCGTCCCCCACCTCTCCCTCCCCCCTCCATCCAGATACGCTGACACATCACAACTAGAAAAGGTATGTACTGTAAGCAAATGCAGTACATAATTAGGTTAATTATTACCTACTGTTATGTTTGACTCTTTTATACATTAAATGTATGTATTCTATATTAATACGTTTCATAAATACACCTCGTTTTCAAATTATATACGACTGTATTGACGAAAGCAGACATTCATCTGAACGCATTAATCGAGTTTTAACTACGCATTTCTCATGGTAAATATTGTTTCACTTCAAATAAATTGGTAATCCACCATATGTTTGGAATGAATTGTTTTCGACCACTGAGGTTCCACTGTACAGTGTACTCAAATATGAATCGAGATTTCTTTTCTTAAATTCTGTTCATTGCATGTTTTTTTCTTCTCATACCCCCCCCACCCCGTTTAAAAAAAAAAAAATTGTTTGTTTTGGCGACCACTCAAACATAATTAAATATGGCCAATTAAAATGCATCACTCTTCTGAGTGTCCCCTTCGTGCTCTCATACCTCATGGCGTACAGCGCTCACTTATGTATTGTTGCTTGTTTATTCGCAGTGCTACATGTGTTTGTTTTGATTTCTGACTCCACTTGGCTGGTTGAGGCCGTGATTGATCCTGCCAATCATAGTCTGTTTCTGTTCATCCCTTTTATTATGTCTATATAAGCCCATGTGATTTCCCATTTCCTGTAAGTGCTCAGCAGTTTCATGTACTCAGACATCAGTGTGATACTTTATGCCAGGAGTTGGCAACCCACGGCCCCGGAGCCGCATGCAGCTCTTTCCCCTCTCTGATGCGGCTCTGTGGCTTTTCAAAATAATGAATGTGTATTTTATGGTGGCCGACAAGTGCAAACGTGTTTCATATGCAAAAACCACTGCATCCCCAAAACAACTGTAAAAAGAAAATGCTGCTCATTTACTCCCAACAGAAGCACTCCAGGCTCCCAGGGGTAGGGAGTTAAACCAGTTTTCACCTGAAATGATGAGTGAAAGAACCCTGCAACGGCTGGGTACCCACAGGTACCCAGTGCGTAACCTTGCAAAAATGCTCTTTTAGGGTTGAAAATAACATAGATGAAAATTAATAGTTACGGGTGCGAGTGGATATTTATTTGGTGCAGGCAGGGTGATTTTGTGTGTGTTCTTGTGGACATAGGTATCGTTATATTAATCAGCTACATTGAGAGTCTGAATCTTTTTGATCTGCTGTGTTGGTGGAGGGAGGACGCAACACTATTTCTAAACCCTTGTGCTCATGGCAAAGAGTGTTCTCGCCATCCCAGCAGCAGCGCAGGAAGCGAGAGAGATTTTTCCGCTGCTGGGGTTTGTAATCCAGGAACGGGAATTACAGGTGAAGTAAGAGACGGTGACGGTGGATGAGATTTGGTTTATGCACAGCAATCTGTGAATTAAATAACTTTCCTCCCAGTGACACAATAGACTGCGGTCTGGTTCAGTCTTCACTCTGAGAATTGTTCGGTCAGTGCAGTACTAAGTATTTTAAAAGAAAACTGAGTAGACTCCTTAAAATAAATCTTTGTATACTTTTGTGGTGTTGTCGTTTTTGTAAATTAAAATTATGACAAAACAACATTAATAAAGAAAATCGCACAAAGGGAGTGATGGTGAGGTAGGCCACCCAACCTTGTTAACACAGCTGGCTGCACCTCGTCCCTCCCTTTGTGGAATAGCTATTCTTTTGCTTTCTAAAAATACATGAATGACTCAAAACATTCATTTTCTGAACCGCTTAATCCTAATTCGGGTTGTGGGGAGGCCGGCGCCCATCCCAGCCAACTCCAGGCAAGGGCATTGTACACCCTGGACAGCTTGCCAGATCATAGCAGAGCAGGAACACGCTGATGGCTATGCAGCCCCTCTTGACGAAAGTCAGCAATGGTTCTTTTACATGAACCTCTCACCATAGACAGTGAGAGACATGGCCGGCCTTTGATAGCCCAGTTAGCTGCACTGGATGGGGGGAGGGGGCAGTGACAACCCCGTGGAGAGTGGGGCTTGAACCCCCAACCTTAGGATCAGTGATCCTGTACCTTTTACCACCAGGTCACCACTACCTCAGGACTCAAATAGATAATGTAAATTTTCATTGAAAGTAACTTTTCAGTCAACATTTTTTTTTTTTTAATGTAAATGTTTTTGTTGCAAGCAGAATTGTAATTTAATTGTCTTTGCAGTTGATCAAATGAATGCAACACATTGTTTTTTATATTAACATACAGCCATTATAGGGGCAGTGGTGGTCTAGTGGTATAGGGCACTGGATCGCTGATCCTCGGGTTGAGGGTTCGAGTCCCACTCTCCATAAGATTGTCACTGCCCTCAGTGCAGCTAACTGGGTTATCAAAGGCCGGCCATGTCTCTCACCGTCTATGGTGTGAGGTTCATGTAAAAGAACCATTGCTGACTTTAGTAAAGAGTGGCTGCAAAGCCGCCAGCGTGTTTCTGTCCCTTGCTAAAAGGATTTGTCAGGAAGGGCATTTGATGTAAAAACCTATGCCAATGTGTGAATCAGATGATTTGCTGTGGCGACCCCTGCAAAAGGGAAAAAGCTGAAAGGGGAGGAGGAAAAAAAATTGCAGTGTTATTTGATCTTAAATATCAAAAAAGGATTTGTGTCTGTGTTTTTGCTGTGGAAAACAGGTCCAAATGACTCTTTGAATGGCAAAGGTTGTGAACCCCTGCTTTATGCCTACTTTATGCTGAGCTAAATGTCATGCTTCGGTTATTAAATTGCAAATAAAATGACTTCACACATGTATCATGTTTTTTAATATCTTACCTCTTAATTACGATAAACTTTATGTACCGCTTAAAATGTTCACCATTATTTTAATTTGACTTACAAAATCGAAGTCTCCATCTTGGGGTACTTTCCAGTTATCTGGGAAAGCAGTCTTGGGCATATGGTAAGGATCCTGCTGGTTGTGATTGTAGCTCTCCTGTGCCTTGTTTGAATCCTGCTTATCAAAATAATCCATGAAAGATGGGCGCTGGGCTTGCGGCACTGTTGGGTTTCCTAAAAAAAAAAAAAAAAAAAAAAAAAAAAAAAAAAAAAAAAAGCACATTTCACAATGAAAGAAATGGCTATAAATCAGGCTTAAGATCTTTCATAACCCTTTAACACCTACTTCGCATGGAGCCCACATCCTCCTCTTCATCTTCCTCATCACTGTTGATGACCATAGTGCCCAGGTCTGACTCCAGCATGGTGCTGCCGTGCTCGATCATGGTCTGAGCGCCATCACTCATAGTGCCTGTTGCTCTCATGGTGCCAACGGTTTCAGAGCCAGACTTCACCATGGTGTGCGAGTCCACCTCCACCTCTTCCTCCTGCAACATCAAAAGAACAGACCTGAACATCCACAGAATAAATTCTATAATAGAGTATAGACAATCAAAGAGTCAGAGCACAGTTCAAAGATAGAAAGGACTGTAATAAACACGAAGCCAACCGAATTATCATCTTCCTCTTCAAGTTCACGCTGCTGCTCCTGTTGTCGCTTTGCCTTCATCTCCATTGCTTCTGTTATCAGGTCCCTCAGAATGGCCACTGGTTTAGCGCTCATTATAAAAGGATGCTACGACATCACACAGCAAAAAAAAGGGCTTCAGAATAAGATTCCAAGACTTTCGATCACATTTAAAGAAACGGGTATAAAAGCAAAGCACGCTGGGATTTCACTGTTGTTATACTGGATCATTTCATCTTAAGCATATAATTATATATTTGATATATAATTCAAAAAGTAAGTGCATGTTTTAAAATTCTATAACATTCTAGCAACTCAAGTGCAATTTCTGATCCACCATTCTCTTAAAGTTTAATGTTACATTTTTGCCTCAGGTTTAAATGTTCACATGATGTGTGAAAGCAAACAGTCTGCAGAGCAGGCCACAGAGTAACGTGACTGGTTGAATCAATAGATCACTTCCTGTTTCTTTGTACAGCGACTTGGGGTAAAAGACTTGGTGCTTTTCAGGGGGAAACAGAAGGTGTTTTCTGACTGATAGAGTGATCTGAACTGTTTATTTGAATTAAAAAACAAAACAAAACAAACAACAAAAAAAGAAAGCACTTATGAAGAGTTCATCTCATTCAAACTTAAAAATTTATTTTTTCTTAGGCTGAAAGCTTCTGTTTTAATGATCTAATAGGTCGTTATTTGAAGCGTATCAAAATAATGTCATCAAGGTCCACATTACCATGTACAAGAATATGTAGTAATAAGAAGTAATAGTAAATATAAATTTGATACATTCATGTCTTTTATTGACAGATTTGTGCTGGAGGAAATAAAAGGCTAACATTAACATCATTTCCTGGGCAGTAGAAACTATACATTATAGACACGACACACCAGAATTGTGAACATTTAAGCACATTTAAGAAACATTTAAGCACAAACACCAAAAATACTGAAATAAATTATATTTAAAGTCATACTCCTCAATGTTAATTGTGCTTTGATGACATGATACTAAGATTATGTTTCAAATAACAACCCATAAAATCACTACAATAGTAGCTGTTGGTCTAAGATTTTGAACACAGACAGACTTTAATACTGAGGTTGGACCAAGATGAAATTTCCACACATACTGCCTTCTTCTTTAATGAAACAAACAATTCAAATAACAATGAAATAAAGGCATCCCATTAGAAAACATTCGATGCAAAAAGGACCATTACGTGACGCATCCATTAACCAAAAGAATATTGCAATGTATCCCCCTCCCCCCAAAAAAAAAGAAAAAAGAAAAAGAAAAAGAGTATTTGGGTCAAGAATAAAATCCTTCAAATGTTTCTACTTATTATCATATCTACTATATAGATATTATCATATCTACTTATTATCATCATCATCTGAATTCCCCTACTGTACAATCAGTTTCAAAAGGCACATTCCTGAATTCATTACTTTGCTTCCTAATGCAGTAAACTGTTTCCTAAAGAATCCTAATCAAATTGATCTAAGTAAGAGTTTGATTTTTAAAAAATATTATATGACTCATATTCAGTCTAATTTAAGCAATTCTTAATAGAAAGAATTTAAAAAAAGGATCAAACAGACAAAAACAAAAAACCCCTGAATACCATCCAGGAATAGTCACAGATGTAAATATGCAGAGGATAATCCATCAAAACACATAAGCATGTCTGCCTTAGAGCAAAAGGGTCCCGAGTTCGAGTCCTGAGCTTGAGAGTTTCTGTGCTTATGCGGGTTTCTTCCAAGTATTCCTGTCTCCTCCAAAAATCCAAAAGACATGCACGTTAAGGTTAACTGGCTGTTCCAAACTGCCCCTCTGTGTGTTTCAGAGTGTTGCCCTGCGATGGTCTGGTGAGCTGTTCAACATGTACCCAACCTTCATGTTGGCCGAGATAGGCTCCACTCTCCCCGGGATCATAATAATAGAATTAAGTGGTTTGGCAAATGAGTGAGCGAGAAAGACCAGTATCTGCCTGAGAAGCTGTAGTGTACGAACTCCTACCACGCTTTATTTTTGACAGGAAGTATTTTACAAACCTGTAACAGGTGAGTAGCCGTGGCTCTCTGTTCTGGGTTCTTCACCAAACATTTCTTTACAAAGTCTGTAAAATCATCACTCCATAGCTCAGGTTTCCGGAATGTTGGTGGAGGATTTGTTGGAATCATAAAAATTGCCTAATTAAGAACAAGACAAGACACAAAACAATTCTAACAACTTCTTATTTACTGTTACCCTCAATGATCCAAAAGCAATATATTATTCTCACTCTCATTGGATGAATATCCGCATAAGGAGGTTTGCCCTCTGCCATTTCTATAGACGTGATGCCCAAAGACCAGATATCTGCCACACAATTATACCCAATCTCCTGAATCACCTCCGGAGCCATCCAGAAAGGTGTTCCAATCACAGTGTTCCTCTTTGCCATCGTGTCCTTCAGCATAAAAGTGAACACACTGGTGAGAAATCACTGATCACATCTGTACAGCTGCAGTAAAAGTAGATATACTGTAATCCATAAACATGAAAGTGGTGAGTACAAGCAAAGAAACAAATGAGTACCGTTAGCTGTCCAGCCACTCCAAAGTCTGCCAGTTTAGCATGTCCCTCAGTATTAAGAAGAATATTCCCAGCTTTAATGTCTCTATGGATCTTTCTCATGAAGTGCAGATACTCAAGACCTTTTAATGTGGATTTAAGGATAGTAGCAATCTCGTCTTCTGTGAGCTGGACAAGAAAAAAAATATCAGTGTTATCCTTCACAAACGCGTCATTACTTACACTAATTCCAAGGGTATACATTTATTCTACTTACAGTTTTGTTACGTAACCGGATTATATCAGATACAGAGCCAGCGCCACAGTACTCCATCACAATCCACAGATCTGTGTTTTTAAAATAACTGCCATAGTATTTCACCACATAGGGACTGAGAAGAGAGACGAAAGATATATGGAACATTATTGACGTGCATCATGTGAATGACATTACAATAGGAATAAATCAGAATGTTGGTTACGTTTCTGATGCAGGGTCAGTATCACTGGGTGGATTTGTGATTCTTTTTTAAATTAAATATTTATGTCGTGGTTTTTTTTTTATCTGTCAATCAGTGAGACTTCATATTCAGTGGAACAGGCCTGTGTGTGAGAATGTGTGGTTTGCATGGGGAGCTCTGAATTTGCTGTCACTACACGACTGATAGTTGGCACTTTTTTTTTTTCTTTTGTCAGTGCACTTTTGTACACATTATAGGAAGTGGTAGCAAAGTTCCTCATGTAAGCTCATTGCAATAAACTTCTCTGGGAAGGCTTGGCACTAGATTTTGAATGGCACAGAGGAGTTGCACATTCAGACGAAAGAGTATGGCTATTGTAAAATCGGGCACTGATGATGGGCAATAAGGAGCTGGGGTACAATCGGGTTTGAGGTCTGAGCTTTCTTCTGGTCAGTCAAGTTCTTCCATTCAGACTTGTTTTTTTTCATGTTTTCATGGACTTCACTTTGTGAACAGGGAAATGCTCAGACACGTTTGGGCTACTAAATTCCAGTGAAACACTTCCGAGACAACTGTATGCTTCCAATTCATGGTATCAATTTAAGAAAGACCCAAAAACAGCTGAAACGATCAGGTATTCGCATACTTTTGGTCATCTGGTATATGCTATTGAACACGCCAATAGTGAATAAGGCTCATCATGGTATGATGTATCAGTGCTCTATGACTAATATAATGAGGGTACAGCATGAACAGGCTCTCTAGAAACGGTGTCCCCTGACAGGTCGGTGTTATATCATTAATAAACCTAATTCAGTATCACTCTTCGCTTCATTATGTCACTACTGCTAGATTTCATCATCCAGTTACTGAGTCCATCAATCTTTTCTACGCTCACTCACTTTCTGAACCACTTAATTCTCTTACAGTTGTAGGGAGGTTGGTGCCTGTCTCAGCCATCACTGGTTAAGGATGGGATAGACCCTGAACTGATTGCCAGTCTGTAGCACCAACAAACACAACCATTGACGCTTACATTTACACCCAGGAGCAACCTGGAGCAGCCAATTAGCCAAATTTACAGTTCTTTGGACTGTGGGATGAAACCGATTACCCACACAAGCACAGGGAGAACAGGCAAACCACAGAACTGCACAAGCCCGGGAATCAAACCCAATCTCAAAATCTATTACTCTATTATTTTTCCTTCATACAGATTTAATGTAATCTTTAAATTGAAGTAAAACCCATAACCTTTCTCCACATGGTACTTTATATATACACACACACTAGTCCTTCTCAAAAAATTAGCATATTGTGATAAAGTTCATTATTTTCTGTAATGTTCTGATAAAAATTAAACTTTCATATATTTTAGCTTCATTACACACAATTGAAAGTAGTTCAAGCCTTTTATTGTTTTAATATTGATAATTTTGGCAAAAAAGTAAAGAAAAACCAAAAATCCCTATCTCAAAAAATTAGCATATTTCATCCGACCAAAAAAGGTCAACCTTCAAATAATTATGTTCAGTTATGCAATCAATACTTGGTCGGGAATCCTTTTGCAGAAATGACTGCTTCAATGCGGCGTGGCATGGAGGCAATCAGCCTGTGGCACTGCTGAGGTGTTGTGGAGGCCCAGGATGCTTCGATAGCGGCCTTAAGCTCAGCCACAGTGTTGGGTCTGGTGTCTCTCAACTTTCTCTTCACAATATCCCACAGATTCTCTATGGGCTTCAGGTCAGGAGAGTTGGCAGGCCAATTGAGCAGAGTAATACCATGGTCAGTAAACCATTTAGCAGTGGTTTTGGCACTGTGAGCAGGTGCCAGGTCGTGCTGAAAAATCAAATCTTCATCTCCATAAAGCTTTTCAGCAGATGGAAGCATGAAGTGCTCCAAAATCTCCTGATAGCTAGCTACATTGACCCTGCCCTTGATAAAACACAGTGGACCAACACCAGCAACTGACATGGCACCCCAGACCATCACTGACTGTGGGTACTTGACACTGGACTTCAGGCATTTTGGCATTTCCTTCTCCCCAGTCTTCCTCCAGACTCTGGCACCTTGATTTCCGAATGACATGCAAAATTTGCTTTCAGGTGTTTCTGCCGCTGTTTCTGGTTCAAAAGTGGCTTGACCTGGGGAATGCGGCACCTGTGGCCCAGGCCACTGCTTCCACAGGTCCCCCAAGGTCTGGAATCGGCCATTCTCCACAATCTTGGTCCGGTCACCTCTTCTGGTTGTGCAGCGTTTTCTGCCACACTTTTTCCTTCCCACAGACGTTCCACTGAGGTGGCTTGATACAGCACTCTGGGAACAGCCTATTCGCTCAGAGATTTCTTTCTGTGTCTTACCCTCTTGCTTGAGGGTGTCAATGATGGCCTTCTGGACAGCAGTCAGGTCGGCAGTCTTACCCATGATTGCGGTTTTGAGTAATGAACCAGGCTGGGAGTTTTTAAAAGCCTCAGGAATCTTTTGAGGTGTTTAGAGTTAATTGGTTGATTCAGATGTTAATTTAAATGGTTAATAGCTCGTTTAGAGTACCTTTTCATGATATGCTAATTTTTTGAGATAGGAATTTTGGATTTTCATGAGCTGTATGCCAAAATCATCAGTATTAAAACAATAAAAGACCTGAAATATTTCAGTTGGTGTGCAATGAATCTAAAATATATGAAAGTTTAATTTTTATCAGTACATTACAGAAAATAATTAACTTTATCGCAATAATGCTAATTTTTTGATAAGGACTACTACTAAAATGTGTTCCAGAGAAGCAGTGCTGCACTTATACCTGTCACACTGCTGCATAATGGAGATTTCCTTGATAATCTCTTGTAGGTCTGACTCCACAGGAACCTGCTTAATGGCCACCACTTGGCCTGATTCTTTATGTATTGCTTTGAACACACTTCCATAGGACCTGAACACAGTTTTATTAGGTGTTGAAATATATTATAGACAAGTAAATAGTCTCAGAAATTTTATTAAAATTTCACATTACCCTTCACCAAGTTTTTCAAGGACATCAAAGACTTCCTCGGGCTGTTTGGTTAGACTGTCTTCACTAAGCTTCTTCAATTTACTGTCAGGACACATGTGAGGCATTAATACATCACATTTCATATCAGAAAATTCAAAATTTATTCAACACTGGTTATAATCACACAGGGATCCCTCACTTTCCACGGTTAATTGAGACCGAGATCCCCACCCACCCCCGCAACCACCGAATTCTACAAAGTAGGATCAGCCCCCCACTCAAATACACACACTGACACATACATATATGGATTGAATATGTATTTATTGATATTATATGCTATAAATGCTTATAATAACAACAATTAAACATTAAAAAAATAATGCATAAGATGCAAATAAAATATAAACACACACATACAGATGCATGCATGCATCTGATGAGCACCTCACAAAAATGTAAGTAGTTTTGATGGGAGGTTTTTTTTTTTTTTTGTATAATTGGCCTTGTTTTTTTGGCACCTTCCTTAATTTCCTTATTTTGTAATTTGATGAATATTAAAAACAAAACAAAAAAAAACACTGCAATGCACTGAAGCTGCATGAATTGAAATGCGAAATAGGGATACTATATATTATAGCAGATATCTGAGTGACCTGAAAAAAAAAAAAATTAACAACGTTTGGGAAATGGGATAAACGAAATTTAGTTCTGCTAACAAAAAAAAAAAAGCGTGAACACGGATTTTCCCTTGAAATTCCATACCACTTAGCTTTCATGAGGATTGGAGGAAGGCCGAAGCCCATTCCATCATTATTTTTTCTTTTAGACTTTGGGAAAACGGTATCCAAGTATTCAGTGCTTGGGACAATATAGTTACAGTGAGTGGAAAAAGACACTGACACATGACAACACCTAAACGACTACTAAAAAGGGTACCTGTGGTACATTTGTATTACGTATATGATACCGTATGACACCAGCATCAACATCAGTTCTTGCTACTTTTCCTTCATACAAACTCAGGGATGACAACACATGGGATCAGCGCCTCACAAAAACAAATCACTCAAAAGTAAGAAGTTTTATCACCTAAAATCTTGCTCACTGCTTGTTTACTTGCATTGGACAACCTGGCCCAATGAGTTTACATCACTTTCAGGAAACAATGGTTGTTCTACATTGGTTCACTGCCCAGTATAATGCTTTTTACAGTTGTCTTCCTTTCGGCTTTTTCCCTTTTACTAGGGAGTCGCCATAGCGAATCATCTGATTCGCACGTTTGATTACATCGGACGCCCTTCCTGTCACAACCCTTTTTTTTAGCAAGGGACAGAAACACGCTGACGACTTTGCAGCCTACTCTTTACGAAAGTCAGCAATAGTTCTTTTACATGCCTCTCACCATAGACAGTGAGAGACATGGCC
Source organism: Plotosus lineatus (assembly GCA_024760905.1). NCBI lineage: Eukaryota > Metazoa > Chordata > Actinopteri > Siluriformes > Plotosidae > Plotosus > Plotosus lineatus. The sequence continues at coordinate 81,396,503 of CM045728.1, read as the reverse complement.
GGCCTTTGATAACCCAGTTAGCTGCACTGGGGGGACAGTGACAACCTTGTGGAGAGTGGGACTCGAACCCCCAACCTTTGGATCAGCGATCCAGTGCCCTATACCACTAGACCACCACTGCCCCAATGCTTTTTACAGTTATTTATGTTAAAACAAGCTCTGTATCGTTTAAATGTATACATTAAGCGCAAATTATGCTGTAAAAGATGACCAATACGGTATTCTTAAAAGCAATGAAGATGTTGAAGCACTATTTCTGGTCAAGTCAATCATTTTCCAGACCTATAACATATGTTCTCTAAAATGTAGAAATAAATTGGGGGACTGGGCGCGAATAAAAATGTAAATTTCACTCCATTGGATATCTGAATTTTGCAACTTTGAAAGTTTTAGGTTCAGCCTATTTCAAAATATATCTCTGTAAAGCTTGTTCCCCCCAATGTTAATTTATGAGTTATAGAGATACACATGTTTGTTTTCCCACCACTTATCTGGGACATAAGGCCAACAGCCTCAAGAGGAAGGCCCAAGCATGTCCATTAAATAAATACTCCAGAAGGATTCTGAAGCATTATCAAGCCAGCTGAGAGATAGAACCTTTCTAGTGTGCCCGAAGACTGTCATGAGGTTTCCTCCTGGATTGACATACCCTGAACAGTCCCCCCAAGAGGCATCTTAAACAGGATGCCCAAATCACTTTACTGGGCTAACTGTTGCATAGAGGAGCAGTGACTCCACTCTGAGCCCATCCCAGATGTCTCAAGCCCTCATCCTATATTTATATATAACTTGTGTTAATAAATAATTCATGCGCCATTACTACACAATATATATATATCCCAATGTAACATTATTATCCTTTCAATGTGTGTCATTATAGTATAGCTGTACTCCGCCTTCAGTGTCGGCTTTGATAGGCTCCAGTCTCCCCGTCGTCATAGGACAATTTTAAAGGATTTTCCCATTATTTTTCATTTTTGTATCCATTTATTAAATTTACATTTAAGAATTATACTTGTTTATTTTTGATTATTATGATGTGGAAGTGTTGTATTAATGTATTTAGGGAATCAAGGCTAAATAAAAGCAATATTGATACAACTGTCACGTCAGTCAAAGTGCTCCGCTGAATTACTGAAAACATTAACTTGTTAGCATTGGTGTTGTTAGCATGCTAAGACATTAATGATGGTGTAGCAATAAATTGCTAGAGAATAAATGTAACTAAATTAGCCTGTTCACTCCCTATGTCATTATCGCCACCTCCTCATTATATTACCATTATTATTATTTTGCTGTTGTGTGAACTAACGTTAGCCTTTAGCTAGCCTGTTTGCTAACAGTGCATGAAGTCTATAATGTCCAGCTGCTGTGGCGCGGCCTGCTATATTCTGCCATATCTGTTAGCAATGACCAGTTAGCACACTGAGCAAAACAAATTCTTACATTTTAGGCACTGGTTGCTCCATTGCGCTGAAAGGAGAAAAGACTAAATAAATAAACTCTAATGTTCGCAAGCAAAAAATACATAAACTCTAAATAGCTATCGAAAACAATCCGAAATCATGACTTGTTTCTTTGCCCTGTTTCGCTTTTCATTCCGCTGCCTTTCTGTACAGCCTTGTTAAATACACGACTGTTACCATCACACACCAATATAAAAGTCCCCAAGGCAATTGAAGGCGGGTTCATCCGAGAGGCATACATATTTCATATGTTTGAAATAAAACGAATAGATGTTTTTACCTCGATTGATTTGCTAAAGAGTTAAATATAATACAACCCCTACCATTAATGTGTTTAGTCCTTAATTAATGTGTTTTGCTGTTACGCATGTTTTTTTTTATAATTAAATATATATTTTAAAACAATATCTCATAAATATTTTATTATCATAAATAATTTTATTACAAAATCTATAATAAGCCCCTTTTGAAAAATCTGAGATGTGAAACTAGTTTCAACATGAAAAGTGGTGGTCGAAAAGCGAATGGAAATACTGCTGAAGAAAATATACCAGACATTAAAACAGTTGTAAACTTTTAAACTTTTATTGATAATTTAAGTAAAGAAAACTGAAAAACAAACATTAATTAATTACTTCATTCTCTGAACCACATAATCCTTATTAGGATTGCAGAGAGGCTAGAACCCAACTGAACTCGATCAATATGATTTCCATATCGGATCGGTCGAGGCCTGGGTTAACAATGACTGCAATCAGTGCTGTTAACCAACAGGGTGCTGGTGGAAACTAGACTACTGCTGGTTGAAGAAGGAGAGGCGGGAGTTGTGTCCATATGAGAAGAGAGAAGAGGAAAGACATGAGTCTAGGACTGCGAGTAGGAACTTTGAATGTTGGAACTATGAGAGGAAAAGCTAGAGAACTGGCTTACATGATGCAGAGGAGGAAGGTGGACATACTGTGTGTTCAGGAGACCAGGTTGAAAGGTAGCAAGGCTAAAAGCTTAGGAGCAGGGTTTAAGCTGTTTTTTCATGGTGTGGATGGGAAGAGAAATGGAGTAGGAGTCATCTTGAAGGAGGGGTTGGTCAGGAATGTTCTAGAAGTGAAAGGAGTGTCAGACAGAGTGATGAGTCTCAAGTCAGAAATTGAAGGCATGATGTTCAATGTTGTTAGTGCTTATGCCCCACAGGCAGGACGTGAGCTAGAAGAGAAGGAGAGATTCTGGAGTGAGTTAGATGAAGTGATGCAGAGTACCTCCAGAGGTGAAAGAGTGGTCATTAGTGCAGACTTCAATGGACATGTTGGTGTGGGCAACAGAGGAGACGAGGAAGTGATGGGCCGGTTTGGTATCCAGGACAGGAACACAGAAGGACAGATGTTAATAGATTTTGAGAAAAGGATGAAAATGGCTGTGGTGAATACTTTCTTCCAGAAGAGACAGGAGCATAGAGTGACCTATAAAAGTGGCGGTAGGAGCACACAGATGTCCGCTCGTGCATAGACCAGATAGCAACACTACGCATTATCCTGGAGCAGTCCCTGGAGTGGAATACCCCTCTATACATCAACTTCCTTGACTATGAGAAAGCCTTTGACAGTGTGGATAGAGCGACCATATGGAAACTGCTAAGACACCACTGAGTACCACCAAAACTCACCAACATCATCAGGAACTCGTACGAGGAACTCACCTGCAGGGTAGTCCATGGAAGCCAGGTCTCTGATGCTTTTCAAGTTCGAACAGGGGTCAGACAGGGATGCTTGGTGTCCCCTTTTCTATTCCTGCTTGCCATTGATTGGATTATGAAGGTATCCACATCACAAAGATGGAATGGCATACAATGGACTCTCTTTCTTCACAACTGGACGATCTGGATTTTGCTGATGACCTGGCACTGCTCTCACATGCTCAACATCAGATGCAAGAAAAAACAAGCATCATGGCAGAGACCTCATCCCACCTAAGTTTGAACATCCATCGAGGGAAAAGCAAGGTCCTAAAAGTCAACACCACCAGCACATCCCCTATCATTCTTGGAGACGAGGCATTAGAGGAAGTGAATAGCTTCACATACCTCGGCAGCATCATCGACTCCAAGGGAGGGACCGATGCGATGTAAAGGCCAGGACAGCCTTTTTACAGCTCAAGAACATCTGGGCTTCAAGAGACCTATCAGCCAATACCAAGATAAGGCTCTTCAACACCAACGTGAAGTCTGTCCTACTATATGGAGCTGAAAAAGGTGAACCACCGCCACGACCACAAAAAGGATCCAGACCTTCACCAATGGTTGCCTGAGATGGATCCTCTGGATAAGATGGCCTGACAGCATCAGCAACAGGGAACTGTAGGAACAAACAAGGCAAAAGTCAGTAGAAGCTGAGATCAAACAACGTCGCTGGAGATGGTTAGGCCACATTCTGCGGAAACCAGCCTCTAACACAACAAGACAAGCCTTGAGGTGGAACCCCCAAGGAAAAAGGAAGAGAGGAAGGCCGAGAAACACTTGGCAACGTGACCTGGATGTGGACGTCAAGAAGATAGGAGACGAGGAAGTGATGGGCCGGTTTGGTATCCAGGACAGGAACACAGAAGGACAGATGTTAATAGATTTTGAGAAAAGGATGGAAATGGCTGTGGTGAATACTTTCTTCAAGAAGAAACAGAAGCATAGGGTGACTTATGAAAACGGAGGTAAGAGCACACAGTTAGACTACATCTTGTGTAGGCGATGTAATTTGAAGGAAGTCAGTGACTGCAAAGTAGTAGTGGGTGAGAGTGTTGCCAAACAGCGTAGGATGGTGGTGTGCAGGATGACAATGATGGTGAGAAAGGTGAAAAAGGCAAAGGCAGAGCAGAAGACAAAGTGGTGGAAGCTGAAAAAGGAAGAATGTCGTGTTGTCTTCAAGGAGGAGTTGAAACAGGCTTTGGGTAGTCAGGAAGTGCTTCCAGAGGACTGGACAACCACAGCCAATGTGATCAGGGAGACCGGTAGGAGAGTACTTGGTGTGTCCTCTGGAAGGAAAGTAGATAAGGAAACTTGGTGGTGGAATGAGGAAGTGCAGGCGTGTGTACAAAAGAAGAGGTTAGCCAAGAAGAAGTGGGACATTGAGAGGACCGAAGAGAGTAAACAGGAGTACAGGGAGACACAGTGTAAGGCGAAGGTAGCAGTGTCAAAGGCCAAACAGAGGGCGTATGATGACTTGTACGATAGGTTGAACAATAAGGAGGGAGAAAATGATCTATACAGGTTAGCACAGCAGAGAAATAGAGATGGGAAAGACGTGCAGCAAGTTAGAGTGATAAAGGACAGAGAGGGAAATGTATTGACTGATGACAGAAGTGTGCTGGGAAGATGGAAAGAGTACTTTGAAGAGCTGATGAATGAGGAAAATGAGAGAGAAAAAAGAGTAGAAGGGGTGACTGTTGAGGAGCAGGAAGTAGCAAAGATTAGTAAAGGAGAAGTGAGGAGGGCATTGAAGAGGATGAAGAGTGGAAAGGCAGTTGGCCCTGATGACATACTAGTTGAGGTATGGAAGTGTCTAGGGGAGGTAGCAGTAGATTTTCTGACAAGAATATTCAACAAGGTCTTAGAAAGTGAGCAGATGCCAGAGGAATGGAGGAGACGTGTGCTTGTGCCCATTTTTAAGAACAAGGGAGATGTGCAGAGTTGTGGCAACGACAGAGGGATAAAGTTGATGAGCCATACAATGAAGCTATGGGAAAGAATAGTGGAAGCAAGACTAAGGGCAGAGGTCAGCATATGTGAACAACAGTTTGGTTTCATGCCAAGAAAGAGCACCACAGATGAAGTGTTTGCTTTGAGGATGTTAATAGAGAAGTACAGAGAAGGTCAGAAGGAGCTGCATTATGCCTTTGTGGATCTGGAGAAAGCATATGACAGGGTGCCGAGAGAAGAACTGTGGTATTGTATGAGGAAGTCTGGAGTGACAGAGAAGTATGTTAGAGTGGTGCAGGACATGTATGAGAGATGTAAGACAGTGGTGAGGTGTGCTGTCGGTGTGACAGAAGAGTTCAAGGTGGAGGTGGGACTGCATCAAGGGTCAGCTCTCAGCCCCTTCTTGTTTGCTATGGTGATGGACAGGCTAACAGACGAGGTTAGACAAGAATCTCCATGGACTATGATGTTTGCAGATGACATCGTGATCTGTAGTGAGAGCAGAGACCAAGTGGAGGAAAATCTAGAGAGGTGGAGGTATGCCCTGGAAAGGAGGGGATTGAAGGTTAGTCTTAGTAAGACAGAATACATGTGTGTGAACGGCAAGGACCCAAGAGGAACTTTGAGGTTACAGGGGGCAGAGATAAAGAAGGTGGAGGATTTTAAGTACTTAGGCTCAATAATCCAGAGCAATGGAGAGTGTGGAAAAGAGGTGAAGAAGCGCGTGCAGGCAGGTTGGAATGGATGGAGAAAAGTATCCGGTGTGATGTGTGATAGGAGAGTATCGGCAAGAATGAAGGGAAAAGTGTACAAGACGGTGATGAGGCCAGCAATGTTGTATGGTTTAGAGACAGTGGCCCTGGGGAAAAGACAGGCGTCAGAGTTGGAGGTAGCAGAGATGAAAATGTTGAGGTTCTCTTTGGGAGTAACGAGGATGGATAGGATCAGAAATGAGTACATCAGAGGGACAGCACATGTTAGATGTTTTGGAGACAAAGTCAGAGAGGCTAGATTGAGATGGTTTGGACATGTAGAGAGGAGGGATAGTGAGTATATTGGTCGTAGGATGCTGAGGTTGGAACTACCAGGCAAAAGGCCCAGAGGAAGACCAAAGAGAAGATTTATGGATGCGGTGAAGGCGGACATGAAGGTCATTGGAGTGAGAGTAGAAGATGCAGAGGATAGGGAGAGATGGAGGCAGATCATTTGCTGTGGCGACCCCTGAAGGAAACAACCGAAAGGAAAAGAAGAAAAGAAGAAGTTTGGTTTCATGCCAAGAAAGAACACCACAGATGCAGTGTTTGCTTTGAGAATGTTAATAGAGAAGTATAGAGAAGGTCTGAGGGAGCTGCATTGTGCCTTTGTGGATCTGGAGAAAGCATATGACAGGGTGCCGAGAGAGAAACTGTGGTTTTGCATGAGGAAGTCTAGGGTTGTAGAGAAGTATGTTAAAGTGGTGCAGGACATGTATGAGAGATGTAAGACAGCGGTGAGGTGTGCTGTCAGCGTGACAGAAGCGTTCAAGGTGGAGGTGGGACTGCATCAAGGGTCAGCCATGAGCCCCTTCTTGTTTGCTATGGTGATGGACAGGCTGACAGACGAGGTTAGACAAGAATATCCATGGACTATGATGTTTGCAGATGACATCGTGATCTGTAGTGAGAGCAGAAAACAGGTGGAGGAAAATCTAGAGAGGTGGAGGTATGCCCTAGAAAGGAGAGGAATGAAGGTTAGCCTCAGTAAGACAGAATACATGTGTGTGAACGACGAGGACCCAAGAGCAATGGTGAGTTTACAGGGACCAGAAATAAAGAAGGTGGAGGATTTTAAGTACTTAGACTCAACAATCCAGAGCAATGGAGAGTGTAGAAAAGAGGTGAAGAAGCGTGTGCAAGCAGGTTGGAATGATTGGAGAAAAGTGTCCGGTGTGATGAGTGATAGGAAGGTATCGGCAAGAATGAAAGGAAAAGTGTACAAGACGGTGTTGAGGCCAGTGATTTATGATTTAGAAACAGTGACACTGAAAAAAGACAGGAGGCAGAGCTGGAGGTAGCAGAGATGAAAATGTTGAGGTTCTCTTTGGGAGTAACGAGGATGGATATGATCAGGAATGAGTACATCAGAAGGATAGCACATGCTAGAGGTTTTGGAGACAAAGTCAGAGAGGTCAGATTGAGATGGTTTGGACATGTACAGAAGAGGGATAGTGAATACAGTATATTGGTAATAGAATGCTGAGGTTGGAACTACCAGGCAGAAGGCCTAGAGGAAGACCAAAGAGATTTATGGATGCGGTGAAGGAGGACATGAAGGTAGTTGGCGTAAGAGAAGAAGATTCAGAGGATAGGGTGAGATGGAGGCGGATGATTTGCTGTGGCGACCCCTGAAGGGTACATGCAAAAGGAAAAGAAGAAGAGGGGTCGGAACCCAACTCAACTGACTCTGGGAGAGGGCAGAGTACACCCTGAACAGCTCACCAGATCGGAGGGCTAATACACACACACACACACACACACACACACACACACACACACACACACACACAAAGTAAATTTAGAACAGCCGAGTGTACAGTATATGTTTTTCGACAGTAGGTAGACACAGGAGTACCCAGAGAAAATCCATCCAAGCATGAGGAGAATACTGTATGCAATTTCCACAGAAAAAACTCAATCATAGGACCTTCCTGCAGTGAGGTGGACATACTATCCACTTCACAACTTTTATTCATTATATAAGACAATCCTAATTAGGGCTGCAGAAAGGCTGGTCTCTATCTCAGCCAATTCTGGGCAAGGGAAGGGTACATCCTGGACAGCTCATCAAGCCATCGTAAAGCCAACACTCACACAACCATTCACACTCACATCTAGTGGTGATTTGGAACAGCCAAATAGCTTACTGTGCATATTTTTGAACTGTGGAAGGAAACCAGAGCACCCAGAAGTAAAACCCATATAAGCACAGAGATAACACACAAACTTCACACAAAAACACCCAAGCTGGGAATCAAACCCAGGACTTCTTGCAGTGTGGCGGACATGCTAACCACTACTCCGCCATGCCGCCTCAAAGTTAATTTATCCCATTTCATTCACTCATTCATTTTCTGAACCACATGATCCTAATTGGGGTTGCAAGGGGGCTGGCACCTATCTCAGTCGACTCTGGGCAAGGGCAGAATACTGCACACCCTGTACCACTTGACAGGCCATCACACGGCAGAAGCACACTGATGGCTATGCAGCCCACTCTTGACAAAAGTCAGCAATAGTTCTTTTACATGCCTCTAACCCAGACAGTGAGGGACATGGACTTTGATAACCCAGTTAGCTGCACTGGGGGTTATCCCATTTAAATGTACTAAATTATTATTTTATTATTAAATCTGAAATTTTGACAAACTATTCCAGTACAGCAATTTATACAGTATCAGTTTTTCATTATTATCCATTTGCTTATTTATTTCTGAATAAATACTGTATTGAAATTGTATGAAAAAAGTGACAGTATGGAAGTGGATCTCTAGAGAAGGAGAGGGATGGACAAGTGTTTGTGAGAGTGAGAGGGAGGGAGGGACAGATTGGCCCAGGGGGTTGAAATCAACATGACACACACATAGCACATTGCAGACACCACATCAGAGGAGACACAAAACAAAACTAGCTGGCAGGAGCAGGTCCAGTGAGGCTACAGCAGAAGCACTTCAGGCTACTGAGATAATACCAGGCTTCTCTGTACAGGAGCCGCACACAGAGGCTGTGTTTATGAATGTGCTGTGTGAGAAAGGCTAACTTGGAGTAGTGGTTAATGAATGCAATTGAGAAGAATGAGTTTTGACCCGGTGCAGGTCATGAAAGGCTCAGACCCCATGTCACTCACCTCCTCAACAGGCTCAAATGGTGACAGCAAAGCCTCCTGGGATGACAGCGAAGGCTTTTGTGATAATGTGGGCTCTACAAAAAAGTCCAAAGATGTAAGTTTGTCTTTCTTTCATGAATTCTCTCTCAACTAACTTCATATTCACATTCGTGAGCTTTTAATAATCATTGTTTCTTATTTTTTCCCCTCTCACATATACATGTAGACTATATGTTGTTAGATTAAATGTTTACACTGCACACATGTTTAACAGGTCACCCTTCTCTTTCATCTGTATAGTTCATCTCTCGAAGTACAATCAGTTACTGGACAAGCCCTTCAAATTCCAGTCAGTGTTAAAGAGTTGGATACGGCGAATATATTGCTTTAAAGGTCCCTGTGATTTACATACTGAATGATAAACAGACATCTGACAGTTTAGCCTTTTATGTTTAGACATCTGGTGACTTAATGCTATTTGGGTCAAACATGATAAAAGAATGATGGGACAGACAGATACCCTTACACATGGGGAGGATATAAAAGAGAAAGGCACAGAGAGAGAGAGAGAGAGCGAGAGCTGGTACGCAGTGAAGCTAAAAGTGGAGGGATAATTCCATCTGAGCTGCAGCAGGTGTAGGTCACGTCACATGGGTTATTCATGATATTAAGCATACTGGTGCTACTATAAGGTTATCGCTATGCAAATATAAACATAAAACTGTGAAAATGATTATCAAAGTAAGATTGTAGGGCACTTCAGCTTGATTTACATTCACTCCATGTAAATACAGTATGTATAGTGGTCTTATAATATAATGCATATAAACTGAGCAGCACTTTGTGTCTACACTGATTGTACATTTATATGTTACCTGTGTAATATGACTCCAGGTATTATATATAGTAACTGTTGCATCAGCTTCTTCTGGTTGATCACATGTTGATTATTTTTCAATAGCAATACATTTTACACAACCAAAGCCTATTTATACATGGATTAAAATAAGGCGTTCTTAATTTAAAAATACCGTATAATAAAAGAATCTTCTTTTCCTTTCGTTTTTTTCCCTTTTTCAGGGGTCGCCACAGCGAAACATCTGATTCGCATATTTGATTTGGCATTGGTTTTTACGTTGAATGCCCTTCCTGAGACAACCCTTTATCAAGGGACAAAAACACGCTGACGGCTTTGCAGCTACACTTTACGAAAGTCAGCAATGGTTCTTTTACATGAACCTCACATCATAGACAGTGAGAGATATGGCTGGCCTTTCATAACCCAGTTGGCTGCACTGGGGGGACAGTGACAACCTTGTGGAGAGTGGGACTAGAACCCCCAACCTTAGGATCAGCGATCCAGTGCCCTTTATCACCAGGCCACCACTGCCCTATTTAAAATATAATAAAAGAATGAATATCAATATATAGTGTATATGTGTAGTGATTGTTGATCAATGAATGATCATCTATGTCTATCACATGAATGTTAAAGAAATTAAACCATTTCAAGGAAATTCCATAAATAAATACATTTTCTGAACCTCTTAGTCTGGGTCATGGGGAAGCAGGCACCCATCGAAGCCAACTCTGGGTGAGGGCAGCGTACACACCAGTCTGCAGGGCAAAACGCACAAGCTGTGCAACTACTCTATGAAAGTCAGCAACTGTTCTTTTACCAAAGACAGTGAGAGACATGGCCACCCTTTTATAACACAGGGTGCTACACTGGGGTGCAGTGACAACTGTCAACAGTGGGACTGGAATCTCCAACCTTGGGATCAGTGATCCAACACCTTGCCACTGAGCCACCACTGCCCAAGGATGCAAACTTATGTATTAACACGTGCTAGAGTTCTGGTCTCAATAGACATAACTAATACTTGTTTAAAATTAAAGCGACAATATTGAAAAGGCAAAGCGTTTGCACTATGAATATCATAATACAACAGAGATCAAATACCACCACAGGATTGTTCTCTTCATTCTCTATAATAGAAACACATGGCTGCAACTCAATAACCCTCTGTGCCCTAATGCTGATTTGCCACTATGGATATGCTAACCCTTTGGTCATATGTGTATATATATATATATATATATATATATATATATATATATATATATATATATATATATATATATAGACGGAGCATAGCCTAGTACCTTAAATGTGTGCTTAATGGTCAGATATTCTACCAACTTGAAGACATTTATGGTTCTTTTTTGGGGGAAATGGTGGCCTAATGGTATAAGGTGCTGGATTACTGATCCTAAGGTTGAGGGTTCGAGTCCCACTCTCCACAAGGGTGTCACTGTCCCCCCAGTGCAGCGAACTGGGTTAAGAAAGGCCGGCCATGTCTCTTACTGTCTATAGTGTGCAGCATGTAAAAGAACCATTGATAACTTTTGACAAGTGTAGGCTGCAAAGCCATCAGCGTGTTTCTGCCATGCGATGGCCTGGCGAGCCATCCAGAGTGTACTCTGCCCTTGCCTAGAGTCGGCTGGGATGGGCACCAGCCTCCCCGCGACCCTAATTAGGATTAAGCAGTTACAGAAAAATATTGTTTCTTTTTGGACACCAGTGGAGCATCAAAATATTTCTAATCCAAAAACCTCCACTGTTCTTCAGGAAGTGGCCTGCCCATTTACACCTGAAATTCTGAATTTGAGTGCACTCAGATGTTTGGCTTCCTTCTCCTATTTATGGACTCTCCACTCTATGCCATCTCTACTCTGATTAGTTGTATGAACCTCAAGCATACACAGCAATTCTCAATGTGCCCTGAGGGGATACTGCTGTGCATACCTGAGGTTATGAGGGACACCATATAATCAGATGGCTCAGTATGCTGTGATGCACTTGTATGATCAAAAGACAAACAAACAAAAAAAAACCCTCATACAGTCCAAAGGGAAAACTTTCATTTCCTCTAACCGCTTAATCCTAATTAGGGTTGCGGGGAGGCTGATGCCCATCTAAGTCGACCCTAGGTGAGGGCAGAGTGCACCCTGGATAGCTTGCCAGGCCATCGCAGGGCAGAAACATGCTGACAGCTATGCAGCCTACTCTTGTTGAAAGTCAGCAATAGGTTTTTAACATGCCTCACACCATAGACAGTGAGAGACATGGCCCGCCTTTGATCAGCCAGTTAGCTGCACTGGGGGGACAGTGACAACCCTGTAGGGAGTGGGACTCAAACCCCCAACCTTAGGATCAGTGATCCAGCACCTTACCACCAGGCCACCACTGCCCCTGAGGGAAAACATAAACATGCACTACGGACGCTCCCCAACTTACGTTTTAGTTCAGTTCCGAACAGCCGAACGTAGGGTGAAAAAAATGTAAGTTGTTACTGTATGTTTCAGTGACGTATGACGCTCATACTGTACTATACATCCATAAATACCATTACCACATCTCATAAAACACCCCTAAATCAATTATTTCAAAAATATCAAATAATATCAACATTAATTTCAAATAAATTAAATTCAAGCAAAATAATTTCAAATAGATTTGAATCAAATTCACTTATCAAATAGCAAATACAGTCTCAAATATAACCTTCAACATGCTCTGTAATGAGATCTTTCTGCTTGTAAATGATGGTCGACGGAGCCATTTGGAAGAAACGTGCAACATTCACATGTTTTTCACCCGCATCAATTTTCTTGATAATAGCCATCTTCGTTTCTAATGAGCTGGCTTGCTGCTTTTTCTGATTATCACTATCACTAGTAGGCTTACGCTTCTGACCAACCATATTTGCTTCGGGTTACAAAAGTCCGCAAAAAGTGTAAACACAAAGATCACAGAGACGACGTCTTATCACAAGGGTAACGCAGTGAATGGGGAAGAAGTAGGGCACGTTCAGTCTGTCATTTGTAAACAATGGACGCAATGTCATGTGTAAGTAGCGTACTACGTCAGCGTACTATGTAGGTACGTCTCGTACTACAGAGAGCACGCTAAACTCAAAATTTGACTTATAAAAAAACAAAACAAAACAAAACAAACAAAAACAAATGTAAAATTGAAAAATACATAAAACGAATAAACGTAAAGCGGGGAGTGTCTGTAATGTCTTTATTTGACTCTCTGGCATGATCTGAAACAGCCATTCAACAATTTTATAACATTTATGGATCAGAAAAAATTGAAAAAAGCATAATATTTACATTTTAATCTGTGTTGGTGATTTGTATTCATTCTATATTAGTACTCCAGTCTGAGCCAGTGATTTTTCCCCTCTCAGTTGATCCACTGAATTTAGTTTAATTGGCTTGAAAGAGAGCAGTGTCTAACCTTTGTCTGTCAACATATAATTAAGAAATTAAACAAACTGTTACACTTCATTCTCAGTGACTGACATGAAATCTTATTTTATGCAGGGACCAGTGAGACGATCCAGGAAGGTAGAGGGAGGTGTTTTCTTTGTAAGTATAGTCGAATCATATTTCTAAGCATTATGAAGGCTATCATTTCTTCTTTGTATCATGAAATAAATGCACAGTAAGTCATGCTAATAACATAATCCTGGTTTTTAAGGCATCTATATTAGTATAAGCATATGTGCGCCTGGTAACGACTCTGGTTGTTTTGGGAAAAGATATCGACTAGAACTTTTGTAATATCAGCTCTGAGATATTAATTTGTCACATCCTATTTGTTCTTTATATAGAATATCAAATTAAATCTATCCTTAGTGTTATAAATATGGAATGCTGAGGAATCAGCAATGTACACATAAAGTGCTTTTATTGGGGTTAATCCAGGAACTGAAATATGAGCAGGCTGTGTATTCGCGGTCAAATCCACAATCACAGAACAGAAAACTGGCACACAAACAACATCAATATTAGGATACAGAAGAAAAGAAACTAGAAGGTGATGACTTGGAACTGCAAGTGTTTCTGCTTGAAGATCTGAAATGAAGATCTGAAGAAATAAAAGGTCAGATCCAATCGTGTAGACCAGAACTGTAAGTGGCATTTTAGCTCTTTGCCATAGAAGCAGTATAGTATCATCTCATGTGCTGTCTCAGTTCTAGAAAATAATAAAAACATAAAGAAATGGAAACACTTCGGGATACCTCGACAAAGGCAATTCATTTTTCTTCTTATTTTAATTTCTGGAAAATATTATTTAAAAATATATACAGGGATCACTCACTTTCCACAGTTAATTGGGACCGAGATCCCCCCGCAACCATCAAATTTTGCGAAGTAAGGTCAACCCGTCCCCCGTCCCCAACTGATGTATACATACATATATATGTGTATATAATATCAATAAATACATATTCAATGTTATAAGTGCTTATAATAACAATTAAACATTAAAAAATAATGCATAATATGTAAATAAAATATAAATACACACAGATGCGCATCTCAGAAAAATGTTAGTAGTTTTGTTGGGAGGTTTTGGGTTATTTTTTGTTTCATGTTTGTTTAGGGTTTTTTTGTTGTTGCATAATTGGCCTTGTTTTTGTGGTATTTTCCTTAACTTTTTATCCTATTCTTCATTCATTTCCTTATTTTTAATTTGATGAATATTAAAAAAAAAGAAAACGCAATGCACTGAAGCCACATGAATTGAAGTACGAAGTAGCGAGGATCCCTGTAAATATTTTTTCAATCATGATTATGTTAACTTTTCTTTTATTCTTTATTTAATTGGTCTCATCATGTGCTGGTAAAAAAATCATTAAACCCCATAATCCTGATCATGATATCACAACAAAATCTAAAGGAGTGTTACTTGGGCCATACGCTACTCCTCCAAACAGAATCAAACTTTTTGTATAAAGTTAAAAGCAAGCAAGCAAGCAAGCAAGCAAACAAACAAACAAACAACCAAACAGACAGACAAACAAAATATAACCTTCTTTGCAGAGGTAAAAATTAAAACCTAAAATATCTTATGATTATGATTGGTACTTGATGATTAAGCCTTGTGATTATCCATAACATTAAAAACCTGATGATAATTAAAAGCTGTCAGTGTGCTATAACAGTTTAATACATGACGATGAATCATTTTGTGTGTTCTCACTAGTTCATTGCTATCTTATTTAATCCTCCACCATTGAATAAAATAATCTTTAGGTGATAAAATGCATGAGGAATAAAATGCATCACTGCTTGATTCTGAAGTTGTGGAATATTTGATTCAATTTGACTGATTGCAGTGAGAATGAAAAAGTAAGAGTATCTTCTATCAATGGAAAAAAATCTTAAATGTCATATAATTACCTATTTTTAATCTTGTTTGCTCGGTCTGTACAGCGAAAACTCAGCCCTCGGCCTTTTCGCACAAACATTGCCTTTGGTTCCGTCTGTACTAAAGACCTTGGGCTGAAATTTTTCTGTACAGACCATAAGTAATTTATACTGTTATATTGTTTTCTGTCTTAAAAAGTCAATTCAATTTATACTGTTCTATCTGAAAGATAATTCACTCTCTCACTCACTCACTTTCTAAACCATTTAGTACCACGAATGTCACAGGGAGGCCTATCTCAGTTGCAGGCCTGCTATTTCAGGGAAGCCTACCCAGTGTTACCTGTGATAGGGGATGTCTATTTCAGCCAACACTAGGTGAAGGCAAGGTATATCCTGAGCAGCTCACCACTCCATTGCAGATACCTGGATTAAGTCACACAAACATGGGGTAAATATGCTGTGCAAATTCTGTTATGATAAGAATCATGTCTGTGTTTGCTGCTCCATCAGCTATATTATCATGTGCTTGTCTTACAGAGTTTGACATTTTTAAAAAGTAAATCATAGGTCAGCATATTCATGCTGAGCTTTTAAATGCCACCCCCTTTGGCACTGTCCTGTATGATATAATCATGCCTTCAGCTGAAGCCAGCCAAGCTTGACTAAATCTTTACAGCCAAGGTATCTGCACTGCCTTGAGCTAAAGTGAGATGCCATACTCAATCTCACAATCTCTTGACCCTCTCACGACCCCAACAGTTCTCCCCAGTGTAAGTGATTCAGGACACTGCATAACGAGTGCCACAGTGGTCCCCCTTTTCTCTGACATGTTCTTGGCGGCGGAGCTGCAGTTTTTCATCCTGTCACATATCCTTTCATGTTATGTGTTCTGTCCTGTTCACATTTCACTTCCCTGGCAATACACACACCCTGAATGTTATGAGAGTCATGTTCTGCTGGGTCACATAGCTGAACCCCTTCCCTGTGTTAATGAGCCAACCTTCTGTTTCTGGTCCGCATGGCACACTGAACAAGCAGGAGTCTGCACTGACATGTGTGCTTGTGTACAGTATGTGCTGGTGTAATTATTTTCACCAAAGTGTTCCAGTCATCGGCATTTAGAGGCAGAATTTACTGGTTTAGCAGAGCAATGAGATTACAGTACTGGAAATGTGAACCATACATTGATACCAACATGAGGACTCTGAGGACAGCACGCTAGTATTAGAAGCATTGTGGATAGTTCTCAGAAGTAAAAGTCAGTAGTGCTCACCGGAATAATAACGAAGATACCTTTGTCATATCATTACCCACTGGATTTGAAAATACTCTCAATGCCATTTAATAAAAATTAAACAACTAAATAAGTTTTAAACAACTAAATTTACAACTAGTTGCAGTGGCAGCCCAGTGGTAGGGTGCTGGCTAACTGATCCAAAGTTCGGGGGTTAAAGCCCCACTATAACCAAGGTACCACTGCTGCCCCCCCCCCCCCCCAATGCAGCTAACTGGTTTATTAAAGGTCAGTCATGTCCCTTAATTTTTATGGGGGAGACATGTGAAAGAACCATTGCTGTCTTTTGTCAAGAGAAAGCCGCATAGCCCTCAGCGTGTTTCTGCACTGTGATGGCGTGTCGAACTGTCCAGCGTATACCTTGCCCTCGCCTAGAGTCAGCTGAGATGAGCACCAGTCTCCTGGTGACCCAAATTATAATTAAGTGGTCCAGAAAATAAATAAATGTCTGCATTAATGATAAATCATCATCATCATCATCATCATCATCATCATCATCATCATCGTCTTCTGAAAAGTTCGGGGTCGGGTGCGGGGGCAGCAACCTAAGCAAAGATGTCCAGACGGCCCTCTCCCCAGCCACCTCCTCCAACTCTCCCGGGGAGACACCGAGGCAGTCCAAGACAAGCCAAGAGACATAGTCCCTCCAGCGTGTTCTAGGTCGATCCCGGGGTCTCTTCCTGGTTGGACATTCCCGAAACACCACACCAGGGCGGTGTCCGGGAGGCATTCTGACCAGATGCCCGAGCCACCTCAACTGGCCCCTCTCAATGCAGAGGAGCAGCGGATCTACTCCGAGCTCTTCACGGATGATAGAGCTTCTCACCTTATCTCTAAGGGAGAACCCCGCCACCCGGCGAAGGAAGCTCATTTCAGCCGCTTGTATCCTGGATCTTGTTCTTTCGGTCATTACCCAAAGCTCGTGACCATAGGTGAGGGTTGGAACGTAGATCGACTGGTAAATTGAGAGCTTCGCCTTGCGGCTCAGCTCCTTCTTCACCACGATGGACCAGTACAGGCACGCTTAACAGCAGAGGCTGCAGCGATCCGTCTGTCAAACTCTCGCTCCATCCTTCCCTCACTCGTGAACAAGACTCCAAGATACTTAAACTCCTCCACTTGGGGCAGGACCTCATTCCCGACCCGGAGGGTGCATTCCACCCTTGTCCGACTGAGAACCATGGCCACAGACTTGGAGGTACTGATCCTCATCTCGGCTGCGAATCGCTCCAATGAGAGCTGGAGGTCCCGACTTGATGAAGCCAAAAGGACAACATCATCCGCAAAAAGCAGAGATGAGATCCGATGGCCACCAAACCAGAACCCTCAACGCCTCGACTGCGCCTAGAAATTCTGTCCATAAAAATTATGAACAGAATCGGTGACAAAGGACAGCCTTGGCGGACTCCAACTCCCACTGGAAACGAATTCGACCTGTTGTTACCAATACGGACCAAACTCTTGTTCTGATGATACAGTGACCGAATGGCTTGTAGCAACAAATCTGGAATGCCGTACTCTCGGAGCACGCCCCACAAGATCGTTCGAGGGACACGATTGAAAGCCTTCTCCAAATCCACAAAGCACATGTGGACGGATTGGGCAAACTCCCATGCCCCAGAATCCTGTGGAGCGTATAGAGTTGGTCAAGAGTGCTACGGCCAGGACGAAAACCACACTGTTCCTCCTGAATCCAAGGTTCGACTATCGGTCGGATCCTCCTCTCTAGTACACCTGCATAGACTTTCCCAGGTAGGCTGAGCAGTGTAATTCCACGATAATTGGAACACACCCTCCGGTCCCCCTTCTTAAAAATCGGGACCACCACCCCAGTTTGCCAATCCAGAGGTACAGCCCCCGATGACGACGCGATGTTGCAGAGAGGTATCAACCAAGACAGTCCTACAGCATCCAGAACCCTGAGATATTCCGGGCGGATCTCATCCAACCCCGGAGCCCGACCACCGAGGAGCTTTTTGACAACCTTAGTGACCTCCACTCCAGTGATGGGCGGACCCCCACCAAAACCCCCAGGGTCTTCCTCTTCCATGGAGGGTGTGTTGGTGGGATTGAGGAGGTCCTCAAAGTATTCCCTACACCTCTCGACGACATCCCCAGTCGGGGTAAGCAGCTCCCCACCTCCACTGTAAACAGTGTTTGTGGAGAACTGCTTCCCCCTCATAAGGCGTCGAATGGCGGTCCAGAACCTTTTTGAGGCCAAACGATAATCACTCTCCAGGCCCTCACCAAACTCCTCCCACACCTGAGATTTTGCATCTGCGACAACCTTGGCTGCGGCATGTTTGGCCTGCTGATACCTGTTTGCTGCCTCGGGAGTCCCACAGGCTAATAAAACCCGATAGGCCTCCTTCTTCAGCTGGACGGCCCCCTTCACCGCAGGTATCCACCACCGGGTTCTGGGATTACCGCCACGACAAGCACCGATGACCTTACGGTCACAGCTATGGGCTGCCGCCTCAGTAATGGAGGCACGAAACATGGCCCATTCGGGTTCCATGTCCCCCGCCTCCTCCGGAACGTGGTTGTAGCTCCGCCGGAGGTGGGAGTTAAAGGCCTCTCGGACAGGGGACTCCGCCAAACGTTCCCAGCAGACCCTGATTACATGCTTGGGCCTGCCAGGTCTGGAAGGCAGCCTCCCCCACCACCGAAGCCAACTCACCACCAGGTAGTGATCGGTAGACAGCTCAGCTCCTCTCTTCACCCGAGTGTCCAGAACATATGGTCGCAAGTCCGATGACACGACTACAAAGTCAATCATCGAATTGCGACCTCGGGTGTCCTGGTGCCAAGTGCACTTATGGGTACACTTATGTTCGAACATGGTGTTCATGATAGACAAACTGTGACAAGCACAGAAGTCTAACAACGAAACACCATTCGGGTTCAGACTGGAGAGGCCGTACCTACCAATTACACCCTTCCAGGTCACACTATCATTGCCCACATGGGCGGTGAAGTCTCCCAAGACAACGAGTGAGTCTCCCGAGGGAGCGTTCTCCAACACCCCCCCCTAGAGACTCCAAAAAGGGTGGGTACTCTGAACTGTCATTTGGTTCATAAGCACAAATAACAGTCAGGACCCGTCCCCCCACCCGAAGACGGAGGGAAGCTACCCTTTCGTCAACTGGGGAGAACCCCAACATTTGAGCACCGAGACGGGGGGCAACAAGGATACCCACACCGGCTCGCCGCCTCTCCCCATGAGCAACTCCAGAATAGAATAAGGTCCATCCTCTCTCAAGATGGATGGTTCCAGAGCCCAAGCTATGTGTTGAGGTGAGCCCGACTATATCTAGTCAGTATCTCTCCACCTCGCGCACCAGATCAGGCTCCTTCCCCGCCAGAGAGGTGACATTCCATGTCCCGAGGATCAGAGTAAGTAGCCGAGGATTGGTCCGACAGAACCCATGCCTTCGGCTGCCACCCAACTCACACTGCACCCAACCCCTAAAACTCCTCCCACGGGTGGTGGGTCCATGGGAGGGCGGACCCATGTCTCCTTTTCAGGTTAAGCCCGGCCAGGCTCCATGGGCAGAAGCCCGACCACCAGGCACTCGCCTTCGAGCTCCTCCCCCGGGCCTGGCTCCAGGAGGGAACCCCAGTGACCCGCATCCGGGCAAGGGAGACTGCTTCCTGTGCTCTCTCTCAGATGTCATGTGTCATAGGGGTTTTTTGAATCGCACTTCGTCTGGACCTTCACCCCGGACCTGTTTACCTTGGGTGACCCTACCAGGTGCATTTGCCCCCGACAAAAAAGCTCCTAGGATCATTAGGTCACGCAAAACCCTCCACCACGATAAGGTGGCGATTCAGGGAGGGGTGATCATCATCATCTTCCTCTACTTAATCCAGGTTCAGGTCGTGGGGGCAGCAGCCTAAGCAATGAGGGCCAGACATCCCTCTCCCCAGCCACTTCCTCCAGCTCTTCCATGGGGACACCAAGGCATTCCCAGATCAGCCGAGAGACATAATCCCTCCAGGGTGTTCTCGATCCACCCCGGGGTCTTTTCCCGTTGGACATGCCTGAAACACTACACCAGAGTGGCGTTCTGGAGGCATTCTAACCAGATGCCTGAGCCACCTCAACTGGCTCCTCTCAATGCGGAGGAGCGTTGATTCTACTCCAAACTTCCCCAGATAGCTAAGCTTCTCACTCTATCTCTGAAGGAGAGCCCCGCCACCCCGTAAAAGAAGCTTATTTCATCCTGCTTGTATCCACAATCTTGTTCTTTTGGCCACTACCCAAAGCTCATGACCATTGGTGAGGATTGGAACATAGATCGACTGGTAAATTGAGAGCTTTACTTTGCGGTTCAGTTCCTTCTTTACCACGGCACACCGGTACAAGCTCCACTTTACAGAAGAAGCTACAGTGATCTGCCTGTCCAATCCGCCTGTCAATCTCCTGCTCCATCCTCACTGATGAACAAGACCCCTAGATACTTGAGCTCCTCCACTTGGGGTAGGACCTCATTCCAGACCCGGTGCAAAAAGCAGAGACGAATTCTGATACCAAACCAGAACCCTTCAATGTCTTGGCTGCGCCTATAATATTATGAACCGAATCAGTGACAAAGAACAGCCTTGGACTCAAACCCTCACCGAAAAACAAATTCGACCTGCTGTAACCAATGCGGACCAATCTCTGGCTCCTGTTGCAATGTTGCAGAGACGTGTCAACCAAGACAGACCTACAACATCCAGAGCACTGAAAGATTTAGGCTGGATCTCCTCCAGCCCCCCAGAGCCTGACCACAGAGAAGTTTTTTGACTACCTCAGTGACCTCAGCTCCATCCAGTGATGAGTAGACCCCCACCCAAACCCCCAGGGTCTTCCTCCTCTACGGAGGGTGTGTTGATGGGATTGAGGAGGTCATCAAAGTGTTCCTTCCACCTTTGGACAAACATCCTCAGTCGAGGTGAGCAGCTCCCCACTTCCACTGTAAGCAGTATTTGTGGAGAACTGTTTTCCCTCCTGAAGCGTCGGATGGTGGTCTAGAACATTTTTGAAGCCAACTAATAATCGCTTTCCAGGCCCTCACTGAAGTCCTCACGGCCAAGATTTTGCATCAGTGACAGCTTGGGCTGCATCATGTTTGGCCTGCTGGTATCTGTCTACTGCCTTGGGAGTCCCACAGGCCAATAAGATCTGATAGGCATCTATTTTTCAGTTGGACAGCCTCCTTCAGTGTAGGAGTCCACCACTGGGTTTGGGGGTTAATGCCACGAGAGACACTGGTAACCTTCCGGTCACAGGTATGGGTTTTCGTCTTGATAATGGAAATGCAAAACAAGGCCTATTCGGTTTCCATGTCACCTGCCCCCTTCGGGTCATGGTTGTAGCTCTGCCGGAGGTGGGAGTTAAAGGCTCCTCTGACAGGAGACTCTGCCAAACATTCTCAGGAGACCCAAACTACATGCTTGAGCCTGCCAGATCTGAATGGTGGCCTCCCCCGCTGTCGGGACCAGCTCACCACCAGATGATGATCAGTTGACAACTCAGCTCTGCTCTTTACCTGAGAGTCCAGAATATGTGGCCACAAGTCTGCTGACACGACTACAAAGTCAATCAGTGAATTGTGGCCTAGGGCGTCCTGGTGCCAAGCGCACTTATGGACACCCTTATGTTCAAACATGGTGTTCACAATGGACAAACCGTGATGAACACAGAAGTCCAACAATGAAACACCATTCAGTTTCAGACTGGAGAGGCAGTACCTACCGATCACACCCTTCCAGATCACACTATCATTGCCCACATGGGCATTGAAGTGTCCCAGGACAATGAAGGAGTCCCCAGGCGGAACATTCTCCAACACACCCCCCTAAAGACTCCAAGAAGAGTGGGTACTCTGAACTGTTATTTGGTGCATAAGCACAAACAGCAGTCAGGACCTGCCCCCCCCTGAAGGCAGAGGGAAGCTACCCTTTCATCAACTGGAGAGAACCCCAACATGTGGGTGCTGAGATGGGGGGGGGCAACAAGGATGCCCACACTGGCTTGCTGCCTCTCCCCATGAACTACTCCAGAATGGAATAAGGTCCAGCCTCTCTTGAGATGG
The DNA here is from genome assembly GCA_024760905.1 of Plotosus lineatus. Classification (NCBI taxonomy): domain Eukaryota; kingdom Metazoa; phylum Chordata; class Actinopteri; order Siluriformes; family Plotosidae; genus Plotosus; species Plotosus lineatus. The sequence goes on along the minus strand of CM045728.1, from coordinate 81,373,889 downwards.
GTGGTTCCAGAGCTCAAGCTATGCGTTGAGGTGAGTCCGACTATATTTAGTCGGTATCTCTCCACCTCATGCACAAGCTCAGGCTCCTTTCCTGCCAGACAGGTGACAATTAATGTCCCAAGAGTCAGAGTCAGTAGCCAATAATCGGTTCAACAGAACCCAAGCCTTTGGTTGCCACCCAACTCACACTGCACCCGACCCCTATAGCCCCTCCCACAGGTGGAGAATTCATGGGATGGCTTGGTTCACTTGGGCGGGTCGAGGCTCAGCAATATATGGCAATAATGAAGTTAGTTGATGACCTGAACATGTTGAATGAGCAGATTCTTACATCAACTGACTTTTTCTTCCTTGAGAGCACAGATCATTAATGAAAGAGTCTTTGACTTTTTTGTATGTGTTTTTACACTATACGATGAAAGTTTAGTGTTTTGCACAATTTATCCTGCTATCTTTACTGATGTAGTTGCGCTAAACTATTATTTCATAATTGATAAGAAGAACCACTTTGTATAAGCCCAGTGGTTTTTATGGTACTCCTTGACATTTTCGATGCATACTGTGTATGGGCAATGGTGGCCTAGTGGTATAGGGTGCTGGATCGCTGATCCTAAGGTTGGAGGTTCGAGTCCCAATCTCCACAAGGTTGTCACTGTTCTCCTAGTGCAGCTAACTGGGTTATCAAAGGCCGGCCATGTCTCTCACTGTCTATGGTGAGAGGCATGTAAAAGAACCATTGCTGACTTTCTTAAAGAGTAGGCTGCAAAGCTGTCAGCGTGTCTCAAAAAACCCCCCACACATATTCAGATGAGCTGATATGACTGTCACATTTTGAAGTCTCGTTTTGTCTCGAAAACTGGCATTTTTGCCCTTGACTCTAGTTTTGTACGGATGAAGCCGTCTTGTCGATTGTTGCTACATACAGACTGTGATGCCTCAGTCACCACCTTGATGCACCTCTCCACAGCCTGTGTATGGCATGGGTATCTGTCGAATGTGCCATATGCTGTGCCATATGCTGTCGCCACCTGCTGATAGTTTCCTCTACTAAACTACTGAGTCAGGACCTTTCCAGTCATACCAAATCTGTGAACTGTGAATGTTCTAATTATTTAGAGTTATTCCCTTTGTGGGCAATTGCGTGCTTGCGTGCTCTCAAAATCGACTCGACATACCTTATTTCGAGTGAGTTGGGGAACCTAGAATTTTTTTTTACAGATTTTTAATATTTTGCATATGTTTATAAGTGGTATTGTTATGTCTTTTATACACTATTCTGAATTGATTGTGAAAAACTGTATGTTTCACTCCACCCTATTATTAATACAGTGGTTGGGAATTCAAGTCCCAGTGTCACGCTATGAATGCCAGCGAGCAAAGGATTGTGGTGAGCTCCCACAAGGCCAGTGCTTCTCAAATAGTGGAGTGCGGTATAATGCCAGGGGTAAAATGCTTTTTTACCATACTGTTCTAGAATTAAGTGTAATTGCGCATTCACTACAGTAGTTGGCTGTGGCGTTTTCACTCTGCTCCCTATGGTGCAGGGATAAAGCACGAAGCAAATGCTATGAAGTGCAGTAAACACTATTTATAGTTGCGTGTGGGGTGCTGGGGGGCATGAAATGTTTTTTTTCTTCCGAGAGGGGGATGTCACAGAAAATAGTTGAGAAGCACTGTCATAAGGGGTTCTTGGAGAGGTGAGGAATACACGTGGAAAAATACAAGGCTAATTGGCCCGGAAAAGCTATTTCGAGGAGAGCTCGTAAATCAAAATTTTGCTTGTTTGATGGAGCAGATTTTTGGTGGGTTTGAAGCTCGTATCATAGAAAAATCGTTCTAAGGGATACTTGTTAGACGAGTGACCCCTGTATACAGTACTGTATTAATACCACAAGGGAAATTATTTTACTCTGCAATTAACCCATCTAAAGTGAGCACACACACTCGGAGCAGTGGGCTGCCACACATTGGAGCACTCTGAGAGCTCATAGGTTAACTCATAGGTCAAACTCATAGGTTATGTGCCTTGATCCAGGGCATGGAGGTGGAGAAAGGAGAGGTGTAGCTTACTTTTCCACTACACTTTTTCCCTGCTGGTTTGGGAATCAAATCACAAACCTTTTGGTCCCAAAGCTGCTTCTCTTACCATGAGGCTACGACTGCCCCAATATGGTGTATGTTACTTGTTTCTCAGAGTTTATCGAAACAATGCCATAGATTGTGTGCTGCAATCAAGCCTGAAGGAACCCCAATAAAATATTAGAGTGTGCAACCTTTTTTATTTTAACCAGAATGTGTATCTAAAACCTTTAAGGGTTTGCTCAGAGTTACAAAAAAATATATTTAGGATCATATATTTAACTGAATTTCTAAGAGATTCACTGTTAGCTGCTTAAAATATAAGAGTACTGCACTTTTCATTCCCCATTCAGCCAAAGCCGGAGAATGCAGTAACAATAGCAGTGTCCTCCCGGGTGCTGTTCCGCACAGAAAAGGAACAGAAGGTGTTCGAAGAGAAAGGAGTGGAGGAATACCTGAAGTACCAGGTGGAACATGAAAATGAGCCTTTTGCCCCAGGACCAGCATTTCCATTTGTTAAGGTAACAAACAAAAACCAACTGTACTGTTCCCTTGAAATCAGCTCCTGACAAAACTACAGTTATTTGATAATGAATGGTTTATTTTCTTTAAAATGTCATTTAAATAATAAATACTGTATACTGTATATAATTTATTTTTATTTTTATTTTTATTTATTATATTTTATTTTTGACAAAAATCATCATATACTGTGCAAAGTCTCCAACTATCACATTGCTTTTAAGAAGTTCAAGGGCGACATGGTTATGTTTAGTGTTAAAAAAGCGATCAGTGCAAATCATCCCACCCTATATACAGGGATCCCTCGCTACTTTGTGCTTCAATTCATGTGGCTTCAGTGCATCACAGTTTTTTAAAAAATATTTATCGAATTAAAAAATAAGGAAATTAAGGAAGAATAGGGGGAAAAGTTAAGGAAAATGCCACAAAACAAGGCCAATTATGCAAACCCCCCCCAAACAAACAAAAACAAAACAAAACAAAAACAACAACAACACCCCCCCCCCCCATAAAAACTACTTACATTTTTATGTGAGGTGCACATTTGTATGCCTGCATGCATGTCTGTATGTGTGTGTATTTATATTTTATTTACATCTTATGCATTCTTTTTATCTGTTTAATTTTCATTATAAGCATTTATAGCATTGAATATGTATTTATTGATATTGTATACACATATACAGTGGGGCCAATAAGTATTGGGCAATGTAAAAATGTGCAAGTTCACCCATTTAAAAAGATAAAAAGAGGTTTGTAATTTTCATCATAGGTACACATCAAGCTTGAGAGACAAAATTTAAAAAAAATCCAGGAAATCACATTGTATGATTTTTAAACAATTTATTTGTGAAAATGGGAGGCCAGTAAGTATTGGGCAGCTAGAAAACAAACTTTATTCCGGCCCCCACTCGTTAACAGTATGAATGACACCTGTTTGAACTGATTAGATGCATATGAGACACCTGCACACACCTTCAAACTGTCAGACTGCAGTCTTCACCATGACCAAGACCAGAGAGCTTCCCAAAGACACCAGAGATAAAATTGTACAACTGCACAAAGCTGAGATGAGGCAAACTGCAATTGGGAAACAACTTTGTGAGAAAAGATCAACAGTTGGAAACATTATTAGAAAATGGAAGAAGTATAACATCACTGACAACCTCCCGAGGAGTGGCGCTCCATGCAAGATCTCACCTCGTGGGGTTCAAAGGATCCTGAGAACAGTGAGTAATCAGCCCAGAACTACACGGCAGGAACTGGTCAATGATTTGAAGACGGCAGGAAGCACCATCAAAAAGATGACAATACCTAACGCACTACGTCGTCATGAGATGAAATCCTGTATTGCCCGAAAGGTTCCCCTACTAAACAAAAAACATGTAAAGGCCTGTCTGAAATATTCTAAAGACCATCTGGACGATCCAGAGGAGGATTGGGAGAATGATGTGGTCAGATGACACCAAAATTGAACTTTTTGGTTTAAACAGCACTCGCCGTGTTTGGAGGAAGAAGAATGCCGAGTTGCATCCCAAGAACACCATACCTACTGTGAAGCATGCGGGTGGACACATCATGCTTTGGGGATGCTTTTCTGCAAAAGAGACAGGAAGACTGCACTGTATCACTGGCAACATGAATGGGGCTATGTATTGTGACATTTCGGGTAAAAACCTCCTTCCCTCGGTCAGAGCATTAAAGATGAAACATTACTGGGTCTTCCAGCACGATAACGATCCAAAGCACACAGCCAAGAAAACCGAGGAGTGGCTCCGTAAAAAGCATATCAAGGTTCTGGAGTGGCCTAGCCAGTCTCCAGACCTCAACCCAATCGAAAACCTGTGGAGGGAGTTAAAACTTTGAGTTGCCAAGCGACAGCCCTCAAACATCACAGCTCTAGAGAAGATCTGTGCAGAGCAGTGGGCCAAAATACCAACTAAAGTGTGTGTAGACCTGGTCAAGAACTACAGGAACCGTTTGACCTCTGTCATTGCCAACCAAGGCTACATTACAAAGTATTAAAAGTAACTCTTTCGCTGGCTGCCCAATACTTATTGGCCTCCCATTTTCACAAATAAATTGTTTAAAAATCATACAATGTGACTTCCTGGATTTTTTTTACATTCTGTCTCTCAAGCTTGATGTGTACCTATGATGAAAATTACAAACCTCTCTTATCTTTTTAAATGGGTGAACTTGCACATTTTTACGTTGCCCAATACTTATTGGCCCCACTGTACATGTACGTATACGTCAGTCAGGATGGGGTCGATCATACTTCGTGGAATTCGGCGGTCACAGGGGGATCTCAGTCCCAGTTAACTGCAGAAAGTGTGGGATCCCTTTATTATCATAACAGCACATCTTTCCACAGTCACCATATAATTGGCTTGATTCTACTACTACTAATAAAAAAGAGCAATGATTGGTTGACTAATAGCACAGATCTTAAGTGATGAATCATACATGAGTCTGCATTTAGAAATTGTATACTGTACCTAATTCCGAGAAACTGATAAGATCTCAACCTGTTTGTTTTTTTTCAGGCCTTGGAGGCAGTTAATGCACAACTGCGAGAGCTGTACCCTGACAGTGAGGAGCTTTTTGATATTGTGCTGGTGACCTACAATCATGCCCATGTAGGAATAAGACTAATTAACACGATCAACCATCATAGTGAGTGTCTTTTAATCTACCATGAGTTATAAATATACCTTAGTTAATACATCACAAAAACAATATGTAACAGTATTAAAATACAGGGATCCCTCGCTACTTTGCGCTTCAATTCATGCGACTCCAGTGCATCGCGTTTTTTTTTTAAATATTCATCGAATTAAAAAATAAGGAAATTAAGGAAGAATAGGGAAAAAGTTAAAGAAATTGCCACAAAAACAAGGCCAATTAAGCAAAAAACCCCAACAAACAAAAACCAAAAACAACCCAAAACCCTCATCAAAACTACTTACATTTTTATGTGAGGTGCGAATATCAGTATGTGCACGCGCATCTATATGCATGTGTATTTATATTGTATTTAAATCTTATGCATTATTTTTGATTGTTTAATTGTGTAGGTTTGTTTCTGCCCCTTGCTAAACGGTTGTGTCAGAAACGGCATCTGATGTAAAAACCTATGCCAAATCAAACATGCGAATTCGCTGTGGTGACCCCTGAAAAAGGGAAAAAGCCAAAAGGAAAAGAAGAAGAATTGTTATTATAAGCATTTATAGCGTTGAATATGTATTTATTGATATTATATACACATATACATGTAAGTATACATCAGTCGGGGGGGTTGGGGGGAGTTGTCCTACTTCGCAGAATTCGGCAGTCGCAGGGGGATCTCGGTCCCAATTAACCGCAGAAAGTGAGGGATCCCTGTATATCACAAAACTTCTCCTCCTTCAATCCCCACCTTACTGCGGTGGAGGGCTTTGCATGTCCTAATGATCCTAGGAGCTATGTTGGGGACATTATGTCCCTGGTAGGTTCACGCAAGGAAAACAGGTCCTTGATGAAAGTCCAGAGGAAGCGCAGTTCAAAACCTCCTATAGACAAATGTAAAAGGACACGGTTTTCCATGCCTGGATGCGAGTCACCAGGTCTGTTATGGGCATGTAAATAAATGTGTAAATGTAAATATAAATGTGACTGGATAAACTTATATTAAGTTTATCCATATATAATTATATATAATTATATTCAGTTAGTGTGCTGTAAATAGTGACATGTGGTATTGCTCAACTGTTTTTGGGTCTGGAACTTTCCAGCATAGACCTAGTTGTACATGCGCTCTGGTGACGGGTCAGGTACTTTAGAATATTCCAGAATGGAACTTTCCCGAACTTTAGGGAATCTATATTAAGGACCTGTTGCCGACAGACTTCATCACCGAAGTCCATCATCCACGGTCATCCACAGCCAACGTGAGGATTTTCATCATTTGTTTCTTTCTAACGCGGGATTTCAAGCCTTTTACCACCGGCGCGCACCGCCTCTGAATTTACCATGCTCCAGCTGCTTGGTGACTATCTTAATTTTGGGACTCTTGTTCAATTTGTATTTTGTTTAACTCTAAGCTGTAAGTTATTATTTTGCCTTACTTTGTTGATATTATTAAATTGTATATAGTTTATGTCATTGGTTTGTTGTGCTTTGCTGGTTTTTGTTGTGCTTTGCTGGTTTTACGGGTCAATTTCCATCTTCTAAATTCCATACGTAACAGGTCCCCCTGGAGCCAGGCCTGGGGAAGGGGCTCAAAGGTGAGTGCCTGGTGGTTGGGCTTTTGCTCTTGGAGCCTAAAGGGAGACATGGGTCCGCCCTCCCATGAACCCATCACTTGTGGGAGGGGCTATAGGGGTCTTGTGCAGTGTGAGTTGGCTGCCAACCAAAGGCACGGATTCTGTTTGAATAACCTTGGCTACCGACTCTGACACTTGGGACATGGAATGTCACCTCTCTGGTGGGGAAGGAGCCTGAGCTGATGCATGAGGTGGAGAGATACTAAATAGATATAGTCGGACTCACCTCAATGGATAGCTTGGGCTCTAGAACTACCCATCTCGAGAGGGGCTAGACCTTATTCCATTCTAGAGTTATTCATGGCGAGAGGCAACGAGCTAGTGTGGGCATCTTTGTTGCCCCCCTGTCTTGGTGCCCACATGTTGGGGTTCTCCCCCGTTGACAAAAGGGTAGTTTCCCTCCGCCTTCGGGTGGGGGAACAGGTCCTGACTGTTGTTTGTGCTTATGCACCAAATGACAGTTCAGACTCCCTAAAGAGTGTGCTGGAGAACGCTCCCTCGGAGGACTCACTCGTTGTCCTTGGAGACTTCAATGCCCATGTGGGCAATGATAGTGTGACCTGGAAGGGTGTGAATTTGTAGGTACGGCCTCTCCAGTCTGAACCTGAATGGTGTTTTGTTGTTTGACTTTTGTGCTCATCACGGTTTGTCCATCATGAACACCATGTTTGAACATAAGGGTGTCCATAAGTGCACTTGGCACCAGGATGCCCTCGGCAACAGTTCGATGATTGACTTTGTAGTCATGTCAGCAGACTTGTGGCCACATATTCTGGACTCTTGAGTAAAGAGTGGAGCTGAGCTGTTAACCAATTACCACCTGGTGGTGAGCTGGCTCCAATGGTAAGGGAGGTCGCCCTTCAAACCTGGCAGGCTCAAGCATGCAGTTAGTGTCTCCTGGGAACAGTTGATGGAGTCTTCTATCAGAGGGGCCTTTAACTCCCACCTACAGCCACAACCTACAACCGAGCTACAACCATGTCCCAAAGGAGCCGGGTGACATGGAATCCGAAAGGATCATGTATCGTGCCTCCATTGCTGAGGCGGCAGCCCATAGCTGTGGCCAGAAGGTCACCAGTGCCTGTCGTGGCGGTAACCCCTCGAACCCAGTGGTGGACACCTGCGGTGAAGGGGGCCGTCCAGCTGAAAATGGAATCCTATCGGGTCTTATTGGCCTGTGGAACTCCCGAGGGAACAGACATGTACCGGCATACCAAAGATGCCCGAGCTGTTGCCGATGCAAAAAAAGAGTTTGGTGAGGGCCTGGAAAGTGATTTTCGGTTGGGCTCAAAAAGGTTGTGGACCACTATCCGACGCCTCAGGAGGGGGAAGCAGTTCTCCACAAACGTTGTTTACACTAATTTGTGGATGCTTTTTATGTTTGTTACCAAAACACAAAGCTCCCAGAACTTCCAGCTGCATCGTCTCCTCCGACCTTAGCTCAGTCTTAAATATGCTCATAGGATGTGGTGAGGATGGAACGACCCTTTGTCTCTTGCATAAATAATTTTTTAACAGCTGGACACAAAGAACCCAGTGCACCCTATATTGAGAACCAGGAAAGAGCTTCAGAACCAGGAAAGAGCTTAGTGCAGACACACATATGCATTTCAGTGCACATAAGTGACAGTACATTTTAGATTAGACTACATTAGATTCAACCTTATTGTCATTACACATGTGTAAATCCAGAGTAACAAAATACAGCTTAGCATCCAATCAGAAGTGCACAGAGGAATGAGTGCAATATATACAGTATGTACAGTATGTACAGTTAGAAACAGTTATGTATAGATACGGGCAGTAGAAAAAAGGTGGGAATAGTCATGTACAGATGTGGGTAATGTAAACAGTGGGAATAAATTCGCATTAATTTACATAGGAGCAACATACAGACATTTTATCTTACTACACAGAACAGCAAATATATCGCTGTAATATGGACAATTATACAGATGTGCTATGTGTATGTGTGTGTATACAGATATACAGATGTAATATGGATAATATACAGATGTGCTATATGTATAAATATATGTATATACAGATATACAGATGTGTATGTACCAGATACAGTATGATATGAACGTATATATAGTAGTGAAAGAAAAGCACTGTGAACAAACTATAACAATGACTATAATACTGTAAGCATGAACATTTGCATGAATGATATGAATGGTATGAATGATATGAATGGTATGAATGATATGAATGGTCCTGCTACAGTGTAGTGTGGATGGGAAATGAAGGTTCAGCAGGGGACTGAGTTCAGTAGGGTGATAGCTATGGGGAAGAAGCTATTCCTAAACCTGCTGGTTTTTGTCCAAAGGCGCCTGAAGCGCCTTCTGGAGGGAAGGAGCTGAAAGAGTCTAATGGCAGGATGAGAGGAGTCCCTAAGAATGCCATGTGCTCAGCAAAGACAGTCCCTGAGATGTGTTGGTCAGTTTTCACCACCCACTCCAGTGCCTTGCAATTAGTGACAGAGATTCCCATATCAGAATGCAATGCAGTTGGTCAAGATGCTTTCTATGGCGCAGTGGTGGAAGTGACCAAGGATAGCAGCAGACCGGTGGTTCTTCTTCATTGTCCTGTAGAAGAACAGGAGCTGATGGGCCTTCTTAATCAGGCTGGGAGTGTTGGTTGACCAGGACAGGTTCGCTGAGATGTGGCTCCCCAGGAATTTGAAGCTGAAGGCATGTTCAACAATCATGCCATTGATGTGGATAGAGTCATGAGTGTCCCGCTTTTCCTTCCTGAAGTCCACAATGAGTTTCTTGGCTTTGCTGGTGTTCAGGATCAGGTTGCTTGCTGTCAGCGCACCATGCAGCTAGATAGTTTACCTCTGCTGTGTAGTTGGACTCATCATTGTCACTGATGAGTCCAATGACCATGGTGTAGTCTGCAAACATTATGATGTACAGTAGTTGCATCCATACATAAGCCTACAGTCATTGGTGAAGTGGGAGTAGAGGAATGGCCTCAGTACACAGGCCTGAGGTGCGCCAGTGTTGAGTGTGATGATGGAGGAACAGTTGTGGCCTGACCTAAAATACTGGGGTCTGTAAGTCCATGATCCAGTTGCAGAGGGAAGTATTGATTCCAAGATCCTCTAGTTTTGGGGTTAACTTGGATAAAAGATGACTGTGTTGAATGCTGAGCTGAAGTAAAAAAAACAGCATTCTTACATATTTGTTCTTGTTGTCCAGGTGTGAGTAAACATAGTGCAGCACTGGAGATACAGAATTCTCTGTATTCCTGTTACTTTGGTATGCAAATTGATGTGGGTCTAGTGTGGGAGGCAGATATTGTTTGAGGTATGCCAGGACCAGACGTTCAAAGCACTTCATCACAATGGGTGTGAGTGCTATAGGGCGATAATCATTCAGGCATGTCGGAGAGGAGTGTTTCAGCACTGGCAACATAAAAGCGGTCTTGAAGCATGCTGGTACTGCTGTATTGGTAAGAGACAGGTTGAGCATGTTTGTGAAGACCCCTGTGAGCTGCTCAGCACAAGCTCTGAGTGGTCCAGGAATGCTGTCAGGGCCAGCACGTCTGTCAAAAAAAAAAATCGAAAGAAGCATAACTTTGAGAAACTCAAAAAAAAATCTGTCATTTACTTTATATCACTTTCCACAATGTAGGTTTTACAGAAAGTTTGTTTTATATTCGATTTTTATAAAATATATTTTATATAAGTTTCTGGCTGATTTTGAGGATTGTTCAGGGTGTACCCTGCCTTCACCCAGTGTGAGCGGAGAAAGGCTTTAGCCTCTCTGTGACCCTAATGGACTCTGAAAATGAATCAGCTTATTTTTTTCTCGAATGTAATTCTGTACATGTGCAACAGCCGTGAGAGAGCTTTTAAGTCAACAAAACCAAATTTACTGAATGAATATTTAAACTGAAGGATCAATGAGAACGTTGGAAAGACTCCCACGGTCCACTGTTTATCTCATGGGGAAATGTGTGCTTGAAGCCCCTTCCTGTCACGCTTACTCAAAATAAATCACTCAGCTGCTTAGGCAGTTCAAGAAGCAATTTCTATAAGAACCCATCCACCTCCCAGCAAGAAGGTCCTGGGTTTGAGTCCCGGGCTCGGGCACTACTGAGTGGAGTTTGTATGTTCTTCCCATGCATATATGGCTTTCCGGGTATACTTTCCTCACACATTCCAAAGATATGCAAATTAGGCAAATTGGCATTTCCAAATTGTCCCACTGTGTAAGTGCGAGTGTTAATGATTGTGTGTGTTGGTCCTTTGACAGTATGGGTAGCTGTTCTGGTGTACCAGGCCTTCGCCCAATGCTGACTGAGAAAACCTAATTTGAATTAAATGTTTCAGAAAATGTTTTTCTGAAACGTTTTCAAACTTGATGGTCAATAAATCGCTAATAATGTAAACTTTTTAACATCATCATCATCATCATCATCATCATCATCATCATCATCATCTTCCTCCGATTAATCCAGGGTCGGATCTCGGGGCGGCAGCCTAAGGAGTTGAGGTCCAGACGTCCCTCTCTCCAGCCACTTCCTCCAGCTCTTCCGGGGGGGCACACCAAGCTGTTCCCTAGGCATAATCCCTCCAGCTTGTTTTGGTTTGACCCCGGAGTGTCTTCCTGGTTGGACATGCCTGAAACACCACACACCAGCGGGGCATTCTAACCGAATGCCTGGGCCACCTCAACAAGTTCCTTTCAGCAGCAGTTCTACTTCGAGCTCCTCCCGGATGACTGAGCTTTTCACCCTATCTCTAAGGGAGAGCCCTGCCACCCGGTGAAGGAAGCTCATTTCAGCCGCTTGTAACCGCAATCTTGTTTTTTGGTCACTACTAAAGTACTAAAGCTCATGTGGGGCCGGTGGCGTAGTGGTTAGGGTGCTGTGCTCATAATCAGGAGGTTGTGAGTTCGAATCCCACTGAGACCCTCACTGTGCTAAGACCCCTGGGCAAGGTCTCAACCACAAGTGTGCCTCTGTTCACCCAGCAGTATAAATGGGTACCAGTAAAATATACTGGGAAGGTAACCTGCGATGGACTAGCGTCCCATCCAGGGGGAGTTGAACTCCTGGTCGCTTCACGCTATGGAAACCGGGGATAAATACCGGCCTGATGAGCCACGAGGCTTAGCCACTAGGCTCAGGTGTAAAAACCCAACAGACTTACCTTACCTATCCAAAGCTCATGACCATAGGTGAGGGTTTCAACATAAATTGATTGCTAAATTGTGATCTTTGCTTTGCGGTTCAGCTTCCTCTTCACCACGACGGACCGGTACAGGGTCCACTTTACAGCTGCAGCAATCTGCCATGATAATTTAAAATGAATACAGGAGGGGCAGTGGTGGTCTCATGGTATAGGGCGCTGGATCGCTGATCCAAAGGTTGGGGGTTCGAGTCCCACTCTCCACAAGGTTGTCACTGTCCCCCCCCAGTGCAGCTAACTGGGTTATCAAAGGTGGGCCATGTCTGTCACTGTCTATGGTGAGAGGCATGTAAAAGAACCATTGCTGACATTCGTAAAGAGTTGGCTGCAAAGTCGTCAGCGTGTTTCTGTCCCTTGCTATAAAGGGTTGTGACAGGAAGGGCATCCGACATAAAAACCTCTGCCAAATCAAACGTGCGAATCAAATGATTCGCTGTGGCGACTCCCGAGTAAAAGGGAAAAAGCCGAAAGGAAGACAGACAGAATTTAAAATGAATACAGCTATCAGTACTTTGTTATATATGATATTATGAAGAACACTTTATTTATAACTTGTAATAATTATAAATTAAGTGTAATATTTATTAAAACATTTTTAACATTTCCCTGCGCTTTTGTGAGTTTCCTCCGGGTACTCTGGTTTCCTTCCATAGCCCAAAAAGGGTTAGTAGGCTAATTGGCTGTTCCAAATCCTCCTTCGGTATGAGTGAGAGTGTGAATGGTTGTGTGTGTATGTTTTTGAGTGTGTGTGTGTGTGTGTGTGTGTGTGTGTGTGTGTGTGTGTGTGTGTGTTGCCCAGCGATGCTCTGGTGAATTGTCCATGGTATACACTCTTGCAGTCGGCTGAGCTGGGCCCCTGCCTCCCCGTGACCCTAATTGGGATTAACCAGCTTCTCTACATCTACATTCAATCACAAGGAATGGACATCGATGCCTGAAGCTTTAATGCTGCTCATAGAGAGATTGTCATGGCTGTGATCACAATGATCTACCGTATGGTTCGCCAGGCTGCATACGGACTCACTCACACCTACGGGCAATTTGGAACAGCCAATTAACTTACTGTGCATGTTTTTGGACTGTGGGAGGAGACCGGAGTACCCGGAGGAAACCAACACAAGCACAGAGAAAACATGTAAACTCCTTAACTGGCTTAGAAAATGAATGAATGAGTGATTATAAACATTAAAAGCAAATATGTTTAATTATTCCTCCTAAGATTTAAGATGCAGTTAGCTTCATTTCAGAAATTCAAAATTTCATACCACAAACACATACAAACATAAATACTAATCCGTGGTTTAAAATAATTTATGATTACTAAATGTCATCATTCATGTTTCTGTTCAGAGTCAATAAAAGTGCAACTGTATACTTTAAACCTAATTTCTCTTTAAATGTTATGTTTACTCTGTATGCAGGCAGAAGCCAAAAGCAATGGTGCATCTAGTTTTATACACGTGTGATTTAAAATGTAATTTGAAACGTAAACCTCTTGACTTGTCAGTGAGACTTGTTGATGACTTCTCCTCATGTGTGCTTGGACAGAATGTAAAGTACCACTGCGATGAGATCTTCTCCACAAGGGTCTCTTACTACAGTGGTCCAACTCAAATCAAATATAGCCAATGCGTTATGCTTTAATCTAAAAGCTCATCAAAGAATATTATTTTCCTTGCATTATATTAAACAGAAAGGAAATTTTACAACTTTTTAAATTGTTTCTTTAGATTTCTGGTTTCAGAAATTAAAAATATATGCGGTACAAATGCTGTAAATGTAAAATGTAAATATACAATGCATTGTGGGCCAGTGATGGCCTGGTGGTAAAGGTGCTGGATCATTGATTCGAAGGTTGGGGGTTCAAGTCCCACTCTCAACAGGATGTCACTGTCACCCCAGTGCAGCGAACTAGGTTATCAAAGGCCGACCACGTCTCTCACTGTCTGTGGTGAGAGGTTCATGTTAAAGAACCATTGCTGACTTTTGACAAGAGTATCTGCAAAGCCGTCGGCGTGTTTCCACCCTGTGATGGTCTGGTGAGTTGTCCAGGGTGTACTCTGCCTTTGCCTGGAATCGGCTGGGATGGGCGCCAGCCTCCCTGTGACCCTAATTATGATTAAGCGATTACAGAAAATGAATGAATGAACAATGCATTGTGAATACTGACTGCTAAATCATGCTTTCTGTGCTGTGTGTCACAACAGATTGAACAGATTGAACGACTCTAATCACATGTAAAGTAGCAAGGAAGTTTAGGGTTAAAATTAAAGATCTGTTTAAAGACCATACAGTATTCGTACATAAATTAAACTCATTAATGAGTGGCATGATTTATGGTTATTTAATCACTCATCACTCTCACTCATTTGCCAAACTATTTAATTCCACTATAGTCGTAGGGAGACTGATGGCTATCTCAGCAGATAATGGGCAGAGGATGGGTACACTGTTAACACCTCACCAGACCATCATAAGGCCAACACACAACAACACTCACACACCTAGCGTCAGTTTGGAAATGCCAAGTAATCTAATCTGCATGTATTTGGACTGTGGGAGGAAACTGAAGTACTATGTTTATTTAGATTTGTTTACAAATTTCAAGATGTCTGATACCAAGCCATTCCTGAAGGATAAGAAGGAATGTTAGGAAACCCTCAGTCTTCTTCTTCTCCTTTCGGCTGTTCCCTTCAGGGGTCGCCACAGCAAATGATCTGCCTCCATCTCACCCTATCCTCTGCATCTTCTACTCTTACTCCAACTACCTTCATGTTCACCTTCACCACATCCATAAATCTTCTCTTTGGTCTTCCTCTGGGCCTTCTGCCTGGTAGTTCCAACCTCAGCATCTTACTACCAATATACTCACTATCCCTCCTCTGTACATGTCCAAACCATCTCAATCTAGCCTCTCTGACTTTGTCTCTGAAACATCTAACATGTGCTGTCCCTCTGATGTACTCATTCTTGATCCTATCCATCCTCGTTACTCCCAAAGAGAACCTCAACATTTTCATCTCTGCTACCTCCAGCTCTGACTCCTGTCTTTTCCCCAGGGCCACTGTTTCTAAACCATACAACATCGCTGGCCGCAACACCGTCTTGTACACTTTTCCCTTCATTCTTGCCGATACCCTCCTATCACACATCACACCGGACACTTTTCTCCATCCATTCCAGCCTGCCTGCACGCGCTTCTTCACCTCTTTCCCACACTCTCCACTGCTCTGGATTGTTGAGCCTAAGTACTTAAAATCCTCCACTTTCTTTATCTCTGTCCCCTGTAACCTCACTGTTCCTCTTGGGTCCTTGTCGTTCACACACATGTATTCTGTCTTACTGAGGCTAACCTTCATTCCCCACCTTTCCAGAGCATATCTCCACCTCTCTAGATTTTCCTCCACCTGTTCTCTGCTCTCACTACAGATCACGATGTCATCTGCAAACATCATAGTCCATGGATATTCTTGTCTAACCTCGTCTGTCAGCTTGTCCATCACCATAGCAAACAAGAAGGGGCTCAGAGCTGACCCTTGATGCAGTCCCACCTCCACCTTGAACTCTTCTGTCACACCAATAGCACACCTCACCACTGTCTTACATCTCTCATACATGTCCTGCACAACTCTAACATACTTCTCTGCCACTCCAGACTTCCAGGAAACCCTCAGTATAACATTTTATTTACACCTTCTTCCCTGGCCATGTGACCTCAGAAGAGAAGCTTATACTGTAATATATTCCTCCAATGGGAGTGCAGGTATAATTTTAATCCATTCAGCTTAGAACAATGATTAACCAATAACATTGTAACAATGTCTGTAATAACTATTCATTCAGAAACTTAACTTATGTTATAATCTAATTACAAACAGAACCGAGCAGCTGGCAAGCTCAGCCAATCATATCAAACACTTTTCTCTGTCCTAGCATGCAGAATGAATGCAGTATGTGCTTTTATTCATATTTCCCCCCAGATCTGTTCATTGAACGATTCTGCATGACAGGAGGCAGTAATCCAATTGGCTACCTGAAAGCATGGCACACAAACCTGTACTTGTCAGCTGACCCGAAAAAGGTGCAGGAAGCATTGGCTGAAGGTGAGAAAGTGGAATTGAAATATATGACTTTTTTTTTTTTTAACCCACAGTGGTCGCACACTTCACCACAAGCTTTGTTTTTCTAGGTTCACATTAGTAACATTTACTAATTATCATTATATATATTACAGCTAGCGGTGCAATAAAAAAGCGACTGATGTGACTGGCAAATCGTGACTTTTGCTTTTCATTCTCAAATTTGTTATGCCACATTCGTAACATTGCATTGTGGTTACCTGGTCCGTGAAGTCATCGCAAAAAATGTTTAAAATTTATGTGAATGTTGCAACATGAGGCTCTGCCATGGGATAATTTCAAGCTTTTCTCAAACAGTCCACACATATTGTGAGGGCACATCACCATTTGCTTGCCAATTATTTGTATTTTGTCGGCAAGGAAAAGCAACAAGTTGGAAATTTCCATGCGGAAAATTTGTGAGTCGTTGGCATTCGCCATATTTCGTATATTTTGTTATCATTTGTTTTGTATTTTCATTTGCATTTTGAAAGAAGATTTGCTTTTCCCCTCCAAATATCTGAAAACAAATAACAAATTAACCACAAAAATTGTTGCCAGACATTCTCAAGACTTTCGTGCAATATATGTATTTCGCTAAAAAATATTCACTTGCATGAGAAGTCACAAAGGATCTTGATGCAAATTTCAAAATTCACAAGAAAATTCAGATCAGTCGCTTTTCTATTGCACTTCTGAAGTGATCACCTCCTTGTAATAAAGATCTTACTGTATGCACATACTGTAGTATAATAAATATGTGACTCAGTCCAGAATAATACAGATTAAGTAGCAAGGTAGTGTTTTGAGTAAGTTGATCAGGGTTTACCTGCACGAAAATGGTGTATCGTCAGAAATACAACTGTCAAAGCATAATCTTCAACATGACCAAGTTCAAATATTCATAAACACAATCATAATCATGCTAAAATACTTGTTTCAGAAACGGTTCCATGTTCAATATTCATATATTTTGTTGATTTTCAAACTGCTATTGTATTGAATTTCCTTATTATCCATATTTCGTACTAGAATCCTTTTCCTACTTACAGAATCCCAGAAGGATTCCCTGAGTCATATAATGGTAACCAATGAAAAGCCTCAAAACAGACTTGACTGAGTGCAAACAACTCATTTTTTTCTGAGACGACATTAGCAAGCTTACTTGATTGGTTGAGAGCTGGATTCATTTAGTTCATGGTTGCTTGGGAGTTTCAAATGTGATCATTCTGAAAGTTTCAGAAACTGGTTCTGTAACTATAATTGCTGTTTTCTCAAAAGCTGCATTTTCTGATTAATGGCATACAGAGTGCTGTAACAGTCAGTTTTCATGCTATTGAAAATTTAATGCTAATCATGCATTATACTTCATTTTGAGTCATATTAAATTCCTTTTAAGGCAGTGCTTCTCAATTATTTTCTGTCGCACCCCCCCCCCCCCCAGGAAGAGGAAAGCATTTTGCGCCCCCCAATATAAAAGTGTTATTTGTCTAAAAATTGTTATAAGTAATCCTCTGCATACACTGTATCCTTATTAACATAATAAATTCTTTTCATTATGGAATACAAAAAAACAACAAAAAAAAAACAAAAGAAGAAGAAATATAGATCAACTTCCAACAAAGAATAACTTTATAAACAATTTTTTAGTTTTTAAACAAAAACATTTAAAGTGCATCAATTTGCCTGAAATTAAAAAAAGTATCCTTATTTAAACTGTAAATATTTTTTGACCAAAAATTTGAACCATTTTATACTAAATAATAAAATAGAATAAAATCAATAAATCATAATAAATTCAAATTGATCAGCAATATTAACTCAGGAGCACAATATATAAAACACTTTAACATACAAAACAAAAATGAATAACAATTTGCATTATTTTTGTTATTATTAATATTATTATTATTATTATTATTATTATTATTATTATTGTCAAAATGATTAAGTCCAGATTAATGGCTATAATGAGCATGTTTTGCAGTGCACAGCTTTTCGAAGCCGGGTTTAAAGCACGATACTGAACTCTCAGCTCCTGCTCAATGCTGAACTGGGACCTGGACTTATTTTCGTAGCACTGACGTCATCCAGCATGACAGAGACCGTGTGTGCTGCAGGTTGGATCAGGTCCTCTGCTGTGCTGTGGGGTTTTCTGCATTGAGCAGTTTGGTACTCCACCTTATCTGATGCTAACAGAGCTCGCTGGTTTGCTGGAGTAGCATTCACAAAGCGGGATGGTTGTTGGCAATACTCGGCAAGTTTTCGATGAAAAAACTCACGCGGCTCATCACGTGATAGGGGTGTGACGTCTGAATTTATTTGGATTCATGCTCTCCGCTGCCAATGTTTTCAGGCACAGTAAACACAGCGGTCTTTCCTTGTTTCTCACCGCAGCACAGTGAAGCCGAGTGCTACATCCGCTTCATCATACCTCCTCAACTTAACTTCCGGGAGACTTTCGTATCTCTCACCATCTCCGTCTCCCTCCACCTCTCTTTCCGTCCCTGTTAAAAATTTCCACGGTGGATTTATTAACTTCACTTCTTATTTTACCTCTGGACATACTTTACCAGTGAGGAAGCCACTGCCACCTGCTGTAGTGGATGTAGATTTACACTTTATCCTAATATGGCAAAAAAAGCATGTTCCCTGGGATCACACGTGCCACCCCTGGCATCTCACCATGCCCCCCTCAGGGGGGCGTGCCCCACTATTTGAGAACCACTGTTTTAAGGGTATGTGAATATCTCAATATCAAATTTCCTACTTAATCCATATCATGTTAGAATGTGTCACATATAGGTATAACCTACACAATTCCTCAAGGTTTCTGTAAGGTTTGCTCAAGTAATTTAGTGCACTTACCTAGGAACACATGCTGATAAGGGTTCCACCTGTAAGTGTATTAGATAGCTACTTCTAAATTATTGACAAAAATGATGTCATTGATTTTAATGGCGTTTTAATAATTCTGTTAATTACACATTTTATAGTAGTCCACTGTTATACATAGCAATGGTATGTTAAAAAAATAACAGACTGCTGAACACTGTAAATGTCTGTAGAAGGACAACCAAAAACCATTTACATTTTCTAAAAGTGTAGAATATTTCTCCTTACTTATAGCCTTTAAAATGTAATTGCTTACACAACCAGAGGTTGTACACTGCAGTTAGGGATAGCATGATACACAGACATAGTAAATAAGTCACAGTAGTATATTTAGATTGTAACTAGAGAAGTAACCTGTCAGTCTCCACATAGCTAGATGGTCAAGGTTACCCCACAGGCTTTGCTAACGTGATATCAAGGGAATTAAAAGTGTGTTTTTATTATGTGCTTAAACAATTAGATTTGTGGAAAGAACCTAACCAAGTCCTGTTTACTACAACAAATGGGTGAAGGTCATCAACCGAGAATTAACAAGGTCTATTTGAATGAAATTACAGATGGACCTTGTTAATTCTTGGTTGACAATATCCAGTATAAACCTTACGCTAAGAATCAGACATTTGAAATTATTTCCTATGTCGTAATATTAAGTTAAGTTGATGGACATTAGCCTGTGTGTATTAGTGCTGAGTGTTTCTATATGTGTGAGAAGCTAGTGACCTATTTGTTAAGCAGTTTCTCTAATGGGTGTCATAGACCCTAAAGGTTTGCTCTCCATATTGACCTGCAGTAAGCAGTATTTTGCCTAGCGTTTTGTTTTCCTTTCAGGCATTGCAGCGGCCACCATGTTTATGACGGAGAAGCAGACGGATGTTTCAGAGACACAGCTGAGAGTGGCGTTTGACGGTGATGCTGTTCTCTTCTCAGATGAGTCTGAACAAATATTTAAAGCTCACGGCCTGGACAAATTCTTTGAGCATGAGAAGGAAAATGAGAACACGCTACTAGATCACGTAATCAATTCAGTTCAACTGTATTGATCCGATGAATAGTACACATATACACATGCGCGCGTGCACACATGACTAACAATTAAGGTAATGATTAATGCAACCTGTACATGAAGAAAGATTTATTGTAGTGTTTTCAATGCCCCCCCCAGTGCAGCTAACTGGGTTATCAAAGGCCGGCCATGTCTCTTTCACTGTCTATGGTGTGAGGCATGTAAAAGAACCATTGCTGACTTTCGTAAAAAGAGTAGGCTGCAAAGCCGTCAGCGTGTTTCCGCCCTGCGATGGCCTGGCGAGCTGTCCAGGGTGTACTCTGCCCTCGCCCTGAGTTGGCTGGGATGGGCACCAGCCTCCCCGCGACCCTAATTAGGATGAATCGGTTACAGAAAATGAACTGATGAACTGTTTTCAATGCAATGTGATGGCTGTTTACAATTACTGGACTGTTATGTACAATATGTACACACACACACACACACACACACACACACACACACACACAAAACCATGCCAACATTAAATTGTGTGTAAAATGTTCATTCTAGTTAGGAAAGTTGGCGCCCATCTCAAAAAACTCTGGGTGACAGGGCGGAGTACGACTTGAACAGTTCGCCAGACCATCACAGGGTTAACAATTACACACTCATTCACACTCACAGCTAAGGGTGTTTTGGACTAGCCAATTAGCCTACTGTGCATGTTTTTGAACGGTGGGAGGAAACTACAGTACCCGGAGGAAACCCACACAAGCACAGGGAGAACATGTAAACGTCACACAGAAACAGTAAAGCCAGAAATCAAACCCATGTGTCACCTGTAATATCTTCCATTATCAAAATAATATCTCTGTGGTGGCCCTGAATCTTTTAATATGCAAAATAACAACAATCTTCTACATTCAGTAATTTTGTAGCTACAAATTGAGTTTCATGATAAATGTACTTAAAAATAATCAACTGTGCTGTGTATTGTATATTATATGCTACTGAAATAAATGCAAATTCATACATTTATTTCCTTTCTACATGACGTGTAGGGTCCACTGAAAGGTTTCCTTGAGGTACTTGGAAAGCTCCAGAAGAAATTCTATGCTAAAGGCCACAGATTAGACTGCCCTATCCGTACTTATCTGGTGACTGCTCGCAGTGCGGCCAGCTCAGGCATCCGTGCTTTAAAGACTCTCCGTGCCTGGGGGCTGGAAACAGATGAAGCGCTGTTTTTAGCTGGAGCTCCCAAAGGCCCCATGCTGGAGAAAATACGACCCCATATCTACTTTGATGATCAGATGTTTCACATTGAAGGTGCTGCAGAGATGGGCACAATTGCTGCTCATGTACCATATGGGATAGCACAGAAGTTCCCTCACAAAAAGAGTGCTAACTTTGATAAGTAAGGATGGGAATGTATATTAGACATTGTCCTGCGTTTCCTGCATGATCCAGTGACACTGACCCAACAGCTTTTTTTTTTTTTTTGTAAACAGCATTGTTTTACATGTAATACTTGGGTGATTGGGTGACTTATGTGATTCAAGCAATGAAGACAGGGTGTGAGAATGACTTTCCTTGCACTTATCCTTTTGCCACCATTATTTTATTGATTTGTAAATAACAGTGCAATTGGATGAATATTCATATGATGTAATGAAACAGTTCATCAGGTCTGGTTGCCCTTTAATTCTTTTGGATAGTGGTATAACTATAACTGGGAGTTTATTTCTATTACAATGAGCTATGACGGTAAATAATCATTACAAAATATTGTTACATATATTACAGCTAAGGTATATATTATGTACTGTATATTATATATTATGTAGATTTTATACTGCATATTTTCTATAACAGCAGTTTTGACAGTAGTCTTAGCTACAGAATAAATAAGGTTCATATTAATGTACTCATTTAAACAATATAATTTCTGTACAAGCAATTTACAAACTGACTTCCATGATTAATATTCCATATACATGTTGTTAGGTACATGGAATATTATGTTTAAATGTGTGTAATGTTGACATGATGAATTTTTCGGAGAGGAGACATCTCATTAACATTTAGGAAGGAGTGTGTCCAGCGTCAGAGCTTTTCCTGTCACTGCCATCTTTGATGCATTTGAAGTTTCTTGGAACTACCTGATGCACTCTTTGTCTCATGTGAAAATGATTATTTATAGCTGCTATAATGTAAGGCATAACAGACATTAACTTACTTCACCACAGGTTTCACAACACTAAATGTAGCTAATCACTCACTCGCTCATTTGACAAACCACTTAATCCTACTCCTGTAAGGACGCTGAAGCCTAATCTCAGCCAAAATTGGACAAAGGTGCGGGAACACCCTGAACCATCACAGGACAATGCACACACAACCATTCACATCCACACCTAGACAATTTTGAAACAGCCAATTAGCCTAACGTGCATGTTTTTGGACTGTGGGAGAAAACCAAGGAACTTGGAGAAAACCCACGCGAGCAGGAGAGGACATGCAAACTCCACACGGAAATGCCTAAACCCTGGGTTGTGGACTAGGGCATCACACCACCTTGTCTCTGATAATTTTAGATTTCATCATCACTTGTTATATTTGAATCTTCATTCATTCATTTTTTGAACTGTTTAATCCTAATTAGGGTCGCGCAAAGGCTGGCGCCCATCTCTAGGCAAGGGAGGGGTATACCCCAGACAGCTCACCAAGCCATTGCTGGGTCAACTCTCACACAACCATTAATACTCCCATTTACACCTAGAGGAGATTTCGAACAGCCAATTAACGTACTGTGCATGTTTTTGGATTGTGGGAGGAAACCGGAGTACCCGGCGGAAACCCACACAAACACAAGGAGAACATACAAACTCCACACAGAAACACTTCAGCTGGGAATTGAACCCAGGACCTAATTGCTGTGCGGCGGACGTGCTAACCACTACGACACTGTTCCACCTTTATTTTAATCTATAAATATAAAATATGGTGCACTCTGTAAAGCAATGTGCAGAGAAACTTGTATATTTTATTGCATAGAAATGTATGATATATCTTTATATGTATGCTTATGATCATCTGTGGCCTATCTTGTCCATGTTCATGTGTTCATTTTGGGCTGCTTTGCAAGCGAGGCTTCTAGCATCAGTGGCAAAGTTAATTCAAAGTCCACTATGAGCGCACTACTTCATGTACTTCTCTTCTGCTGCCCATCATTCTGGAAATATGTAAATCTGGACTCATCTGATCACATCATATTTTTCCATTATGCCAGAGTCCAACATTTACACTGTCTATCAAGTTGAAACCTTTTCTTCTTACAACCCTCATTAACCAGTTGCTTCCTCATGGCCACATCGCTGTTTGATCCTAGTCCTATGAGTTCATCATACTGTGTCTGTAGAAATTTGTTTTTTTCTGCTTAATTCAGGCCAATAAATGGACTCTTCTGAAACACAATAACATCGTTTGTAAAATTACAGGATGCATCTTCTGAGATGACTGATGAAGAGATGAGAAGTTACTCACTGCATCAACAAGGGTCAAAACAATTGTTTGCAACTGAAACATAATCAGTGCAGTAATTATCCAATCAAACGCTTGTAAGCATTTGCTTATTTAAATTCATATGATGGCTTTATTTTATCTGGGAAGTGGATGCTATTTTTACTATAATAACAGCTATTAGACAGAGACACTCTCGGAAAATAAAGTACATCATTATATCTTTAGGGGTGCAACGGCTTATCATTTGGCAGTACCACACACACACACACACACACACACACATATATATATATATATATATATATATATATATATATACATATACATACACACAGTGTATATATAAAATTCAAATATATGGTACTGTCTCAATGATGAATAAATGTATTTATCAAAGAAAATGTTTAGCCATTTATATGGTGATGTGTATAGGGGCATAAGCAGTTGGTTATTTAACATTTATGGATAGAGTCCCTGGTATCAGCATTTTGTAACAATCGGTTTTAGGGCAGTGAGTCTCTTTTATTACATCCTTTTGACTTTATATAATAGGATGTAATAATAAAAAAATTGTGTCCATTAATATAAACAGTGGGCGGTATGCTGGCATAGTGGTTATCACATCCGCCTCTGAGTAGGAAGGTCCTGGGTTCAATCTCTGGGCTTGGTGAGGGCCTTTTTGTGTGAAGTTTGCATGTTCTACCCGCTTAATCCGACTATTAGGATGGTGGTGAGACGGAAGCCACCACAGTACACCCTAAACAGCTTTCCAGAACATTGAAAGACAACATGCACAACCATTTACACTTACATCCACACCTAGAATAGATTTGGAACAGCCTGATAGCCTAATGTGCGTGTCTTTGGACTGTGGAGGGGAACCGGAGTACCTGGAACAAAGCCATACAAGTACAGGGAGAACATACAAACTCAAACTCATTTTCAAGGCCTCACTTTCAAATCAAAGCTCTCAATTTGTAACTTTTTTTTTTAAATATTTAGACTCCGTCATACAGATACACTGCAAACCTATAATTTATACTGGAAAGCATAATGAAGGCATTGAAAATTCATTTGTTTATTAGGTAAGGATTGCTTTCCTCTCTCTTAGGTTTGAAAATATTATGGATTTTATTGTGACAGGCTAATTTCTCCAGAGATTTAGTCCTCCAGCTAGATGATGTTTTTAGTGAGTAGAGAATTGCATTTTAATGTGCAAATCAGACTGCGGGAAACTATGTATTTAGTTTCAGCGGTGCAAAAAAACACTACCGGCCCTGCAATCAGTATAAACTCTCTCCCAAATGCTCCTTGGATGAAAATTTATTGTTTCATTCCCTCTAGTTAATTCTTGATAAAAGGAAGAAGTGACTGCAAATAGTATGACACAGCATTGCTCCTAAGGGATTTATTTACCTGTTTTGAAATATCTTCAGTTGTCTTGTTTACCTGAACACTGTACTTTCTAAATATCACTATAGGTGGCAGTAGCGCTGTATGTTTTCCCAGAATTATTGAAGAAAATTTATAAAGAACTTTGGAGGTTGGGATTGGTTATAGAATAAAACAAAACAACAAGGAACTAAATGACAACTGCCTAGACAATTTCTGCAGCATGAACAATATTAAAATGACCAGCAATACAAATCTAGCAGACATCACTGTAATAGTTTAATATAGATACCATCCCCATACAAACAGTTAAACAACCATCACTGACCATTTATTTGACAGGTTTTCTTCTTTTCCTTTTGGCTTTTTCCTTTTTTCAGAGGTCGCCACAGCAAATCATCTGATTCGCATGTTTGATTTGGCATAGGTTTTTATGCCGGATGCCCTTCCTGACACAACCCTTTTAACAAGGGACAGAAACACGCTGGCGGCTTTGCAGCTACTCTTGTCGAAAGTCAGCAATGGTTCTTTTACATGAACACCTCACCATAGACAGTGAGAGACATGGCCGGCCTTTGATAACCCAGTTAGCTGCATTGGGGCTGGGGGTGGGGGTGGTGGTTGTGGTGGGGCAGTGACAACCTTGTGGAGAGTGGGACTCGAACCCCCACTTCCTCAACCATTTAGCTGACAGTTAAAAATTAGAAATCGGCTCATTCTGAACAATATATCAGCAACTAATGTTTAATAGAGAATTCATTTTAAAAAATGAATTAAATTTCCCTATACCTAACACAATTTCAATTTACTGTATTTGTAATGAGCAAAATTTCTGTAATTACTTAAGTTATGAAACTCTATAAATGGTTTCTAGTGGCTACAAATTACTGTAGGTCATGTTGAGTGGAATGGCGGCATTAGCAATTCCGCTGACCTAATCCTGATGACGTCCACAGTGGAGTGCAGAGGAAACAGCATCCAATGAACGTCTTGGACAGGAATTGACGACTATGACATTGCTGATGACCTGCCATTTCTGCCCCAGACACAAAAGCAGAGGCACAAAAAAAAAAAAAAAAAAAAAAAAAAAAAACGTTCTGGTGGCCACCTCTGAAAAGAATGAGCTTAATATCCACAGAGGGGACAGAACAAGATCCTCAAGGACAACAACAGTAACACAGGGCCAGTCTTCCTGGGGAGTATGGAGTGAGATGAAGGTAAGCAATCTTAGATAAGTGGTGAGGAAGCTGTACAAGGGATCTCTATACACCAAGATCAGATTGTGAAACACTATTATCAAAATATCCTAATGGATCTAATCAATTAATTAGAAAAAAATAATCATCCTTCATAAGTATATGTCTGAGAAGATCCTTGATGCCCCAAGGCAAATTGAAAGAGAACGACTCTGCAATGTCCTGTGATACAAACAGTGTATGGATGTCAAGAGAGCCAGATGTCTAAAAGAGATGAGGTGGCTGGGGGAGTCTTGTCAGTAGCCTATTAGGGGCGGAAGTGTAAATCATAATAAGAACAAGAACCTAAGACAGACTTGTTAACATGTTATTTAGAACTATTATCTGCTGAACAGATGCTGTCTTTAAGGGTCCCAAAAGGCTCCGTAATCAGAGATGGTTATCATTTGATTACTCTAAAGATGTAATGAACAGATAAAGAGGAACAGGAACAACCGCTAGCTGCCTAGTCCTTAACATCATAAATCCACGTAAATGAAATGCATTCAAACCACAGTATCACAGTAACTTTAAAAGGATTAAATAGTACAAATTTATAAAATGTGTGGCATGGTAGCACAGTCTTTGCTACTTAATTCTCACCTGAAGAAGGTCCTGAGTTTGAGCCCTGTACCTTACAAAGATATTTCTGTGTGGAGTTTTCAAGTTCTCCCTCTGGGTTTTCCGAGGGTGCACCAGTGTCTTCTAACAGTGCAAAGACATTAGGCTACAGATGCCAAACTCGTGGTTTGTCACGTCCGTGGGCCAAATCTTTCCCACCAACTCATTTTTTGTGCTCGCAAGTGAGCTTATCATAATTTCCTCACATCAACCATTACCATGAAGCATAATTCATCGTCCATCCACTAGGTGGCGGCAAACCCATTTTAAATAAACAGTTATTCATTCATGACTCAAGTAAGATTTCAAGACAGCATGTTCTTGACCAGCATTATTAGAACAGAAAAGTAAATAAAGTTGCAGAGGAGAATGTATAAACTAAACCTCAAAATGAATCCTTTTCATATATGTTGCTTTTTTTGACAAGCCTTTGCTGACCTGAAATTTAGTGACATGGACCTCAGGAAAAATGAAACCCCTGCATTAGGCTAATTGGATAGTCTTGATTGCTCCAGCTGTAAGTGCTGTAAGTGAGCAATTGTATTTCTGTTGGTCTTGCAATGGCATGATAAAAGTACACCCTGTCTTTGCTTAAACTGAGATGGGCATCATATATATATATATATATATATATATACATAGTCACTATCTGAGTACGCGAGTTACGACCATCCGTACTTACGCTCATGTCTAGCAGATGCCTATTATGAGTTTACTTGAGATTACTGTATATGTCTGGCAGCGTAGCGCATAAGATAGTTGTGGCAGCACAGCATCCCAGCATCTCACACTCACAGCATTTTACCACTGCACTCAGCGACTAGATATCGTTGAAGTAACATCTCTTTTACTGCACGATTTTACATTCATTTACTGTACACCGTTACCATGGCCCCCAAGAGGAAGTCTGATTCATCAGATGGCAATTCTACCAAGAAAGCAAGGAAGGCACTGTCGTTGGACATGAAGATGAAAGTGAAAGTGAGATCTCCATCTCTCGCACTCCACGGTGTCTACAATTTTGAAGGACAAGGACCGCATTAAGGAAGCAGTGAAAGCAGCAGCCCCAATTAAGTCAACTATCATCACAAAACAGCGTGAAGGACCCATTGCAGAGATGGAAAAGTTGCTATACACGTGGTTGGAAGATAATAGGCAAAGAAATGTAAAAGTGATGTTGCGAGCAGTGCAAAGTAAGGCTACAAGTTTATTTCTCATGTTGCAAGAACGTGCAGGTGAAGAACACACTTCACACGAATTCATAGCGAGTGCTGGGTGGTTTCAGGTTCTTGTTTCTTTGTGTTAAATACAGTATCCGACTTACGACCAATCTGACTTGCGGCTGGTTAGTTGGAACCAATCTAGGTCCCAGGTCGCAACTCGGATAGTGAGTGTGTGTGTGTGTGTGTGTGTGTGTGTGTATATATATATATATATATATATATATATATATATATATATATATATATATATATATATATATATATATATATATATATACTGTATATATATATACACGCAGGCTTGTGTGGGTTTCCTCCCATAATTCAAAAACATGCACAGTAGGCTAATTGGCTGTTCCAAATCTCTCCTGGTGTAAGTGTGAATGATTGTGGGTGTGTTGGCCCTGCACTGGCCTAGCGATCTGTCCAGGGTGTACCCTGCTCTCGCCCAGAATTGGCTGAGATGGGCCCCAGACCCCCCTGCCCTGATTAGGATTAAGCAGTTCAGAAAATGAACTGATAAATGTAATATATACTAGTCCTTCTAAAAAAATTAGCATATTGTGATAAAGTTCATTATTTTCTGTAATGTACTAATAAAAATTAAATTTTCATATATTTTAGATTCATTGCACACCAACTGAAATATTTCAGGTCTTTTATTGTTTTAATACTGATGATTTTGGCATACAGCTCATGAAAACCCAAAATTCCTGTCTCAAAAAATTAGCATATCATGTTCAGGTAGTCTAAACGAGCTATTAACCTAATCATCTGAATCAACCAATTAACTCTAAACACCTGCAAAAGATTCCTGACGCTTTTAAAAACTCCCAGCCTGGTTCATTACTCAAAACCGCAATCATGGGTCAGACTGCCGACCTGACTGCTGTCCAGAAGGCCATCATTGACACCCTCAAGCAAGAGGGTAAGACACAGAAAGAAATCTCTGAGCGAATAGGCTGTTCCCAGAGTGCTGTATCAAGGCACCTCAGTGGGACGTCTGTGGGAAGGAAAAAGTGAAAGAAGGGCCAATTCCAGACCTTAGGGGACCTGTGGAAGCAGTGGACTGAGTCTGGAGTAGAAACATCCAGAGCCACCGTGCACAGGAGTGTGCAGGAAATGGGCTACAGGTGCCGAATTCCCCAGGTCAAGCCACTTTTGAACCAGAAACAGCGGCAGAAGCACCTGACCTGGGCTACAGAGAAGCAGCACTGGACTGTTGCTCAGTGGTCCAAAGTATTTTTTTTGGATGAAAGCAAATTTTGCATGTCATTCGGAAATCATGGTGCCAGAGTCTGGAGGAAGACTGGGGAGAAGGAAATGCCAAAATGCCTGAAGTCCAGTGTCAAGTACCCACAGTCAGTGATGGTCTGGGGTGCCGTGTCAGCTGCTGGTGTTGGTCCACTGTGTTTTATTAAGGGCAGGGTCAATGCAGCTAGCTATCAGGAGATTTTGGAGCACTTCAAGCTTCCATCTGCTGAAAAGCTTTATGGAGATGAAGATTTCATTTTCCAGCACGACCTGGCACCTGCTCACAGTGCCAAAACCACTGCTAAATGGTTTACTGACCATGGTATTACTGTGCTCAATTAGCCTGCCAACTCTCCTGACCTGAACCCCATAGAGAATCTGTGGGATATTGTGAAGAGAAAGTTGAGAGACACCAGACCCAACACTGTGGATGAGCTTAAGGCCGCTATCGAAGCATCCTGGGCCTCCATAACACCTCAGCAGTGCCACAGGCTGATTGCCTCCATGCCACACCGCATTGAATCAGTCATTTCTGCAAAAGGATTCCCGACCAAGTATTGAGTGCATCACTGAAAATAATTATTTGAAGGTTGACTTTTTTGTATTAAAAACATTTTTTTTTTTTTTTATTGGTCGGATGAAATATGCTAATTTTTTGAGATAGGAATTTTGGGTTTTCATGAGCTGTATGCCAAAATCATCAGTATTAAAACAATAAAAGACCTGAAATATTTCAGTTGGGGTGCAATGAATCTAAAATATATGAAAATTTAATTTTTATCAGTACATTACAGAAAATAATAAACTTTATCACAATATTCGAATTTTTTGAGAAGGACTAGTATATATATATATATATATATATATATATATATATATATATATATATATATATATGTGTGTGTGTGTGTGTGTGTGTGTGTATTCATTCATCATTCATTTTCTAAGCCACTGAATTCTAATGACAGGGAGGCTGGTGCCAATTTCAGCCAGTTCTGATCGAGGCGTGGTACACCCTGGGCAGCTCACCAGGTAATCGCAGGGCCAACAGTCACACCACCTTTCATTCTATGATTTGGAACAGCCAATTAGCCTACTGTACACGTTTTTGGACCGTGAGAGGAAACTGGAATGCCTTGAAGAAACCCGCACAAGTACAGGAAAAACATACCAGCTATATTATATCATTACATTCTTTGCACAGTTTATATCAGGTGATCAGGTATTTCTTTATAGAGCACAGTTAGAGTGCTGCACACCGACGGAAATATGCTTCCTACAGACATGGAAACAAGCAAACAGGATAGAGATGACCACAATACATAAAATATACAGAAAAAGAAAGGGATAAAAGAGGACGAACAAAAACAAATCAATGTTTAAAAAATAGGAGGTAAATTTGTAGATTTCTATATTAGTTAGATATTTGCTGTGTTTCATCTTTCCTGCAACTGCGACATATTAAGTCTTTAAATCATTGTTGAAAAAATACGTTTATTGACTTCCTGTTGTGACTGAGCGTCCATTTCAAATGAAAAGAGAATCACAAATGCAATACTATATTTCAATCAATATAAAACTTCTTGTTTGAACAAATGCTTCCTTAAATTAGTAGGATCCATTTCTGAGCATGGCTGCTTTATTTGAACTATGCCACAGCTTGCTTTGGTTTGATATCTGATCTTTGGCGTTCATGTACAAGACTGCAGGAGGTAATGATATGTAAGGGTGCACTGTTGTAGGAAAACAAATAACAACAGGATAGTGTGATAGAGCCTGACAAAAAGCAGAGTAGTTATATAGTAGTTATATACTAGTGGTAGAATAGTTATGAAGTTGTAATTTGTCTGGAATTGAGAGTCTTGTTCACCTCTGTTATGGCCAGTGAACTGGCTGTTGTGGTTGATTAAGAGGTAACAGTAAGTTAATTGCAACTAATATGAATATCATCAGTGAGGTGGATGAAAAAAGAACGAAGAATTGTGGCGATCGTACAGGGCATGGTTCGAACCAATGAATTGGACCAAGCAATCAGTATTAACTCCACAAGCGGGATACACTGTGTGGCTAACAGGTCTCCAGTGTAGTGTATAACTCCTCAAGTATTTTTAGTATTGAAAAAATACCTGTCAGGATTATAGACTCATTCCAGTGTTTACAAAATGCAGAGGGTTGAATACAACGACTTTTTGATCGTAACATCACTGTGGTTGATACGGGAGGGCAGTGGTGGTTTAGTTTTGTAAAAGGTGCTGGATCGCTGATCCTAAGGTTGGGGGTTTAAGTCCCACTCTCCACAAGGTTGTTACTGTCCACCCAGTGCAGCTAACTGGGTTATCAAAGGCCGGCCATGTCTTTCTTTCACTGTCTGTGGTGAGAGGTTCATGTAAAAGAACCATTGCGGACTTTCCGTCAAGAGTAGCTGCAAAGCCGTCAGCATGTTCCTTGTGAAGCCCTTGTGAAGGGGTTGTGTCAGGAAGGGCATCCGATGTAAAAACCTATGCCAAATCAAACATGCGATGATTTGCTGTGGCGACCCCTGAGAAAAAGGGAACAGCCGAAAGGAAAAGAAGAACCACTGTGGTTGATACGATGGCTCACACCATAGAATAAGCTCATTTAATATGATAAGCCAATCACGTAACAGAAGTGTATAGCCGTACACAAGTACAGAGGCAAATGAAATTTTCTCACTCACTCACTCACTCACTCACTCACTCATTTACTGAACCACTTAATCCTACCTCTAGGGCGAAGGTGGCGTACACCCTAAAGACCATCACAGGGCAAACACACGCTCAATCATTCACACTCACATCCACCCCGAGGGGCAATTTGGAACAGCCAATTAGCTTTATGTCAGTGTCCCTGGACTCTGTGGGGAAACCACAGTAACTGAAGAAAACCTGTGCAAGCATGTAGAGTACATGAAAACAGCACACAGAAATACCTGAAACCAGAAATCATACTCAGGACCTTTTCGCTGTGAGGCGAACACTAACATTTTATCTATATCTGTTTTTTTTTTAATCTGAGTATGAAAATATTTTAATGGGGGTTAATTATATTGGATGTGATGATGAAGTCATTCATCTGGTCAAGCTAGCTTGGACACTCATGAGTCCATCCTGGTCCTGCATCAGCATCAGAAGGTTTTCAGGATGTCATCCTATGTCTCTTAATAGTTGGTCAATTTAGGTCGTTGCTGGGCAATCAACTCATCAGGTGCCATTAGCAGCAAGTCTCACAAGTTATTGTTTTGCTTGCCAGTATTGTCCATAAAAGTGCATTTTGCATTCACGTACCATTATAGAAATGTCTGGGATAGGTCCATAGAGCTGTGACTTAGCTGGATGTTGTCTCCAAGAGATGTGAAGTATGGCTCTCGAAGTCACTGTGGATGATGATCGTATGGCTCTTGATATGTTTCCAATGGTGAACTTAATTATCTGGTAAATTGAGACCATTTGTTTGCTATATAGCAAACAGACATTGAATAAAGAAGCCCTTGGAGATTTGTAATGAATACTAGAGGTTTCATTTTCTAAATGCAAATATAAAGAGCAAAAAACATCATTTTAATTTTAGTCCTCAATGATGGGCCTTCAGGGCCAGGAAGGCCATCTCTGATGGTTTCAACTTTATCAGAAGCACTGGGGTACATTTACGGCTTAAATTGTATGAATTTTTTCCTGACAGTGAATTCTCTTCATTTCGTAGTGTGTCTCTTGGCTGCTCTGCTTGTATGTACGGCCATGTCAATCTAATCTGTGCAGGGTCTTCAGAATCAGTAGTGCTGGCCTATGTCACAGAAACTATATTAGCGATGGGGCTGTTTTTTTTTTTCAACCAGTCAGATTGCAGATACGCCTCACAGGGCCAGATAGCGGACTTATAACAATGTCAGCAATTTTTGTATTCTCTTATTGGTTGGTCAGAATGAAACTCGCTGAATAGTGTGTACTGATCTGCGCATATATTTTTTACATAATTTCTATTTCATTATTTATATTATTTCATATTTTAAACATATTTCAGTTAGAATTTTTTACACCAGGGTAGTGGTGGCCATTGGTATAGGTGCTGGATCATTGATCCTAAGGTTGGGGGTTCAAGCCCTACTCACCACAGGTTGGCACTGCACCCCCCCCCCCCCCCGTGCAGCTAAATGGGTTATCAAAGGCCAGCCAAGTCTCTCATTGTCTATACTGGAACCATTGCTGACTTTTGACAACAGTAGTTGCAAAGCCGTCAGTGTGTTTTTGCCCTGCGATGGCCTGGTGAGCTGTCCAGGGTGTACTCTGCCCTCGCCTGGAGTCAGCTGGGATGGGCGCCAGCCTCCTTGCAACCCTAATTAGGATTAAACGGTTACAGAATATGAACAGAATTTTTTACACCCACAATTGCTGACGGAGGAAGAGGAGGAATTGCATTCTTAAAAATCCATTTTCAAGGTGGACTTTTCCAGAAAATGTTGACATGGTAAGGAGAGGCCGGCCAACCCTGAAGCTTGCTAGTGTGTTTTAGCCAGGGAAAAGGTTTATTTGTCACTTTCAGACCAGTGCTTACAAGCAGTATGTATTGACGATGTATTTGGAGATAAAGGGCGTAAAATGCCTCTCTCGTTGCAATTACACGCCTTATTACATTTAGTTTTTGTATATTATTCAATGGTTTGTATAATTGCGAAACAATAGTGATGGTATAAAGAGGAGAATTAAGACCCCACTAAAGGCCCAGGTGGCAGGATGGTGGCGTTGTGGTTAGCATGTCCGCCTCACGGCAATAATTTCGAGGTTCAATTCCCAGCTCGGGCGCTTCTGTGCAGAATTTGCATGTTCTCCCTGTGCTTGCGTGGATCTCATCCACGGGCGACAGTTTCCTCCCAAAGTCCAAAGATACGCACTGTAGGATAATTGGCTGTTCCAAATCACCCCAAGATGTGAGAGTGAGTTGCGTGAGTGTTGGCATTGCAATGGCCTGGTGAGCTGTCCCGTGTGTACCCGGCCCTTGTCCAGAGTCGGCTGAGATGGGCACCAGCTTCCCTGCGATCCTAATTAGGATTAAGTGGTTCAGAAAATGAATGATTGAATGAATCCCACTCACTTGTTCCCATAACTGTTTCATATTGGTATACTATTGGGGTTTCAGGGAAACTGAAGCCTATCACACCCTGAACAGTGCACAGGGACAACACACAGGCATTCAGACCTAAACCCACATCTATGGGAAATTTAGAGCAGGCTTAAATCAGGGTTTTGACATTGATCAATATCCATATTCATTACAATATATAATTTGAAAATGCTGCCAGTTTGAGAGTATCATAATAATCCCTGAAGTGATATGATCTAAAAAAATAATATTGTTAGTTTTGTGCTATTTCTACAAAATTATGACTCTCGTGGTAGTCAGTTATCTATTCCCTACTCCCTACCTACGCTTCATTTTTATTAGGTTTTATACTTGTATAGTAAGAACCATTCCTGGACCTAAATACACAGTAAAACTTTCACAAAGACAAAAAAAATTTAAATAACAACAGATGGCTTTAGAGATTTAAATATACTTTAGAAATTCCTTTATTCCATCTTCTGAAAGTCAGAGTGGTGTATGCAGAGCATTCAGGACAACAGGTTGAAATTATCCCGTGAGGTACAGATAGCAGTGGGAAATTTATGCTTAATCTTATAGCATTTATTAGATTGAGGCCATTTTATTGCAGTCTCCATAGTAACCAGAGCCTATGGCATTCTTAGTGCCGACCATCTATGGTCCCAGAAGTATTTCACATGAGAGCAGGATTTTTACAGCATACTGGGAGAAGAGGGTCTCCGAAAATTATATAATCATCCAAATTGTTAAACTGCAAGCAGCTTTGCCATCCCTGACTTTAGTGGGCCTGATCTCTGGTAATATAATCTGATAAAATGATCTAGTTAGGTCTATCTTGACATAATGGTGATAAGAATACAGTGTACGTAATATACAGTAGGGGCTGATTGGCCATATAGCATTAATATAGTATTGGTCATAAAGAATATTGGCATTAAGTACTTGGGGAAGATTTTTTTTAAATTAGTGATGAGAACCATGTAGTTTAATATAAACCAAATATTATGCACAATATCCTAATTCGATTCTGGCAAATAATTACCACCAGCAGGTGTATGAAATTCACTGACCTGTAGGCTTTACTCTAACATGCTATCAACCCCAAAAATGTTTTCTTTAAAGACTTTTTTTTTGTTGTTGAACTACTTTATCCTATTAAAGCCACGTGGCGGCTGAAGCCAATCTCAGCAAACTCTGCTCGAAGACTGAAAACACCCTGGACAGCTTGCCAGACCATCCCAGTGCCAACAAACACACCATGCACACTTCCACCTTGGGACAATCTGGAACAACCAGTGAGTCTAATGCACATGTCTTTTGACTGTTGGAGGAAACCAGGCTAGAGGAAACCCACACAAGCATGGAGAGAATGGGAAAACTTCACACAGAGATGCTTGAGCCGGTGACTTGAACCCAGGGCCTTTTTGCTGTGAGGCGGACGTGCTAACCACTGCACCGCCGTGCCTCCCATCCGCATCACATTACATCCGCTTCACAAGATAAAATGCATTAAACAGGCAAGCAGTATCCTGATACTTGGTGTGGAGCCAATGAGGACGTTTGGTCAGGTTGTGGGAGGACAGGATAGTGGTGGTGGCTTCCAGTCCGGTTTTAGCTGCGTCTGTTCTGTATTCAATCAAAGACAGCAAAGAGGTTTAATAGCTTAAACAATACGCTTGAGGTCTTCTCCATTTATTTGTCTTTCGATTAGAAGAGCTCTGGTAATGCAGGAAGTATCATGTTTTTTTTTTCACCATAATCTCATCGTCATGGAAATGCACCATCTATAATGTGTGGTTTGGGTAGAATAAGAAGAATCACCATTTATCCTGCTTTTATTCAGACCAATTTACACTAAATTTATTTGTCCCTATAGGGAATATATCACCTCTACTATTAATCCAGGGATTAAACATATTATGAATTTAAAAACCATACTACAGGTGCAAAAACATAAAGATCAAGCTGAAGGTTTGAGGATTTAGCTGAGGTTTAATTTTATTGTCCATTTTATTGCTTATTGTAGAGTAGGGTGTTTAGTTTTACTGTGGTGAGAGGCAGTGACTCAGCTGTTTAAACAGCCAGCAAAAATTCATTCCACTGCCTGAGAACGGGTACAGAGATGCTTGTCTGTCTTGTGTTCGTGAAGGATGTTGGGGCATTTGTCTCAAAGTGAATGTGAAAAGAATATGGATTGATCAGTGTATTCACGTAACTGGAGGCTGGACCAATTTCCTGCCCAGCTACTGAGGGCAAATATATGAAGAGAATAGATTGGAGGGAATGTGGAGTATTATTTAATGAAGTTAAAATTTCATTCATTCATTTTATAAGCCGCTTAATCCTAATTAGGGTCACGAGGAGGCTAGAACCCATCTCTGCCAACTCTGGGCGACAGTGGGCACATCCTGGACAGCTCACCAGGCCATCGATGGGCCAACAGTCTCACAAGAATTCATACTCACATTCACACTTAGGTGCGATTTGGAACAGTGCATGCTTTTGGATTGTGGAAGGAAACTGGAGTACTTTTAATATTAATACAGTAAAACCTCCGCTGACGAACGCTTAAGCTCACGAACTTTTCGCCTCAAGAACATTAAATTTGCGAGCATATAGTCTCTGCTGACGAACTAGTTTTCGGCGGACGAATCAAACCACGCGGTCGAACAGTGCCACGGTGGCAGCCACGAGAAGCTGACGCACGCTCACGGCGTCACAGTTCGTCACCCCCTTTCTTTGAATGCGGAAGTGGTTTGTGTTTGCTAGACATTTTGGACCATATTGAGTGTACTTTTGCTATTATGGGACCGAGAAAGACCCCACCACAGGCGGAGATCATTGAAAAACACGAATGAGGTGTGCGTTTGTGTGACTTAGCGTCCCAGTACCAGTACGCTAAGTCTACCATTGCTCCCATCCTTAAGAACAAGGAAGCTATTAAGGGTGCGTGTGTGGCTGAGGGTGTTTCCAAACAGTAGGCGTTTCCAAACTCTCCTTCCAAACAGTAAGTCCCTCCCTCCCTCCTCCTCCCACTCCATTCCATCAAGCCATCAACTACCATCACAAAGGTAAATAAACGACTTTATTATACAGTACAGTTTATTTCTTTAATTACAATACAATAGCACATTTATTATAAATAAAATAAGGTATATTTTTGTGGAGTTTTAAGGCTTATTTAGTAGAAAATTATGTTTTATGGGGACCTGGGAACGGATTATTCTCATTTTAATGGTTTCTTATAGGAAATAAATGTTCGGAAGACGAACTTTTCGCCTTACACACACTTTCTGGGAACCAATTATGTTCGTGAGCAGAGGTATCACTGTATTAATAATCGTATGTTAATCTTAATATTAATAGTGTAGTAAAATTAATATTAATAGTAATGACCAAAGAGACGATTCATGGATGTGGTGAAGGAGGACATGAAGGCAGTTGGTGTAAGAGAAAAAGATGCAGAGGATAGGGTGAGATGGAGGCAGATGATTCGCTGTGGCGACCCCTGAAGGGAAAAGCCGAAAGGACAAGAAGAAGAAGAAGTAATTTTTGGATGACATCACAGTTACTTTGGAATTCCGCAATGACTTTGTCAACATATTTTACACCTGTACACTCAAAAGAGTCCCCCAGTGTGGCTAACTGGGTTATCAAAGGCAGGCCATGTCTCTCACTGTCTATGGTGAGAGACATGTAAAAGAACCATTGCTGACTTTCGTAAAGAGTAGCTGCAAAGTCGTCAGCGTGTTTCTGTCCCTTGCTAAAAGGGTTGTGACAGGAAGGGCATCCGACGTAAAAACCTCTGCCAAATCAAACGTGCGAATCAGATGATTCGCTGTGGCGACTCCCGAGTAAAAGGGAAAAAGCCGAAAGGAAGACAGACAGACACTCAAAAGAGTGGGGCCGGTGGCGTAGTGGTTAGGGTGCTCTGCTCATGATCGGGAGGTTGATGAGTTCGAATCCCACTGAGACCCTCACTGTGCTAAGACCCCTGGGAAAGGTCTTAACCACAAGTGTGCCTCTGTTCACCCAGCAGTATAAATGGGTACCAGTAAAATATACTGGGAAGGTAACCTACGATGGACTAGTGTCCCATCCAGGGGGAGTTGAACTCCTGGTCACTTCACGCTACGGAAACCGGGGATAAGTACCGGCCTGATGAGTCACGAGGCTAAGCCACTAGGCTCGGGTCTAAAAACCCAACAGACTTACCTACACTCAAAAGAGAGCAAAAAGAACTACAGGTAATTTTGAGAAAAATCATTTTTAACTAAAAAAAACAGGAACTCAGTCATTTTTTCTTTATGAAGAGAATTAAAATAAGCTGCATAATTCCATCCCGAATTAGTGTCAGAGGCTGATGGCATAGACTGGAAGTCCTTATCAGGCTAGAAGATGACAAGATAATAATCAATTCTTGTCTTGTAAATTCTTTTGAAGACACAGTTCACGATTACAACGGTTCCATCTCTATTAACCTTACAAGCAAGGCAACGCTCAAACACCCATATACATTATATTACTGTACATTATACCATGTTGTTTTCATTCATTTTCTGAACAGCTTAATCCTAATTAGTGTCGCAGAAAGGCTGGCACCCAACTCAGCCAACTCCAGGTGGACAGCCTGGACAGCTTGCCAGGCCATTGCAGGGCAAACACTGAGACAACCATTCATATTCACACCCAGAGGCGATCTGGAACAACCAATAGCCAACAGCTACTGTACATGTTTTTTGGACAGTGGAAAGAAACTGGAGTACCCAGAGGAAACCCAAGCAAGCAAGAGGAGAACACGCAAAGTCCACACAGAAAAGTCTAGCCTGGGAATCAAACCCAGGCCTTCTTGCTGTGAGGCGGACATGCTAACCACTACACCACCTTGGCGTCCTACATTATATATGTATTATGTTTTACTTGCTGTTGTGACATGATTGACTGCCATGACATGTTGCTTTTGTGGCATCTGGATTATCACCACAATCAATCAAATCAACAAATCAACCTTTATCAATCTGTCTGTCTACGGCGATACAGTGGTGTCGTAGTTAACACATCTGCCTTTCAGCAAGAAGGTCCTGGGTTTGACTTTCATGCTCAGGTGTTTTTGTGTGGAGACTGCATGTTCTCCCAATGCTTGCATAGGCGTGCAAATGGCTAGGCATTGCTCCAGCTTCTTTACGACCTTATAAGTGAATGAATGAGAATATCATTTATCTGTCTATCTGTCTACATATGTATAAGTAACCCCCCCCCATATACACTGAAGGGAAATATCTAATTGTTTTGAATATTTTAATTTATTTTTATTAGCTTATAAGGACAAATAATTTTGGGCTTGCCATCTGTTGCAAGCACTGTACACTGTTTATTTTCTGTGAAACCTGATTATAAGATGGCAACAAAAATATATTATTATTTTATGCAGGTCATGATGCTGATAGATAGAGCACAACTGTATTGCAGATGTGAAGGATTGATGCATAAATAATGAAATAATTCTAATTTTATCTCAGTCACCAAATTCTCCCTTGAACCTGAACAAATCTAAACCGATAGAGGATGTTTTTCCTATGCTAATATCCTCAGTGATTATTGTATGTTCATTGGGCCAATCTTTATAAAAGTTTAATAATAGTCTGTCTGACTGCATATCTCTGTGATGAAACATGTTTAGTGTTCTTTAATTCAAAGAAATAGTTAAGTCATTCACCATAGAAAAGGATTGTCATCAGTCTCCCTGTGGTCAGTGCTGTCGAATTCATTTGCCATTATTCAAACTTCCATGGCGGCCTTGAAAGAACCAATTTAATTCTACAGCGGAAAAAACTTTCCCGCTTCTCGATAACATAACTCAAATTTGCTGTGTTTTCTTTCTTAAGTTAAGTAGGTTTTAAATACACTTTTAATAGTCTTGAACATTCAAGTGTTTATGCAGAAGTTGTGGCAGGGTTGAGAAGGACACGAGGTCTATTTTTGTCGTATAGCACTCGATCTTTGATAAATCGGTATAAAAGCAGTCGTACTTTATATTTTTCACCATAAAATGTACATGCCGCTGCTTTACACAAAGTCCTTGGACATTGTTTGAGTTCACTACATATTAAATAAAAGAGGCATGCTGAAAGTGTAATTTTCCCTTTCTGTCATTGATTCTCTTTGCAGAAAAGGTCAGGAAGAACATAAAACCCTGACAAGGAACTCCTGCTCCTAGTTTTCAAAAGTATTGTAAAATCGAGATGTGAACAAGCATTTTTTCTTTCATAAGCAACTGGATCACAGCGGCACTCATGTCTTGATATCATGCTGGTACACATCTACCCATTAAACAAGAAAAAAAAAAAAGAATAAAGAAAAAGTGTCAGACACTAACAGATTTCTCGGTCTAATACCTCTGAGTCAGACGCCACAGCAGTGAAGCCATTTTACCACTCACCATGGTAACCTGATTGGGCTTGGGCAGTATCCAACTCATGTAGTGTAGCTTTCATTCACAGAAACAGCATGTAGCGCTGGCAGATATTCATGTCACTTATGTACCATGACTATTAGAAAAATTTGCTCCAATGCTTTTGTTTTCATGTTTTTGACAGATTGATGTCCAGTACAGAGTGTATGTATATACCTAATGTTCCTGGGATCGTAATTGGGTCTGTGCCACAAACCAGGGTAAAATAAATGCTTAAAATGAATTTTCGTATATATTTGCTTACATGCAAACTCCATGCAGAAAAGCCTGAAGACTAGTACACAATCAGTCTCTCTCTGTATTACATTGACTAAATCTTTCCTGATGCCAAACATCAGTGCAAAAGCTTTTTGTGTTTCTTTCAGAGGTCAAACCAGTAAATACAAACCAGGGACTGTAGAAGCATGGATGATGGCATCCGGTATGAAATTTAATGTGAGTGGAATACTAGGGATCCTGTAGGATGGAGACAATTTATTAACAGTACAATTTATAACCATCTCAACAAACACAGAATGTTCCCATAACATTCCCTTTAAAGGTTAGTTTATAACATTAGTAAGAAACACTCCTTTAACACACTTATAAAGTTTTATTATCTTATAAAAATTCTCCCAAACTTATAAAATATATGAATTCTATGTACAGTATTTGCATATTTTGGCATCAGTTATGGGTTTATAACCAGCTTCCCATTGTTAAATTATTAAACCATCACCAGTCAGTGAATACAGGCATGTATATGTATGTTTTAACATAAATGTTTCCATATAAAAATTAAATCCACAAAGTGTAATGCAATGGAAAACTTTAACAAAAAAATTTAATTTATATACAAACCGGATTTCAAAATATTTGGGACACTATACAAATTGTGAATAAAAACTGAATGCAATGATGCAGAAGTGCCAAATTTCAATATTTTATTCCGAATAGAACATAGATGACAGGTCAAAAGTTTAAACTGAGAAAATGTATCATTTTAAGAAAAAATATGTTGATTTTAAATTTGATGGTGTCAACAAATCTCACAAAAGTTGGCACAGGTAGCAGCAAGAGGCTGGAAAAGTCAATTGCACTAATAACGAACAGCTGGAAGACCTATTACCACTAATGAGGTCCATTGGCAACATGGCTGAGTATAAAAAGAGCTTCTCAGAGTGGCAGTGTCTCTCAGAAGCGAAGATGGGTAGAGGATCACTAATTCGCCCAATGCTGTGCAGAACGATAGTGGAGCAATATCAGAAAGGTGTTTCCCAGCGAAAAAATTTCAAAGAATTTGAAGTTATCATCATCATCTACAGTGCATAACATCGTCCAAAGATTCAGAGAATCTGGAACAATCTGTGCGTAAGGGTCAAGGCTGAAAAAACATAGTGGATGCCCGTGATCTTCGGGCCCTTAAACGACACTGTACCACAAATAGGAATGCTACTGTAAAGGAAATAACAGGATGGGCCAGCAATACTTCCAGAAAACATTGTCGGTGAACACAATCCATGGTGTCATCCGCCATTGCCAGCTGAAACTCTATAGTACAAAGAAGAAGCCATTTCTAAACAGGACCCAGAAGCGCAGGCGTTTTCTCTGGGTAAGCGGTAATTTAAAATGGAGTGTGGCAAAGTGGAAAACTGTTCTGTAGTCAGACAAATCACGATTCGAAGTTCTTTATGGAAAACTTGGATGCCATGTCATCTGAACTGAATGGGACATGGACAACCCAAGTTGTTATCAGCGCTCGATTCAGAAGCCTGCATCTGTGATGGTATGGGGTTGCATTAGTGCGTGAGGCATAGGCAGCTTGCACATCTGGAAAAGCACCATCAATGCAGAAAGGTATATTCAGGCTCTAGAACAACATATGCTCCCATCCAGACATCGTCTCTTTCAGAGAAGACCTTACATTTTTCAACATGATGATGTCAGACCACATGCAGCATTAATTACAACATCATGGCTGCGTAGAAAAAGGATCCGGGTATTGAAATGGTCAGCGAACAGTCCAAATCTTTCACCTATAGAGAACATTTGGCGCATCATAAAGAGGAAGGTGCAACAAAGAAGGCCCAAGACAGTTGAACAGTTCGAGGCCTGTATTAGACAAGAATGGGACAGCATTCCTATTTCTAAACTTGAGAAACCTGTCTGCTCAGTCCCCAGATGTTTGCAGACTGTTGTAAGAAGAAGGGATGCCTCACAGTGGTGAAAATGGCCTTTTTTGAATTGGCATTTTTTTCTCTTAAAATAATACATTTTCTCAGTTTAAACTTTTGACCCTGTCATCTATGTTCTATTCATTATAAAATATTGAAATTTGGCACTTCCATATCATTGCATTCAGTTTTTTATTCACAATTTGTATAATGTCCCAACTGTTTTTGGAATCCAGTTTGTAAAAAAATCTTTAAATCTATAAAAATAATTATGTAATTCAAATGCTATTGTCTTATATCAGGGGTGCACACACTTTTTCAGCATTTGAGCTACTTACAAA
Source organism: Plotosus lineatus (assembly GCA_024760905.1). Taxonomy (NCBI): domain Eukaryota; kingdom Metazoa; phylum Chordata; class Actinopteri; order Siluriformes; family Plotosidae; genus Plotosus; species Plotosus lineatus. The sequence continues at coordinate 81,330,449 of CM045728.1, read as the reverse complement.
ATGACCAAGTCAAAATGATCTACCAACTATAAAATTATAAAACATATACTTGTTCATAAATATATTGAGAATTCTTTATATGAACCATACATGTATGTTAATATACCTTGCATAACTGCATGAACTCATATTGAGCAATAAAACTTCAGACATTTTTTTGCCATTACCTTACTCTGATGACTTGCACTGAATGGAATGAGCCAGGGATGCATAGTTTTCTCAATAAAGTTTTTAAAAAGCTGAAATATGACCTCTCCTCACGTGTTTTCTTTCATGGGTGTTTAACAGCTCCTGGTTTGCGGTCATATCAGTCAGCACCAACCGAATAAAAATGCACAACTGGGTTGCATCCCTCTCATCTGTAGACTCATCGAGCTGCAGTGAGAAGCAATCGCAGTCTCCAATGTCCTCCAAAAGCTGTTTAGTCAAATTCTCCATCATGGCTTCACTGCACCATGTAACTGTAGTTCTTGATACCTGGAGAGCTCTGATCGAAGATAGTATTTCTGCTTTGTTTTTAAAGTCTTAGAACAATGAGTCAGCTGCTTCAATGAATGAATCTTTCAGCGTCTTTCCATCCTGGAAAGATTTCTTGTTCTTAATGATTAAGTGACTCACCCGGAATGAAGCTTCAGTGGCTGCCTTTGCTTTTGAAGTTCACTATGAGAAAAATGACTGCGGTCCGGACAATTGGGATTTTAGTTCCTTCACCTTCCTCTTTCGCGGTTCACTTTTCGAATTGAGGTCAGCATTGTACTGTTTGTGGAAGGTTTAAAAATGCCGCTCCACATTTCCCTTTTTTGGTATAACGATGGCAGACTGGCAGATGAGGCAAATGCACTTTGAAAATGACATAGTAAAAAAAAAAAAGTCCACGCCACATTCCATATCGAAGCTCCCTCACTCATAAGTAAAGTGGTACCTGACTTTACGAAAGTCTTACCAAACAAAAAATGCAGGTTACGAAACGCATTTTCCTAAAATTTTTGTCTCTGCATAAGAAACAAGTTCATGTTACGAAAGCGCCATCTTAAAAATTCAAATGCACCATTCAACCATTAAAACGCATCATTCAAACACTCAAACGCGCCATTCAAACATTCAAACAATGCAAGAGCTGCTTGCCCATCAATGATATTCAAACACCCCGCCCCGCTGGCCTCCCATTGGCTAGGAGGGATGACGCAGCTACCTCCCATTGCCTATCTCCCAACATCCCGCCCCGATGGCCTCCCATTGGCTATGAGGGATAATGCAGCTCCCTCTAATTGGCTATTATGGAGCTGCATCTACCATGATGCTTTTTGTGTAAAGGACAGCATTACTGTTGTTTCATGCTTTATTTCTTGACTCATGCTTTTAACCAAACAGAAAAATCTTTTTCTTCTTCTTCTTCTTCTTCTTTCGGCTTTTTCCTTTTTTCAGAGGTCACCACAGTGAATCATCTGATTTGCATGTTTGATTTGGCATAGATTTTTTATGTCAGATGCCCTTCCTGACACAACCCTGAAGAAAGGAAGAGAAACACGCTGACAGCTATGCAGCTACTCTTTACGAAAGTCAGCAATGTTTTTTTTTTACATGAACCTCACACCATAGACAGTGCATGTGCATTTGGATCCTAACATGCTTGGCAGCAAAGTGATATCCGCCCCTTGCTCAAACAAAATAAAATGGATGCAGTTCATCATTTAGTTTATTGACATAATATACAGACAATAACAAATGAATTATATTCATGATTTTTTTACATATTGAAATGCCTGTGAATTCTGAAGTCCATTTTTCTGTTTGCAAAGGCAGTGGTGGCCTGGTGGTAAAGGATGCTGGATCGCTGATCCTAAGGTTGAGGGTTTGAGTCCCACTCTCCACAAGGTTGTCACTGTCCCTGCAGTGCAGCTAACTGGGTTACCAAAGGTCGGCCATGTCTCTCACTGTCTATGGTGAGAGGTTCGTGTAAAAGAACCATTGCTGACTTTTGTAAAGAGTAAATGCATAGCTGTCAGCGTGTTTTTGCTCCTTGCTAAAGGGTTGTTTCTGTTGTGGTGGGAGTGTATACGTAGGACCCAAGGATGCAGGAGACTGAAGGAAGGTTCAATGATTTATTAAACATTGACAGTGCTTAATCACTAGAATACGAAAATCAAGAGAACTCGTCAAGCACGAAGCACGAACCAGGGATCAGAGAGAACGTCGAGGAGCAGAGTCACTGAAACCAATCTTCTGACAGCGGAGGGGAGCGTGCCGCTCCCTTTTTAAATCGCTGGCTGCCGCTGATTGCAGATTTGGACCAGGTGCGCTCAGCTCGGAAACTCATCTACTGGCAACCACCACGCCCCTCGACAGCGCCTGCAATTAAGGAAAGGTTAGTTCGCCAGCTAGCACAGACCATGACAGTACCTCGCCCTTTAAGGGGTGGGAACTGGCGATAGAATTGATCTAACTGGTCCGGGTCCAGGATTAGGGAGCGGGGAATCCACGACCGCTCTTCGGGTCATACCCCTCCCAGTCCACTAAATACTGGAAGCTTTGGCCCCGCCTGCGTACATCAAGGATCCGGTTGACCGTGTATGCGGGATGTCCGTCAATCAGTTGGGGAGGAGGGGGTGGGGGTCGGTGGGGGGGAGGTGGAGGGGACTTTCTACCACCGGATTAATTAGGGAGACATGAAAAACTGGGTGTGCCTTGAGTGAGGGTGGGAGTCTCAGTCGGACGACGCTGGGGTTTATGATTTTCTCAATCACGTAGGGCCCAATGTATCGGGGAGATAGTTTTTTTGAATCAACTTGCAGGGGCAGGTCCCGGGAGTAGAGCAACACTTGTTGTCTGACCGTATAGGGAGGTGCTGGGGTTTGGTGGCGATCGGCAATCCTCCGGTTTCGGGCTGCTGTTCGCTCCAGGGCAGCCCGTGCTTCTTTCCAGACCCGACGTGCTCTGTGGAACTGTGCCTGGATTGATGGGACGGCCACCTCGACCTCTTGGCTGGGGAACAGGGGGGGCTGGAACCCATTGATCACCATGAAGGGGGACATCCGGGTGGCAGTGTAGATCAGTGAATTGTGTGTGTATTTTACCCATGGGAGGTGTGTGGCCAAGGAGGCTGGGAGGCGATGCAGCGTAGGGAGGACCCGAGGCTTTGGTTCACGCGTTCCGCCTGCCCATTCGACTGAGGCTGGTAACCGAAGGTCAAGCTGCAGGAGACTCCCAAAGGTGTCGCAGAACGCCTTCCAAACTCTGGATGCAAACTGGGGGCCCTGGTCTGACATGATATCCTGGGCGATGCCGTGGAGGCGGAAGATGTGTTGGACCAGGAGACCTGCTGTTTCCATTGCTGAGGGGAGTTTGGGTAGGGCAACGAAATGGACCGCCTTGGAGAACAGGTCCACTACTGTCAGGATGACGGTGTTGGCTTCAGATGGGGGTAACCCGGTGACGAAATCCACCGCAATGTGCAACCAGGGGTGATGGGGAACAGGTAAGGGTTGGAGGAGACCCATAGGCGCACGATGGGAGGACTTGCTCCGGGCACAGGTTGCGCAAGCTCCCACAAACTCCCTAGTGTCGGCTACCATCGTTGGCCACCAGAAGCATTGACGGAGCAGGAAGAGAGTTCGGTGGGCTCCGGGGTGGCAGGCTAATTTTGAGGCATGGGCCCACTGGAGTGCTGGGGTTCTGGCCAGCGGGGGAACATATAGTCGGCCTTGGGGGCACCCGACGGCTCCGGTTCCCCCTGATGGGCGTACCGAATTAGTCGTTCTACCTCCCATCGGGCTGCTCTGAGTATACAGGAGGAGGGCAGGATGGTTTCCATGGTAGAGTCTTCACCTGAGGAGAACTGCCTGGGGAGAGCATCTGGCTTAGTATTCCAGAAGCCTGGTCGGTATGTCAGCGTCGAACCTCCCCAAGTCGAGTGACCATCGTGCCTGACGGGAGTTCAACCTCTTGGCTGTACAGAGGTAGGACAGATTCTTATGGTTGGTCCAGACCACGAAAGGGTGAGCCGCTCCTTCCAGCCAGTGCCTCCACTCCTGGAGCACCAAGACCACCTCCAGCAGCTCGCAATTCCCAACCTCATAATTCCGTTCCGCTGGGGACAAGCGATGGGAGGAGAAGGCACATGGGTGGAGCTTCTGGTGTGTGGGGGACCGTTGGGAGAGGACCGCCCCCACCCCTGAGTCCGAGGCATCGACTTCCACCATGAACTGCAGCGAGGGTCCAGGTGGATCAGTACGGGCGCGTGGATGAATTTCGCCTTCAGCCTGTCAAACGCAGCTTGGGCACTTGGGGACCACTGGAACGGGGTCTTTGGTGATGCAACTGTGTGAGGGAGGCTGCTAGGCAGCTGTAGTCCCGTACGAACCAGCGGTAGAAGTTTGCAAACCCCAGGAACCTCTGCAGCTGTTTCTGCGTCCCTGGAGTCGGCCACTCTGCCACTGCCTTTACTTTCGCCGGATCAGGTCCTATCTGCCCCTTCTCCACGATGAACCCCAGGAACGAGACTGAGGGAACATGGAACTGCCACTTTTCTGCCTTCATGAACAATCGGTTCTCCAGGAGCCTCTTTAGTACTATCCTCACGTGGCAGAGATGTTCGTTTTAGTCCCTAGAGAAGATCAGAATGTCATCTAGTTAGACGTATACAAAGTGGTTCAGCATGTCCCAAAACACGTCGTTGACCAGAGCTTGGAAGACCGCCGGGGCATTGGTTAGTCCGAACGGCATGACCAGGTATTCGAAGTGCCCCAGTGGTGTGTTGAAGGCCATCTTCCACTCGTGCCCCTCCCGAATTCGGACTAAGTGGTAGGCATTTCTCAGGTCCAGCTTCGAAAAGACGGTAGCATCGTGGAGAGGGGCGAAGGCTGAGATGATTAGGGGGACCGGGTCTCAGGGTCTTGTCTTTCTTTTCAACAAAGAAGAAGCCAGCACCTACCGGGGAAGATGAGGGCCGAATGAGACCTGCAGCCAGCGACTCATTGATGTATGCCTCCATGGCGTCTTTCTCCGGCTTAGAGAGGTTGTAGAGTCGCTCAGAAGGGAGTGTGGAACCTGGTAGTAGGTGGATGGTGCAGTCGTACGGTCGATGAGGAGGTAAGGAGTGAGCCCGGTCCTTACTGAAAACCTCTTGCAGGTCGTGATATTCTTCGGGCACGCCGGCTAAGTCCAGATCCTCCAGGTCGACCAGGGTTCGTGAAGCTTGAGAGGGGATGGCCGCCATTAGGCAGTGCTGCAGACAGTATTCGCTCCAGCCGCATATGGTAAGGGTGCGCCAGTCTATGTGGGGATTGTGGGTCTGCAACCAGGGCCATCCCAACACTAGGGGAGAGAGAGAGGCAGGGAGAACAAACAGTTCCAGATATTCTTGGTGGTTACCTGACAACGTGAGCTTCACTGGCCGGGTCTTGTGCGTGAGGTGGGTGATGCGTCGACCATCTATGGCCACCACCTCCTTGGGGGTATCGAGTTCCTCCACGGGTAGGTCGTGGAGCTCAACCATCCCTGGATTGATAAAGTTCGCATCAGCGCCTGAGTCAATAAATACATCATGAAGGTAGTTGGTGTCATCATCATATCTTATCCCTGTAGGGTAGTGTAGCAATTGGTCTCTTCTGGAGAAGATTAACCAGGATGCAGGAACGCTTGCTACTTGTCCCCGGAAACATGCTGACGGCTTTGCAGCCTACTCTTTACGAAAGTCAGCAATGGTTCTTTTACATGCCTCTCACCATAGTCAGTGAGAGACATGGCCCGCCTTTGATAACCCAGTTAGCTGCACTGGGGGAACGGTGACAACCTTGTGGGGTCTCGAACATCCAACCTTAGGATCAGCGATCCTGTGCCCTATCCACTAGACCACCACTGCCCATGGTAGTTGGTGTAAGAGAAGAAGATACAGAGGATAGGGTTAAATGGAGGCAGATGATTCGCTGTGGTGACCCCTGAAGGGAAAACCCGAAAGGAAAAGAAGAAGAAGAAGCATGTTATTTCATGTATGTACTATGTATACACTATGTAAGCTCTTCATTGATGTGTATTTATATTTTTATCTATTTTTCTATATGAGTTGCTTCAAGCACTTTTTGAAAGGCAAAATAGACAAAACTTTTCTATGGAAGGCTAGAGAAGGAAGAACATGTTAGGAAACTCTCAGCTGACAGTGAGGACAGTGAGTTATGGAGCATTTATGGTGATGCAGAGTGGTGTGCAGAGGAAGGTTTCGGCAGAAGTTAAAAAAAAAGGGTTTTATATATTTTTTTTCTGGTTGTTACACAACTACATCTAAAGTGTTGATTAATTTTCTGAAACAAAAGCTCTGACAGCCGTCCAAATAATAGGTTTATATAACAGAAAACAGGCCAACGAAAAAGGACTCAAATATCATACTGTAATGTTCATGTTTTTCTTTCATAATTTGGGAGAAATTTATTTTTTTATATTTCTTTTGGCACTCAAGATAGCAAGGAGAAGGACAAAGACAATGACAAAGATGACAATCCTGAATTCTTCCCAAACCTCTTGATGGAAAATGACTCACACCAGAGCCTCTTCAGTACTTCTTGAATGGTCAGACATCCCTCCACCCTTCACCCTCCACTCAGGAGACAAGTATTTCAAATGCTTCTGTCTGTTGACCTCTTTGAACTCGAGATTAACAAGTCAAGGATAGAATCTTGGGCAAGCTTCAACAGTTATTTGGGATGGTGCTCCATTTGTTATTATTTGGTCTACCAGATATAACCCACATGTTTGTGGCCTTAGTAACTGTATTGTGCAAGTTGCAGTAGTACATTCACTCATCACTCATTCATTTGCCAAACCAATTTACCCTATTAGGGTTATAGGAAGCATGGAGCCTATTTCAGCTGGCACTGGGCGATGGTGGGGTGCACCGTGAACAGGTCGTCAGACCATTGCAGGTTTAATATTCACTCATCACCATTCACATTAACATCTCAGAGAAATTTGGAACAGCCAATTAGCCTGTCAATGTTCATGTCTTTGTTCATGGGAGGAAACTGGAGTGCTCTATGTGCATTGTCTTATGATTTCTGAAATACAGTAATAATTCATTAAAAATAATAATTTATAAAAATATAAATCTCTTATTATCTCCCTTTCTCATCTGCTTTCAGATAGATCCACCAAATCAAGATATCTAGATTCAGTTTGTCCTTTGACAAACATGCAGGTATCTGTATATTGTACATATGATCAGTCACGCTAACTACTCAACATAGCCAAGGGTGACAAGTCTCCCCAATGAGATCGATTATGTTGTGCGTGAGAAGCTGACAGAAAAAAAACAAAAGAAACCGAAGACCCCACATTACAAAACAGCCCATCCCAACTTTGTTGCCATAGAAACTCATCCCTTTAAATCAAAAAGTGGCTGCAGTGCCGAAGGGTGCTTAACATAGAACTTTGCATGTACCACCCCAGTGGAATTATGCTTGTTTTAACCCAAGCACAACACTCTCTGTTTTGATGCACAGTCATGCAAAAAAGTGTAATTTAATATTTATAGAGAGACTCAGGTTATGAAGCTTATGGATACAGTATCTCTAGTATTTTGATTTAGACGAACACCCTTTCAGACACTGGAACCAGCGATTATTTAAGGCTCAACAATCTGTCATATCTAATTGAATACATATGCAGTTTCACTCCCGTCAATACAATGATAGCAGAACAAAAACATATTACCTCGTTCCGCAAAAGATAAGGCCCAGTATTCTCCAGCATGATACTAATTCGGACTGGGGTGTCCCCGTTTTTGTCCTGGTAATTAACATAGGCACAGAAAGGTTAATTGGGGCAATCCAGATTAATTAAATCTCTCCCTTGTGCAGCCGTCTCCAATTGGATTGAAAATGAAGGATCAGTGCAAATGTGATTGGTGGTATTTTTACAGAGAGGTTTAACATGGTGTTCCTATAAAACCAGTGGCCACGATAATTCTTCTGATATTCTTTTAATAACAGAGCTATTGGATTGCTGTCCCTGTGAATGTCTGATGTCTGTTCATGCCCACGACAGGAATCCCAAAACATTCATTCATTTATTTTCTGTAACCCCTTAATCCTATTTAGGGTCATGGGGAGGCTGGCGCCCATCCCAGCCAACTCCAGGCAAGGGCAGAGTACACACCTGGAGAGCTCGCCAGGCCATTACATGGGCAGAAACAAGCTGATGGCTGTGCAGCCTTCCCAAAACATTTAAATTTACATTTTAAGGTATTTGACAGATGCCCTTTTAGAAAGCGAGTTATTAATAATAAAAACCTGGTTGGTACTAACTTATAAAGTTAGTAGCTAGCATGACGAAGGTAGTGGTGGCCTGGTGGTAAGGTGCTGGATCACTGATCTCAAGGTTGGGGGTTCAAGCCCCACTCTCACCAGGTTGTCACTGTTCCCCCAGTGCAGCTAACTGGGTTATCAAAGGCCAGCCATGTCTCTCAGTGTCTAAGGTGTGAGGCATGTAAAAGAACCATTATTGACTTTGGTCAAGAGTGGCTACATAGCCGTCAGCGTGTTTCTGTCCTGCAGGCTGTCCAGGGTGTACTTTGCCCTTGCCCAGAGTCAGCTGAGATGGGCACCAGCCTCCCCATGATGCTATTATATTATTAATAATGAAACTCATTCACTCATTTGTTTAACCACTTCTACAACAGTTGCAGGCAAGCTGTGCCCATCTCAACTGACTCCGGATGAAGGTAGAGTACACCCTGGACAGCTTGGCACACCATTACAGGCCAACACTCTCACAACCATTCACATTCACAATTTGAAGAAACTTGGAACATCCGATTAGCCTTATGCGCATATCTTTGAAACGTGGGAGTAAACCGAAGACCAGGAGAAAATGCAAAATCCACACTCCGACTTGAAGCCAAGTCCTTTTTGCTGAGACTTACTAATCACTACACTACTGTGCCACCCAATAATGAAACTAAAATCCCGAAGAATAGTGTCTCATACATAATATGTACTATACATGCCCAGGCTGTAAAACACACAATGCACCTCTGGTAGACTGATAGAGTTTCATATAAATAAATATTTGTGAAACAAATTCCAAAATCAGAAGTCTGACAGAGCATTAATACATTAAATGGATAATTAAACTATCAAGACAGGTGATGAAAATGAAAGCTGAAATCAGCTAATAAAAGGAGAGGCACTGAAATTCAAACCAAGGCTTGGGCATCTATTAAGGGAGCCATCCATCTGGAACTCCACTTTTAGGCAGTGCCTAGATCTCTGTATTGTCCACAAACTAATGGAAAAGTTGGACAGAAGGTTTCAAGGAGTGTCATCTTTAATAGTGCCACTGTATTTAGTATGGGCAAAGTGTGCATTACTGGATATGAATAATTGATGGATTATCTTCTCTTCAATGACTGCCTGAGAGAAGCATGGAAAGTGATATGTGCACAAATGAAGCATGTTATAATTTAAACTATATTCATGAATTGAAGGGCTGAGAACGAGACCGGTATAACCAACATAAAGGTGTTTTTGAGAAAAATTGCATAATATTTTTTCCAATCTAAAAAAACAGCATACTGTATTACATCAAAATATGACCTTTCATTTTTAGTGTTTTTGGGGGTTAGACCACTGTTGCTCTCATTGCATCAGGTATAGCAGGCTTGGGATAAAATTAGAATATATTCATCACCAGTAAACAATTTCTCCTGGTCAGAGTTACGGACCTTTGGATAATAGGTCATTTACAGCGAGAGGTCACATGCCTGGATACCACATAGCAACACCATGATGGAGAGCAAGCATTCCAGGCACACAATGAGTTAGACTGAGGTTAAAGAGAGGCAATTCAAGTAACTAACATACTATTGAAACAGAAATGCCATCAATGTTTTTTTTTAATTATTTAATAAAATGCAGCACTTTGAAGAGTGACATGGTGGAGTGATTATCAGTTCTGTCTCATAGCAAGAAGGTCCTGGGTTTGATTTCTGGGGTTGGGCATTTCTGTGTGGAGTTTGCATGTTCTCCCCGTGCTGATGTGGGTTTCCTCCAGTTACTCCAGTTTCCTCCCATAGTCCAAAGACATGTACATTAGGCTAAATGCACATTAGGCTAGGTGTGGAAACAAGTGTGAACGGTTGTGTATGTGATGCCCTGCAATGGTCTAACAAGATGTTCATGTGATGTCCTGCGGTGGTCTAACAAGATGTTCAGGGTGTACCCCACCTTCGCCCAGTGTCAGCTGAGATAGGCGTCAGCCTCCCTGAGACCCTATTAGGAGTAAAAGAAGCGACAATTGATCCACAGCATCTCCAAAATTTAATGGAGTCTTCCTTGTCCAAAACACCACCTCGAGTTGAAATATCTTAAAAATCTGCATATAATGTTTTATATAATTCTGCTAACAAATACCAAAAACCAGCAGTAAAAATACCCCATCCTTGACAGATGTAAGACCAAAAAAGTTCACATTAATATTATGTTCAAGGGGCAGTGGTGATGAGGTGGTAAGGTGTTGGATTACTGGTCCTAAAGTTGGGGGTTCAAGCCCGACTGTCAATGGTTGTCACTGCTGTCCCCCAATGCAGCTAACTGGGTTATCAAAGGTTGGTCATGTCTCTCACTGTGGAAACTGGGCTACTGCTGACCGAAAAAGTAGAGGCGGGAGGCATGCCCGTAGGCGGAGAGAGAAGAGGAAAGGCATGAGTCTAGGACTGAGAGTCGGGACTTTCAATGTTGGCACTATGACAGGAACAGATAGAGAGCTGGCTGACATGATGCAGAGGAGGAAGATGGACATACTGTGTGTTCAGGAGATCAGGTGGAAAGGTAGCAAGGCTAGAAGCTTAGGAGCAGGGTTTAAGCTGTTTTTTCATGGTGTGGATGGGAAGAGAAATGGAGTAGGAGTCATCTTGAAGGAGGGGTTTGTCAGGAATGTTCCAGAAGTGAAAAGAGTGTCAGGCAGAGTGATAAGCATCAAGTTAGAAATTGAAGGTGTGATGTTCAATGTTATTAGTGCTTATGCCCCACAGGCAGGATGTGAGCTAGGAGAGAAGGAGAGATTCTGGAGTGAGTTAGATGAAGTGATGCAGAGTACCCCCAGAGGTGAAAGAGTGGTCAATGGGGCAGACTTCAATGGACATGTTGGTGCAGGCAACAGAGGGGACGAGGAAGTGATGGGCAGGTTTGTTATCCAGGATTGGAAACACAGAAGGACAGATGTTGATAGACTTTGCAAAAAGGATGGAGATGGCTGTGGTGAATACTTTCTTCCAGAAGAGACAGGAGCATAGGGTGACTTATAAAAGCGGAGGTAGGAGCACACAGGTAGACTACATCTTGTGTAGAAGATGTAATTTGAAGGAAGTCAGTGACTGCAAAGTAGTAGTGGGTGAGAGTGTTGCCAAACAGCATAGGATGGTGGTGTGCAGGATGATGCTGATGGTGAGGAAGGTGAAGAAGGCAAAGGCAGAGCAGAAGACAAAGTGGTGGAAAGTGAAAAAGGAAGAGTGTTGTGTTGTCTTCAAGGAGGAGTTGAAACAGGTTTTGGGTGGTCAGGAAGTGCTTCCAGAAGACTGGACAAATACAGCTAATGTGATCAGGGAGACAGGTAGGAGAGTACTGAGTATGTCCTCTGGAAGGAAAGTAGATAAGGAGGAGACTTGGTGGTGGAATGAGGATGTGCAGGAATGTATACAATGAAAGAGACTAGCAAAGAAGAAGTGGGACATTGAGAGGACCAAAGGGAGTAAACAGGAGTACAGGGAGACACTGCATAAGGCAGAGGTAGCGGTGTCAAAGGCCAAACAGAGGGCATAAGGAGGGAGAAAATTATTTATACAGGGTGGGACAACAGAGAAATAGAGATGAGAAGGACGTGCAGCAAGTTAGAGTGATTAAGGACAGAGAGGGAAATGTATTGACTGATGTCAGAGGTGTGCTGAGAAGCTGGAAGGAGTACTTTGAAGAGCTGATGAATGAGGAAAATGAGAGAGAACAAAGAGTAGAAGAGGTCACCATTGAGGACCAGGAAGTAGCAAAGATTAATAATGGTGAACTGAAGAGTACATTGAAGAGGATGAAGAGTGGAAAGGCAGTTGGTCCTGATGACATACCGGTGGAGCTATGTAAATGTCTAGGAGAGGCAGCAGTAGATTTTCTGACCAGAACATTTAACAAGGTCTTAAAGAGTGAGAGGATGCTGAAGGAATGGAGGAGAAGTGTGCTGGTGCTCATTTTTAAGAGCAAGGGAGACGTGCAGAGTTGTGGCAACTACAGAGGGATAAAGTTGATCAGCCACACAATAAGATAAGATAAGATAAGATAAGATAAGATAAGATACAGCTTTATTAATCTCACAATGGAGAAATTCACTGTTACAGGCTCTTGAGGTACTACCAGTAGGGGGTGCAAAAATAGATACAAGTACAAACATACACACGTACATATATTATATAAGTAAATAAATAAATAGATACATAAATAGTATAATTACTAAACAATAAAAGAAAAGAATGGAGCAACTTTATAGATTGGCCTATATTAAAGTGTAATGTATCTGAGTGCAGAGTAGATGGGTTGATATGGTTCACAGTCAGTGGGGTAGATGTGGTTGATTAAAGTGCGCGGGGTTTTTATTGCACATAACCGGTATTTTCACAGACAGTTACAAAGTGGCGTTGTACAGTCTGATAGCGGTGGGAATGAACGACCTGCGGTAGCGCTCCTTCCTGCACTGAGGATGTCTCAGTCGTCCACTGAAGGAGCTGCTCAGCTCCTCTACAGTCTGGTGCAGTGGGTGAGAGCTGTTGAACAGGATGGATGTGAGCTTTGCTACCATCCTCCTCTCACTCACCTCCTCCACAGAGTCCAGTGGGCAGCCGAGGACAGAGCTGGCCCTCCTGACCAGCTTGTTCAGTCTCTTCCTGTCCCGCTCTGTGCTGCCCGGGGCCCAGCAGATGGCAGCGTAGAGGATTGCAGAGGCTACCACAGAGTCATAAAATGTCCTGAGCAGAGGTCTGCATATGCCGAAGGACCTGAGTCTCCTCAGAAGGTGGAGGCGACTCTGGCCCTTCTTGTACAGGGCGTTGGTGTTGTGGGACCAGTCCAGTTTATTGTTAAGGTGAACACCCAGGTACTTGAAACTGTCCACTGTCTCAATGTCCTGTCCCTGGATGTTCACTAGTAAATGTGTGTGTGTGTGTGTTTGAGTGCTTCTCCTGAAGTCGACCACCATCTCCTTCGTCTTCCTAGTGTTCAAGCACAGGTGGTTGCGCCACACCAGTCCACGAAGTCAACGATGACCGACCGGGTACTCCAGCTCGTTCACCTCTGACACACGGCCCACGATGGCGGAGTCGTCCGAGAACTTCTGGAGGTGGCAGCTGTTTGTGTTATATATGAAGTCCGAGGTATAGATGTTAAAAAGGAAGGGTGAGAGGACGGTGCCCTGCGGTGCCCCGTGCTACAGACTACCACCTTTGACTTACAGCCAGCGCAGCCGCACGTACTGTGGACGGTTAGTAAGGTAGTCAATAATCCAGGCAGCAAGATGCCCGTCCACTCCCACGCCCTCCAGCTTCCCGCAGGCGCCGCTGGCCTGATGGTGTTGAAGGCGCTGGAGAAGTCAAAGAACATGACCCTCACAGCGCTGCCGGCGATCTCCAGGTGGGTGAGTGCCCGCTGCAGAAGGTAGATGACGGCGTCTTCTACTCCGATGTTGGGCCTGTAGGCAAACTGCAGCGGGTCTAGGTGGGGCTCACCATAGAGCGGAGGTGTTCAAGGAGGAGCCTTTCCATGGTCTTAATGAGGTGGGAGGTCAGGGCGACAGGTCTGTAGTGGGCTGGTTCCTTCGCTTGTGCTGTTTTGGGAACCGGAACCACACAGGAGGTCTTCCAGAGGACTGGAACCTTCTCCAGGCTGAGGCTCAGGTTGTACAGGTAGCATAGTACCACACAGAGCTGGTCTGCGCAGGTCCTCAGCAGCCTGGGACTGATGCCATCAGGTCCTTCAGATTTCCTCTGATTTAGTCGCCTCAGCTGTCTCCTCACCTGGTCTGATGTGAGGGAGAGGGGGGGCTGGGGTGGGCTGCGGGAGGGGGGAGGTGTCAGCTGGTCTGGAGACGTGTGAAGAGGGGAGGGGAACGGGGAGGGGTGCAGAGGGGGAGGGGGGAGAATCAAACCTGTTGAAGTAGCAGTTTAGTTCATCCGCCCAGCGCTGGTCACCATCAGCTGTCCCTCTGACACTCTGCCCAAATCCAGACATAGTCTTTAGTCCTCTCCAGACGTCCCGCACGTTGTTCTGAGCCAGCTTCTCCTCCATCTTCTTCCCATAGTCCTTCTTTGCCTTCCTGATCCTCCACTGGAGCTCACGCTGGACCTTCTTCTGCTCCTCTCTGTCCCCCGAGATGAAAGCCCTCTTTTTCTGGTTCAGGAGGACTTTGAGCTCAGGGGTGACCCATGGGTGGTTGTTGGAGAAGCACCCCGTGTTGGCACAGTGCTGTCCACGCAGAAGTTCATGTAGTCAGTGATGCAGTGTGTGAGGCCGTCGATGTCATCACCAAAGGAGTCACAGAACATGCTCCAGTCTGTGGTCTGGAAACAGTCCCTAAGCCTCTCGTTGGTCTCCTCGGTCCACACTTTCACAGACCTCTTCTGTGCAGGTTCCTTTCGCACCCTGGGTGTGTATTGGGGGAGCAGGTAGACCAGGTTGTGGTCTGATCGTCCCAGTGGGGGGAGGGGGGAGGAGCTGTAAGCGTCTTTCATATTTGCATACAGTAAGTCCAGTGTTTTATTGTCTCTTGTGGCGCACTTCACGTATTGCGTGAACGTCGGAAGAGAGGCGGAGAGAGGGGCGTGGTTAAAGTCCCCGCTGATCAGAATCATGGCGCGGGGGTGACGAGTCTGTGTCTGATTAACGGCGCTGTGTAGACGCTCACACGCCGTCGCCGCATCAGCCGAGGGCGGAATGTACACGCATAAAACACAATCACGTGTGAAAACTCCCTCGGTAGATAATATGGCGCTGGCGCTTACGCGAGCAGCTCTACGTCCCGCGTGCACAGCTGCTCCTTCACGTGCACGCTTGCCGGGTGGCACCATCGTTCATTCACATAGACCGCCACGCCCTCCTTTCTTCTTACCGCTCTCCGTTACACTCCGATCTGCACGCGCGAGTGTAAATCCGTGAAGAGAAACCACAGAGTCCGTGTGAGTTCATTCAGCCACGTCTCCGAGAAACACATGAGGCTGCAGTCCCGGTACTGCCTCTGCTGCCGGGTCAGCGCCGCCAGCTCCTCCGCCTTGTTGGCGATCGCGCGGACATTTCCCATGATGACAGAGGGAACACATGTCCTCCGTGTCTTTCGTCCCCTCTGCAGCCTCTCCTTTTCCTCCGTATTTCCAAAGGAACAACGGGCTTTTCCGCGTGAAGGAGGGCGGGGCGCCAGAGGCCGAGGAGGGTCTCACGTGTGTAAGACCTGCGTTGCTCAGAGCCGTCGGTGAATGAGTTTCCTGACGCCGATCCAAAAAGTGAAAATAAAAGTGCACAGAAGAACAAAAGCATCATGAAAGTATGTTTTCCAGATGCAGGATTGAAGAAAGAAAAAGAAAATTTGAAAAAGATAAAGAAACACGCCTATATACAATAGAAAAGAGAAAAAAAGAAAAATAAACTGAAGAGCTCCTGTAACTGGCTGCAGGTCACCCGGCGCCATCTTGAAAAAAAAAAAAAAAAAAAAAAAAAGTTAGAAAAGTTATGGAAAAGAATAGTGGAAGCGAGACGAAAGGCAGAGATTAGCATTTGTGAACTACAGTTTCGTTTCATGCCAAGAAAGAGCACCACATATGCAGTGTTTGCTTTGAGGATGTTAATAGAGAAGTATAGAGAAGGTCAGAGGGAGCTGCATTGTGCCTTTGTGGATATGGAGAAAGCATATGATAGGGTGCCGAGAGAGAGGACTGTGGTATTGCATGAGGAAGTCTGGAGTGGCAGAGAAGTATGTTAGAGTGGTGCAGGACATGTATGAGAGATGTAAGACAGTGGTGAGGTGTGCTGTCGGTGTGACAGAAGAGTTCAAGGTAGAGGTGGGACTATATTAAGGATCAGCTCGGAGCCCCTTCTTGTTTGCTATGGTGATGGACATGCTGACAGACGAGGTTAGAATCCCCGTGGACTATGATCAGATAACATTGTGATCTGTAGTAAGAGCAGAGAAGTGCAGGAAAATCTAGAGAGGTGGAGGTATGCCCTGGAAAGGAGAGCAATGAAGGTTAGCCCCATTAAGACAGAATACATGTGTGTGAATGAGAAGGACCCAAGAGGAACGGTGAGGTTACAGGGAGCATAGACAAAAAAGGTGGAGGATTTTAAGTACTTTGTCTCAATCTGTACTTCCTCATCCTGTGGAAAAGAGGTGAAGAAGCGTGTGCAGGCAGGTTGGGATGGTTGGAGAAAAGTGTCCGGTGTGATGTGTGATATGAGGGTATCAGCAAGAATGAAAGGAAAAGTGTACAAAACAGTGTTGAGGAAAGCGATGTTGTATGGTTTAGAAACAGTGACACTAAGTAAAAGACAGGAGGCAGAGCTGGAGGTAGCAGAGATGAAAATGTTGAGGTTCTCTTTGGGAGTGACGAGGATGGATAGGATCAGGAATGAGTACATCAGAGGGACAGCCCATGTAAGATGTTTTCGAGACAAAGTTAGAGAGGCTAGAATAAGATGGTTTGGACATGCACAGAGGAGGGATAGTGAATATATTGGTAGTAGGATGCTGAGGTTGGAACTACCAGGCAGAAGGCCAAGAGGAAGACCAAAGAGGAGATTCATGGATGTGGTGAAGAAGGAAATGAAGGTATATGGTGTAAGATAAGAAGATGCAGAGGGTAGGGTAAGATGGATGTAGATGATTTGCAGTGGTGACCCCTTAAGGGAACAGTCGAAAGGAAAAGAAGATTTTATTTGGGTCTGGCTCATTTGTTCTTTAATTTCTGTTTAGTTGAACTCTGATCTTTCCCTAAAAGTTCTCATAGGGTCTCATATGAGACTCATATCTTCATCCTTATTATTATTATTATTATTATTATTGTTATTACTACTACTACTACTACTACTACTATTATTATTATTATCCATTCATGTTCTTTTTAATTTTAATTCAAATGCTAATTTACTGGATCACTGATCAAGGTTGGGGGTTCAAGCCCCACTCTCCACAGGTTGCCACTGTCCTCCCACTGCTGCTAACTGGTTATCAAAGGCCGGCCATATCTCTGACTGTCTATGGTGTACCATTGCTGACTTTAGACAAGAGCAGGCTTCATAGCCATCATCATGTTTCCACCCTGCGATGGCCTGGTGAGCTGTTCAGGGTGTACTCTGTCCTCTCCCCGAGTTGGCTGGGATGGGCGCCAGCCTCCCCGTGACACTAATTAGGATTGAGTGGTTACAGAAAATGTATGAATGTTAATTTGCTTTTTTATTTTTATTTAAAAAAATGTACTATTATTTGATTTTTTTACAACTGAAAGAATTGTTTGTGCTGCTATTAGTGTAAAAATCACCAAATGAAATTCTGTTGCATTTTATATGCAATTGCAAAAATAGATCTATCTATCTATCTATCTATCTATCTATCTATCTATCTATCTATCTATCTATCTATCTATCCATTGATCTGTCTTCATCTATCTGTCTGAAACCAATCAACCAACTAACCAACCAACCAACCATCCAATCAATCAATCAATCAATCAATCAATCAATCAATCAATCAATCAATCTGTTGGTCAGTTTTTCACATGATATGGGTTATAAAGCAATATAAAAGAGTTAACTTTAATTACAGCGAACTAGATTAGTACATTTATGATAATTATTGACATTATGTTTTTAGCTAATGATTGTTCAGTAGTTTGGTGTATAAAAATATGACAGATTAATTAAGAGGTTATATAATTTAAAAATACATAACTTTAGATACACATATTTTACTTTAACCAGGAGACAATTAAAAAACATTTTTTGTGGTCAAACTGAAAGGAATAAGAGTTGTGGCATGGTGGTGTAGTGGTTAGCATGTCTACAGCATAGCAAAATGGTCCTGGGTTTGAGTCCACTCTGGGAACCAATGCACTATGCAGCCTGGAAGTGTTACCCTGCTACACTGCATTTTGTGACGCCACCAGAGAGCACTCCTGACTGTCAGATCTTTTTTGACAGTAGCTGCATTTCTGATCATTGCCATGTTCTAATGATCCATCTTTGGAAGAAATAAAAATCAGTCCACCCAAAATAGCCCACCAGAAGATAATACCCAACGGAAGAGCAAAGAATGAAGAAACCCTTAGTATCAAGGCTACATCGATCTACTAGGTTAGAAATACAAGAAGTAATAGAATACAAGAAGTCTTTCACTGGTGCATTAACCTTGAGAAATTCAATTAAAAATAAAATGACCATCTTTTCCTTTCACCTTTTCCCCCTTTAATTTGTCGTCTGTATGTATAACTCAACAATGGTTTAATGGTTTATGCATAAATAGAAAACAAATGTGCTTTGGAAAGTGCAACAAAATTACAATATCCACACTCAGATATGACTTGTTTACACAGAAGACATATTACTTGAGTGGGTTGCAATTTTTCTGCAGAGGCACAAACATTCCTAAGAAAAGCATCTACTCAAACTCTCAGTCACGCTCTCAATTAATCTCGTATATGTTGAAGCGTTTAATCCCACTATGGTTGCAGGGAAGCTGAAGCCTACCTCAACCAACACTGAACATAGGTGTGGTACAACCTGAATGGCTTGCCAGACCATTACAGGGCAACACACACACACACACACACACACACACACACACACACACACACACACACACACACACACACACACACACAGCCATTTACACTTACACTGAGGGCAATTTGGAACAGACAGTTAGCCTACTGTGCATGTTTTTGGATGATGGGAGGAACTTAGAGTACTCAGAGGAAACCCACACAAGCAAAAGGAGAACATGTACAAAAGTGGGAACTCAAGCCCAGTATTTTATTGCTGTGAGGTTTACATGCTAACCACGACACCACCATGCCACCTGCAACTCTCATTTTTCAACAGTATATACAAAATGAGAGGAGTAGGGGCTCTGGACAGAGATGGTACCCTTGTCTGCCCACAGCTGCATCCTCTCTTATAGGGTGGATGGACAAACGGTTCTCATCCATTTCCCAAAGCTCTCACATGCCTCCCTCGTCCAAGCACCACACCCCAGTAAACCGTCTCAGCTGACGGGCCAAACCACATGAGGGAAAAGGAGTAAACCTTCAAATCTGGAGTGGGGACTCACAATTGGTTCAGTGCTACAAGTAACACCATTCCAGCATCTCCTACAGCCAAACTGACTCCAAATGTTATGCTTCGCCTTCCTTTGGACCCTGTCAGCAAGGCAGAGAGGGGCGAATCTCTCTCTCTCTCTCTCTCTCTCTATATATATATATATATATATATATATATATATATATATATATATATATATATATATATATATATAAAATGCAGCCTTGGGGGAGGGGCACACAAAAAAATGTCCACCTCCACCCTCATGCCGGTCCCAAGCCCGGATAAATGCAGAGGGTTGCGTCAGGAAGGGCATCAGGCGTAAAACCAATGCCACAAATAATATGAGAGTCAAAACTAAGAAATACATACCGGATCAGTCAAGGCCCAGGTTACCAATGACCGCCATCAGTGCTGTTAACCAACAAGGTGCTGGTGGAAATTCGACTACTGTTGGTTGAAGAAGTCAAAGAAGGAGAGGTGGGAGGTGTGTCTGGAGGCAGAGAGAGAAGAGGAAAGGCATGAGTCTAGGACTGAGAGTAAGGACTTTAAATGTTGGAACTATGCAAGGAAAAGGTAGAGAGCTGGCTGACATGATGCAGAGGAGGAAGGTGGACATACTGTGTGTCCAGGAGACCAGGTGGAAAGGTAGCAAGGCTAGAAGCTTAGGAGCAGGGTTTAAGCTGTTTTTTCATGGTGTGGATGGGAAGAGAAATGGAGTAGGAGTCATCTTGAAGGAGGGGTTTGTCAGGAATGTTCTAGAAGTGAACAGAGTGCCAGACAGTGATGATTCTCAAGTTAGAAATTGAAGGTGTGATGTTCAATGTTGTTAGTGCTTATGCCCCACAGACAGGATGTGAGCTAAAAGAGAAGGAGAAATTCAAGAGTGACTTAGATGAAGTAATGCAGAGTACCCCCAGATGTGAAAGAGTGGTCATTGGGGCAGACTTCAATGGACATGTTGATGCAGGCAACAGAGGGGACGAGGAAGTGATGGGCAGGTTTGGTATCCAGAACAGGAACACAGAAGGACAGATGTTGATCGATTATGCAAAAAAGATAGAAATGGCTGTGGTGAAAACTTTCTTCCAGAAGAGACAGGAGCATAGCGTGACCTATAAAAGCAGAGATAGGAGTACAAAGGTAGACTCCATCTGGTGTAGGCGATGTAATTTGAAGGAAGTCAATGACTGCAAAGTAGTAGTGGGTGAGAGTGTTGCCAAACAGCATAGGATGGTTGTGTGCAGGATGATGCTGATGGGGAGGAAGGTGAAGACAAAGGCAGAGCAGAAGACAAAGTGATGAAAGCTGAAAAAGGATGAGTGTTGCTTCAAATGACTGGACAAATACAGCTAATGTGATCAGGGAGACAGGTAGGAGAGTACTTGGTGTGTTATCTGGAAGGAAAGTAGATAAGGTGGTGGAATGAGGAAGTGCAGGAGTGTGTACAAAGGAAGCGGTTAGCTAAGAAGAAGTGGGACATTGAGAGGAACGAAGAGAGTAAACAGGAGTATAGGGAGAGACAGCATAAGCCCAAGGTAGCGGTGTCAAAGGCCAAACAGAGGGTGTATGATGACTTGTATGCTAGGTTGGACAGTAAAGAGGGAGAAAATGATTGAGACAGGTTGGCACAGCAGAAAAATAGAGATGGGAAGGACGTGCAGCAAGTTAGAGTGATTAAGAACAGAGAGGGAAACATATTGACTAATGACAGAAGTGTGCTGGGAAGATGGAAAGAGTACTTTGAAGAGCTGATGAATGAGGAAAATGAGAGAGAACAAAGAGTAGAAGAAGATACCGTTGAGGACCAGGAAGTAGCAAAGATTAGTAAGGGTGAAGTGAGGAGGGCACTGAAGAGGATGAAGAGTGAAAAGGCAGTTGGTCTTGATGACATACCGGTGGAGGTATGGAAGTGTCTCAAAGAGGTAGCAGTAGATTTTCTGACAAGAACATTCAACAACGTCTTAGAGAGTGAGAGGATGTCGAAGGAATGGAGGAGAAGTGTGATGGTGCCCATATTTAAGAACAAGGGAAACGTGAAGAGTTGTGGCAACTACAGAGGGATAAAGTTGATGAGCCATACAATTAAGTTATGGGAAAGAATAGTGGAAGCTCGACTAAGGGCAGAGGTCAACATTTGTGAACAACAGTTTGGTTTCATGCCAAGAAAGAGCACCACAGATGCAGGGTTTGCTTTGAGGATGTTAATAGAGAAGTATAGAGAAGGTCAGAGGGAGCTGCATTGTGCCTTTGTGGATCTGGAGAAAGCATATGATTGGGTCTCGAGAGAGGAAGTGTGGTATTGCATGTGGAAGTGTGGAGTGGCAGAGAAGTATGTTAGAGTGGTGTAAGACATGAATGAGCGATGTAAGACAGTGGTGAGATGTGCTCTCAGTGTGACAGAAGAGTTCAAAGTGGAGGTGGGACTGCATCAAGGATCAGCTCTGAGCCCCTTCTTGTTTGCTATGGTGATGGACATGCTGACAGACGAGGTTAGACAAGAATCTCCATGGACTATGATGTTTGCAGATGACATTGTGATCTGTAGTGAAAGCAGAAAACAAGTGGAGGAAAATCTAGAGAGGTGGAGGTATGCCCTGGAAAGGAGAGGAATGAAGGTTTGCCTCAGTAGGACAGAATACATGTGTGTGAACAAGAAGGATCCAAGAGGAACTGTGAGGTTACAGGGAGCAGAGATAAGGAAGGTGGAGGATTTTAAATACTTAGTCTCAACAATCCAGAGCAATGGAGAGTGTGGAAAAGAGGTAAAGAAGCGTGTGCAGGCAGGTTGGGATGGTTGGAGAAAAGTGTCCGGTGTGAGCTGGAGGTAGCAGAGATGAAAATGTTGAGGTTCTCTTTGGGAGTAACGAGGATGGATAAGATCAGGAACGAGTACATCAGAGGGACAGCACATGTAAGAGGTATTGGAGACAGAGTTAGAGAGGCTAGATTGAGATGGTTTGGACATGTACAGAGGCGGGATAGTGAATATATTGGTAGTAGGATGCTGAGGTTGGAACTACCAGGCAGAAGGCCTATAGGAAGACCAAAGAGAAGATTCATGGCTGTAGTGAAGAGGACATGAAGGTAGTTGGTGTAAGAGAAAAAGATGCAGAGGATAGGGTGAGGTGGAGGCAGATGATTTGCTGTGGCGACCCCTGAAGGGAAAGCCGAAAAGAAAAGACGAATATATATATACATACATATATATATATATATATATATATATATATATATATATATATATATATCTGAGAAATTCATTACGGTCCAAAAAGTAGTTCAGTTAGTTATACACCTGCACATTCTAAATAATTGTGGAAAGAGTTTATATCACCAGCAGTGAAAAGTCATGTTCACAGTCTGTGCATCTGGGTCTTTATCAGGAAGAAGGAAGGGCTTCCAAGATGAGGACTCCAGTCAGCATCAGCACACCAGGACAGACCACAGGAATCAGAAAGCAGAAGGATCAGGATCACTGGCATCCCAGAAGGAGAATGTGTACCTCAACAAAACCAGTGAGGGAGAGAGGGAGAGAGAGAGTTTGTTTGTTGTATTCATAATATTGTTATGGAAATAGAAGATTTTATTCTTACTGAGTGCAAGCAGGGACTCCAGCATGAGCAGCTATGGCAGCATAACTAAAAGAAAGAAAATCAAAAGGAAGACAGACGTCTTGTGGTATTGGGCAATCAGTCACTCCACAGTCAACGGATCTGGGTGAGAATGCAGAGTGGGGGAGTGACAGTATCCCAGCATGACAGTTTACTAGAACGCTCTATGCCTGAGACCCCCAGAACTGATCCTGTGCCTAATTAAAGGCTATTAACAAAATGCTTTCCTAAACAAGTAAGTTTTCAGCCTCATCTTAAAAACAGAAATTGTGTCCGAGTCCTGAACATTAACCGGAAGGTTATCCCACAGTTATGGAATAACATAAAACAGAGCAATAAAACGGAGAGGGAGAGAGAAAATCATAAACAACAAGAAGTTCGCTACGGTAATGTGGTGCGAGACCATTTATGGGTTAAAAGTAGAATTTTATATTTGTTTCAACATCTAACTGGGAGCCAGTGGAGTGTAAATAAGACCGGGTGATGTATTTGTGTCTACTGGTTCTAGTAAGGACTCTCGCTGCTGCACTCTGGACTAACTAGAGCTTGTTTATGCTCCTATTCAAACAACCAGACTGTAACGCAGTACAATAATCTAATCTGGAAGTCACAAAATCATAAACATTTTTTTTACGCACCATACAGTGACATTACCATTCTTATTTTAGCAATATTCCTGAGATGAAAGAAGGCTCCCCGAGTAATATTATCTACATGAGCTTCAAATAAAAGATGAACGTCTTTACTCCAAGGTCCTTTACTGTTCCACATGATGAGACTGAAATACCATCTAAACTTATTATATAATCAGAAACATAATTTCTAGCTGCCTGAGAACTGAGTACAAGTATGTTTGCCTGATGAGAGTTTTGTAAGAGGAAGTTAGTAAGCATCAAGTGTTTAATGTCTATTACACATTTCTCAAATTTATTAAGTTGATGTCTCTCATCTGGCTTTGCTGAAATATATAACTGTGTATCATCAGCATAACAATGAAAGCTCATACCATGATCACAAATGATATTACCCAAACTGATCATTTCTAGGGAGAAAAGCAACAGGCCTAGGACAGAACCTTGTGGAACACCAAACTTAACATTAGAGCATACTGTATAGAGAAATCACCAGGCAATGGTGGCCCAGTGGTAAAGGTGCTGGATCACTAATCCTAAGGTTTTGGGTTCAAACCCCACTCTCAACGGGTTGTCACTGTCCCCCCAGTGCAGCTAACTGGATGATCAAAGGCTGGACATCTCTCTCAATGTCTAAGGTGTGAGGCAAGTAAAAGAATCAATACTGACTTTCGACAAGAGTAGGCTCTAAAGCCGTCAGCGTGTTTGCGCCCTGAGATGGCCTGGCGAGCTGTCCAGGATGTACTCTACCCTCAGCTGGGATGGGTGCCAGCCTCCCCGTGACCCTAATTAGGATTAATTGGTTACAGAAATGATGATGAGAACTCACCATTTTTATCTACAAACTCATAACGGTTAGTTAAATAAGATTTAAACCAGGAGAGGGCTGTTTCCTTAGCCTTGTAGCACCCCGTGTTCATATTTTCTCCCAATGTTCTTTCTATGACTGGGCTCTATGGGGTTAATCTCAACAACATTTGCTAATCTGTCAATCATCAGTAGAGTCAAATATTGCACTAAGGTCAAGTAACACAAGCAGGGAGAGACAGCCATGCTTGGTGGCCACCAGTGGTTCATTTACCATCTTAACGAGGGCTGTCTCTGGGCTATGATGAGGCATAAATCCTGATTGATACATTCCGTTAATGCTATTCCTGAAAAGACATGAACATAGCTGTGTCGCTACAGCTTTTTCTAAAATCTTAGAGATAAAAGGGAGGTTTGATATTGGTCTCTAGTTGGACGGCTGGTATGAGCCGAGATCAGGTTTTTTAATCAGAGGTTTGATAACTGCTATTTTAAACGATTTATGTACATAACCAGTGCGAAGGGAAGAATTAATTACATTCACTAAAGCGTTGATCACTTAGTAACACAATTATTTGTATAAAAGATTTCAAAAGAAGCCTGAGGAACATGGACAAGTAAAGGAAGGAGGGCTACAGGGACTGCTTATGTATAGCGTCCAGAATTTTGTTCCCATTAGCCAGAGGTTATCATTGCAAAGAAATTCGTTTGCAAAGGTTATATTCTCTGCTGCAATTAGCGGAACAGAATTTATAGCATCATCAATTGGAGCAGAATCAGAACTAAAGTTAAATAGTTAAGTACTCGCATGATCAATTTGTCTAAAAGCCACTTGATATGCAAATATTATTTTTAGAAAGTCCCATGTCCATTAATCTATAGATACGTACTTCACTTGTTCCAGGAACATCAACAGTGAAGAAGTGAACAAAAATAATGAACGGTTCATCACCGCCTGTTTCGTTTCTTCAAAAGCCACTTGCCATGTCAGTTCCAGAAAGCTCTCAGTAATAAGCAGTATAAGAGCGGTGACAGCATTTATACTATTTATTTTCGAGGTTATCCATTAGTATGTGGTAATAAAAACATTTCGAACAGGAATGAGGTAGCCCAAAAGAACTCAATGTGTATTATCACCATCCAGAAGCACAGCATGCACACATCATATTCTATTTTAGAATTCCGAGCAGGAAAATACTCTTAAATGTTTCAGAAGTCACTCTTAATGATGGAAACTCTTAATATCAGGTATTTATTCATCATAAAAGCATAAAAGTTTGAGCTGAAAAAAATCGACTTTGAGTTGAACACTGTGTGCCATGGAGTGATTTTTTATTAGCTAAGACACCATCTGTTTGTAAATAATAAGACAACAGTCTTCAAAAGTGTTCCAACTGAATAACTGTTTCTTTGTGGAAGGCTGTTTAGTTTAACATTTTGTACTGCAGTACTAAAATCATACAACTTCACTACATCACATCCATAGCTACATTTCTCTCTCTCTTTCTCTCTCATTATATATGTATATATATTTACACACTGTATATATATATATATATATATATATATATATATATATATATATATATATATATATATATATATATATATATATATATATATATATATATATATATATATATATATATATATATATATATATATATATATATATATATATATATAAGGATAGTGGTGGCCTGGTGGTATAGGTGCTGGATCACCGATCCTAAAGTTGGGGGTTCAAGCTCCACTTACCACAAGTTGTCACTGTCCCCCCCCCCAGTGCAGCTAACTGGGTTATCAAAGGCTGGCCATGTCTCTCACTGTCTATGGTGTGAGGCTGTAAAAGAACCATTGCTGAGTTTCGACAAGAGCAGCTGCAAAGCCGTCAGTGTGTTTCTGCCCTGCGATAGCCTGGCGAGCTGTCCAGGGTGTACTCTGCCCTCACCCGGAGTCTGCTGGGATGGGCGCCAGCCTCCCCGCAACCATAACTAGGATTAAGCAGTTACAGAAAACAAACTGAACTATATACATATGTATATATATATATATATATATATATATATATATATATATGTTGCAGTGGTTAGTAGCCTCACAGCAAGAAGGTGCTGGGTTCAAGTCTTGGCCTTGGCGTGGGTGTTTCTGTGTGAAGTTTGTTCTTTCCGTGCTTGCATGGGTTTCTTCTGGGTACTCGGCTTTCCTTCCAAATTTCCCCCAGGTGTGTGTGTGTGTGTGTGTGTGTGTGTGTGTGTGTGTGTGTGTGTGTGTGTGTATTTGTGTTACCCTAGAGCAGTGGTGTCCAAACTATGGCCCGCAGGCCGGAAACGGCCCGCCTCCACATTTGGCCCGGCCCCCTGTACAATACCAGAGATGCATTATGATTTTTTTTTTTAGTCTGGCCACGCGATCAAGACTAATACACCCTCAGAACATAGCATTATACTCCACCCTTCTGCCATCTGTGCTCCATCTGAACACCCCCTCCTCCCCCCGAAACAAAAATTCTAGACTCTCCCCTGTCAAATAGAACTGAATAATGATGAAAATAGTTATGGAAGAGTAAATTTGATTCAAAATGCAAGGTATTTAACCTGCTTTAGACAAATTATTATTTTTTGCTCAATGCAAAGAAAAGGTTCTTTGTATCATCTGTGAAGAGGCAGTGGCGGTATTCAAAGAATGCAATCTGTGCCAACACTCTGAAACCCATCACAAAGACGAGTATGATCGGTTGCAAGGCCAAATGTGAGTAGACAAACTCTCAAAGCTAAAAAGTGGACTGTTAGCTCAGGAGAATACATTTGTACGACAGACTCGGCTGAACCAGTCGTCTGTTCAGGCAGCTTTGAGGTTGCTCAACTGATAGCCACCAGCGTTTTTTTTATTTTATTTATTTCCTGGCTTTTTTTCTGTGAAGGTCCCAGAAAGGGTTACTAAGATCTGATTATGCGTGGCTTACTGGAAAACAATAAATGTTTACGGTTAGGCAGCCCTGCGATTGTCACACTTTTTCTGTTACAAACTGACCTCGACCCCATCATCAGAGAAGGGAAAAGTTATGTGGCCCTTGCAGGAAAAAGTTTGGGGACCCAAGAGGGAGTAGTGGTTTTGGTGAATCAATGAATTCATCATTTATAAGAATTTTTCACTGCACTGGAAAAGCTTACTATACTGTGTAATACAAAAGCCAAACTCAACATCTTGTACTTTTACAACTGTGTATGTCACAAATAAAAACTCTGCAATCTTTAGGTTATGTGTTTCATAATAAAACATAGAAATAGTAAATGTATATCATGGCATTGTAGCTATGATACTAATTAATTTATGACACTGATTCCTTTGATATATAATGGTAATATATTCTAAGATAGATTCCTGGCTGACTGCCTTCAATTGATTTCTTTTCTGTCAGCAGTTGTTTGCCCTTTTGTGTAACATTAAGTTGCAATTACAGGGCATTATACTGCCATTGCAGGACAATGCAGTACAGGGTATTACCATGCTATTGCAGGGCATTAAAGGTATCATTATAGGACATTGAGATGGCATGGTTGGATATTATATTACCACTGCAGTACATTAATGAGTACCAGTATTGGTCATCATCACAGCATAATCTGTGCATAGTGTATATTAAAGCGATACAGAGCTTACATTAACATAAATTACCATAAAAAGCATTATACTGGCCGATTTTATCCCATGGATTACTAGCAGGAACTAAAGCAATGCAGAACAACCATTTTTACCCAGAAGTAACGTGAACTCATTGGGCCAGGTTGTCCAATGCAAGTAAATGAGCAGTGAGCAACATTTTAGGTGATCAAGCTCCCTACATACTAAAGACTCTTACCTTTTACTGATTCCTTTTGGCGAGGTTCTGTTCCCATCCCTTATCATGTTTGACTTTTGTAGAATAGGCATCGGGTTTTAGATATAAATGCTTGGACTTCATGCCAAGTAGTTCTGTCTGGAGGTTATGCTGAGAGCAGGTCATCTTAAAGTGGTCTTCACAGATTACTGAATTGCGCCAAAAGGAAGCAATTTCAGCATACACCTTGTGCCAGTGTTATGTTAGGCTTTCTGCTCTTGTTGTTTGTAGAGCCATATGCTTTAGTGCTAGCACAGGACACTGGTGTGTTATCTTAGACTAGTGCCTGCTCTAAACCCTCACGTGTACTTGATTACAAGCAAGGACTGATGTTGCCTGACAGAACCACTGATGTCATACTTGATTGTTTTTAAAGAGCGAGTAATAAAAATTCACCATAAGTACCCTTTAATGTGTTACTACAGGACAGGAAGTTACCCCTGTCAGACAATAGTGAGTCATTGCAGTCAGTTATGTTGCTACTGCAGAAGCTACAGCAGTTGACAGTAAGATAATATTGTAAGACATTCGCATGAAATTGAATATGTTAAGGAACCATTGTAGGATATTAACGTGCCACGGCATCACAGAACTCTGAGTTACTAGCAGATATGCACAAAATGTCTCTTTCTTTGCAATGTCACACTTTGTTCTTTGTGTTCTTGTCGATTGTGTTTTTATTGATGGTTTGTATTAGGGGCAGTGGTGGTCTAGTGGTACGGGGCGCTGGATCGCTGATCCTAAGGTTGGGGTTTCGAGTCCCACTCTCCACATGGTTGTCACTGGCCCCCTCCAGTGCAGCTAACTGGGTCTATCAAAGGCGGGCCATGTCTCTCACTGTCTATGGTGAGAGGTTCATGTAAAAGAACCATTGCTGTCTTTCGTCAAGAGTAACTACAAAGCCGTCAGCATGCTTTTGCCCCTTGCTTTAGGGTTGTGTCTGGAAGGGCATCCGACGTAAAAACCTATGCCAAATCAAACGTGCGAATCATTCACTGTGGTGACCCCTGATGAAGGGAAAAAGCCGAAAGGAAATCTCTCATTGATGGTTTGTATTATTGTGACGTGATAAGTACCGCTATTAAGAAGTGGATTAAATCTGTTAAGTCCCGTTCTGAACTGGTCTCACAGCAAGATGGTTCTGGGTTCAAGTCCCATGCTCGGGGAGGGTCTTTCTGTGTGGATTTTGCATGTTCTCCCCTTGCTTGGCTGGATTTCCCCTATTTTTTTCCCTCACAGCCCAAAGACTTTCATATTAGGCTGATTGAATTTTCCAAATAGGGCAGTGGTGGTCTAGTGGTATAAGGCGCCGGATCGCTGATCCAAAGGTTGGGGGTTCGAGTCCCACTCTCCACAAGGTTGTCACTGTCCCCCCCAGTGCAGCTAACTGGGTTATCAAAGGCCAGCCATGTCTCTCACTGTCTATGGTGTGAGGCATGTAAAAGAACCATTGCTGACTTTCGACAAGAGTAGGCTGCAAAGCCGTCGGCGTGTTTCCGTCCTGCGATGGCCTGGCGAGCTGTCTAGGGTGTACTCTGCCCTCTCCCCGAGTTGGCTGGGATGGGCACCAGCCTCCCCGCGACCCTAATTAGGATGAAGCGGTTACAGAAAATGAACTGAACTGAATTTTCCAAATCTCCTCTGGAGTGAATTTGAATGTAAATGGATGTTATTGTATTGGCTCTGAAATGGATTGATGAACTGTTCAGGATGTTCCAGCCTTCTCCCAGAGTTAACAGAGATAGGCTCCAGAAGTTGTAATAAGATTGGCAAATGAATAAACAAATGAATGTATACAATATCACACGATAATCACTCATTTATTATCTTAGCCTATACTGGGTGAAGACTGGGTACTCTTGTCCACCTTATAGCGCTAAGCGCGCAAGTACTTCCACTCATACACATCCTCTAAACATCCCCAAATAAACGCCTTGCTCTCTGTGGCTAACTTAACCGTAGAGATCACTAATCACAAAAAGTATATACACAAAGAAATAGTACATTCTAAACAGCTCGCCAGTCTCTTGCAGGGCAACACACAACCATTCTCATTTTTACATTGTGGCAATTTGAAAAAGCCAATTAGCCTATTATGCATGTGTTTGGACTGTATGAAGAAACCAGAATACTCAAAGGAAACCCAGGCAAGTAAGAAGAGAATATGCAGACTTCACCCAGAAACACCCAAGAGCAGAAATTTAACCCAGCACCTTCTTGCTGTGAGGCGGCCATGCTAAACCCTACGCCACTGTGCCGCACACATGACAATTACTTTAATATTATGTAGTGTATAATTTACTCAGTTCTATTTCCCCAATATATCTACTTCTCATCTTTCACTGGCTGACTGCACCTTCTTCTTCTTCTTCTTCTTCTTCTTTTCCTTTCGGCTGTTCCCTTCAGGGGTCGCCACAGCAAATGATCTGCCTCCATCTCTCCCTATCCTCTGCATCTTCTACTCTTACTCCAACGACCTTCATGTCCGCCTTCACCACATCCATAAATCTTCTCTTTGGTCTTCCTCTGGGCCTTCTGCCTGGTAGTTCCAACCTCAGCATCCTACGACCAATATACTCACTATCCCTCCTCTGTACATGTCCAAACCATCTCAATCTAGCCTCTCTGACTTTGTCTCCAAAACATCTAACATGTGCTGTCCCGGGGCAGGGGGGAATGCAGCCACGAGGCGTGGGGGGGCACTAACCAGTGTCTCTCCCCCTTATGCCGGTCCCAAGCCCGGATAAATGCAGAGGGTTGCGACAGGAAGGGCATCCGGCGTAAAACTTCTGCCACATTAAAAATGCACTGGCTGACTGCACCATCAGACTGAAATGGTAGTTTGTGGTAGACAACACAAATAACACCCTGTTCTCCCACCGAAATAAATTGCAGGGCAATTTTTCAAACACATTTGATAATTTCTTTCTTCTAGATTGTGTTTGATATTTCAGCAGGACTCCATATTGTGTGCGTGTTGTTAGCTGACCTCAAGCTGTTCACAACAGGCGATCCCCAGGATCTGAGCTGAGGACCCCTGACTAAAAGAGTTTATTGCTTGTTTGCTCACAAAGTTTCTATGTTTGAAAGGAGGACACTCATCTTGATTGCATACAATTCGACGATTCTTGCTGTTCTTCTGCTACTATTTGACTCCTTGTGTTTAATCAGATATCTGGATGCACCATTCAGAATTTTTAAACACTAGATAATCAAACGTCGAGAGAAAGAAAAAGAAAGAAAATAGCTCACTTATATTGCTGGCTTTGATGAAGGAACTT
This sequence comes from Plotosus lineatus, assembly GCA_024760905.1. NCBI lineage: Eukaryota > Metazoa > Chordata > Actinopteri > Siluriformes > Plotosidae > Plotosus > Plotosus lineatus. Next base: position 81,298,910 of record CM045728.1, on the reverse strand, counting down.
TGACTTCATGTCCCATTGAAGCCAGCAGCCACTGATTATGTTTTATGTATATTAGAATCATAACATTCTGGATTTTAACTGGCCTTCAGCATCATCAAAGCTTTATTCCAGGTTGAATTTCTCACATTACTGTCTTACAATAAATTGCACCTGAGCCATGTTTTTTTTTGTTTTTTAAATTAAGCTACTGCAGGAAGGTAGCCGTCTTCATTATAATTCTCATCTCGCAGGGCTGTATCACACAATATATAGGAACCATTGTTTATTTCACACAGTAGATAATTTCTGAAATCCATCCCAGCAAAACACAATTGAGGGCTATACTAATTTTTGTGTGTAAGAATGCATGATTATCGTATATGCTCATCTTATAATTAAGACGGTGTTAATAAGCACACTGTGAATAATATTTTTTCATAGTTTGATGAAGTGGTTGAGGAATGGGAACTGTGCATCTGTATAAACATACAAACATACTATAACATAAAACATAAAATATATATTATAAGATAAAAAGCATTATGCCGGATAATTAGTTGTTTGCTATGCTTCTAAACTACCAGATAGACAAGAATGGAATTCCAGCTGCTCTTGTACTGAACTCATCAATATTGCATTGATGTTCTGCTCCTGCTGGTGGGCTCCACTGTCATTATTAATTTAGTTAAGTTTTTCCTCTCTGCCCAGCTCTTGCTGTTTTGCCTCTTAAGTCACAGACATTAACTTTACTTGAGTAGGGTCTAAACTGTATATTCCAACAATCCAGCATTTGTTATTATGTCTTTCATTGTCCGAAGAGACAGAGATATTTGTCGAGGAAGAATGGCTTTTGAACAAGCGCTCATGTTCAAATATTTACGGCCATCATTTTCGGTGCATTCTGCAGATGATGCATTATTGAAACCAAAGACACCAGTTTTATTTGGAAATTTAAAAGTGAAAATTCAAGGCTGTAGTTAATGTGAAGGTGCACTGAGCACAAAAAGAAGAAGAATCTTATAAAAGGAAAACAATCTTACACTCTTATTTAATCCCATCACAAACCAAGAAATTCTTTATTGTCAATTATGTACCCATTTCCCAGTTAATATCTCGCTTTTGTGCACCCCTCATTACAAATTATGAACAATTATACAAAATTATTATTTTGAGTCACCAAAACATAACACACAAGAATCTAAGGACACCTCCCGAGGACAAAATAACTTACATTAGCAACATTTGGCATTTGGCATTTATCCAGAGTGACTTATATAAGTGCTTTGCTCTTACTTATATTGCTTGCCACATGGATCTGTGGACAGCCAGGAGAACATTGTATAGTGTTTAAGTGTATGTACTCCTGATGTGGAGAACCATCACAAATCTTAGAGGAGAATTAATCTGGATCTAAAGTAATGATCAACATTCCCCAAAAAATTGTTGATGATGGTAGTGATGTCTGATCGTGACACGTCTGATCCCTCACGCCATAATCCCCCATAAGTGTTGGCTGGGTTCTGATCTAATGTGTGTTGACCACTGTGTTTTTTTCCTGAACATAATATTCAGTGAGTTCTTGCACCTTGTAGATTGGGTTGGGATCATCCTGAAAGACAGCGCTTCAGGACTAAAGGGTTTATTTATATACTATAGAAGTCAGAAGCTAAAAAGGACTTTGTATTGAGCTGCTGGGATGTTGGAAAAATTGAATGCCGAGAAAGAAACTGGAAAAAGTATCAATAGACCCTAACAGAGTGTTGTGATTGGCTCTGAAGGTGCACTGGCAACAACACATGGCCAACCAGAAACTATAGAAGAGCCTCTAACGAGTCAGTGAAAAAAGATTAAGAAAAGAGAAGATTATATTAAAGAGGCAAGATGTTGTCAGGATGGCTCAAGGTGCTGGAGGTGGCATGGTGGTGTAGTATTTAGCATGTCTGACTCACAGCAAGATGGTCAAGGCTTTGAGTCCTGGACTTGGGTGATGGTCTGGTGAGCTGTTCACCACCTTTCGCCCAGTGTCTGCTGAGATAGGCTCCAGTCTTCCCAAAGCCATAACCGGATTGTGTGGCAAATGAGTAATGAGAGTGATGAGAGTGCTGGGTCTTCAGGTGAACAAGTGAACCTGGAACAGATTAGTAAAATGACTACATAAATCATAATAACCACTTTTTTTCAATTAGTGCATTTATATAAAATGTTTGCATAACTGAAGATGGTTAATAAGCTAATTAGTATAATACCTCCCTGTTGGCCTAACATAAATTTAGTCTGTCCCTCTGTATCAATGAGCATGGTTGGGGGGGGCAAAAAAATGATTGCAAGTGAGCAAAGTGAAGGATGGGACAGTAATATTCTCATGCAGGGTAGTTTCACAAAAGTATCAAAGTAATTATATTATATGCCATTTTAAGGTCAGCATGTGGCCGCAGCTCTTTCATCACTGACACTGACTAATCATAAATAAGCTGCGGACAAAAACATTTCTAATGCAGGATGCAGATCGCTACAACCAGTAAGAGCAGAAAGGACAGAATCCATTTCAGTCTGAAAACTCACACTACACTAAATATTCATTCAGGTTAGTTGAAACATGCCACCTAAAAGGATTTTCAAAGGATAGTGACCTGTGCTTGATGTCAGAGTTAGATCATAAGATTGGTGACTAGGATAAATAATACCATGACATCATGCCAGTATTTAGCAAATGCTGTGTGTACTGATGTGTCATCTGTTGAGGTAAACCTTGAGAGCAAACTTATATATATATATATCTAAGAGCCATTATAACGATTATTATATCACAACACTTACAGATTGCTAACCATACCAGCTATTTTTCTTTGTTAAATAAATCGATTTTAAAAATATATTTATTGTGAGGTTGAAATTATGTCATGCATTCACTATAAAGGAAGTGGTAATTGTGACTATAGAAACAAAAATGCAATCGAGAAAAAAAAAAAAATAATAATTTAACAAAAAAAAAATAAAAAAAAATGAATGAACACCCTCTGACTGATCAGGATCAAAAACTCAACAGGATTGTTGTCAAAAATAATTATAATGAACTAATAATAACTGTAACTACTCTGTACCACTGATAGAGGTTGAACATGGTTTTATCAATACAGGTTTATTCCATAAAAATCCAACCCCTGGCTTGGTTTTATGAACCCCATTTAGAGCAATGTGGTACTTCAAAATGAACACATACAACTAATGTACATTTTATATGTCTACATCAATGTCCAATGCATGCATACACATACGCGCACACACACACACACACACACACACACAAACATATCCATCTTCTTTTTCTTTTGGCTTTTCCCCTTTTTTCAGGGGTCGCCACAGCAAATCATCTGATTTGCATGTTTGATTTGGCATAGGCTTTCCTGACACAACCCATAGCAAGGGGCAGAAACATGCTGACGGACATTGAGACGTTGCTGGCCTTTGATAACCAGTTAGCTGGACTGGGGGGACAGTGACAACCATATGGAGAGTGGGACTCAAACCCCTAACTCAGCGATCCAGTGCCCTTTACCACCAGGCCACCACTGCCCCACAATATATATAGAGAGGCATACAGACATAATCCACAAGCTTATTTCTGTGTGGACTTTGTAGGTTATCCCCATGCTAGCATGAATTTCCTCTGGGTAATCCAGTTCCCTCCCTCAGCCAAAAAAACATACACATTAGGTTAACTGGCTGTTCCAAATTGCCCCTTGGCGTAAATATGAATGGTTGTGAGTGTCTTGGCCTTATATATATATATATATATATATATATATATATATTTTTTTTTTTTCTAACTGGCTCAAAGCCATGGCAAGAGATGGAGACAAAACAAAACAGAAAGTGCAAAGTAATATATTTTATTTACAAATGAAGAATCCCAAAGAAATACAACCAAACATGGATATCAGAACATCAGTCTTGCAGTGCAGTGCATGTTGGGTGTGTGTGTGTATGTAAAATGCTGTACTGTATGTCGTAGAAGTCAAACAAAACATAACATAACCAACAACCAAACACTTGATTGAAGAGAGGCTCAGATAGCTGAGCAGCCATCTTAAATAGGGGAGGAGCCATCAGGTAAACCTCCTCCTGACACCCCCCCATCCTCTCCACAGACAGGTACAACACAAGGTGTCTTGAGAGGGTCTTCAAATTTCATCCATAAGAAACAGGTCCCACCAGTTACTCTCTATCTGCCTAACCAGAGTCTAACTAAACTGTCCCTTGTCTTCAGGCGCTTCTAGCGGTGATTATTTATGCATTGGAAACCATAATCCCAGTAAGGCAGCCAAAATTTGGTGACTCACCTACAGCATTGGACGTGCTCCCGAGACAACTGCTCCAACCGTGATGGCCACCACACTACCAGAACCTCCATCAAGAAAAGGAATCAGCTCTTCAGCCTAACAGGGACACACTCCAAAACAGAACAGAAACCTGAAAAATTGTCCCATAACAACAAAACAAAGTCCACTCACTGAATCATTAATGCCTCCAAACAGACCAAAATAACTTAGAAACACAACCGTAAGTACTAGGACAGCAAAAACAGAGGATAACAAACTTTAAACCAGGCAACACACTGTGAACAAAATGGACTAGACAGACGAGCCCCCACTTTGTTATGACTGGCTAAAATCCACGAAAAAAGATGGAAACAAAACAGCAAGTGTAAAGTAATAAATTGTATTTACAAATGAAAAACCCCAGATAAAACCAACCTAATTTGGATATAAGTACATCAGCGATGCAGTGCATGTTTGAGTCTGTGAACGTATAGTGCTGTACGAAAGAAAAGTGAAGTACAACACGACACTTGCATGGAGAGAGGCCTAGATGTCTGAGCAGCCATCCTAAATATGGGAGGAGCCATCAGGTGAACCAGCATCAGGTGTGGCCTCTCTTCCTGACACACCTCTAAACTCTGCACAGACAGGCACAACACAAGGTGACCTGACATGGTCATCACAGTATGAATATAAGTGTGCATGTATGTATGTATTTTATTCATCATATTAAAATATTTAGACTCACAGGGCAAATCCTTTTTCTGATAAGGGATTGTGTGGATGGCCATTATGGTGGCCCTTATTTTTAAAGTTTTTAATTTGTGACCTCTCACCCCGGCATTTTGTCCCATTTAATAAGAAGCCACTTTGTGCAAAAAATCATGAAAATGTAATCACTTTTAGGCTATGCTCAAAAACAATGAAATTTTGAAGTACAATACTATTCGAACAAAAACCAATGTCAAGTTTGAAATGTGAGGTTCTTTTAGTTTTGTAGCTCATGAACAATTGTCTCTTTTCTGGCATCAGGGAATCTTTTCCTGTGGTTCTGAATGATCTGAAGGAGGAACTGGTGTCATTCTTCATCCTTAGATAGAAGGCCACTGTAGTCCTGTACAAGGGCAACACCGCGTTCTGCCGTGTCATTCACAACATGCAGTTCACACACAACTTTCAAAGCTTTGTTGAAATCCGAATCTTCTTCAGAGGTTTGTGGGTCCTTCCGCAAGAAACTATCAGGAAAATCTAGTATTTTGAAGAAATTGAGTGTCCTTTGGACTACAAAGTCACATAGTCTCATCCCAGATATAGCTGAAGGCTTCAAGGAGATCCTGCTTGGTGAATTGGACAATCCTTCCCGATCAAGTGCCCCAGCCATTGCCTGCTTATCAGTAGAATTAATATCTGAATCAAAGAATGTCAATGCAACCAATTCTTCACTGAGGTACCAAAGCTGACCTAATAGTTTTTTAAGGCACCATGTGCAGCTGGCATGTTGCTTTCTCTGAAATATTTGAGTAAAGCCAAATCTCCAGCGGGAGCTTTCATAGCGAAGTGAGACAAAAACCAGGACTTCACATAAAATTGATCATGTTTTCTTGAATGTCCTTTCACTAGGTACACGTAATGCTACAGAGCATCTCTAATTGTAGGTAGTTTACAGCCTCCTGTGTGTGCTTTTGCTGTTTATAATAAATAGATCTGATTCTTTGATCTCAAATTGCTTGCCATTTCACCTGTATAAAAATATATGAGAGGTGAACAACACTTCACAGATTTTAATACTGAAACGATGACGCTTTAACTTTGAGCTTATGGGCAATGAAGGAGGTGGCTTCAGCATAGGCTAAACTTTGTTTTATATCCAGAATATTTTGTATGACACATTTTTAGACCAAAAGGATCAAATTTAGGGGTGAGACAGTTTAATTTCCCAGAAAAAAAAAAACTTTGCTACATATAAGGGCCACCCTAATGGCCAAATTATTACTATAGAGATTATTATTATCTTTATTGTTATTTTCTATTTAAAATATATATACTGACCCCAATACAATCTCATGGATCAATATTAAAGTCTTTAAGATCCACATAATGTGCAAACTAGTCCAGATTGGATTTTTTTTTTAAATGGCAGATACACAAAAATACCCTAACAGGCTTTTTAGACTTCATTCAGTAGTGTTATTGATTTAATCACAGCAGGATAAGCACTTTTAGTTTTATCTTATAAAAAGAAAGGATTGAGTTTTTGCCTGATCAAAAGTATCAGTGTGCAGTTTCCCAGTGCCTGCATAACATTCATATGTTTTTTTTAGGTTTCCTTCGATCCCCCACATATAACATGCAGGTGGATAAGACCAACTGTCCTTTTATATGATGTGTGCATGGTGCTCTGCAATGGACTGGTGTTCCTTCTGAGGTGCATTCTCACCTCAGCCCCAGTGTTTCTGATAGACTCCTCTTCTTATTCTTTTCCTTTCGGCTGTTCCCTTTCAGGGGTCTCCACAGCGAATCATCTGCCTCCATCTTCATGGAAGTCATATCAATGATTCGCATATTCGATTTTGCATAGGTTTTTACGTTGGATGCCCTTCCTGTCACAACCCTTTTTAGCAAGGGACAGAAACACGCTGATGACTTTGCAGCCTACGCTTTACGAAAGTCAGCAATGGTTCTTTTACATGCCTCTCACCATAGACAGTGAGAGACATGGCCCGCCTTTGATAACCAAGTTAGCTGTACTGGGGGGGGGGGGGGACAGTGACAACCTTGTGGAGAGTGGGACTTGAACCCCCAACCTTTGGCTCAGCGATCCAGCGCCCTATACCACCAGGCCACCACTGCCAGTTTCTGATAGACTCTGGATCCAAACTCACTCTAACCAGCATCCAATGCTTAATGCAAGTGAGAAAATAAATAGGAATACTTGTGTGTAGCTTAAAGATTCACAACACTCTCCTCACAATTTAGAGAGCTGCATATAGATGTGCAAGCAAGAGATGCACAATCAAAATTGTTCATCAAGAGAATTCAAAATTAATCAAAACGCTTCATGTGTATACTAGTATATCTTCATATGTGAGCATTACTGTATAAACACAATTTACAATAAACCAAAATCAGTGTTATGGACATTTGGGTAAGTTATGTCTACCTTTATCAGATTTCATGTACTGTAGGTATTGTTCAAGATTGGAGCTGGATTATAGGACAGCTTATTTTGTTTCACCTGAAATAGCTCATCATGCTAAGTTGTGTGAAATCAGCTGTGTAAGGATTAACACTGACAATGAGCAGGCGAAAGTGCCTTCTAGTCACACAGGGTCGGCCATAAACACCTTATGAACAACTATTGCAGCAGTTTCGATTATTTATTATTATGGAAACAGCACAACATTTAATTTAAATGCCTTCTTCAGTATATAAAAGTAAATAAGAAGCAATGGATGCTGTAGAAGAGTAGAAAATTCTTCAGGATCCTTCAATAAGGTCTGTCTGCAGATCTGATCACCAATCTACCAGCAGACACTGTTCACTGTGCTGGGCTTACATTACTGGTTATTTATCTGGCCCACTAGCAAAGCCTAGATATAAAGGTTGAATTACACGTAAATAGAAAGTAAAACCTTGTAAGTACGTACACTTATATACAATCCTAAGTAACTGAGACACCCAGCAATCTACGAAGGAGAACTGAGTTCTTCACAAAGAACAAAATCATCCATCTGTATGACAGGAAGATAAAATCCTCCAATGAAAGTAAAGTGGATATACTGCAATCACATCAATCTTATACATATAGCTAACTACTTGGCAAATGGGTGGCACAGTGGTGTAGATGTTAGCATACATACGTGACCAACAGGAAGAAGGTCCTGGGTTGTACTCTGTGTGAAGTTTGCATGTTGCCTCTAGGTGTGAGTAGTTGTGTGTGTGTGTGTGTGTGTGTGTGTTGGCCCAGTGATGGTCTGGCGAGCTGTTCAGGGTCTACCTGCCTTCGCCCCGTGTTGGCTGAGATAGATTTCAGCCTCCTTGTGACCCTACTTAGGATTAATCAATTTGGCACATGAGCGTGTGAGTGACTGGCACGGTGGAGTAGTGGTTAGCACGTCCGCCTCACAGCAAGAAGGCCTGGGTTGGATTCCTGGCCTGAAACTTTCTGTGTGGAGTTTGCATGTTCTCCCTGTGCTTGTGTGGGTTTCCTCCCACAGTCCAAAAACATGTACAGTAGATTAATTGGCTGTTCCAAATTGCCCGTAGGTGTGAATGAGTCTGCATGTGACCTGGCAAACCATATGGTAAATCATTGTGATCATAGCCATGACAATCCCCGTATGAGCATCATTCAAACTTCAGGGATCAACGTCCATTCCTCGTGATTGGATGTAGACATAGATAGATAGATAGATAGATAGATAGATAGATAGAGTGAGTGAGTGACTACTTGGCAGTAGAAAGGCATTTTTTGGGGAGGATTTTTTCTTCCCCAATTTTCCTCCCATGTGATAATTATCTCCAATTCCCACCTGTCAAGTATTGTCTCCTTACCATACAACCATCGCTAGCAGGGGTTGTGGTGGAGATCCTTGGCACGCAATGCTGTTACCAACCTTCTTAGGAGCTGCTGCATATGTGCATTTGATTGCAGTCTAACACACTTTAAGTGAAAAGTTAAAGTTACCCACTTACTTGTATGAATGAGCCCACAGATGCCTATGATCAGCTGGTGATTGCTGTGAGTGACAGGGAAGTGTGCATACGCCATCCCTGTTACCCGTGAGCGCTCAGACAATCAGCTCATGTGGACTCCCAATCGAGAATGTTTGTGACATCAACATGGTTTTGAATCTATGAACTCCTGATTGAAAGTCATGCACCTTGTCACCATCAGAAAGATTAGAAAGGCAGTTATGTGCAGGTCAGAGAAATCAGCACTCCGGGAATTATTAAATTCAGTTTAATACAATTTCATTTGTGTAGCTCTTTTTAGAACTGACATTGTCACAAAGAAGCTCATTTATTCATTGATTTTCTGAATCCTAATTAGGCCACTCATTTTATATTATCTGGTTGACAGATCTGCCGAAGCACTGACAAAAGTGCAGCTAAAAAATAATTTTTAACTTTTTCAATTTATTATTATTTTTTTCCTCCTACCGATCTCTGTATTATATGCAGATGTGAAAAAAAAATCAAATCTTAATCAGACACAAAATTGTATCTTTAAATATTATGTATATTTTTGTGTGTTCGCCTTTGAGATCATGCTTACATCTTTATATCCAAATTGGATTCTCACTTTAAGTGGTATCGTGAGTCGAAACTCCCAGCATGCTTTGCGAGCGGTTCCAATGAACAGATAATGCATTGTATTGAGACATATGTAATTTGCACACTATATTTGATGATATTCCCAGCATTTCTAGAGTCATCAACCAGATATCCAGATATTATACATGAAAAAATTTGAAGTGACAAAACCTTCCTGTGCTATTAATATCAACAAAATAACAAAAAATATTTTTTATATTTTTCCCTCTGACACTTTTTTCAAAAATTGTAAAAATAATATTTTAAATCTAGTGGCCTTATTTTTTTCTTATTTCCTCTGACATCACTAAATTTGTGCTGAAAAATCCATCAACCAAAAAATAAAAAAATAAGTGGCCTTAGGGTCACTAGGAGGGTGGTGCCCATCTTAGCCGACTCTGGGAAAGGGAAGAGTACACCCTATGTACTGTGCACTCTGAGTACACCAGCCCATCACAGGGCAGGAACAGGCTCACAGCAACCCAATGGCCTACTCTTGACGAAAGTCAACAACGGTTCTTTTACATGCCTCTCAGCAGAGACAGTGAAAGACATGGCTGGCCTTTAATAACCCAGTTAGCTGTACTGAGGGGGACAGCAGTGACAACTTGGTGATGGTATCTTGAACCCCCGAAATTTACATCAATATGACAGCGCCTTAATGCCTACTGAGCAAGTCTGTGATGATACTGACAAGGAAACAAAACCCTCAGTTGACACAAGGAAGAAACCTTGAGATTAACCAGAATCAAAAGGGAAACCCATCTTCATTTGGGTAAATGCAGATCAACATACAAGCCATGTAGCAGAAATTTCAATATAATTTAACATGAATTCTCGTTGATTATCTTATACTATAATGGTTATTGAAATCCAAAATCATTTCAGTACAAGAGTTTATATCACCAGCAGTTTAAAATCCTCTTCACGGTTTCAGAGTGTATATTTAGATTCATGTCGAACATCATTAGGAGCAGCCAGGGGCTTCGAAGATGAGAACTGCAACCAGTAATCCAATCATTGCATTGTGCATCAACCATTTTCAGCTTCTTGTTGCCTGCCTTTCATTTCTTTTAAACAGACATACAGTACGTACTTTAAAAACACACACAAAAAAATGTGTACTGATTACAACACTTCGAATCCACAATTGTCTGTGTTACAAACCTCTGCTACACTTATAGCTCACAATAGATACTTTTATTGTTGAACTCGATATATTCTAGACCATTGAGCACATTGAAGAGCTTGTTAGTTCAATTATTATAGTTATGAAAGCATTGGATTTCTTGGCTAATTGACTGTCCAGTTTGATAGCTCAAACATGTAGCAGTCAGCAATGTGATGTTAATTATCCGATTTACAGAAGAGGGCTTGTCCTGCTGCCAGTCTTTTGGAATGAACACTTTGAGAAAAAAAAATACAACCCTTACATTTAATCCCAGCTGGCTAAGATCTACTTCCGAATTTTATACAAGACTTCATGAAGAGGAACCTGTACAAAGGGTGTTATTATGTTGGTTTACCAGTACAGTACTCTCAGTACAGTTTCAATGCAGATTGATTTACATTCTTTCAAAATACAGGGATCCCTCGCTACTTCGCGCTTCAATTCATTAAAAAAAAAATATATATTAATCGAATTTAAAAATAAGAAAATTAAGGAAAATAGGGAAAAAAGTTAAGGAAAATGCCACAAAAACAAGGCCAATTATGCAAAATAAAAAAAACCTAAACAAACAAAAAACAAAAAACAACCCAAAACCTCCCATCAAAACTACTTACTTTTTTGTGAAATGCGCATCTGAGTGCATGTGTGCACGCGCGTGTGTCTGTATGTGTGTGTACAGACGCTCCCCGACTTACGTTTTTAATTGGTTCCGGACGGCCGAACGTAAGTTGAAAGTGAATGTAAGTTGTTACAGTGACGTATGACGTATGACGTGTGACGTATGATGCTCATACTGTACCATACATCCATAAATACCATTACCGTATCTCATAAAACACCCTTAAATCAATTATTATAAACATAACATTGTAAAATAATATCAAATATATCAAATAATATCAACATTAATTTCAAATAAGTCACTTATTTATACCGAGTCACTTTACATGAAGCTTAAAACAGCCAATCAACGCTTACAATATGTGAGGAGCTCAAAACCGAAATTAGTATACTTGCGGAAGTAGTGTACTTGCTGTGGGTTATATGGACTTCCGGTCTTTCAAGTGCGCAAGGTTGCCATTGAACTCATTTAGAACACAGCCTGCACTGATGTGAATCACCAGCAGAGCGGACAGTTCTTTCTTTTGTGGATTCGGGTTTTCATTCATTTTATAACTCTCTTTGCTTCAATGAGTATGCATGGTAGATTGCGCCGATCCGAGCAGATAGTTAAGTCATCTCTGTGTATGAAACTTGCACCCATGCTTGTAGGCTTACACTTCTAACCAACCATATTTGCTTAGGGTTACAAAAGTTCGCAAAACAGAAAACAGTGTAAACACAAAGATCACAGAGACAACGTCTTAACACAAGGGCAACACACTATATAAGTGTATATATATAAGACATGTTCAGTCTGTCGTTTGTAAACAATGGACGCAGCATCATTACATTATTGTGTCATTACGTGAGCGTACTACGTAGGTACGTCTAAACTCAAAATTTGAATTTTTTTTGGAAAAAAAATAACATAAATTGAAAAACTGTAAAAACAGATGAATGTAAGTCGGGGAGCGTCTGTATTTATATTTTATTTACATTTTATGCATTATTTTTAAATGTTTGTTATTATAGCATTAATAGCATTGAAAATGTATTTATTGATATTATATACGCATATACATGTATGTATACGTCAGTCGGGGGGGGGGGGGGGGTGTTTGAACCTACTTCGTGGAATTTGGTGGTTGCGGGGGGGGATCTCGGTCCCAATTAACCGCGGAATGTGAGGGATCCCAGTATACCTTATTCTTTTTAAAAAATATTCTCTCGATTAATGTTCACTGACAGCAAATGAGGGCAGATCTCTCTCTAAGATCTCTAATTGATTTTTTTATTTGTTTTTTAAATGGCCAAATTATCTGATTTCCATAATTTTCTTCTGAACATGCCTCATAAGTACAGTAATCATACCTTCTGAATGGGGTGTGGTCAAACTGAAAAAGACCACTCCCATAAGGACAGAAATGTTCCTTTATTTAATAAATATGGTGAATCAAAGGAACTTTACTGATTTGCACTGACCCTTTTCTAATAAGTATGTTGAGCTTTTACACCTGAGCCTTGTGTCTCATCAGGCTGGTACTTATCTCCAGTTTCCATATCATGAAGCAATTAAGCATTCAACTCCTCACAGATGAGACTCTAGTCTAGGAAGGTTACTTTACTAGTATTTTTCACCGGTACCCATTTTTACAGAGGCACACTTATGGCTAATAGCTAAAGTCTTAGCAGGGTTGGGGTCTAACAGGGATTCAAATACATGACCTCCAGCCCCATATATCACTCAAATGAAAACCTCCACACTACTAGACCACCTACTAGACTTTCCCACAATATGAGTCAAGTATTCAGACCTATGATGCCCTCTTCTTGGCGATCTTGGCGATTGAGGTGAACTGGAGCCACCCATTATTATTTATACTGTAAATGTGAGGAAGCAAGGATGCCAGTTTTTAAATTGTGTCAGGCACTACACCTGTCTGCAAGCATCCGCCGTTATTATTTTTCTTCTGTTTATCCATTAAAGTGAACTTTAAAAAGTTTTATATCAGAAGGAGGTTTCCCTATTAAAGCAAGCTTCAAGTACACGAGCAGTCCTTTAGGAATCTAGGATCTACTAACTGCACAAAGAACCCCTTGAATAATCTTTTGCTTTCGATAACAGGTCTTGTCTCATTCAAGTCACTCAAAAAGTCTCTTCCTGTGAACATAGGCAGTTTTCTTTGCTTCAATTTCCTCCAATAGATCAAAGACATGCACATTAGGCTAATTGGCTGGTCCAAATTGCTCCTATGTTTGAGTGTAAGTGTAAATGGTTATTTGTGTGTGTGTGTGTGTGTGTGTGTTGGCTCTGAAGTTGACAGGCGAGCTGTTCTGGGTGTACCCTGCCTTCATTGCACCTTGCATAGTTGGCTGAGATAGACTTTAGCCTCACCAATAGGATAAATCAGTTCAGCAAATGACTGAATGAATAAATATTTGTTTTTGCTGCCCTTCAGAGGACCACTATTTGACTGTCTAATACACCTCAGTATAAAGTGTTTTCATACAATGATTACTGAGCCATTAGAATGAAAAAAAAAAAAAAAAAAAGTTATTCGAATTCTTAGGTATCATATTACATATTGCTTTTCTTCCCAAGGCTGATGAGTCATGCCATGCTAAGGTGTTAAGGGAATATCTCCTTATCCTCATTTCAGTTAAAAATGGCTATTATTAGGAATCTCCTCTGGTTTTCTGATGTGACTCATTTGCTTGACCTTTGAAAGTATTCTCCTATGTCCATACTAAACTCCAACATCTGTCTGAATCTCATGTGTTTCTGAATCAGATGAAGCTTTCTTCTTCAATAGAAATGGAGCTGTCAACTGTAATCAGTTGAGTCTGACCTTCATTGATGGATCAGGTAAGACTCACAGTCATCTAAATGTGCATACTGTGCTGTATATTAACAGGAGTGTGTGGTTAGTCATGTGGTCAATGGTAGAAGATGCCAATTTAGGAATACGCTTTGGTGTTTCAGCTCTGACATCAGACTGAGACATAGATGCAACACAGATCTATATCAAAGGCTCATGAGGGAACTACATGGAAAGGTTAAATTCTGTATACAGTACTGTCACATCTTATGTATAAGTAAAGGTAAAGTCTGTTGGGCTTTTTACCCCCGAGCCATAGTGGCTTATCAGGCCGGTACTTATCCCAGGTTTCCATAGCGTGAAGCGACTAGGACAGGGGTCGGGAACCTGTGGCTCTTTTGATGACTATCTGGCTCTCAGATAAATCAGGGGACCTTTCTTAACAGAATAACTAATACATAATTTCACTGTCATTAAAATAAAAATACAAAAAAATAGCCATCAAATAAAACAAAAACAGATGGAAAAATCTCACGCATTTAAATCTATACAACTATTTTTACTGCCACATGTCATTGTGGCGCGCAGCGGAGAGCCAATCCTTTCTGTATGCCAGTATGCGGGTGGGTCTGATACCTTGAAACTCTAATTTTATTGGATTATAACAACAGCCACTGTTCTGCACGAGTTGTTTTTAAGCAAAAAGGTAAATTTCCCTCGTTTTGATCAGTTCATTTGCACAAAGCCAAGCAGAGCTGGCAAGCACACACAAATGGACAGACATGGAAAAACTTCAACCCTCAGACCAGCTGATTACTAAAACTTGGGACACGCTTCCGGTCACGTACCAAACACTGCAGCATGTGAGTCTTGCCATATTGACCATGTTTGGCTCAATGCAAGCAGTCCTTCTCACCTAAAAAACATCAAGACCAACCTGCGGTCACGTGTAATAGATGGAAGCCTTAAACGCCTGCATGAAGCTGAACCTCACCACATATCAACCAGACTACAAAAACTATGCAGCACTAGAAGTAGGATTAATAGTAAGAAGTATATTTCTTATTAATAACTTCGTTAGAACAGTGTTGTTTAAAATAAACTCAGTCTTATTATACTCTAAAATTCTTGGTCTTCTTTTTCCATTTAGTTGTATTCAGTATTAAAAAAAAGTATATATATATTATGGCTCTCTTAGTCAAAAAGGGGGGCACTGGTGGTCTAGTGGTATAGGGCGCTGGATCGCTGATCCAAAGGTTGGGGGTTCAAGTCCCATTCTCCAAAAGGTTGTCACTGTCCCCCCCAGTGCAGCTAACTGGGTTATCAAAGGCAGGCCATGTCTCTCACTGTCTATGGTGAGAGGCATGTAAAAGAACCATTGCTGACTTTCGTAAAGAGTAGCTGCAAAGCCATCAACATGTTTCTGTCCCTTGCTAAAAAGGGTTGTGACAGGAAGGGCATCCGACGTAAAAACCTCCGCCAAATCAAAACGTGCGAATCAGATGATTCGCTGTGGCGACTCCCGAGTAAAAGGGAAAAAGCCGAAAGGAAGACAGACAGACAGATCTCTTAGTCAAAAAGATTCCCAACCCCTGGACTAGGAGTTCAACTCCTCCTGGATGGGACGCTAGTCCATCGCAGGTTACCTTCCCAGTATATTTTACTGGTATCCATTTATACTGCTGGGTGAACAGAGGCACACTTGTGGTTGAGATCTTGCCCAGGGGTCTTACCACAGTGTGTGTGTGTGTGTGTGTGTGTGTGTGGGGGGGGGGGTCGTCTAAATGGGATTTGAACACACAACCTACCGATCACAGCACCCTAACTACTACGCCACCGGCCCCACCATCTTGTATATTAGAAGCGTTTTTTCTAGCAACATTTGATGAATGAATGATTTGAGTTGTAGTTGAATTAAAAAATAGAAAATTTTTCTTGTTTATTTGTAAACTACTGCAGATTTCTAAACTCTGTTGTTGTTATTGAACAAGTTATAGAATGTTATTTATTATAATATCTGAAATATGTAATGCATTTTAACTTGTGGGAGTACATGAATTAATTTTGAGATTTTTTTAATCTTTAAAGTCAGCTCTGTAATGCAGTTAATGCTGTAAATAATCATACTTGATGTGATAACCAAGTAATTACACAAACAATCAAACAATAAGAGAAATGACTGAAAAGAATGAAAATTTGTGGCTTGAATCATCCAACAGCATATTTTTTTCATATAGTAAGTCCATGCAATTATATATTATTTTTATATTAACATTTTCAAATATGTATAATTTTTTATTTATTCTTAATAATTGCACAAAACTTTGATGGTTTTGCAATAAAATGGTCCCAGTGTATCCTATTTTATTAATTTGAAATTATTATTGTGTTTAAATCACATTGATATTATGGTATGTATACGCAGTATGATGTACAGTATATGAATTACACCACAATCTTTTATTCAATGTAGAACTTTTTAATTCTACCAGGTATTGTGGAGACATCTCAGCAGACATTGAGTGAAGGTGTGATCTTCTCTTAACATTTTGCCGGACCATTCCAGGACCAACAAAAACATAACCAGTAATACTCACAGTCACATCTAGGGGTAATTTGTAGCGGCCAATTCACCTCATATGGATGTCTTTAGACTATGGGAGGAAATGAGAGTAAACCATTGCTTTCTTTTAGCTGATTTGCATATTCTAGAAAATAAATGAGGTAGCATGGTAGTGTAGTGGTCAGCATGTCTGCTTCACAGCAAGAATTGGCTGTTCCAAATTGCACATAGAGTGTGAGTTTAAGTGTGATCGGTTGACTGTGCTGGCCCTGTGATGGAGACATTGCAAATCCCAGTGTCAGTTGAGATAGGTTTCATTCCGGCCATAGTAGGATTAAGCAAATTCATTCATTTTGTAAGAAACTTAATCCTTGGTGGGGGGGGGGGGGGGGCACTTTGGCATCCATCTCAGCTGACTCTGGGCAAGGGCGAGGTACACCCTTGGTAGCTCACCAGGCCATTGCAGGGCCAACACTTACACTCACACTTACACCTAGGTGTAATCTGGAACAGCCAACACTGCATGTTTTTTGGACTGTGTGAGGAAACCAGCGTACCTGGTGGAAACCCACGCAAGCACGGGAAGAATATCCAAACTTCACACAGAAATGCCCAAGCTGGGAATCAAACCCAGGCCTTCTTCCTGTTAGGTGAACATGCTAAGTACTACGCTGCCATGCTGCCGGATTAAGCAAATGTGAGAGAGAAAATATATAACTATGGAGTCAAACCAGTATGGGACCAGTTTGTTTTAAGGTACTGTGTTTTGCCGCAATTCAAAGCTCTCAATTTACCAGTCAATCTACGTTCCAACCCTCACCTATGGTCACGAGCTTTGGGTAGTGACCGAGAGAACAAGGTCGCGGATACAAGCGGCTGAAATGAGCTTACTCCGCTGAGCGGCGGGGTTCTCCCTTAGCGATAAGGTGAGAAGCTCTACCATCCGTGTAGAGCTTGGAGTAGATCCGCTGCTCCTCCGCATTGAGAGGGGCCAGCTGAGGTGGCTCAGGTATCTGGTCAGAATGCCCCCCGAACGCCTCCCTGGTATGGTGTTTCGGGCATGTCCAACTGGGAAGAGACCCGGGGTTGACCTAAAGCCCGCTGGACGGACTATACCTCTTGGCTTGTCTGATAGCGCCTCCGTGTCCCCCTGGAGGAGCTGGAGGAAGTGCCTGGGGAGAGAAATGTCTGGACCTCTTTGCTTAGGGTGCTACCCCCGCGACCCAACCCCGCAAGAAGAGGAAGAAGAAGAAGATGATGATGATGATGATTTTTTTTGTTGTTGTTGATGAGCTACTCGGGGGAAGATTTTGATGTGCATTCATCATCATATCTTATCGCCGGAGGTAGTGTAGCAATTTGTCTCTTCCGGAGAAGATTAATCGGGACGCAGGAACGCTTGCTAATTGTCCCCAGAAACACGCTGACGGCGTTTTTGCAGCCTACTCTTTACGAAAGTCAGCAATGGTTCTTTTACATGCCTCTCACCATAGACAGTGAGCGACATCACCCGCCTTTGATAACCCAGTTAGCTGCACTGGGGGGGACAGTGACAGCCCTGTGGGGACTCAAACCCCCAACCTTAGGATCAGCGATCCTGCGCCCTATCCACTAGACCACCACTGCCCTCTTGATGATGATGATGATGATGATGATGATGATGATGTACTTACCGTGTGTTCTGAGTTCTGTCTATCAAGGGCAGAATTTAAAGTTTTAATAGCTTGCGCTACAGTAGATCTTCTGTGGGATCAGACCAGCCTTACAACAAGAAGGTCATGGGTTCGAGTCCCAGGCTCTGTGAAAATATATAACAACCATGGAAGGGGTCAAACCAGTATAGTATATGGCCAGGAGGTTATTTTAAGGTACAAAATCGCACACACTATTTTGGGAAAAAAAAAATTACACCTTTATGCCACCACTTCCTGTGCTCTTGTCCTCCTAGAAACCTGGAGAGATATTTTAGAGTTATGGGAAGCTGGACATCCTATTAAAAGAGATCACATTGTCCTGCCCCCTTCCCCCCCCACCCCCACTTTAAATGCGCTCGTCCAGTAGTATGTGTTCAACCGACTCTCTCTCTCTCCCCCCCATCTCTCTCTCTCTCTCTCTCTCTCTCCTCCTCTCCGGTAAAAGCGGCGGGTCCCGGTGATAACATGGTGCGCGGATCAGGGCGGCACTGAACCACTGCATAAGGACACCACGACACAATAAATCAATTAATTAAATAAATAATAAACAAACAAGGCACCCAGAGCCCAGCAGCACCCAGCAGCACGCCGAGGAGGAGCCCAGCCTTAGTCGGACGCGGTAAGAAAACGAGCCCGTGACTCTTTCTCTTCATCTGCAGTGTTGATATCGGTGTTAAATTGTTAACGACGCTGCGCGCGCCGCTCTTCGGCTCTGTTGTGTTTGACGGCGCGCGTGCTGGGTTTCTGTGTTGTTTTCAATAACGACCACCTCGTACAGTAGCTTCACGACCGACAACACAACATGCAGGATAAGTACTGTGGGTTTTTTTTTTTTTTTTTTTTTTTTTTTTGTTTGTCCTGTTCAGCAATTGGTGAGACAAAAATGAATGAATAAATGCAGAAATAACATGTCCCAGTGATGATGATGTTGCACCAGAACACACTGTCTGTAGCTTGTAGTCTCAGATAAGAAGATTAGAGGCTGGAGGCTGCTTCATGTTGCTCTCACTCACCAATAGTTTGTGAATGAAACATTCATTATGGATCAGCCACTTATGTAGCAGCAAGATCATCATTTATTCGATCCTTTGTGCATTCATCACTCAGTCAATTGCAGGGAGTCTATCTCAGCCAACTCTGGGCGAACAGCAGGGCAACACAAACGCAACAATCCACACCTAGGGACAATTGAGACAGTCCGATAGCCTAACATGCATGTCTTTACTGTGACTGTGGAAGGAAACTAGTGTCTTCTTTTCCTTTTGGTTTTTCCCTTTTTCAGGGGTCGCCACAGCGAATCATCTGATTCGCATGTTTGATTTGGCATCGGTTTTTACGTCGGATGCCCTTCCTGACACAACCCTTTAGCAAGGGGCAGAAACATACTGACGGCTTTGCAGCTACACTTTACGAAAGTCAGCAATGGTTCTTTTACATGAACCTCTCACCATAGACAGTGAGAGACATGGCCCACCTTTGATAACCCAGTTAGCTGCACTGGGGGGGTTGGGGGGGGCAGTGACAACCCTGTGGGGAGTGGGACTTGAACCCACTATGCAAGATATGAGAGCCGTTGACAACCCAGTTAGTTGCACTGGGACAAGGGGGGCAGTGACAACCTTGTGGAGAGTGGGACTCGAACCCCTAACCTTAGGATCAGTGATCCAGCGCCCTTTACCAACAAGCCAACACTTCCCTGTGGAAGGAAACTAGTGTACCAGGAGGAATCCCATACATGCATGGCGAGAACATGCAAACTCCAAATTGAAACACCCTCGCTGATCCCATCGAACCCAGGACCCTCTTGCTGTGAGGCAGGCATGTTCACCATTACCCCATTCATCATCACTAAGGGCTTTATTCTGCTGAGGCTTGTGGTATATCTGGAATCTATCTTAGGAAAAAGTAGACACAAGGCGGGAATACATTCTGATTCTTATGCCTGTGTATTACAGGGACCACACACACACACACACACACACACACACACACACACACACACACACACACACACACACACACACACACACACACACAGATTTACCAAGCTGTGTACAGGTTTGTTTTTGTTGTGAGCTGGGAATAAATTAGATAACCCAGAGAGAATATTTCCACGTTCCGCACTGAACACATGTGACACTATGTGAATACTGTACATGTATAACAGGTGGAAAGGATGAAGTATAACATGACTTAGAAAAAGCACGTGTACATTTCTCTGTGAATCGTGATTCTTCACTTGAGAAGTTCATGTGTCTAAGGGCTTTCTACTACACAGGAAGGTGTATACAGTACAGTACACTATTTGTGGACTGATGCAGAAATCAATTGATCACTTGTTAATCGATTCTGTTTAACATGTGCAAATAAACACAAATATCCCAGAAGTAAATCACATATTCTCAGAAATAGCTGCTAAATTTAGAAGTAAATAACTTATGTTTACTTTATGTAAATATACCATGTGTATGTGCAATTTCACTGTTCTACAGATAGTTGGCTAGATGTGATATATATATATATATTTTAATGTGTGGGGCAGTGGTGGTCTAGTGGTATAGGGTGCTGGATCGCTGATCCAAAGGTTGGGGCTTCGAGTCCCACTCTCCACAAGGTTGTCACTGCCCCCCCCCCAGTGCAGCTAACTGGGTTATCAAAGGCGGGCCATGTCTGTCACTGTCTATGGTGAGAGGCATGTAAAAGAACCATTGCTGACATTCGTAAAGAGTAGCTGCAAAGTTGTCAGTGTGTTTCTGTCCCTTGCGAAAGGGTTGTGACAGGAAGGGCATCCGACCTAAAACCTCTGCCAAATCAAATGTGCGAATCAGACGATTCGCTGTGGCGACTCCCGAGTAAAAGGGAAAAAGCCGAAAGGAAGACAGGTGTATATATAAATAAATAAATAAATATATATATATATATATATAAATACTGTATACACTGTATATATATCCTGTAAATAAAGCCAGCTTGGACGTGGAATGTTTAGAAATAGAAAGCTCTGCAGCATAATTGCATAAAGAAAATGTACTGTGCCTTTTTTATTCTGTACATTTAATGTAATGAAATAAGTTTGCAGCACACCAAGTGGGTCAAATAATGTATTTTGCAGTTCAAATGGTCCCTGTGTACAAAAACCCCCTGGTTTAAAATATTTTAGATGTTACTGACTGCACATCATCCTAGCATGCGCAGCAGCATTTATACCACACTGAACAACATTAACCGTCTCCAGACCACCATTACACTGTTTTAAACAGAAATTGTTACTTGAACATTTTATATGATCCTTATAAGAAATAACAACATGTTTTGGATGATCTCATGGACAATTTAACGTAATGCTACAAAATGTATCCAACGCTAACCTTACCTTTGGTAGTATTAAAATAATGGTAAAATAAATTGATTATTCAAAACAATTTTTGGTTTGCACATCGTCCTCGCAGCAAGAAGTTCTTGAGGTTGATTGAGTCTCATGCCCAACGAGGGTAGAGTGTGATATGTGGGTTTCTTCTGGGTACTCTGGTTTCCTCTCACAGTCCAAAGAAATGCATATTAGGCTAACCAGCTGTGAATGTCAGTGTAAATGGCTCGCCCGGTGTCAGCCGTGATAGGCTCACGAATCCCCATATGATGCCCTGAAGATTCTGAATCTGGTCGCTTGAATGTTTTTCTTCAGCCACATATAGTATTAAGAATCTGTAGAGTTTAAAAATCAATGCGTAAGTTCAAAATATCAAGGCATAATGATGCTGACCTCGGCAATGAATATTGTTTAATTCATTCAGATCTTGAAGTAGCTGGTCTCTTATCTGTCTCCGACATAACCCTCATGGATTGTGGCTATCATTGCATAAATCAGACAAAGTATAAAAGAAGAATACCTTATTTTTCATATATATGCTATATCACATAAAAAAAGAATTTTCTTCACATATCCCAGCTTGTTAGGAATTCAGTCAGGGCACAGTGTCAGCCATGGTACTCTGTCCCTGAAGCAGAAAGTGTCCACCACTGCCCAAATAGATGGATTTATTTTGATTTGATATGAAGTCATACTAGTGATAATGCTTTCCCAATCCTTTTATAAAAATCACAGCACACACTAGAACACATTACTTGGAAACAATATTGCTGTAAATACCTTGGACATTTTAGAGAATTCTTTTAAATAACTGAAATGGGGGCAGTGGTGGTCTAGGGCGCTGGATCGCTGATCCGAAGGTTGGGGGTTCGAGTCCCACGCTCCACAAGGTTGTCACTGTCCTCCCCAGTGCAGCTAACTGGGTTATCAAAGGTGGGCCATGTCTGTCACTGTCTATGGTGAGAGGCATGTAAAAGAACCATTGCTGACTTTTGTAAAGAGTAGGCTGCAAAGTCATCAGCGTGTTTCTGTCCCTTGCTAAAAGGGTTGTGACAGGAAGGGCATCCGACGTAAAAACCTCTGCCAAATCAAACGTGCGAATCAGATGATTCACTGTGGCGACTCCCGAGTAAAAGGGAAAAAGCCGAAAGGAAGACAGACTTTTAAATAACTGAAACAATATTGTTGGAATCATAAACATGCTAGTACATACTGTCAGTCTGATTCTATGCACATGGCGTAGTGGTAAGTACATCTGTCTCCCAGCAAAAAGGTCCTGGGTTTGAGTCCCGGGTTTGGCGAAAGTGTTTCTGTGTGAAGTTTTGTATACTGTACTGTTTTTATTTCTGGAATGGGTTTGTACACTGTTCACACAAAATGAAGAGGGATATCTACTTGTGTACGCTGTACTCTCTTTAAACATAAGTGCATATGAATATGATCAAATTACAAGTTCCATTGCAGAAAAGAGTAATTTACTGACAGCTACAAAAATAAATAAATAATTGCATAAACTCTTTAAGGTAGTTTTATGAGAAATTCGGCTAAGCGGTAGTTTCAAGCTTCTTGCATTTTTTATGCACTTGCCTGAGCAATTTTTTTTCTACAGAAATGCATTGCTGCTTGAATGCTATTAAGGTGCTGATTGTGTGCCAAGAGCACATTCCTTATACCATTACACCATCCGGTGCCACATGTTGGCACTTGGTAGATTAGGTGCATAGATTCAAATGGTTGACACAAACTTCTGATTATTATTTGCATATTTGCACATAAACACACTTAGTTACCTTTTTTTCAGTCCAGTTTTGGAAAACTTGTGCCCACTGTATCCATTAATTCTTATTCTTTGGCAGACAAAGGCTTTTCTGATCACCGCAGGTATAAAGCCTACTTATATGAGATAGTGTACCCTTCCAGTCAGATCAAATCAATCTGGATATTCTTCTCTGACCTCTCACATCAACAATGCATTTCCGACCACAAAATTGCTACTCATTAGCTGGACCCACTCCCAAACTACTCAGTATAACCATTACAGGCTGTTGTTTGAAAACTGAAAATTTGGTGAGGTCAAAGGATTTTGAAACTCAAAAACAAAAAAAAAGTTGTTTAAAAAAAAAAAAAATATCACTGAAGCTTATGACCTGATCTGCATGACTGTATGCATCGCAGCTGTGTCACATGAATAGCTAGTTACATAACTGCAACAGGGCAGTGGTGGCTTGGTGGTAAAAGATCACTGATCCTAAGGTTGAGGGTTCAAGCCCCACTCTTGATAGGTTGTCACGGTCCCTCCCAGTGCAGCTAACTGGGTTATCAAAGGCCAGCCATGTCTCTCACTGTCTATTGTGTGAGGTTCATGTAAAAGAACCATTGCTGACTTTCGACAAGAGTAGCTGCATAGCTGTCAGCGTGTTTCTGCCCTGTGATGGGTTGGCAGGGATGTGCACCAGCCTCCCCATGTCCCTAATTAGGGTGAAGCGGTGACAGAAAATGAATGAATAACCGCAACAAACGAACACAGTAACTGCAGTATACATTTGACCATTAGTTGTGTGGTACCATTTATATACCAGAACCGATGTGCAGTGCACAGAGAATTAGATGTTTGGAACAAAAGTTCTTCATTAGCTGTGTAAGCAAAGACCTTCTGAGGCTGTTGGGGTGAAACTGGTTGCCAATTGAAAAATTTGATGGTGTGATAGCTGTTCAGACTGATCAGCCCTAACATGAAAAACTTTATAGTAATAATAATAATATATCATATTATAATATACGGTAAGTGTAAAACGTCAATTATTACACTTGCACAGGCCAAGGAGTGAGACGTATTAGTCAGAAAGTGAACAGGCAGTTCTCAAAGTCGATGTGCTGAAAGCAGGAAAAATGAGCATGTGTAAGGATCTGATCAAGCACCACGTTGCGATGGTTACCCAAATTGGTCTGTTCATCTCCAGAATTGCAGGTCTTTTGGGGTGGTCCCTGTATACGCTGGTAAATCCCTACCAAAGGTGATCCAAGGAAGGAAAACCAGCGAAGTGGCAAGAGGGTCATAGGTGGTCGAGGCTAAGTGATGCTGTGGAGAGTAAATGCTTATATGTGTGGTCTGATCCCACAAGAAGAGCTACTGTAGCCCAGACTGGTACAACTGTTAATGCTGCCTGTGATCTAAAAGAAGTCAGAGCACAGTGTGTTGCAGATTGCGGTGTATGGAGCTGCCTAGTCACAGATCACTAAGATGGTGTTAATGTTTTGTCTGATCGAGGTACTATCACATTATACATTCGGTTTGTTCCTCTCATCTGCCTGCATGTTATTTGAAAATCAGTTGAGTGAAGTGAAGGTGGAGCAAATTGAAGATGACGGTAATCCATGGTTGCAGATTTGGCATGGATCCTCTTAACAGCATCATTTTACATTACCAGATCCGCACAGTAGATGCATGAAGTATTTGTTTCTTTTTTTTTTTTTGTGGCATGATTCTCCCTTCGGGGCTTTCAGGAGACTCATTGGGTTTATTGTTTTTCTGACTAATTGCCCTTGTGATACCTTGTTATAATGTGCACAAAACAATTGTTTCCTCCTGGCACACATTCTAATTTTGCTTAATTTAAGACTTTAATATGAAGATGAACCATTAAATATTTATACACTTTAAACAACCTGAAATACGACAAACAATGGTCTTATCCCCATGTTTATTTAGTCAAATTTTATCACCAGGAACTTGTTTTGTTGAAAACATATCTATGGGTAATTTGATATGGACCTCTGCCTCTGTTACAGTTAAATGCTTTAAAATCCTCGTATCAATCAGTGTATTCGTGGACCACCATCCCACCGTCAGCCCTGATTACAAAACTATTTCCTATGATGGGATGTGATTGTGTCATGTTCTTGGAGACAGCATTAAGGGTGGATGTGGGCTTTACCACCAGCCGAGAGTCTCAATGGCCTTCTTCAGAGACTCCATAACCATGGTCTCAGTTGTCCATTAGAGAGCACTGACAGGGAGGCAATTATTTTCACTGCTGGTAGTTTATTCTAACGATTACTCTGCCCGGTAGACTAAAAACATGTAGATTTGAAGATGGTAGATCAATTTTTTGTCGTGTTGTTTAATTTTCAGAACAGTAATTAAGGTTAGACTAATTAGAACTACAAGTATGCTATATATTTACCTAAAAGAGAACAGTTTATTATTAAAGTATCCAGGCTCAAATCTCTCAATAATCTAATATGTATGTAGCTGATTATTAATCACAGAATGAGCTATACAGCCCGAGTATATGATTATTTGCATAAATAATGCCTGCTTTTTTTTAAAAATCTGAGATCATATCTAGCTTTTTCCTCAACCCTCTACTGACCTGTTGCTCCAATGGCTCCTAATGTTGTATGTCAGGAGGAATGTGCTGCCTTTTATCTGTACCTTTGAGTTCAGGTATAATACTTGCTAAGCAGTTTGTACTGCTTTAGCTTGCAGCATATTGTTCATACGATGATATTCAGGCATTAGATGTTCCGCTGTGAATTCTAGGGAGAGAATTTTTGAAGGGCATTTCACAAGCACATGAAAGATTAAGAGCACCTCTCATGCTTGACCGGAGGAAGGTGATTTCACGGAGAGTTTGACCAGCAGGAAGTAAAACTGGGGTAGGAACATGCCAGGAAAGATTACAAAAAAAAAAAAAAGAAGTTTAATTATTTTTTATATGCAGAAGGTTCAGAAGAGAAACTCAAAGAATGAAATAAATTGATTTGTTGGTGTACCAAACCATTTTGCAATCGGAAATTCTTATAAGAAACAACGCAGACAAAGTACTCTCAAAAGCAGTCTCCCTAATTGAGCAAAAGAAATATTGATTACCGCACATGACCATATATATATATATATATATATATATATATATATATATATAGAGGATTTTCTGAGTAGATCCTTCCGTAGGAGAGTGCTCAATACTTTTGGGTAGAGCAAATAAACAAAAATAAAAGGACAGGACAAAGACTTTCTATTGAAACTCCATTTATCACTACAGATCTGTTTCGAGGGGTGGTGAAACCATCCTCTCTCTTCAGGTGATTATAGAAGAATATATAATAATATAGAAGAATATAGAATAATCTATAGAAGAAGATTATTCTTCTATAATCACCTGAAGAGAGAGGATGGTTTCACCACCCCTCGAAACAGATCTGTAGTGATAAATGGAGTTTCAATAGAAAGTCTTTGTCCTGTCCTTTTATTTTTGTATATATATATATATATATATATATATATATATATGCAGTGCGTTGGAACAATCCAAGGGGATTGACTGTATTAGCTGTGACAGCTTCCCTATTTGAAGCACAGGATGATGGCATGCTGGCACAGTTTGATCCTGAGCTTGTCTGTCTGTGTGGAGTTTATATACACGCTCCTCGTGTCTCTGCATGTTTCCTTCAGTTTTTCCCACCCAAAAGTGTGCATGCAGGTGGACTTGGTCATGCTAATTTGCCAGAGGTGTAAATATGTATGTATGCATGTATGGTGCCCGGTGATAAATGGGACTGGTATCCCATCCAGGGTGTGTTTATAAATGCATCTATCACACCATGTTAACAGTGCCCACGTGTGCCTCATGAAATGTTCATATCTCGCCAACCACAGTGTAAGAATGATCAAGTGATAATATGGTAAATAAATATCCCACTCATTTTAAAGTTTGTGCACCTCGACTTTATGGTATGGAAATCAGTACTGTAATCATTTGAACACCGGGGGTGGGGGTGGGTGGGGGGTGTTGTTAGCAGCTGTGACAACCATTGACAATGGATCTTGAACCCCCAACTTTGGGATTGGTCGTCCAGCATCTTACCACCGGGCCACCACTGGCCAAAAGCTGTATAATGGTCAATTAAATAAATTCTTTCTATATGCCATCCTAAGAAGCAGTATAGAATAATTTGGAAAAATGCTGTTTGGAAAGAAATCACAGCTATCGCCAACACAGCTGCTATTAATAATTAAGCTCTAGATGATGCATAAATCTTTAATGTATATATCTGTGAGAAATATGTAGCATGCATACTGTATATAAGTAGGGCCGGTGGTGTAGTGGTTAGGGTGCTGCACTCATGATTGGGAGGTTGTGATTCAAACTCACAATGATTACAGTACTGATTTCCATACCATAAAGTCGAGGTGCACAAACTTTAAAATGAGTGGGATATTTATTTACCATATTATCACTTGATCATTCTTACACTGTGGTTGGCGAGATATGAACATTTCATGAGGCACACGTGGGCACTGTTAACATGGTGTGATAGATGCATTTATAAACACACCCTGGATGGGATACCAGTCCCATTTATCACCGGGCACCATACATGCATACATACATATTTACACCTCTGGCAAATTAGCATGACCAAGTCCACCTGCATGCACACTTTTGGGTGGGAAAAACTGAAGGAAACATGCAGAGACACGAGGAGCGTGTATATAAACTCCACACAGACAGACAAGCTCAGGATCAAACTGTGCCAGCATGCCATCATCCTGTGCTTCAAATAGGGAAGCTGTCACAGTCCCACTGAAACCCTCACTGTGCTGAGACCCCTGGGCAAGGTCTCAAACACAAGTTTGCCTCTGTTCACCCAGCAGTATAAATGGGTACCAGTAAAAATATACTGGGAAGGTAACCTGCGATGGACTAGCGTCCCATCCAGGAGGAGTTGAACTCCTGGTCGCTTCATGCTACGGAAACCGGGGATAAGCACCGGCCTGATGAGCCACTAGACTCGGGTGTAAAAACCCAACAGACTTTACCTACAGGTCCTTCTCAAAAAATTAGCATATTGTGATTAAGTTCATTATTTTCTGTAATGTACTGGTAAGCATTAAACTTTCATATATTTTAGATTCATTACACACAACTGAAGTAGTTCAAGCTTTTATTGTTTTAATATTGATCATTTTGGCAAAAAAGTAAAGAAAAAACAAAAATCCCTATCTCAAAAAAATTAGCATATTTTATCCGACCAATAAAAAAGTGTTTTTAATCCAAAAAAAAGTCAATCTTCAAATAATTATGTTCAGTTATGCACTCAATACTTGGTCGGGAATCCTTTTGCAGAAATGACTGCTTCAATGCGGCGTGGCATGGAGGCAATCATCCTGTGGCACTGCTGAGGTGTTATGGAGGCCCAGGATGCTTCGATAGCGGCCTTAAGCTCATCCACAGTGTTGGGTCTGGTGTCTCTCAACTTTCTCTTCACAATATCCCACAGATTCTCAATGGGGTTCAGGTCAGGAGAGTTGGCAGGCCAATTGAGCACAGAAATACCATGGTCAGTAAACCATTTACCAGTGGTTTTGGCACTGTGAGCAGGTGCCAGGTCGTGCTGAAAATTGAAATCTTCATCTCCATAAAGCTTTTCAGCAGATGGAAGCATGAAGTGCTCCGAAATCTCCTGATAGCTATCTGCATTGACCCTGCCCTTGATAAAACACAGTGACCATCACTGACTGTGGGTACTTGACACTGGACTTCAGGCATTTTGGCATTTCCTTCTCCCCAGTCTTCCTCAGAATCTGGCACCTTGATTTCCGAATAACATGCAAAATTTGCTTTCATCCGAAAAAAGTACTTTGGACCACTGAGCAACAGTCCAGTGCTGCTTCTCTGTAACCCAGGTCAGGCACTTCTGCCACTGTTTCTGGTTCAAAAGTGGCTTGACTTGAGGAATGCGGCACCTGTAGCCCATTTCCTGCACACGCCTGTGCACGGTGGCTCTGGATGCTTCTACTCCAGACTCAGTCCACTGCTTCCACAGGTCCCCCAAAGTCTGGAATCGGTCCTTCTCCACAATCTTCCTCAAGGTCTGGTCACCTCTTCTGGTTGTGCAGCATTTTCTGCCACACTTTTTCCTTCCCACAGACGTCCCACTGAGGTGCCTTGATACAGCACTCTGGGAACAGCCTATTCGCTCAGAGATTTCTTTCTGTGTCTTACCCTCTTGCTTGAGGGTGTCAATGATGTCCTTCTGGACAGCAGTCAGGTCGGCAGTCTTACCCATGATTGCCTATTTGAGTACTGAACCAGGCTGGGAGTTTTTAAAAGCCTCAGGAATCTTTTTCAGGTGTTTAGAGTTAATTCGTTGATTCAGATGATTAGGTTAATAGCTCGTTTAGACTACCTTTTCATGATATGCTAATTTTTTGAGATAGGAATTTTGTGTTTTCATGAGCTGTATGCCAAAATCATCAGTATTAAAACAATAAAAGACCTGAAATATTTCAGTTGGTGTGCAATGAATCTAAAATATATGAAAGTTTAATTTTTATCAGATATTATTTTATCAGATGTTATTTTGAGATAGGGATTTTTGTTTTTTCTTTACTTTTTGCCGAAATTATCAATATTAAAACAATAAAAGGCTTGAACTACTTCAGTTGTGTGTAATGAATCTAAACTATGTTAAAGACAAATGTTTATCAGTACATTACAGAAAATAATGAACTTTATCACAATATGCTAATTTTTTTTAGAAGGACCTGTATACTGTATATACTCGACCCTTGATTTAAAGGACAAAAAGGGTTTACCACGCTTTTACGGATCGTCTGTTGCGTACAACAGTGGTTCAGAAGTTGGTAATAATTGTATTAATGAAAAATAGAGGAAAATGCTATGTATGTACAGTAGGCCCTTGACTATTCGCGGTTTTGCACTCGCGGTTTGAGTATTCACGGACTGCCGAGCAGCTCGCACGTGATTCAAATTCAGCCAATGGCTGTCCTCCTTCCTGTTGATTGGTTGAGGTGATGTAACGCCCCTTTTTCCTCATTCGCGCACAAGTTGGCAATGAGCCGTTTTTAGTGTATTTTAGTTACCAGTTAAGTTCTATGATGTCACTCAAACGCCTGCTTAAGCACCAGAAAAGGGTAATGAGGTTGGATGTCTCTTCTGAAGAAATAAGACTTTCTCCGGAAGAAAGGACAGTTTCCTCTGAATGCATTGCTGAAGAGGAATACAGTATTGTAATCGTTTGAACTGTTGTAAAACACTCCACTATTAAAGTCTTTTTAAATTATTATTCCAGTACATGACCTAAGGTAATGTTTAAAATGTTTGTGTGTTATATTTTATTTACTGTGGTGCAGCATGTTTCTCATTTTGTTTTGTTTATCCAATTTATTACATTTCTTGTTCTTTTACGCCCTTTTTGTTATGGTCGGTGTTTTGGGGGACTTTGATTTTGGCACTGTGCCTCTCACTAACTGTTTATTCCTGAGGGGCGTGTCTGAGCTGCTCGGGGAGCACACACCTGAATTCACTATTCTCATTTACTCCCAAAAAACAAAAGCACTCTCACCTCTACACCAGAGGATTAACTCACATCAACATCACCGCTTCTTTGGTTTGTAACGCCTCTAACTTTCTCACTGTAAAATTCTGTTTTGTACTCCGGTTCTTGCTGGGGGGGTGTGGCCGAGCTGCTCGGACTTAATGCAGTTAATACCTGAATTCATTCGTGTCATGCCTAATGCAATACAGAACGTTCCTCTAGTGGGCATTTTTGAAAACTACAGTGCTGTATGTTTATAAAGAGAATGCATTGAAAGGTGTTTTATGCGTATGCTGTATAATGTTTATATTTTATCATCAATAAATATAACAGTAAAAATTGAAAAGTTTTTCTTAATCATTACTACATTTTACTACATTAATACTGTATTAATGAGTAAGACTGTCTATAGAATGTGTTTAAGAAGCATATTTTAGCGCATGTAATAGATACATAGTATTTTACTTACAGCTGCTCATTCGTGCATGTGACGTCATACATGGGGTTTTACTTCCGGGTACAGAACTCCCGGATTATCTTGATTCGCGGGAGGGCCCGGAACCGAACCCCCGCGAATGTCAAGGGCCTACTGTATATACAACCACGTCATCCAATGTGACACTACTGTATACGCATTGATGCACACGCCAACGAACAACCGACTATCAAGACAGCGGCTTGCTTCCGCACTTGCCGACCGCCAAGCCCTTCTGGACAGATGCAGCTACTTTGGATTTTGTCTGCAGCTTCCGATAAGTGATAAACCAGGGTTCATAGAATTGAGGGTCGAGTGTAATTATTTACCTATTAGCTGTCATGTAATTTAATGAAATTCTTTATCCTTTATTAGGGTTGCAGGGAGGCTTCGGGTGACCCACTGGCCTGAACAGCCCACCAAATCATTGCAGGGCCAACACACACACACACACACACACACACACCCAACTAGGTGCATTTTGGAACACAAACATAGCCTTAGGTTCTTGTCTTTGGACTGTGGAAGGAAACCGGAATGCCTGGAGAAAACCCACACAAACATTCAAACTCCATATAGAAACATCCAAGCCAAGCCTGGAACTCAGGACATTATCGCTGTGAGGCAAACGTGCTAACCAGTACACTACGTAATAGCTTAGATCATAAATCTTTGTGGAAGAAAAATGATCATTGCCAAACTCTGATGGCTCACTCATGAGCAAGAAGCAGCCCGGAGTCACTTTCACAGAACCCGACAACTGTGAGTTCAGAGAGAGGAGGGAGGAGGGGGGGGGGGAGCGAGGAAGAGAGCATTTCCTCCACCCCCTGTGGAGGCGTGACCATGACCCTGGATGCCTTGAGAAACAAAAAAGCCATTTAATAGCTACTCTTCACTGTCCATTAAAAAATCCCCACAGTCCAGAACAACCCTCTCACATCTAACAAATTTGTCGAGGTCCCCAAACACAACCAGATGTGCCATTGCAGAGATTTCATCATGGGCAAAGCTCTTGTTTATTAAATATGTGACTGAAAAAGTATCCAATATGTCCACAGCAAATCCGTTGCTGAGTCAGCGATTGTTTTTAATTGCTCGAGTTGAATAGAATTCTCTATCTCTCTGTGTTGATGAATGTGAAATATTCATTGTTGTGAAATTCACTTTCCGTTAACGCAGCAAGAACACAGAACCAATTTATGAAGGCTACATTCAAGTGTCATTGTTTCATGTCTGTCTACAAATTTTAAACATTCTTTTTCATGTCTTCCCTGTTGATGCTTCTGCATATACTTAGATGCCACTCAGAATATATGCTTTGATAATAATTCTGTGATTCATCCAGAGCTACTGTGCTACACCACGCATCCACTTGCATGCAGAGTGGAGAGTTGATGTGCGATTTTATTGTAACCTCTGTTTACAACCACATTTAATAAATTCCGAGCTTTGCCAAGCTTTGAAAATAACCATATGGCCTGTTTTCTGCCAGAGAAAAAGAAGAGTAGAAGGAAAATAATCTCTCTCACATTTCTTCTGATTATGTAAATCATGTCTTGGGTGGTGTAGTGGTAAGCATGTCGGTCTCACAGAAAGAATGTCCTGGGTTTGAATCCTTGGTGAACATGCTTTTGTGTAGAGTTTGCATGCTCTGCTTGTGTGGATTTCTTTTGGGTACTCCGGTTTCCTTCCACAGTCCAAAGACATGCACATAAGGCTGATTAGCTGTTGTACCCAGCCTTCATCTGGAGTTGGCTGAGATAGTCTCCAGCATCCCCTGAACCTTAGTAGTATTATGTGGTTTTGCAAATGAATGAATGAATTTATTATGTCTATTATGTCTTCTAAAAATAAAAACAAAACTACAATATAGATGCTCCCCGACTTACGTTCATTCGTTTTACGTATTTTTCGATTTTACGTTTAAAAAAAAAAAGTCAAATTTTGAGTTTAGCGTGCTCTCTGTAGTACGAGACATACCTATGTAGTACGCTGACGTAATACGCTACTTCCGCATGATGCTGCGTCCATTGTTTACAAACAACAGACTGAACATGCCCCTCCTTCTTCCCAGTTCACTGCGTGTTACCCTTGTGTTAAGACGTCGTCTCTGTGAGCTTTGTGTTTACACTGTTTTGCGGACTTTTGTAACCCAAAGCAAATATGGTTAGTCAGAAGCGTAAGCCTACTAGTGATAGTGATAATCAGAAAGAGCGGCAAGACATCTCGTTAGAAACGAAGATAGCTATTATCAAGAAAATTGATGCGGGTGAAAAACATGTGAATGTTGCACGTTTCTTCTAAATGGCTCCGTCGACCATCGGAACCATTTACAAGCAGAAAGATCACATCACAGAGCGTGTTAAAGGTTATATTTGAGACTGTATTTGATAGTGAATTTGATTCAAATTTATCTATTTGAAATTACTTTACTTGAATTTAATTTATTTGAAATTAATGTTGATATTATTTGATATTATTTTACAATGTTATGTTTATAATAATTGATTTAGGGGTGTTTTATGAGATAGGGTATGAGATATTTATGGCTGTATAGTACAGTATGAACGTCATACGTCACTGGAACATACAGTAACAACTTGCGTTTTTTTTCCACCTTACATTCAGCCGTCCCGAACCGAACTAAATCGTAAGTTGGGGAGTGTCTGTATTTTCGAGGTTCAGTCTAGAATTTTATTTTTTCTTAATAACCATTTCCCCCCTCAATACTTAGTCAAAATTGAATATAGCTTATCTACACTTGGCAACATGATGGCATAGTGGTTAGCACATCCACCTCACAGCAAGGAAGTCCTGGCTGCGAGTCCTGCGTTTTTTGTTTTTTGTGTTTCTGTGTGGAGATTATATGTGCTTCCCATGCTCGTGTGGGTTTCCTTCCGGTACTCCAGTTTCCCTCCACAGTCCAAAAACATGCACATTAGGCCAACTAGCCGCTCCAAATTGCTCGCAAGTTGTGTATATATTAGTCCTGGGATGGTTGGGAAAGCTGTACAGGTCATACATACCCTGACTTCATCCAGAGTTGGCTGAGAACCTAATAGGATTAAGCGGTTGAATGAAAAAATAATTGTGTGTGTGAGTGAGTAACCACATCCATCCAACAAACCTGGCAAACATGGTTTTATTTTTTAAATGTCTTCAATTGTCACAATAGGATATTTTTGTGATCTCAGTCACCCCTCATGTGAGTCTGGTCACTTTTCTCATCCTGAGCTGATCTTTTTTGTAGATACAGTATAACGATTCTTCTTCCTCGTAAGTAGGATGAGTAGGCACTTCTCATCCAGTTTAAATAAATGAAACTATAAAAGACACATTCAATGCTATAGAAAAAAAATATTGATGGAAGAAAAGAGGGCAGTGCACTGTGCACACTTGAATGTGGATCAAAGCATCTGTGATGTGTAGCATGTGGCCCCAGATGTGCGAGACTTCCTGCAGATAGACTGTCAAATGGATCACACAATAATAGTTAAAGAGGAAAATCTTGTCACTGATTCCGTTCATAATTTTTATGGACCAAATTTCTAAACATAGCCATGGCACTGAGGAGTTCTTGTTTGGTGACCATAGGATAGCGTCCCTGCTTCTTGCGGATGACATTGTCCTTTTGGTTTCAACGAGGCCCACCACCTCTCATTGGAGCCGAGTACGCAGTGGCTGGGAAGAGTATTAGCACCTTCAAGTCTGAGGCCATAGTTCTCAGCCACACAGTAGTGGAATGCAGGGAGAAAAAGGGAGACTTGTTCTGGAGTGAGGTCCTGCCCCAAGTGGAGAAGTTCAAGTATCTCGGAGTCTCGTTTACAAGTGAGGGAAGGACGGAGCAGGTGGTTGGCAGGCAGATCGCTGCAGCTGCTGCTGTAAAGCAGAGCTGGTTCCAGTCGGTTGTAGTGAGGAGGTAGCTGAGTTGCAGGACAAAACTCTCAATTTACCAGTTGATCGACATTCCAACCATCACCTATGGTAATGAGCCTTGGGTAGTGACTGAAAGAACAAGATCACAGAATGAAGCGGCTGAAATGAGCTTATCCATCATGAGCAGAGGAGTCCAACCATTCAAGAGAGCTCAGAGTAGAATGGTTGCTCCTCGGCGTTGAGAGGAACCAGTTGAGATGGCTTGGGCATCTGGTTAGAATGCATCCCGAATATGTTCCTGGTGTTGTGTTTTGAGGCATGTCCAACTGGGCAGAGACCCCGCGGTCGACCCAGAACACGCTGGAGGGATTATGTCTCTCGGCTGGTTTTGGAATGCCTTCCCCCGGGAAGAACTTGAGGAAGTAGCTTGGGAGAGGGGGACATCTGGACCACATTGCTTAGGCTGCTGCCCCCGCAACCCGAATGATGATGATGATGATGATGATGACGAACATCTTGCTGAGAGAGCAGTTTTTTTTCTGATGAAAGAGGGTGTGCATTTTTAGAACCAGCTTCATCCAAACAGGAAATGGGATAGTAGGCTCTGTAACACTTCATACAACATACTTTCTCAAATATTTTCCTTTCCTTAGTGTTTCCCAGGCCCTTGGGTTGGATAGTTTTTACTTATGCATACAAAGTGGGAGCACAATTGGTGCTATTATATTGCTTCTTTTCCTGTAATTAGTATTTGATTCTTGCTGGATTCTTGTCAATGCAAATAATTTGATTTAAGCTTGTGGTAATAACAAAACCAGACATAAAATGCTGAAATACTCAGGCTTCTTTCATGTTAAGGCTCAAAGAACACATTAAATGTAAAATTTTATTAAAAGGAGCTGGGGGGGGGGGGGGGGGGGGTTCAGCTTATATATTTTACTTTTATAATGTCTTTCCACTAAAACAACATTGTCTCCTATCTCATAATAAAAATGCACATTAATGGGTATTATTTTAACAAAGGGACCATTATTATTATTATTATTATTATTAATTTGTTTGTTTTTATTGGGCAGCGATGGTCTAGTGGATCGGGCGCAGGATTGCAGATCCTAAGGTTGGGGGTTTGAGTCCCCACAGGGTTGTCACTGTCCCCCCAGTGTAGCTAGCTGGATTATCAAAGGCGGGCCATGTCTCTCACTGTCTATGGTGAGAGGCATGTAAAAGAACCATTGCTGACTTTCGTAAAGAGTAGCTGCAAAGCTGTCAGCGTGTTTCTGTCCCTTGCGAAAAGGGTTGTGACAGGAAGGGCATCCGACGTAAAAACCTATGCCCAATCAAATGTGCAAATCAGATGATTCGCTGTGGCGACTCTCGAGAACTGGAAAAAGCCGAAAAGAAGAGATTTGTTTTTATTATTATTGTTATTGTATAATGGAATTAAGTTCCATACCGAAGAAATTATTAAAGTGAGGGTTTAGAATTACTGCGATCCCCAGTGAAGCTAACTGGGTTATCAAAGGCCGGCTATGTCTCTCACTGTCTATAGTGAGAGGTTCATGTAAAAGAACCATTGCTGATTTTTCTAGAAATTAGCTGCAAAGTCATCAGCGTGTTTCTGCCCCTTGCTAAAAGGGTTGTGTCAGTAAGGGCATCCGACGTAAAAACCTATACCAAATCAAACATGCAAATCAGATGATTTGTTGTGGCGACCCCTGAAAAAGGGAAAAAGCCGAAAGGAAAAGAAAGAAGTTTTAGAATTACTGCGATGACCTGATGAGCTGTCCAGGGTGTACACTGCTCTCACCCAGAGTCAGCTGAGATGGATACCAGCCTCTCCATCACCAAAATTAGGATTAAGTGGCCTAGAAAATTAATGAATTCTTCTTCTTCTTCTTCTTAATAATAATAATTATAATAATAATAATAATATCCCATCTCATTTGCTAAACTGATTAATCCTATTAGAGTCTTGGGGAGGCTGGTGCCCAACTTAACCCACAGTGGATGAAGGCAGAGTACACCCAGAACAGCTCACATTACCACTGAAAGGCCACACACACAACACACACACACACACACACACACACACACACACACACACACACACACACACACACACACACACAACCATTCACACTCTGTACACTACTGTGCATGTTTTTGCACTGTGGAAACTGGAGTACCCAAAGGAAACTCATACAAGCATGGGGAGAACACGTACACTCCACAGAGAAAAGCCCAAGACTTGTACCTGCCCCCATAACCTTCTACCTGTGAGGCAGCTGTGTTAAACACTACTCCACCATGATGATGATTATTATTATTACTAGTCATTCTTTCATCATTTATTTATTTTCGAAGCTGCTGGCGCCCACCTCAGCTGACTCTGGGTGAGGGAAGAGTTCAACCTGGACTGCACTCCAGGTCATCGCAGTGCAGAAACACGCTGACAGCTATACAGCCTACTCTCAAAAAAAATCAGCAATGGTTCTTCTAGATGAACCTCTCACCATAGACAGTGAGAGACATGGCTGTTTATTTGATAAACCAGTAAGCTGTACTGGGGGATATCACTGACAAAGCATTGATGTAGTTGTTGCTGTTATGATTATAAATTACATAGCTACTTCTCTGTCTCTTTTGTCTGTCCTCTTATCAATTGAAGAACTGTTTGTCATTAGACTACTTCTGAATTCAGCACTTGCTGAGAATATTTGCATTCATGATTGAAAACAGATCACGGTGGTTCAAATGCTAAAATAGCTGGAGTCTGAGTGCTCTTTTGAAGGAGGATGGAGTTACACATGGACAGGAAGTAATCAGTTGTGTATGCCAGCGGGTGAAAGCAAAAAGAAATACTCCAGATTTGTGTTGCAGTGGGTGAGAAATGTTGTGCGTGAGCATTTATTTGATTTGTACAGCCTTTATTTGATTTTTTATGCACTATGCATTTATATTGCATCATATTGCAAAGTTTCCAAATTATGTTTAAAAAGTCTCTAGCCTAAATTCTTGTATTTGACAGACCAAACAAAGAAATCCTCTAATTAATCTAAACTTTATGTCTCTGTATAGGGTCTTTAGATAAATCCTTATATCACTATAGAATACCTGGCAGAAGACACGTAAGGGCTAAAACACATAATATGCTGTTATAGGTACTGTATATACTGTATTATATATTCATTATTTTTTAACTTTATATCTGTATTTACATTTTAGGTTTGTGTATCATCTGCAAATTAGTACATTAGGTTCATTCTTATTATTACTGACGTTATAGCAGCTACAGACAGTTGTTCCCCTCACCAAGCTGTCTTTTATCTTTTTCTTTATTTTACCAATACACACATAGTCATGTTGCAGAGAAATCACTCATTCATATATTTATTTATCGAACAGCTTTATCCACATGGGGTTACAGACAGGCTGGAGCCTATCTCAGCCTACACAAGGTGAAGGCGTGGTACACCCTAAACAGCTTGCTACACCATTGCAGGGCTAACACACAACCATTCACACTCACACCTAGGAGCAATTTGGAACAGTTCCTTAACCTAATATACATGCCTTCGTACCATGGAAGGGAACTGGAATACCCAGCAGGAACCCATACAAGCATGGGAAGTACATGTGAACTTCACACAGAAATGCCATCGCCAAGTCGGGAAACTTGAATCCAGAACCTTCTTGCTGTGAGCCGGACGTGCTAGTCGCTAAGCCATTGTAACATCAGACACTAACCAGAAACCAGTAAAGTAGAAACTGTTAACACTTGAGACCTCATCCATAAATGTTATATAATCATAGGATATAACTCTTAATTACATATAAAACAATAAAAAAATGTTTTTAATAAAAATTTATAGTGGACTCAGTGGCTCAGTGGTTAGCACGCTCGCCTCACAGCAATAAGGCCTGGATTTCTCTGTTGCGTTTGAATGTTCTCCCCGCGCTCGAGTGGGTTTCCTCCAGGTACTCCGGTGTCTTCCCACAGTCCAAAATCATGCACGGGAGGCTAACTGGCTGTTACAAATCACCTCTGCGTATGAGTGTGAGTGCGAAAGGATGTATGTGTGTTGCATTGCGATGGCCTGGCAAGATGTTCGGCGTGTACCCCACCATTGCTCAGAGTCAGTTGAGATGGGCACCAGCCTGCCCTCGACCCTACTTAGGATGAAACAGCTTAGAAAATGAACGAATGAAATTTTATTGTTATTGTAGTTATTATATATAATTATTATTTTGATTATGTAGAGGATCATCATAGGCCTTTGTGGATTAGCCTTTAGTATGCAAATTATAAGGTGTTAAGGCATTAATGCAGACTGCAGTATTTGTAAAAACTGTAATTGTATGTGAAAATTAATCATTATCTTGACCAATACTAGGAATATAAATTATTTAAATCTGACAACAATGAATCTGGGCCACTGCTCAATTTATTTGCAGCTCAACCAATCACTCTGCAACACAATGTCTTGTTTGACTTTGTGGAGACTACGACTGCCATTCCAAATGGGGCAGAGTTGAGGAAATGGGATTTTTTTGTTTTGTCTTGTCACATAGTCATGACTCAAGACAGGTTTGTGTATCAGACCAGGGGCAGGGTAGCCATGCGAATCAGTGCTGTAGGGATCTGGCACCGGAGTTAAGTTTCAGTACGAGCCTGGAGGAAGTGAGATATTTGTTGTCCTTGACCTCTATCCCACTTGCCCTGGCATATGGGGTATGCAAGATAGATATGCGACTTTGGCAGCATTTTTTGTGAAGAATGAAAAAATGGAATGTAATAATTTTGCTTGATAACTTGGCTAGATTCCCTACTAAGAGATCACATGCATGTAAAACTGTGATGATTGTGGCCTGAATCTCTATTACAACAGAAGGAAACAATGTGTTTAAACAGAACTTTCCATCTCCAACAAATGTTTTTCTCGAAAAATATAAAAAAATTGCACTGGGAAGATGATGGAATAATTCAAGGAACCGAGACAATAAAAATTATATCCAAGTGTCTGAATGTTGTCACAGGCTGAGTCACACAGCACTGGACTTGAAAAATCAATTGGACTGCTCTTTACTGATAAATTGTTCCAGCTGGAATAGTGATGAGTCAGATCAGGTCACCCTGTCTCTCAGCTTATACCTGCTCGGCTCTGTGTGGACTTTGTTTATAATAAAAAGAAAGCGGCATGTTGGTGAAATTATAAATAACTGCCCCAGATGCGTTGTGGTCTCTTTTTCTATGACAGGGCATGCCCAAAAGAGAAAATAATGCTTCTGTTGAAGACTGTCATTATTTGAGGAATCTTCCGGCAAAACCTAATTCAAGTTTTGTAAAAATAAATCAATAAATAAATAAATATTGTTATTTCCCTTAGCCTTTTTTATAGGAACCTGAATATGCTCTACTCATAGCTCCACTTTCAAAACCTACTTACTCATGCTATAAATTGTAGTGGAAGAAACTTAACTCTGTCAGAACCTACTAAGTCAAAGGGGTGAATTCGTTCAAATTAAACCAAGTCATCAGCCAATGGGAAAACCTGATATCTTTTCCCAGTTGCAAAAGGAGCCAATCACAGTTGAGCTTTTATAGCCTGTTCAGCTTTTGCTTTCTCTCACTCAAGATGGTGGATGCAGACTCATGTTTCATTTTAATTGCGAAAAATGCAAGGAGATCTTCCTGTAAAGATTCAAAAAGGAAGTTCCTCCAGCTTGAAAGGTAAGGAACACAATTCTTAACTTGAATTCTGTCCTTGCATGCCTTAAAATGCATTTTTATTGCTCAATCCACTATTTTAGATGACACAAGCATGCTGGCCACTTCTCCAATGAGAAAATCATATTGGAACAAAGTCAGACAGGGTTCTATTGGAATATTTTGAATAGATCTAGACTCTGTACCTTTAAATATTTAAAAAGGAACATTTTCAAGCAGGATTTTAATGTGAATGTTTTTTTTTTTTTTTGGTCAAGAACTCTAGATTTGAATTGTCAAGGGTGTACTCTGCCCTCTCCCAGAGTCAGCTGAGATGGGCACCAGCCTTCCCATGACCATGATTAAGAAAATGAATGAAGTTCAGATCTTATATTTAGATTTTTTTAATTTTATTTTAAATACATTCATTGAATACGCTACTGCAGAAAGCATCTGTCAAATTTTGCTAAGTCAGAGAGGGTTCAGTTGGGAGTTTTACACTAGACTTTAAACATTTATGAACTTGTCATTATTTACTTTGCTGTGGTTTTAGTTTTGTGAGAGTTGTATTCAGTCAATAATCAACCTATTTGAGACCACGAAAGTCGATTTTGATCAACAATAATAATAATAATTAAAAAATCCTTATAGTGCAGTGAAGCAAACGATTATCCATGAACTATATTTACCCTGTACCTATTATATGTTCTTTGTTTTCACAGACATGGGCTCAAACCAGCAGTGCAAGCAAACTGTCACCACCTTCGAAAGGCTGTGTCAAAGTGTGCAGAAGCATCACCTCTAGATGTGGAATCTTTCAACTCTGAATTCTGCACCTACACTGGACAACCAAGACAACATGATTGCGAAATTCCTGGAGGTCTTTTCGAAGGAGTCGGCACGACAACAGAATGCAACAAACCAATGAACAAGGATATCCCGCGTAACCTCATTCTTTTCAAGAAAAAAATCAAAGAAGTGGCATGGGTCAGCAACAAATTTTTTCCTTAAAATGTTGCGTTTGGGGTGCAGTCAAGTGGAAAACATTGCGAAACACTGTCCTCAGAAAGATAGCCTCCGCACCAAAAATCGAGGTGGTGACAGGAGGAGGGTTTGGTATGGTCCTGAGAGAAAGACAGTTTCTTCAGTCATCTCTGAGGAAAGTCACTACAATCACACGCACAAAAAAAAAAACTTTACCTTTCCTCAGATGTCAGTGACGTCCACAAAAGCTTTGTGGAAAATGTACACAGCTCAGAATCTAGATAAACCTGTGAAAAATAATTTTTTTCAGAAGAATCTTCGATAGCGATAACCATATTGGATTTGCCTCACCAAAAATGGATGCCTACTCGATGTTCCAGAGGCTAAAAAACTAATAAAATACAAATGGACCTTCTGAGAAAGCAGCAGCTTATTGTTGAACTATGAATTCACAAACTGAGAGTTAATGCATTCTGCGATCTCCTGAATGACAAAAGAGAAAGACTGAATACTTTTTGCTTTTTCCTAACAGCAAAACCAATCCTGCTGAAAGTTCCGGACCAGATTGCATATTACAGCAGACAGCTCTATGTCTACAACTTTTCAGTGATCGAGAACAGGGATGACAGGACTCTTCCCCACAGAGGGCATTTAGTTACACTACTAAATGACTTCTCAAAAGAACAGCTCAGCCTGCTCCAGTGCAGTGTTTCATGTCCTGAAGAGTCCAGCCTGGAAAATGTGGATACTGTACGTCTGCTTTCTGATGCATGTGGTGGACAGTCTCAGCATTTATTTTAATGGCTTGTCATCAGCTCACAAAGTATTCTCCCTCGCAAGTTCAATGAGTGGAATTTCTGTTCCCAATCAGTCATTCATTTCTACCATGTGATAGTGTTTGGAGTCCTGGAGAAAACGCTCAGGAGGAAAGAGCACATCTACACTTCAGAAGACTCCCTGGAAGTGTTGAAAGAGCAAATCACAGTGCAGGTGGCTGGAGAGGATTGACTGGTAGGATTGTTCTTAAAGTC
Organism: Plotosus lineatus; assembly: GCA_024760905.1. Classification (NCBI taxonomy): domain Eukaryota; kingdom Metazoa; phylum Chordata; class Actinopteri; order Siluriformes; family Plotosidae; genus Plotosus; species Plotosus lineatus. The sequence goes on along the minus strand of CM045728.1, from coordinate 81,255,661 downwards.
TGAAAAGATAAAAAAGTGAAAAATTGTTCATTCTTGCAAAGGGGAGGACAGTCAGGGTTAAGTCCGGTCCACACTGGACACACACTGTAACAACCTAAACACCAGCCAAATCACCATCAAGAGAGACCAAACCTCGTCTACATTGCACCTGGTGTCATCATTAGTAAAGCCCAAAAAGCAGATATCAAGAAATTGATATTTGAGCATGTCATGGAAGGATGATATACTGATCCTCACTTTTTTTCATGTACTCTGTCATCCCTACAATTCCCTACAATTGAAACAATGTTACTCCTGTTTAACCAAATAAAGAAGTTTCTCAATGTTGTTCAATCAGAACTGTTTGCTTTTTGAAGCTACTCTACTAGTATATGTTTTGTTGCTGTAATTGAGCCATGGAAAAATGGTTAACTATTCAGCAACTGTGCATTAGTTTTCATAAAGATCCTCATTGTTTGTTTGTCGGTATCAACACGTGGTAACACATTAGATTCTTTGATTGGTAGTGTGGGAAGAAAAGTATAATGAAAATACCACAAAAAGTAGATTTGAACCTATGGACTATGTGTGTCGTTCTCAAATCTATTCAAATTTCATGCTGTCTGTAGCATTGGGTTGCATGTAGAATGGTTACCGAGTCAAATACCTTCACATATTGACTGATGGCAACAATGTCGAAACGTGCTAAGTTTCCATTCCATTTTCAAAATGTGCCAAATCAAAACTGTGCATTTTAAAATACAAGTAATTTCATAAAGGAATCAATTAATTTTCTCATGGATCATGTCTGGAAGGTTAGTAGTTTCAGTGTAGTGGAAACAGGAATCTGTGGAAGATCTCTTCTATGCCTAGAAAAAAAAAAATCAGATTTTTCTTAAAACCTGACTGAATTGACCTGCTGAATTGACATGCATCATGTCTGCTTGTGCTGATGGCAATATTGCTTTAGAATCTTCAGGCTTTAAGCTGTGTACTTTATAATATTACCTTCCTGCCTATTACGCTCACTCACTCATTGAGTAATTTGCCAAACTGCTTCATCCTGCTAGGGTCATGGTGAGGCTGGAGTCTGTCTCAGCAAAGTGGGTGAATGCTGGGTACATCCAGAACACCGCACCAGACCATCACAGGGCAATGTACATGTCTTTTGACTGTCTGGAGAAACTGATGTACCTGGAGGAAACCAATGCAAGCACAAGGAGAACATGTAATCTCCACACCTAAACGCCCAAGCCAAGGAATCAAACGGGGACCTAGGACCTTCTTGCTGTGAGGTGGACAAGCTAACCCCTATGCTAATGCCACCCACAATGAAAGATTCAAGGATTCAAGGATGGCTCAGTGGTGGTCTGGTGTCCCCCCCAGTGCAGCTAACTGGGTTATCAAAGGCCAGCCATGTCTCTCACTGTCTATGGTGAGAGGTTCATATAAATGAACCATTGCTGATGCAAGAGTAGGCTGCATAGCTGTCAGCGTGTCTCTGTCCCTTGCTAAAGGGTTGTGCCAGGAAGGGCATCCAACATAAAAACCTATGCCAACTCAAACATGCGAATCAGATGATTCGCTGTGGTGACCCCTGAAAAAGGGACAAAGGCCAAAAGGAATGGAAGATCCAAGGATAAAGCTATATAATTTTTTTACATAGAATTTCCTGCTTAGCTATTATTATTGACACATCTCGGTAAAACTTTCATTTGTTTTTTCTGCTATTGACTGGCAGAAGGCTTTGCAAGCTGCTTGCCAATAAACTTGATCAATTGCTTCACCTAATAAGATCAGCACTCCTGCAGAATTATAATTATATACTAATTGCAAGCTGGTACACTGAGAGCTGAGAACAAATTACTAATCAATAGAATGTACATTTGCAAAAATCCAAATGCATGTAAATAGACAAATTTCTAAAATTTTCTGGAGGCTTTTTGGCTAATATTGACTTAAAGGCATGATTATTAATGAATAGTGTTTAGATCTAAATTTTGCCATATAGTTCATTGGCTATGTGGCTAACAGTAGTTTAACTATTGTGCTCATTATATATTATGGCAGTAACGATTATGAGTGCTTAAAATAGGTTTAGCTGTGAGCTCATGTTTGCTTAGATAGGGAGATAAATAAATGAATGAATACAGTGGTACCTCACTTTACGAAAGTCTCACCAAACAAAAAATGCAGGTTACGAAACGCATTTTCCTAAAATTTTTCTCTCTGGATACGAAACAAGTTCATGTTATGAAAGTGCCATCTTAAAAATTCAAACACGCCATTCAAACATTAAAACGCATCATTCAAACACGCTATTGAAACATTAAAACGCACCATTCAAACATTCAAACAATGCACGAGCTGCTGTCCCATCAATGACGCTCAAACATCCTGTCCCGCTTGTCTCCCGTTGGCTAGGAGGGATGATGCAACTACCTCCCATTGCTTATCTCCCAACATCCCGCCCCGCATAGCCTCCCATTGGCTAGGAGGGATGACGCAGCTCCCTCTTATTGGCTATCTCCCAACACCCTGCCCCGCTGGCCTCACATTAGCTAGGAGGAATGACGCAGCTCCCTCCCATTGGCTATTATGGAGCTGAATCTACCATGATGCTTTTCGTGTAAAGGACAGTTATTGTTGTTTCATGCTTTATTTCTTGACTCAGGCTTTTAACCTTCCATAAACATTTGTAAGATTATAACTCTGCTAAGAATACATGGTGGGCGTGTGTGATTTCCGGTGTGAGTGAAAAGAAGAAACGGGCTCGAGTGATATCACAAAGGAATATGGCCAAACCCGTCTACCATCGGTACGATATTGAAGCAGAAGGAGGTCTTAAAAGCTATGCTTTTTTAAATTTTAAAGGGTTTATGGGGTAGTATTGGGAGCCTTGGAACGAATTTTTTACATGTAAAATGCGGTTCAATTTACAAAAAATGCAGGTTACGAAAAAGGCGCTGGAACGGATTAATTTCGTAAAGTGAGGTACCACTGTACTGGAAAGCTCCTTTCACAAATATTATCAGATAAGCACTATTTAGCAGTGAAGAATGAACATTAACTTTTTAAATAAAAAAATTTAAATAGAAATTGTGTCATATTAGTTAAAGTTAGATAGTAGTAGATCAATTATCTTTATCAGGTAAAACTGCAAATCTGTATGAATATCACTTAACACCCTGCAGAACCTTTACCCTTATGCTAGCAATAACAGTGTAGTTCATGGGTGTCACTCATTTTCACTGAGGGGCACATCACTAAATTTCAAGGTGATTGAGATCTGATTAATCACTGAACATTTATTCTTAAAGGAGCAACCATGACTCTGCATTTCAAAATGATTCGTTTTGGCATTTGTTCTCTTTTCCTTTATTCGCTTGCATTTTCTGACAACACTTAACAGCAACGAGCTAGTATCCAATCTGTCTGCAAACACAGGGTGCCACAACCAAGTGAATGAATGATGAATTTGCTTTCATGGTATTGGTCGATGTATAAATGTATGATAATCATATTCTTTAAAATCTCTTGTGGGCCACTTAAAATGAGTTGGAGGGTCAGCTTTGGCCCACAGGCCTTGAGTCTGACACCTGTGTTGTACTTTATCAGAAAGCTGTTATGAGAAATTCTGTCAGACCAGGTCGGTTTATAAAAATGCGCAAGACTTTTGTTTATTTGTTCAAAAGACCTCTATGAAGAATAATAAAACAAGGACACAGTTCCCGTTGCCCGGAAGCGGGTCACCGGAGGCCCCCCCTGGACCAGGCTTGGGGGCGAGGCTCGAAGGCGAAGGCATGGGCTCTGCCCATGGAGCCCAGCCAGACCCAGCCTGAAAAGGAAACATGGGATTTGTCCTCCCATGGACCCACCACATGTGGGAGGGGCTATAGGAGGGTGCCATGTGAGTTGGGTGGCAGCCAAAGGCTTAGGTTCTGTCGGACCGATCCTTGGGTACTGATTCTGACTCTTTGGACATGGAAGTCAATTCTCTGGTGGGGAAGGACCCTGAGCTGGTGTTTGAGGTGGAGAGATACCGACTAGATATGGTTAGAGTCACCTCAATGCATAGCTTGGGCTCTGGAACCACCTGTCTTGAGAGGGGCTCGACCTTATTCCATTCTGGAATTGCTCATGGGGAGGGGTGGTGAGCCAGTGTGGGCATCCTTGTTATCCCCTGTCTCGGTACCCACACATTGGGGTTGTCCCTGATTGATGAAAGGGTCGCTTCCCTCTGTCTTCGGATGGGGGGACAGGTCCTGACTGTTGTTTTTGCTTATTCACCAAATGACAGTTCAGAGTATCCACCCTTTTTGGAGTGCTTAGGGGGTATGTTGGAGAAAGCTACCCCCCCCGAGAGACTCACTCGTTGTCCTGGGAAACTTCGATGCCCATGTGGGCAACGATAGTCTGACCTGGAAGGGTGTGATCAGTAGGTATAACCTCTCCAGTCTGAACCCAAATGGTATTTGTTTTTGGACTTCTGTGCTTGTCACATTTTGTCCATCATGAACACCATGTTCAAACATAAGGGTGTCCATAAGTGCACCTGGTATCAGGACAGCTGAGGTTACAGTTCGATGATCGACTTGTAGTTGTGTCAGCGGACTTGTGACCGCATGTTCTGGACACTTGGGTGAAGAGGGGAGCTGAGCTGTCAACCAATTACCACTTGGTGGTGAGCTTGGTCTGATGACAGGGAAGGGCGCCCTCCAGATCTGGCAGACCCAAGCATGTATTTAGGGTCTCCTGGGAACATTTTGGCAGAGTCTTTTTGTCAGAGGGACCTTTAGCCCCCACCTCTGGCAAAGCTACAACCTCGGCCCAAATGAAGCAAGTGACATGGAATCTGAATTCGCCATGTTTCATGCCTGCACTGCTGAGGCAGCAGCCCATAACTGTGGCTGGAAGGTCATTGGTGCCTGTCGTCGTGGTAGCCCCCAAACCCAGTGGTGAACACCTCTGGTGAAGGGGGCTGTCCAGCTGAAAAAGAAGGTCAATCGGATCTTATTGGCCTGTGGGACTCCTGAGGCAGCAAACAGGTACCAGCAGGCCAAACATGCTGCAGCTCGAGTTGTCGCTGATGCAAAATCTCAGTGGGTGGGAGGAGTTCGGTGAGGGCTTGTAGAGCAATTATTGGTTGGCCTCAAAAAAATATCTGGACCATCATCCGACGCCTCAGGAGGGGGAAGCAGTTCTCCACAAATACTGTTTACAGTTGAAGTAAGGAGCTGCACACCTTGACTGGGGATGTCGTCAGAAAGTGGAAGGAATACTTTGAGGAAGTGGAAGGAATACTTTACCTCAATCCCACCGACACACCATCTGTGGAGAAGGAAGACCCTGGGGGTTTGGTTGGGGGTCCGCTCATCATTGGAGCTGAGGTCAAACTGAGGTCGTCAAAAAGCTCCTCGGTTGAACGACTTTAAAAGGACTTTTTTTGCTGAATCTAGGACACATTCTCCATCCAAATTTAATTTATTCCAAAGCAAGTAGATGAAATGACTCAGACCTTCAGCAAGTATGAAGTAAACATATTACAATGGCACAGCCAGTTCTTAGGTCTGCTATAATGAATACATTTTGGTTTGAGAAAAGAAAAACATGAGATCAGAATTTCAGCTTTCATTTGCTGATATGTATACTTAGAAGTGTTAAAACACTTCCCTGTTAGATTCGTTGTTTAACCAATTAATAGCTCAACATGACTAGTCATTGGAGCCCTGAGTTAAAGCTCAAACCATGAAAGTCACATTTGTTGTGAAAAAGGATAAACTAAGATGATGACATGAGGTGTTTATGACACAAGCATTTGACATGGCCAGTGTTCACTGTTAAGACCTTCGTTATACAATACATTGCCCTCCATAATTATTGACACCTAATTAGCCTCAAATAAATTCTTCTTTTTTCACCCCGAAATAATGTTCCAGTGCATTTATTCAGTGGGAAAAAAAATCCCACATAAGAAATAATTCTTTTACATCAAATTATTTGAGCCACAAATATTAGCACCCCTGATGTTAGTACTTTGGACAACCTCCTTTTGCCAACAAAACAGCATCTAATCTTCTATAATGTTTCACAAGATTTGAACATACAGGAAGAAGGAACTTCAACCAGTCCTCTTTGCGCAATCTCTCTTAAATCATCCAGGGTCCTCTCCTCTTTACTCTCCTCTTCAGCTCACTCCACACATTTTCACTGGGGTTGTGGTCTGGAGACTGAGATGGCCATGGGTGGAGCTTAATGCTATGTCTGCTGAACCATTTCTGTGTAGATTTGTTGACATGTTTAGGGTCATTATCTTGCTAAAAGACCTAGTGACGACCCATCTTAAGCTTTCTGGCGGAGGCCACCAGATTTTGATTTAAAATGTCCTGGTATTTCAAAACATTCATGATACCATGCACCCTAACAAGGTTCCTATGGCCTCTGGAAGAGAAACAGGCCCAAAGCATCACCACTCCTCCCACCACTGTGAAGTGTTCCCACTGTGTGAGTGTTTGTTGACAAAAATCTCTATCTTGGCCTCATCTGACCAAAGCACACAGTCCCAGTTGAAGTCTCAGTGCTGCTTAGAGAACTCCATACTTTTGTGTTTATGATTGTGAGTGAGAAAAGTTTTTTCTGTGCATGCCTCCTAGACAGTTTGTTGACATGTAGATGGTGCCTGATGGTTGTTTTGGAGACTTTGTTACTCCAAGATGCTACCATTTATTGCAATTCTTTAACAGTGAGCTTTGGAAAACTTTTTATTTCTGTTACCATCCTCCTCACTGTGCATGGTGGCAAAATAACTTTGCTTCCTCATCCAGACTTGTTTACTACTGTTCTAGTTGTTTTAAACTTCTTAATGATTCCCCTGACAGTAGATATGGACAGGTGCCGGCAAGGGACTATTTTCTTGTAGCCAATGGCTGACTTGTGAAAGTCGACACATAGCAACCTTACTTGAATGGTGGGTTCCATTGTTTTTCCCATGTTAAAGAGAGAATAAGAGAAATGGCCTCTGTGTCACATCATATTTATACCATAGGGAAACAGGAAGTGATGAATTACTTACTAATTAAATGTTCTTGGATACTATAATGAACTTTGTAAACCTCTGTAGAAATTACAGAAATACTTAAATTACATTTATTTCTTCGGAATTGTTTGGGGTGTGAATAATTGTTGAACATGTGATTTAATGAAAAAAAAAAAATTCTTAATGAGGGATTTTTTTCCTCTTATAATTCACTTGCATTTAAGGTTACATTTTTCTACAGTTTCCAGAGTGAAAGTATGGTTCTGCAATAGTTTAAGGTTTAAATAAATTTTAATCAGGGGTGCCAATAATTATGGAGGGCTGTTTATATCAAGACAATGACCCAAAAGTCATCGCCAATTCAACAGAGGATAGCATTAGGAAAAAGGGAAACGTTAAAGACTGGTCATTCAATCACCAGATCTGAACCCAGTTGAGCATGCATTTGGGTTTACACCCTAAAGACCGATCATTGTCAGTAGGTCATCATTTACATTTGCATTTACAGCATTTAGCAGATACTCTTATCCAGAGCAATCAAATCATCAGTTTAATATGGTTATTGTAAACAAGGAATATGTAAGCAAATATTTAGTGTTGCAGATAAAAATCTCAAACTCGTGTTCTCAGTGTGTAGCAGAAACATAAAATGGTATTGTACTTTCGATAGTTTTAAAGGGAACTGTAATTTTTGGACATGAAACTTTATCATTGTCCTCCTGAGTGTGTTACTTTGCCCTTCGCACAGGCAAGTGATGACTTTGGGCTTCATGAAGTCATGCAGTCTGTAGGAAGCCACAGCAATCTCTGCTAGGCTTCGAGGTGATGATAGATGTATTATGTCTTACCAAAGTAGAGCAGAGGGGCAGACGCAACATGGCATGCAGCAGACTGGCACCCTGATGGGAAAATGTGACTTGAGCAACTAATACTCTGTGAGCTGGAAAGCAACCAAAAAAGTTTGCATCCCTTTCAGACAAAATAACTATTGACAGATAAATCCTCTTATAGCATCAAAATATTTACATGCTCAGTTTCACAGATACTGTTTCATCTTGACAGTAACAAAACCGGTCTGTGTAAAGATATTAACAGGGGGGGAAATAACAAAAATTATGTAAGTTTTCTACATTACCTCACTATAAAAGGCATAAAAATGTTTATTGTGAAATTGTCAACTGAGAATTAAAAAGGTCTATATGCCATTTCATTCAAATAACAGATAGACCTCGTTAATTCTCGGTTTACAAAATATCTGAACTTAGTTTTAATTGTAGGGATAGTCTGTTTTATAGTACAGTATTGTATTTTCATAATGAGTTGTGTGCAATTGTAATAACACAGGGAGGCATTACCAATTTAGTTAGAATGGTCTTTAACAGAGATTTCCTTTCGGCTTTTTCCCTTTATCAGGGGTCGCGCCAGTGAATGATTTGCACGTTTGATTTGGCGTAGGTTTTTACGTCGGATGCCCTTCCTGACACAACACTTTAGCAAGGGACAGCACCACGCTGACGGCTTTGCAGCTACTCTTTTACAAAAGTCTGCTATGGTTATTTTACATGAACCTCTCACCATAGACAGTGAGAGACATGGCCGGCCTTTGATAACCCAGTTAGTTGCACTGGGGGGGGGACAGTGACAACCTTGTGGAGAGTGGGACTCGAACTCCCAAGCTTTTAGATCAGCGATCCAGGGCCCTATACCACCAGGCCACCACTGCCCTAGAATGGTCTTTGAATAGGAGATATATTTTCTCATTCATCTTAACTTCATCTTAAACATAAAAAAAAATAAAAGTCAGTTATATAAAACAAAATACCAAGGTCTCGATTCTTTGCTCACCACTTCTTCCTGACATTAAATATCATAGTGCTAAGAAATAAATGATTGTGGTGGATTTGACCTAAGTTACAGCAGAAACCTGTTATCTGAGATGACAATTCATGGTGGTATTAGTACTGTATAACCATTCATACTCACATCATAGCAACATGGAACAATTAACCTACTGTGCATGTCTTTGAACTGTGGGGCGAAGCCGGAGTGCCTGGAAGAAACTTCTTCTTCTTCTTCTTTTCCTTTCGGCTTTTCCCTTCAGGGGTCGCCACAGCAAATGATCTGCCTAAATCTCACCCTATCCTCTGCATCTTCTACTCTTACTCCAACGACCTTCATGTCCTCCTTCACCACATCCATAAATCTTCTCTTTGGTCTTCCTCTAGGCCTTCTGCCTGGTAGTTCCAACTTCAGCATCCAACTACCAATATACTCACTATCCCTCCTCTGTACATGTCCAAACCATCTCAATCTAGCCTCTCTGACTTTGTCTCCAACACATCTAACATGTGCTGTACCTCTGATGTACTCATTCATGATTCTATCCATCCTCGTTACTCCCAAAGAGAACCTCAACATTTTCATCTCTGCTACCTCCAGCTCTGCCTCCTGTCTTTTCCCCAGGGCCACTGTTTCTAAACTATACAACATCGCTGGCCTCATCACCGTCTTGTACACTTTTCCCTTCATTCTTGCTGATACCCTCCTATCACACCGGACACTTTTCTACACCCATTCCAACCAGCCTTCACACGCTTCTTCACCTCTTTTCCACACTCTCCATTCTCTGGATTGTTGAGCTGAAGTACTTAAAATCCTCCACCTTCTTTATCTCTGTTCCCTGTATCCTCACCGTTCCTCTTGGGTCCTTGTCGTTCACACACATGTATGCTGTCTTACTGAGGCTAACCTTCATTCCTCTCCTTTCCAGGGCATACCTCCACCTCTCTAGATTTTCCTGCACTTGTTCTCTGCTCTCACTACAGATCACAATGTCATCTGCAAACATCATAATCTATGGAGATTCTTGTCTAACCTTCTCTGTCAGCCTGTCCATCACCATAGCAAACAAGAAGTGGCTGAGAGCTGACCCTCGATGCAGTCCCAACTCCACCTTGAACTCTTCTGTCACACCGACAGCACACCTCACCACTGTCTTACATCTCTCATACATGTCCTGCACCACTCTAACATACTTCTCTGCCACTCCAGACTTCCTCATACAGAGTGCCTGGAAGAAACCCACACAAGATATGGGAAGAACGTGCAAATTCCACACAGAAACGCCCAAATTGGGAATTGAATACAGGACCTTCTTGCTGTGCTAAACTACACCACTGTGCCACCCTGAGCCCTGTTTAATCACTTCTTTTCTTTTTGGCTTTTTCCCTTTTTCCAGGGGTTGCCACGGCGAATCATCTGATTCGCATGTTTGATTTGACATATAATTTGGCGTAGGTTTTTACGTCGGATGCCCTTCCTGACACAACACTTTAGCAAGGGACAGCACCACGCTGACGGCTTTGCAGCTACTCTTTTACAAAAGTCTGCAATGGTTCTTTTACATGAACCTCTCACCATAGACAGTGAGAGACATGGCCGGCCTTTGATAACCCAGTTAGCTGCACTGGGGGGGACAGTGACAACCTTGTGGAGAGTGGGATTCGAACCCCCAACCTTAGGATCAGGGATCCAGCACCCTTTACCACTAGGCCACCACTGCACCCTGTTTAATTACTATTTATTTAAATAAAAAACATTTAGAAATGGATTCCTTCGATCCGTCCGTTTTGTGAAACTTTGACAGGAAATGACATAGTATCACCAAATTTGGTGGAAGGGTTCCCCTCAGCAGCAAATAGGGTGGAATTACCCACCTTGACCTTGAGACTTTTTTATATATTTGGGTTGTCAGAACCTGCTTTAGAAGGAAATGACCTAGGATTACCAAATTTAATCCATGGATTGCCCTCAGGAAGGTTTCAGTTGGAATTGTATATTGGTTACCTTGACCTTGTTTCAGGGTCACAAGGTTACTTTTTCTTTTCTCGTCTAATCAAGACTTGGAACCTTGGAAACAAATAACAAAGGAAAAGAAACCTATTCAACGGGTCGCCCTCAGGAAGGGTTTTGGATGATATCTATTTTTTTCTTTATTACAGAATGAAATAACATTACACATACAAAAACATATATCTATCTGCCAATATACATACCTAATGTTTTATACTGTATATGTTGCCATAAATACATACATGCGAATGGTATGTGGCATTCAAGTTGCATGGCCTTTTCTTTTATGCTCTCATTTTCCTACTACACCCACTATCTTTTCTCAGCATGATTGTCCTCTGTACTTTTTCCATAATAAAAATGTAAGTTTCTTTATGAGTCCCTGTTTCTCTTGCCATTATTATAGCTCGGTGATCACTCTCTGGCACTTTAATAGAGACAGACTTTTTGCAATATCCTTTGGGAAAACTGCGGATGCAGTTCAAAAACATACTTGGTACTCTGTATTTATGGCTCTGTGTAATAGAGCATTAGCAAATGGACAAGATGATCTCATTTGCTAATCCATCTGTCTGTATGTATCTATTTACTTTATATGAACCTATTGGATGTGTATCAGGCAGAAATTCTCAGTGACTCCACCTGTGGTCTCTCTCTCTCTCTCTCTATCAATCTATCTATCTATTGATCTATCTATCTATTTCTCTCTCTCTCTCTCTCTCTCTCTCTCTCTCTCTCTCTCTCTCTCACACACACACACACACACACACACACACACACACACACAATTTTAAAATTTGGATTAAATCTGTATTTTGAAAATCAAATTGAAACTGAAAAAAATTTAGGTGGTCTCCTGCATGTATTGGAATAAAAAGTATGCCACAGTACTGTACACTTTTTATCTTCATTCAGGCATTCATTCTTTTGCTGAATCGCTTAATCCTATCAGGTTTCCAGGGAGGCTGGAGCTGATTCTGAGCAAAGGTGGGGTATACTCTGAACAGTTTGCTAATCCATTGCAACACAACGCATACAACCGCTGACACACTCACACCAAGGGGCAATTTGAGACAATTAACCTAATGTGTTTGTCTTTGGACTGTGCAAGGAAACCCACACAAGCACAGGGAGAACATACAGACTCTACACAGAAACACTATTACTGAGACTAGGACTTGAACCCTGGACTCACTTGCTGTGATGTGGGTGTTCCTTTTTTTTTTTTTTTTTTTTTTTAATGTACGATAAGGCATTAACCCCTTTGTAATGTTGCCATTCATTCATTTTCATCAATTTTACTTAAAAGAGACTGATATAATAGTTGATAAAATAATTTTAGGTGTTATTTTGTCCCGTTTGTAACTGAATTACAGACTGATGTGATATTGCCTATCCAAAGTGAGTTCACACACATACTTACTGGAGCAGTGGGGAGCCATATTACAGCACTTCTTCTTCTTCTTCTTTTCCTTTTGGCTTTTCCCTTCAGGGGTCGCCACAGCGAATCATCTGCCTCCATCTCACCCTATCCTTTGCATCTTCTTCTCTTACACCAACGACCTTCATGTCCTCCTTTACCACATCCATGAATCGTCTCTTTGGTCTTCCTCTAGGCCTTTTGCCTGGTAGTTCCAGCCTCAGCATCCTATTACCAATATACTCACTATCCCTCCTCTGTACATGTCCAAACCATCTCAATCTAGCCTCTCTGACTTTGTCTCCCAAAGCGTCTTACATGTGCTGTCCACTCTGACGTGCTCATTCCTAATCCTATCCATCCTCGTTACTCCCAAAGAGAACCTCAACATTTTCATCTCTGCTACCTCAACTCTGCCTCCTGTCTTTTCCCCAGGGCCACTGTTTCTAACCCATACAGCATCGTTGGCCTCAACACCGTTTTGTACACTTTTCCTTTCATTTTGCGATACCCTCCTATCACACATCACACGGACACTTTTCTCCAACCATTCCAACCTGCCTGCACGCTTCTTGACCTCTTTCCACACTCTCCATTGCTCTGGATTGTTGAGCCTAAGTACTTAAAATCCTCCACCTTTCTTATCTCTCTGCTCCCTGTAATCTCACCGTTCCTCTTTGGTCCTTGGCATTCATGCACATGTATTCTGTCTTACTGAGGCTAATCTTCATTCCCCTCCTTTCCAGGGCATACCTCCACCTCTCTAGATTTTCCTGCACTTGGTCTCTGCTCTCACTACAGATTACAATGTCATCTGCAAACATCATAGTCCATGGGAATCTTGTCTAACCTCGTCTGTCAGCCTGTCCATCACCATAGCGAACAAGAAGGGGCTGAGAGCTGACCCTTGATGCAGTCCCACCTCCACCTTGAACTCTTCTGTCACACCGACAGCACACCTCACCACTGTCTTACATCTCTCATACATGTCCTGCACCACTCTAACATACTTCTCTGCCACTCCAGACTTCCTCATGCAATACCACAGTTCTTCTCTCGGCACCCTGTCATATGCTTTCTCCAGATCCACAAAGGCACAATGCAGCTCCGTCTGACCTTCTCTGTACTTCTCCATTAACATCCTCAAGGCAAACACTGCATCTGTGGTGCTCTTTCTGGGCATGAAACCAAACTGTTGTTCACAAATGCTGACTTCTGCCCTTAGTCTAGCTTCCACTATTCTTTCCCATATCTTCATCGTATGGCTCATCAACTTTATCCTCTGTAGTTGCCACAACTCTGCACGTCTCCCTTGTTCTTAAAAATGGGCACCAGCACACTTCTCCTCCATTCCTCTGGCATCCTCTCACTCTCTAAGACCTTGTTAAATGTTCTTGTCAGAAAATCTACTGCTACCTCTCCTAGACACTTCCATACCTCCACCGGTATGTCATCAGGACCAACTGCCTTTCCATTCTTCATCCTCTTCAATGCCCTCCTCACTTCACCCTTACTAATCTTTGCTACTTCCTGGTCCTCAACAGTCCACCTCTTCTACTCTTTTCTCTCTCTCATTTTCCTCATTCATCAGCTCTTCAAGTACTCTTTCCATCTTCCCAGCACACTTCTGTCATCAGTCAATACATTTCCCTCTCTGTCCTTTATCAATCTAACTTGCTGCACGTCCTTCCCATCTCTATTTCTCTGCTGTGCCAACCTGTATAAATCATTTTCTCCCTCCTTACTTTCCAGCCGAGCATACAAGTCATCAAACGCGCTCTGTTTGGCCTTTGACACTGCTACCTTTGCCTTACGCTGTGTCTCCCTGTACTCCTGTTTAAGTGTCCCACTTCTTCTTAGCTAATCTCTTCCTTTGTACACACTCCTGCACTTCCTCATTCCACCACCAAGTCTCCTTATCTACTTTCCTTCCAGATGACACACCAAGTATTCTCCTACCTGTCTCCCTGATCACATTAGCTGTAGTTGTCCAGTCATCTGGAAGCACTTCCTGACCACCCAAAGCCTGTTTCAACTCCTCCTTGAAGACAACCCGACCTCTTCCTTTTCAACTTCCACCACTTTGTCTTCTGCTCTGCCTTTGCCTTCTTCACCTTCCTCACCATCAGCATCATCCTGCACACCACCATCCTATGCTGTTTGGCAACACTCTCACCCGCTACTACTTTGCAGTCACTGACTTCCTTTAAATTACATCGCCTGCACAAGATGTAGTCTACCTGTGTGCTCCTACCTCCACTTTTATAAGTCACCCTATGCTCCTCTCTCTTCTGGAAGAAAGTATTCACGACAGGCCATTTCCATCCTTTTTGCAAAATCTACCAACATCTGTCCTTCTGCGTTCCTGTCCTGGATACCAAACCTACCCATCACTTCCTCGTCCCCTCTGTTCCTGCACCAACATGTCCATTGAAGTCTGCCCCAATGACCACTCTTTCACCTCTGGGGTACTCTGCATCACTTCATCTAACTCCTCAGAATCTCTCCTTCTCTTCTCGCTCACATCCTGTCTGTGGGGCATAAGCACTAACAACATTAACCATCACACCTTTAATTTCTAACCCGAGACTCATCACTCTGTCTGACACTCTTTTCACTTCTAGAACATTCCTGGCAAACTCCTCCTTCAAGATGACTCGACTCCATTTCTCTTCCCATCCACACCGTGATAAAACAGCTTAAACCCTGCTCCTATGCTTCTAGCCTTGCGACCTTTCCACCTGGTCTCCTGAACACACAGTATGTCCACCTTCCTCCTCTGCATCATGTCAGCCAGCTCTCTACCTTTTCCTGTCATAGTTCCAATATTCAAAGTCCCTACTTTCAGTCCTAGACTCATGCCTTTCCTCTTCTCTCTCTGGCAACGGACACGCCTCCCGCCTCTCCTTCTTCGACGTCTTCGACCAACAGTAGTCCAATTTCCATCAGCACCCTGTTGGTTGGCGGCACTGATGGCGGTCGTTGTTAACCAGGGACTAGACCGATCCGGTATGTCATTCTTTCTTGTGATTCGCATAGTTTATTTGGCATTTGTTTTACGCCGGATGCCCTTCCTGACGCAACCCTCTGCATTTATCCGGGCTTGGGACCGGCGTGAGGGAGAGACACTGGTTTGTGCCCCCCCCTCACCCTCACAGCACCTGAAGAGCAAATGGAGTAGATGCCTTTCTCAAGAGCAATTCATTTGTAAAGGTGGAGAAAGGGGGAGAGGTACCGCTCACTTCCCCCACTCCCACACATGGACGAGCACCAGATATCTTTCAGTTCAAAACCCAGTTCTATAACCATTAGGCCACAGCTGCCGCATGGCTTAGATACTCCTTCCAAAATGCTCCCACAGAAGTTCCCAGTGCTTTTGGACGTATTTAACATAAAGCTACCTTTTGCACACAAAAGACATAACTTGCATTTATGGATGTAACTCCATGTATTGTAGTGCTTAACATAGCTTTGCCAGAGCCTGTGTGGTTAGGTTATATGAGCAATAGATTAATGATAGTTCTTGGTGTAGTGCCATCTGAGATATTGACAATGACTGCTGTCCAGCTTAGGTTTGTGCCCTTGTGTTTTATGCACCAAAATACATACCCCTATGCACCTAATGCACGTCCCTGTTTCACATGTATCGTTCCAAGTTATTTCATTCTTTCACCCTTATTCTCTTATCACTATGTGATGGAAGCTTGTTTTAATCTTGGCTGTGCCTCAGGAGAAACTTGAACACGCATCTTTTCATGACTTAATCCCTATTAACGTTTTCCACCAATAGCCATCTTTGATGACTGTCCACTTGTTAGCCATTCAAGACGCATTGCAGTTTACACCTGTGTCCATCATGCGTCTCCAAAGTGTCCTTGCTCATATGACAGCTGTTCATATTTAGTTACTTCCTATATCACTTCTGTTACAGTGTTAAAGAGATCGGCACCATTTTCAAGCACTAATATGTGCAAGACATCAGCTCAGAACAAGAAGAGTGTTGGTGAGCTGTCACCAGAACAACCACCATGTTGTACACTGATAGAGTCTATTATGCATCAGAATCAATTATTGTCTATGTCACAAATGATTTGTGGTCAAATGCAACCCAGACTATCTTGGCAAAAGGTTTGTTTTTTCATATTCATGGACATATGTAAGACACATTTTTAAACAGTATCATACTACTGTACTTTGCCTAGCAGAATTACCCTGCTGATATACTTGCTCATGGGGAATTATTATCATAAACTGGTCACTTCCGCTTTTATTTGTTCTAAATTCTAACATGGCTAATAGTGAACGGATGTTAGCAGGTAACAATGTATTAGCATAAATATATGGGGAATCAGATTATGTGCTTTAATAAGTCATATATTTGCGATATAAAGATCAACAATGAACAAAATAGCGATGAAAAATGTCCTACCCAAATTAACTCATTTAATTTTATGCATTTATCCTTTATTGGAGCCCATCCCAGCTGGCTCTGTGCAAAGGCCTGGTACAAACTGATCACCTCGCCATACCTTTACAGGACCAACAGACACCCACATGCACACTGCAATTCACACTTACTTTAACATTTAACTGCAGCCGAGAATTATATTACAAATTAGCTGTACTTTGGACAGTGAGAAGAAACCAGAGCACCTGGGGGAACCCATGCGTGAGGAGAATATGCACACTACACACATAATTACCCTTATTGGGCATGGGGCTCGAAACCCAGGACCTTCTTGCTCTGAGGCGGATGTGCTAATCACTACGCCTTCATCCAAATTATCGTAAAATCAAACATTCTGAAGCAACAGGGCAAACCAGACATACAAACGAAGTACAATAAAGAAGTGCTTTATTCTTACCTGAGTCCTACTGCCAGCCTGAGCCTGTTTTAATTGGACTCAAAGAATTACTTTTTCATGGAAACACTTCAATTCTTTGAAATTTGATGTTTTTAATTCTTGAAGACCAAGTCCTTACAAACTTTTTTGTTTTTTTGTTTCAAAAACATTTTTTATTCAATGACAGACACCGTTAACTTTTAAATGTATGAAACCATTTAAATCTAATGATTATTGAAAGTGAATATTACTCATAATGTTTTACTAATAGTTCTATTTACATGCAATTGTTCATGCGCTCAGCCTTGAAAGCTGTTAGATCACTTATTTTTGTTCAACTGTGTATCACAAATTACTGTAAAATTCCAACTGAGACCCATATTCTGATTGTGCTGCATACATGTCCAAAGAATTCTCCTAAAACCTGAACAATATAAACATATCATGTCTTAATTGGAAAAATTTCTGTCTGTATGGAATTTGTACTGTCTTTTTTTTTGGGAATAATACATTATGTAAGAACAGAATGTGTAAGATTATTAATATTGTTTTAAGAATATTTTCCTTGGTTATCGCTTGAATCCTCTTGATTCAAGTTAAATTATCTGCCAGTGCAGTAAGATAAACACACTTTGTGAGATTCTTAAAATAAGAGAAATATTCTTCAAACAATATTAATAATTTTACACATTCTGTTCCTACATAGTATATTATTCCTAAAATAAGATAAAGAACTTTTGACTGGACATAAACTTTTGAATCTTGATTACATAGCAAATTTTTGCATTGCATGTTTGCATAGGTTTCCTCTGGATACTTCAGTTTCCTCCCTCAGTCAGAGATATGCAGCTAAGGCAAACTCGCTGTTCCAAACTGCCCCATGTGCTGACCCTTGTCGGCTGAGATGACCCCATGACCTAGCAGGATTAAGAAGTTTAAGTGACTATTTGGAATTTTTAATATTGAGAATAAGGCCAAATCTCGAATATCCAAACAGAAGATAATGTCTATATGACTGATTTAAAGGTTGATATGTTGTCATATTACTCTGTAATGAATGAATCTATCAGAACAGAATTTGTCAGATGGACACGTGACTTGACACTCCAGAGAATGCATCTCCACTGCTCTAGAGTCCAGTGGTGGTGTGCTTTACACCAGGGGTCCCCAAACCACCGGTCTGCGGTTCAATTGGTACCGGTCTGCGGTTCAATTGGTACCGGTCCACAGAGGAAATAATTCATTATTTTATTTATTATCCGAGTCTAAACAAGCTTTATTTTTGAAAAATCTTTTATTTTGAAAAATGGCCAGATTCTCTCGGTTACATGTCGGTCATTTGACTTTGTAGGCACTAAAATGTAACCTACAAAGGGACAGCACATGAACAGAGGCGAGTTCGACATGTTTCAAACAATAGCGGGGATTTTGGGTGTTTTTTTTATGGTGAGACGGAGCCTGAGCCTGAGCCTTCATTCTCCCCGCTGGTGCACGATCACCTATGGTTTTTTTATTTTTTAGAAAAGTTCAAGCTCCACTTTCCAACCAACTTTATTTCTTCTTCTTCTTCTTCTTCTTCTTCTTCTTCTTTTCCTTTCGGCTTTTCCCTTCAGGGGTCGCCACAGCGAATCATCTGCCTCCATCTCACCCTATTCTTTGCATCTTCTTCTTTTACCCCAACGACCTTCATGTCCTCCTTCACCACATCCATGAATCGTCTCTTTGGTCTTCCTCTGGGCCTTTTACCTGATAGTTCCAGCCTCAGCATCCTACTACCAATATACTCACTATCCCTCCTCTGTACATGTCCAAACCATCTCAATCTAGCCTCTCTGACTTTGTCTCCAAAACGTCTTACATGTGCTGTCCCTCTGATGTGCTCATTCCTGATCCTATCCATCCTCGTTACTCCCAAAGAGAACCTCAACATTTTCATCTCTGCTACCTCCAGCTCTGCCTCCTGCCTTTTCCTCAGTGCTACTGTTTCTAACCCATACAACATCGCTGGCCTCAACACCGTCTTGTACACTTTTCCTTTCATTCTTGCTGATACCCTCCTATCACACATCACACCGGACACTTTTCTCCAACCATTCCAACCTGCCTGCACACGCTTCTTCACCTCTTTTCCACACTCTCCATTGCTCTGGATTGTTGAGCCTAAGTACTTAAAATCCTCCACCTTTCTTATCTCTGCTCCCTGTAACCTCACCGTTCCTCTTGGGTCCTTGTCATTCATGCACATGTATTCTGTCATTCTGTCATTCTTTCTTGTGATTCGCATAGTTTATTTGGCATTTGTTTTACGCCGGATGCCCTTCCTGACGCAACCCTCTGCATTTATCCAGGCTTGGGACCGGCGTGAGGGAGAGACACTGGTTTGTGCCCCCCCCCCCCCCCCCCACGGCTGCATTAACCAACTTTATTTCAGTTGTTGAAAAATAACATTCATGGAGTGTTTATTATTATTATTATAGTTGTTATTAATAATACTAATAATAAAATATATTCACAATAAACCATATAAATGGACCCCAAACCCCCGGGCCGCAGTAAAATTGTTAAGTGTTGACAGGTCCAAGGTGATAAAAAGGTTGGGGACCCCTGCCTTACACCAATCCATTCGATGCTTTGCAGTGCACTTGGTGATATATGGCTTGGATGCAGCTGCTCCGCTATGGAACCCCATTCCATGAAGCTTTCTATGCATCGTTCTTGAGCTGATGTGAAGACCACATGAAGCGACCTAAGTCGCTTTTGTTTCCAATCACTTCCGCGTTGTTTTGTATGAAGGTGGAACAGTGGAGTAGTGGTTATCACAGTGGGCTCACAAGCAAGAAAGCCATTGGTTTGTGTTCCGGCCTCAATCATTTCTGTGTGGAATTTGCATGTTCTCCCTGTGCTTATGTGGTTCCTCAGGGGACTTTGGTTTCCTCCCACAGTCAAAAGACATACACATTAGGCAAATTAACTGTTCCAAACTGCCTCTGGGTGTTGATGTGAGTGTGAATGGTTGTGTTTTTGCAGTGCGATGGTCTGGTGAGCTGTTCGGGGTGTTGGCTGAGATAGGCTCCAGTCTCCCCGTGACCCTCGTAGTATAATTAAGCAGTTTGTCAAATGGGTTCGTGAGTGAGTACATATGTATGAGAGGTTTTACAGCAAGATTTTCTCTTCTTTCTCTTCTGACTTAGAGTAGGAATACTTGTGGGGCCAATGGCGTAGTGGTTAGGGTGCTGGGCTCATGATCAGGAGGTTGTGTGTTCAAATCCCAGTTAGACCCCCACTGTGCTAAGACTCCTGGGAAAGGTCTTAACCAGAAATGTGCCTCTATTCACCCAGCAGTATAAATGGGTACCAGTAAAAATATACTGGGAGGGTAACCTGCAATGGACGAGCATCCCATCCAGGAGGAGTTGAAATCCTGGTTGCTTCACTCTACGGAAACTGGGGATAAATACTGGCCTGATGAGCCACTAGGCTCAGCTGTAAAAAGCCCAACAGACTTTACCTTCGAATATGAATAAAAGTTTGCAACTGATCTCTGGTGGAGTAGCATGGTGGTGTAGTGGTTAACATTGGAATCAAACTCTTTGTGTACATTTTTGCGATCACCTCACCTGTGTTGGTTTTTTCTTTGTGCTGTAGTTTCCTCACACAATTCAAAGACATTTTCTTGGGTATATTGGGTCTACTGTAAGTCATCCATATCTCAAGATATTCCATCATTGATAGACAATTAATAGAAATTTAGAATAATATGTATGGTTGTTAAAGCTCTTTGTAGGAGTTCTTGTCTCCTTCTCTGCTTTGGTGCTGAATGGAGGTCACCATTCCCTCTATGCTTGACCCACATGGAAATAGAAAGAACCTTAGAAGTTCTTCAACGGAAGCATGCTTGCATTTGACCCAATTCTTCTGCCTTCTTCAAAAGCTCTGACTAAATGACACTTGTACTAATTAAGTAAAATGTTCTCTCTGTACTAGGGGCAGTGATGGTCTAGTGGTTAGGGCGCAGGATCGCTGATCATAAGGTTGGGGGTTCAAGTCTCCACAAGGCTGCCACTGTCCCCCCAGTGCAGCTAACTGGGTTATCAAAGGCCGGCCATGTCTCTCACTGTCTATGGTGAGAGACATGTAAAAGAACCATTGCTGGCTTTCGTAAAGAGTAGCTGCAAAGCCGTCAGCGTGTTTCTGTCCCTTGTTAAAAGGGTTGTGTCAGGAAGGGCATCTGAGGTAAAAACCTCTGCCAAATCAAACGTGCGAAGCAGATGATTCACTGTGGCGACCCCTGAGAAAGGGAAAAAGCCGAAAGGGAAGAAGTTCTTCTCTCTGTACTATAGTATACATTTTTTACCTTCCAAGAATGTGTTAATCTTATAAATACATTGATTATATAGTACTAATGATGCATACGTGCAGTACTGTGCACATGTTTAATGGTACCGGTAGAAAAATTGCGCATGTTTACAAGTGAATAATTAAATTCCATGTTTTTCCTTTACAAAAATTCTATAAAGCACAGTAAAACATAATAAACAAAAGAAAGCCAATATTTATTGTGAAGACTCTTTGCTTTAAAACGAAAGAGTAAATTGTTTCACTTGCAGTTTGGGTAGTTTTACTGGGTAATGAACTGTACGTTCTATGGAGCATCAACCAGCCATAGGTTTCTTGAATCTTTTGACTGTCACACGTGGTTTTTTTTTTTTTTTTGTGTTTGCTTGCATGCAAAAACCCAGCAGCCTTCATTATGTTTTTGTCTCGTATATAATATACTGCTTTCTTTCTTTATATCCAAACCTTTTCCCTGTAAGATTTAATTTTCTGCTGGAAAACTACGGAGCCATGTCAAAAGTAAATAGACACTCATCATTATAGAGTTTGATCTGTTTGAAACTCATCTGATCAAACCCTCATCACTCCCTCATTTGCTAAACCATTTAATCCTCTTAGGCTCACAGGGAGGCTGGAGCCTATCTCAGCCAACACACAGCGAAGGCAGAGGTGCAGTCTGATGTGTATGTCTTTGGATTGTGGGAGGAAACACACACAAGAACAGTGAGAACATACAGACTCGACACAAAAATGCTCAAGCTCTGAACTAAAACCCATGACCTTGCTGTGAAGTGGATACTCAATCTATGATACCACCCTGATAAAACTTGTTAATGTATTTTCTTTTTGATTAATTAATTAATTACAAAATATATCCATATTTTCTCCCTTTTTTATTTGTATCTAATTCCACCTATCAGGTATTGCCTTCCCTATCACACAGCCATCACTGACAAGGAAGGGGCAAAAACATTCACACGACCCCTCCGTGACATGCACTGTTAACCACCCACCTCGATCACACTAGGAGGGAAATTGTTATCAGGCCCTTGTATCCGAATGAGCTCCCAGACGGCTGGCGATTGCTGTGAATGACAGGGAAGTGAGTGTCCCATGGACTCCTGGCTACAGAGGGCTGGGGCATTAAACCGGATTTGAATTTGCGATCTCCAGGTTAGTAGTCACGTACCTTGTCGAGACGCCACTCGGGAGCCAAACCCCCCCTGCCCCCCCCCCCCTTTTTTTTTTTTTTAAATTACAGTGCATGAATTGTTGAGCAAATGAGTTGTTAATCTGAGCGTATAAGCTGTGAAAGTAATCAACAGCCTCCCACTCAGGTCGACCTGGGCCCTCTGACAGGTGATTTAATACAAGCCCTTCAGCTTTTAATCAGAATTTTATCAAAGGCTTGGATCCTATCTGGAGAGCACAGCCTGGCAAAAGGCCTAATCATTATTTTTCCAAATGATTACAGGCTGTAGTTATCCACCTGCTTTACTGATAAAACCCTCTTCCCCTTTTAGCCATGACAGACATTAACACGCTGTGCAGCAGAGGTCAAACAGCCTCCAGTGAGAGCACCCCTCTGATTATGAGTTTTCCATATGCTGTACAGTGCACAGTAACCCCCATCATGATGACAAATACTGTGTGCGTGTTGTGCAAAGGCAGATTGTGATTATAACAATCAGTACTTTCTGATTCCCGGTGAGAGCTGAACTGAGCTGGTTTGACAACAGTACACTGGCTGATGCGCTTGCAGACACATGAACCTGATGGGGCGGATAGCGTGGGGGTATCCGCGGCATACAGCTGCACTTTCATCCATCTGCCTACATCTGATACATTTACACTCACATGCTTCTCTCTCTCTCTCTCTCTCTCTCTCTCTCTCTCTCTCTCTCTTTTTTTTTTTTTTCATTCAGTCATCTGTTCCCCAGTGTAATGAGACTGAAGGATGATCATTCACCTTTTTTTTTTTTGTTGTTGCACCTTATCTGACCCTGGCAGGTCATTTCCTTCCAGTACATATTAAACAAATCTGTTAGATGGTTCCAGCTCAGCAGACTCTCTCCAGACTGCTATCCTTTTGACAAATTGACAACTCTGATTGGCAATAGTCCCATTTGAGGAAGTAAATGAAGATGACAATATGAGGTGTTATTCTCATCCTGACTGGAGGGACTCACCCACCGAGGACACAGCCTCGTTCTTATTTTTACCACCTTCATTACTATTCCTTCTCCCTTCATCTCTTTCTGTCTTCATCACTCCCTTATCACTGCCTGTCTTTACCAACACGTCCTCCTCCTCTCCTTCCCTCCCATATGAGCCGTCTGTGAATTAAATGCCTCAGTGATTTAGGTCGGGGCTTGACCTGTGCTGGCTTCATTAATAGCTGTACCTGCTGGCAATGCAAAGACTGGAACATCACAGTGATCCAGGTCTGCTGTAACATTGTACACTGTCAGAAAGAAAAAGGTGCCTGTGGTGTAAATGTATCTGCAACAGTGGTCATGTCAGGCCACATCACACCATCACTGAGCGTCCTACTACAGTATGCCTTATCAGGGTTTATTATCATTTCAATTACTTTTTTAATAAAATGAATTTCACTTCATATTTTTGTCAATTTTTTTTTACTGAATATCTGTGGCAATACCTTGACAGTATAATACAGTTAAGTAGAACTTCTGCCTAACTTTCCTGTCATTACGCTGTCCTTAGTGAATGTAAGTTTCTTGGGACTCTTTCTAGTGATTTCTGAAAATAAGTACAGTACAGGGATCCCTCACTTTCCATGGTTAATGGGGACCGAGACTCCTCGCAACCGCCGAATTCCAAAAAGTAGGATTGCCCCCCCCGACTGACCTGTACGTACATGTACGTATATGTGTATATACAGATGCGTGTGCACACACTCAGAGACGCACCTCACATAAAAATGTAAGTAGTTTTGTTGGGTTATTTTTTTGTTTTTGTTTGTTTGGGTTTTTTTTTTTTTTTTGCATATTTGGCATTGTTTTCCTTAACTTTTTCCCCTATTTTTTCTTAAATTTTTACAATTTTTTATTTTTCGATGAATATTTTTGAAAAAAACCCCCGATGCACTGAAGCCTCAGAACCTGAAGCTTGAAGTAGCAAGGGATCACTGTAATGACATAATGACAGTTCTATCAAAGTCAAGTGTTTTTGCTTTTGGTATTTAATGTTAGACCATTTTTACTGATTACTAAAAGAATAAAGAGCTGCAAAGTTATGAAGTTTAAAGTACAGTAATTGCGACAAAAGGGTCATCACACATCCTTTTGCTAAAGGAAATCAGTCACCTTAACTTTACCCATGCACTGAACACATCAGGGCACTGGTGGTCTAGTGGTTAAGGCGCAGGATCGCCGATCCTAAGGATGGATCGAGTTCCCACAAGGGTGTCACTGTTCCACCCAGTGCAGCTAACTGGGTTATCAAAGGCAGGCCATGTCTCTAACTGTCTATGGTGAGAGGCATGTAAAAGAACCATTGCTCACTTTCGTAAAGAGTAGGCTGCAAAGCCGTCAGGTGTTTCTACGACCTGGAGAGGGATGGGTGCCGCCAGGCCAAATCAGCCCAAGTCTCACCATGACGGCGCCCGATACGTGAAGTGAACACATCAAACCCTGCCTAGGCTGATCATAGCACACACATACCACAGTGAAGTACCTACACAGACTTCCCTAAAATCATGCATTGCACATACATGGCATCTGATGTTATCCCAACCACATCATAAATGGTAAAGGACTCTGGCTTGCATCTTTCAATTTGACCTTATAGGAAACACTTTTTTAGTTAATTATACTGTATATGTGTCCCCCTCAGTGCAGCTAACTGGGTTATCAAAGGCCAGCCATGTCTCTCTGGTGAGATACATAAAAAAATCCTTTTCTTTTGTTTGAAAAGACTAGGCCATTGGGTTGCCATAAGGGTGTTTCTGTATTACAATGGCCTGTCCGGCTCTCCAGGGTGTACTCTGCCTTTGACCAGAGTTGGCTGAGATGGGCGTCAACGTCTCTGTGACTTTGATTA
Organism: Plotosus lineatus; assembly: GCA_024760905.1. Lineage (NCBI taxonomy): Eukaryota > Metazoa > Chordata > Actinopteri > Siluriformes > Plotosidae > Plotosus > Plotosus lineatus. The sequence continues at coordinate 81,230,130 of CM045728.1, read as the reverse complement.
GGGTTAAGCGGTTCATAAAATAAATGTATGGATGTGAACAACTCTTTAAAAAAAACACTTGAGGTACTCTATCATTCAATTTATCAATTAAATCAATATTTTGTTTTCATGTTTGCTACCAGTTCCCTTTAATAAAAATCTAGGTGAAATCTAGGTGTCAGAATCAGCCTCTGTGATATCTGATACCTGTGAAACCAAGCTTTTCTCAGTTTATTTGGGTTTATTTTCATTTTCATGGCAACCTTAATTCATGGTTAATGAAAAAGATAACATGTCCATGATCAACGTTACACCCTGAATTATAGAATTTGTGAAATTAGATATTGAGCCACTTTGGCTGGTTTTGAGCTATAAGAAAGAAAAAGGTTACAGCCCAAAAAAGAAAAGAAAGAATGGTCAGAAATAAGTCTGTAAAGAAAACAAAGTAATTGACTGTACTCACTTGATAAATAAAAAGAATTGTTTGACCTACGCAGGCTGATTGCAGCACGCACACCTGATCTCACTCCCTAATCTACTACTCTATAAAGACAAGCAGCGCGTTCACCTTGGTGCCAGAAGATTGTCTTGCATCACGTCTCTGCTTCCCTGTGTTCTCTCTGGCTTCTGGTTCCAGCCCCTGTGCTTGATCAGTTACCCGCGCCTTAGTTCCCAGTGCTGCATTTCTGGGTACAGCTGAAAGTTCAATACGTGACCGACTCTTTTGGCCACATGGACCCAGCAAAGACCGAGCACCTCAAGCAGGCATTGTCCAGCCAGTGTCCAGCCAGGGTTTCCTGTTGGGCCAGCATGACAGGGACTCCTGTCAGGCCAGCACAGGGACAATGACAATGCCTGGGCAATGCCAAGACAGGGACAATGCCTGCTTGAGCTGCTGTTGGGCCAGCACGACTCCACCCTGCACCGGGATTTGGACAGCCTCAAACATTTGACCACCAGCGTTGCTCAGCTTGGCGGAAAGATGGACACCATCACTACCCAACTCACCACCACGGACCAAGCCAAGACTGCGTTTGTTATGAGCCTGCTTACGGATCAAGCCTCAGCTTGGGCGCTAGCAGTTGCCACCCATACCCTGGAATTATGCTCACAATACTCTCCTCCAACATTTGCCCATACCTTATCGCCCCTGGTCGCACATTGCTGTGGACTTCGTCACTGGGCTACCTCCGTCTGAAGGCAACACTCTCATTATGATCATAGTGGACCTTCTTCTCAAAGGCAGCCCATTTCATCCCTCTACCCAAGTTCCCATCGGCGATAGAGACAGCTGGTCTACTGTTCCAACACGTGTTCCGCCTCCATGGGATCCCCCAGGACATTGTTTCTGACCGAGACCCCCAGTTCACGTCCAGGAAGGCGTTTTACGACACCCTTGGAGTTTCCAGCAGTCTGTCCTCTGGTTACCACCCACAATCCAATGGTCAAGCGGAGCAAACTAACCAGAGCCTGGAATCCCTCCTGCGCTGCGTTGCCTCCCGTCTCCCAGCCTCCTGGTCTACATACCTACCGTAGATCGAGTACTCCCATAACTCCCTGGTCTGCAGCACCATGGGTATGTCTCCCGTCATAGTGATCAATGGGTTCCAATGTCCCATCAGTCCAGGCCCACTTCAACAGAGCACGCCAGATCTGGAAGGAGGCTCGTGCTGTCCTGGAGAGGTCGGCAGCCTGGAACCAGCGAATCAGTCTGAATCAGGCGAATTTGATGTCTGCAGGCAGGGGTCATGGCCAGTGCCTGGTGGAGTGGGAAGGGTATGGTCCAAAGGAATGCTCGTGGGTCCCTCAATCCCTGATCCTGGATCCTGACCTGCTTTCTGAGTTCCACAGCAGGTTCCCAGATAAGCCTGGTTGAACGCCAGGTGGCATCCCTTGGGGGGGGGGGGGGGGGTACTCTTATGGTCTGTGTTTGGGGGGACTTTGAATGTAGTGGCCCTTCTAACTATTTCTCCCCTGCATTGCAGCCTCCGGCTAAAATATGCTTCTTAAACACATTCGAGAGACAGTCGTACTCATTAATAGAGTAATAATGTAGTAAAATGTAGTAATGATTAAGTAAAAACTTTTTAATTTTGTACTGTGATAGTATTTATTAATAAATAACACGCTGAGGCTCTCACCAGAAGCGCAAGAAAATGCAGTGTGTTTGAGTGGCATCATAGGGCTTAAATAATTATTAAAAACACACTAAAAATTTATTTTGCAATTCAAGCAATCATGTTGATAACTTGTGCACAAAAGAAAAAAAAAAGAAGTGTACACACCATCTGCAGCCAATCAGCAGAAGGGAAAAACAAAAGCTCTCAGCCACTGGCCAAATTTGAATCTCGTGCCAGTTACTTCCAGGTTTGTCGCCAATTCGCGAGTATGCGGGGGCGCGAGCGCTGAACCGCGAATGGTCACGTTCCTACTGTATATTATATATAGAGTGGTGTTCTAGATTGAGTGGACATTTGAAGTTCATTGCTTCTTAACTTGCATCTTTTAATTCATTTTAAAATCTCCTTAATTTTCTGCACAAAATTAGCCATATTTTAGAGATCAGACATGCTACATGAATGATTTTGGTACCAAAATGGAGTTTGAAATATTAATGTGGAAATATGCATAACTCATATAGTACAAAATGTGACGTAATACCTAATTTGACGTGATGGGTCACATTTACCACAAGTTTGTGTTCATGAAGCTCCAACATCATATCAGTGCCCATGAATAGGCTTTCCAGCATCATATTCTGATAATGTTGCTGGTGTACTAAGGAATAGCAGGAGAGACAGGCTGCCTATTGCTTCAGCAAATACTGCTGTGTGATGCGCAGGGGATGTAAACAGAGGATCTGCAGGGAGGACAGCCATCTTTGGCTTCTGAGGGATCAAACACCCTGTAATATTGTAATGCTGACTGTGAGCACAGGGATTGTTTATGTGTGCGCCTGTCTTCTTGCTCTTTTGTTACTGAAAGGATACCAAAATCTGACTGTTTTCACATTGTGAGGACATTTGAACATTTGATGAATCTTCAATTCTTTCTACAGCAACAAACAAACAAACAAACAAACAAACAAACCCTTTTAATTACTGAGGTTAAGGTTAGTGATAGGTTTAAATTCAAGTGTAGTAAATATTTTCTGCATTAATAATCATATAGATGTATTTCAATATAATAATAGGCACCAAATATCCCCACAAAGATAGGAATACCTGAACCTGGCCTACCAGAGGAAACTGCTTCCTCACAAAAACTGCATGCAGCATTTAAGAATTTAAGAAGAAAAAAAGGAAAAGAGTGATTTTTTTTTCTTGTCGGTAATGAGATTAAGTATATTGTTAAAATAACGTGTAATATGACTGTCACTGAATATTTTTCCAGACAGAACAAAGTAAGGAATGTACATCAGGCTCAAGATGCATAATTTTTTTAGTATATAATATGGAAGCAAGCTAAAGGCACACTAAAATGGAACTTCTATGGTTTATTGTGATGTTGTTTTAAGAATGACAGTTACAGGTGAGTTCCATAAACACGTGTATTTCAGACTTCATTCGGTGCAAACAGAGCAGAGCTATGGGCTTTGTACAAGCTTTCCATAGTTTTATGGCTGAGGGGATTTTTATAGACTGTTGGGTGAATTTCTGCAGACTTGTTTAATGCTTTTAAAGATGATTTTAGTGCTTTATTGGCTTTTGTAAATTCTGAACTATGATAGAAAATGGCTTGTTATTTTCTCTGAAGAATAAAACAATGGCGATGCAGATCGCACTAGATGTTCTTCATTGTAGTAACCTCTTCTAAGGTAATATTTCTTGGACGCTTAATTTAATGATTGCAATTCATCCACTCTTATGTACACCAAAAATTAAAACATTAAGGTTTAATCAAAAATGTATTTAGTTTTTCACAATGTGAAAATTTTCACATTTACCTTCACAATCACAAGGACCATTCTTTGTATGTTTAGGGACAGCATTTTTTTTTTTAATTTCTAGAATTCATAATCAGTCACTGTAAAAAAAAAATAAAATAAAAAAAAGTTTTTGTCCACTGTTTTGATTGAAGGATTATCATGAATGAACACTAATCTGTATATACTTAGTATATATTAAAGTGAGAAACATCATGGCATAGCACATCCACCTCACAATAAGAAGGTCCTATATATATATATATATATATATGATAACCATATACGTGCTAACCACTATGCCACCGTGCCGCCATATATATGGCGGCACGGTGGCGTAGTGGTTAGCACGTCCGCCTCACAGCAAGAAGGCCTGGGTTCGATTCCCGGCCTGGGTGTTTCTGTGTGGAGTTTGCATGTTCTCCCCGTGCTTGTGCGGGTTTCCTCCGGGTGCTCCGGTTTCCTCCCGCAATCCAAAGACGTGCACTGTAGGTTAATTGGCCGTTCTAAATTGACCGTAGATTCTCTCCTGCAACGGCACCGGAACCCAGTCGTATCGGCACTTGCCTTTCCATTGGATCCTTCTGGTGGCGCCGAGATGGGGGACTTGCTGCTTGGGTAACAGCCTGTCCCTCATTACTCCCTACCCGGGCTCTGCGCACTGGGGAGTATCACCAGCCGGGATACCAGCCAGAGCGCAGCCATAGTCCTTCGGGACTGACGGAGGCCTACCATACCATATATATATATATATATATCCTTTTCGGTTTGAGTTCCATGTTCAGTTAGAGTATTTTTGTGTGAAGGTTACAAGTACCTCTTGTGCTTGTATGGGTTTCCACAGGGTTTCATTCCACTGTCTAAACACCTGCACATTTGGCTAAAAGACTGATTCAAATTGGCCGTAGGTGTGAGTGCGCATGGTTTTACATGTGTTCACCCTGCAAAGGACTGGTGAGCTGTTCAGGATCTAGGGCCTTTGCCTAGAGTTGGCTAACATAGATTCTAACTTCCCAGTGACTCTAATAGGATAAACCGACATGAAAAATTAAGAAAAGAAGACCCCTTTGTACGAAATGCCCGGATTACGAAAAACATTTTCCTCAGTTTCCGTCCCTGAGATACGAAACAACCCCCTCTTATGAAAAGAAATTCAAAATTCAAACGTGCCAATCAAAATTTCACATGAAGCGCAAGTTGCTCTCTCATTGGCTGTCTCTCAACATCCCGCCCCGCTGGCCTCCCAGATAGAGACAGAAGAAAGCTTAACACTTTGGTTTTTAGTTTAGTTTTTTAAGTTGTTTAATTCAGTAAATGTTCAATAAACATAGGCGCATTTGAGCTCATCTGGAATTCTGATCCCTCAAGGAATCAAATTAAAGTTGAGTTTGTCAAGCAGAGAATGCGCTTTGACTTCCACGTCTTGTGGGCATGGCCCGCAGTGCACAGAGAGAGAGAGAGCGAGAGAGAGAGAGAGAGAGAGAGAGAGAGAGAATACAACGGTGCAGTTTTCAGTTTAGTTTTTTTAAGTTGTTTTAATTCAGTAAATGGTCAAGCAGGGAATGCACTTTGAATTCACGTCTTGTGGGTGTGGCCCGCAGCACGCGGGCGCCTGCGAGAGAGAGCTAGAGAGATAGAGAGAGAGAGAAAGCGCGAGAGATAGGTGTGTCGAAAAAATCGAAGGTGTGTGGAAAAAAGGGATGAACGTAAGTCGGGGAGCATCCGTACATACATATATATGTCTACATACATATATAGTCTGGAGCTATAGCTCAGTGGTTTTAAAGTAATGCCTGACCGATGTATGTATATATAATATATATATATATATATATATATATATATATATATATATATATATATATATGTGTGTGTGTATGTGTGTGTGTATATATATATATATATATATATATATATATATATACAGTATATTATATATACATACATACATACATACATCAGTCAGGCATTACTTTAAAACCACTAAGCTATAGCTCCAGACCAAACGGAATGCAGAATCGTGAGCCAACATTGAAAGTGTCACAGCTGGGTGCGCGTACGTCACTTTCATGGGGATGAAAAAATAGGCTCTGAAGAAGTCAAGCCAGTGGAAGTAGCTTGATGTTGATCTTTCCGTAGGATAATGCACCCTGCTATACTGCACCATCTGTTGAATGTGCTGGGCAAACCATGGCGGTGCAGCCTTGTAATGTACAGGAATTATGTACAGGAAAGGATGTGTTGCGAACTGCTTGGTGCCAAATACCACAGTACATTGTCAGTGATCTTGTGGAGGCCATGTTTTGATGGGTAAGAGCTGCTTTGGAGACACAATTAGAACTCACACATGATCTGGGTATGGCTGATTGGTGTATGTATATTTTGTGTGTGTGTGTGTGGGGGGGGTGTAGGGTTTTTAGAGGGGGAATGTCAGAGAAAGGAAAAAAGAGACAGAGAGAGAGAGAGAGAGTGAGAAGCTGATAGGGGAGACTAAAGATCAGAAGCTACTGATTAACAGACACAGAATATTTAAAGAAGTGGCAATTAAAGAGAAACCCTGAGGGATTGAAAATGCAGCCCAAGGACAGACAAAAAGATAAAGGTCAGAGAAAAAAAAGAAAGACATTGGTACAAAGAGAGCCACCGAAAGTCAGAGATCAGATTGCTTGTCCAATTTCTTATGTTTCCCGAGAATTGATGAGGGAAGGGAAAAATCAATCCTCTCTTCTTTTTCCTGCTTTTTATAGTTCCTGCAATAAGATCCTCTCACTGTGGAAAGCATTTTTATCCTCTGTGCCTAGTGTTGCTCTACCCTTGTCCCAAAACTCTGATTTGAGGGTGTGCAGTGGCAGTCTCTGTCTCAGCACTCAGACTGGCATCTTGTTTTTCTATCATACAGAGCTCTACCTCCTTCTATCCATCTGTCCATCCATGTGCACATCACATAGGATCAATGCCATCTGAACTGCTGAAAAGATTTGATCAATAACTGAGTGTTTACTTATTTATTATTATTATTATTATTATTATTATTATTATTATTTTATTTTGCTGTACTTGACAGACAAGCTTTTTGTTCAGTGCGAGAAACACACATACAAAAATAAGCCCAGAATGGCTTCCTATTCATTTCTCATTTGGACTATGTGGGAGTGTATTTTGACGTTAATAGTACGAGTAAAATCCTGAGCAGGTGTGGCTGGTCATTCACATTTATAGCATTTGGCAGACACCTTTATCCAGAGCAACCTACAATTATAATTTTTTATTTATCTGGGCAATTGAGGGTTAAGGGCCTTGCTCAAGGGCCCAACAATGGTGATAGTGGGAATTGAACTGCTGACCTTCAGAGCAGTTATGCATTGCATTAACCACTAAGCCACCACTGCCCTCAGGTCAGACCAATGCGGTAATGGCTGTCCTTTCTGTACCAAGTACAGAGAAACCCGACACTGGTCTTGATGTCTGGGACGAGGTCTTCCACACTGCAGTTGTAATATATTCCAGAAGGTATTGAGAAAGTGGTGAAAGATAATGACCAGACAACATGTTGTATAAACCCGGAAAGGTTCAAATAGGGAGCATGACTCAAGAATAACAAATACTTGCTTGGGAAGTAATTCCAGTACAATAAGCATATTAAAAATATACTGAGAATACAGGAAAGCAGAAATCTGCAACATAGGGAGATCTGAATAAACAGAATGTCTCAAAGATACATTGCATTGCATCATCTTTAAGATTTTGTAGGCATATTTGGTGAGTCATGTATATTAATCTTCAAATATTTACAGTGGCCAGAAGCTGTGCGTTAAGTAAGGTAACATATGCCACATTGTATGAAATACAGGGATCCCTCACCTTCCGCGGTTAATGGGGACTGAGATTACTCCGATGTCAAATTCCGCAAAGTAGGATCGACCCCCCCTGACGGACGTATACCTACATGTGTATGTGTATATAATATCAATAAATACCTATTCAATGATATAAATGCTCATAGTAATAACAATTAAACATTCAAAAATAATGCATAAGATGTAAATAAGATATAAATACACACTCATACAGACGCGCGTGCGTGCACACACAGATGCGCACCTCACATAAAAATGTAAATAGTTTTGATGGGGGGGTTTGGGTTGTTTTTTTGTTTTGTTTTTTTGTTTTTTTTTGCATAATTGGCCTTGTTTTGCGGCATTTTTCTTAACTTTTCCCCCGATTCTTCCTTAATTTCTTTATTTTTCACACACACACACACACACACACACACACACACACACACACACACACACCATTTCTTTTAATTCATATTTAATAGTGAGGCATGACTAGGGGCATGCTGGCTCAGTAGTTAGCACTGCCGCCTCATATTGATTCTCACTCAAGCACCATTTTGTGTGTATTTACTCCTTGTGAATGTGTGGGTTTCTTCCGGGTTCTTTAGGTACCTCCATCAGTCCAAATACATGTCCATTAGGGTTGACTGGTTACAAATAGGTGTGAATATGGGTATGAATGTTTGTGTTTGTATTATCCCTGAAATCGACTGGTGACCTGTACAATGTGTAACCAACCTCTCACCTGAAGTCAGCTTCACCCGCATCCCTGATGTATAGGTGGTACAGTTATTAATAAGAATGGATGTCTACAAGGTAATTATGGAAAGTATGTAAAACTATGGCTGTCTATCATATGTATTATGAAAACTATAAACATCCATTGCCGTAGCATCCAATCTCTCTCTTGATTTTAATCAGACTTCAAAGTGGACTATCATGTGCAAACTCCTCTGTCCTGATCATTTCCATGTTTCAGGAAACTTCCTGACAGCTGGAGATTCCTACTGCATGTTTCATATCTATCAGCTTGATATTTTTAGTTGTTTAATATACAAAATCTGCGATTGTCTGGCGAGCTGACCAGGGTGTACTCAGCCCCAGCCCAGAGTTGGCTGAGAGGGGCACCAGCCTCCCAGCGACCCTACTTGGAATTAAGCGGTTCAGAAAATGAATGAATTGATAAATAGTATAGAACAATTCGATATTTTCTTTGTAAAACAGCAATGTTATATCAGATTATGTGGAGAATCTTTCTTACTGTTTAGCACTTTGTGGATTGGTTAGCACATCCACCTCACAGCAAGAAGGCTCGAGTCCCTGGCTCATTCAGAGACTTTCTGTATGGGGGTTTCCATATTCTCTTCATGCTTGCATGGGTTTCCTCCTGGTACTTCAGCTTCGGTTCATCAGTTCAAAGACATGACTATTAGGCTAAGTGGCTTTTCCAAATTGCCCCAGGTGTGAACACGAGAGTGAATGGTTAGACCTAAGATGGAATGACGGGCTGTTCAGGCTGTATTTTGAATTTGTCCCGAATCGGCTGAGATAGCCTCCCTGTGACTATAGTAGTATAACGCAGTTCAGCACAGTCAACAAATAAACGAGTGAAATCTGTCTGCAATAATGTAATGGGTGGTATGGTGGTGTAATGGTTAGCGCATCCACTTTAGAGCAAGAAGGTCCACCGAGTCCCAGGCTTGGACATTTCTGTGTGGAGTTTGCATGTTCTCCCTGTGCTTTTTTTGTGTTTCCTCTTGGTACTCTGGTTTCCTACCATCGTCCAAATGCATGCACTTCAAGCTGTTCCAAATTGTCCGTAGGTGAGATTGTGAGTCTGAATGGTTCTGTGTTTTTTGCCCTGTAATTGTCTGGTGAGCTGTTCAGGGTGCACTCCATCTTCGTTCAGCGTTGGCTGGGATAGGCTCCAGTCTGCTCACAAGCCGAATAGAATAAAGCGGTTGGGCAAGTGAATGAGTAAACGGGTATGGTAGGTAAAGGTAAAGTCCTTTGGGCTTTTTACACCCAAGCCATAGTGGCTCATCAGGCTGGTGCTCATCCCCAGTTTCCATAGCATGAAGCAACCAGGAGGTCAACTCCTCCTGGATGGGACGCTAGTCCATCACAGGTTACCTTCCCGGTATATTTTTACTGGTACCCATTTATACTGCTGGGTGAACAGAGGCACACTTGTGGTTGAGACCTTTCCCAGGGGTCTTAGCACAGTGGGGGTCTAACTGGGATTCGAACACACAACCTCCTAATCATGAGCCCAGCACCCTAACCACTACACCACCGGCCCCACGAATGAGTAAGGACATTAATATAAATCTTATAAAGATATTTTTCTCACCACTGGAACGGCGGTCTGAGCTGCTGATGTGTTTGCTGATGTAATGTTATTCTACATGTTCTGACTTAAGCATTTCATTCAGGGCCCAGTTTGAATTAAATTACATGAAATTCCCAGGAAAAGTATTTTGTTACAGGAAATAGGGACATGTAGTTCTAGCTCAGTTGAACATCTTGGATTTCTCATTTTTCTGTTAGTGTGGTACATCACTAATGCTGTCGGCTTAAACTTCACTTTGTCTGTCACTTTGCGAACACCCAGCCCTCCCCACTCAACCCTCCAGCCCAGCTGCCTGTTGAACCCAATCTGTTCACAGCACACAGTTGCTACAGTATTACAGTCCCCCCCCCCATTATACACCCTTTCACAGCTGGATTAGAAGCTCCTGACCTACATAGAGCAACAGCTGTGTGTGCAATCAGATTGGATAGACTGGCTGATGAACAGGCTGGACATTTGCTCAGTGCACACAGAACACTTGTGTCGGAGAGTAGATTACTCATTAAGCTTGTTGCCTGCTACAGAAAAAGGTTAGATGTATTTAAAGAGGAAACCAGAACCAAATGGTAAATTTGAATTGAATTCTCCAGTCCTGCAATACAGTATTTGCTGATTTTTTAAGCGGATTTTATGAGATGAGATTTCTATAACATGGGCTACAAGTAAACAGTTGGACCTGTTTGTAATTTGTTGATGAATTTACTTTGGAGAGCCCATTTGTTGGCATCTTTGGATGGCTGGGGTTAATCCTCATTCCGTCCTTCTTCTGTATTAAAGTACAGGATTCTGACTGGTTTAAAGTACTTTCTCTAAAGGCATGAAGCAATAAAGATGACTTGGGCTGATAACACTTGGATGACACTTGGGGGTGTGAGTGATGGCAGTAAGGCCATGTGGAGTGCTGCACTGTGCTGTGAGAATGAATAGCGGGTTATTCAATCTTGTTAAAAACATTTTTTGTCTAACCTCAAATTCTGACCCAAATAACTTTTGTTTTCTTTGTAAATTCAAAGTGAATCACATTTTAAAGTTATTTGTAGCCTGCCACTGAACTTACAAAGGGTAAAATCACTGATCCGGGTGAATAAAGCAGTGGCATTTGTACTGAACCCGCGAACACAAGCACTCGGCCTGACTCCAGTGTGAACTGCTTCTGCTTTCTGTTTGTTGTTAGTGCTGCCATGTTTTCCCACATTCCCTTCGTGTTGCACTTTTGATCCGAAAATCTAAATCTATCATTAAATTCGGCGTCCTTAAGGATTTAGTGATGTCCATGTATATGACGTCAACTGAAACTTTATTGATGGGAAATTCGATATTCTGCACACAAAACAGGGGTCACTGATTTAACTGACATGTTTTAGCTGGTCAAGAGTGCTTGTGGATCTGAGAAAGAAAGCACAAGTTAATTCCAAGCCTCTGGTTTATGAGAGTTGTTGCGTAAGAGCTGGAAATCCTCAGAGCCTACTGGACTGAGAGAGCTTTTTATAATTCTCTCCAGGGGCCATGAAGAGGGGAACTGATACAGGACAAGCTATAATTATAATCATAATCATAGACATACAAAAAAGAGTGTATCTGGATTAAAGGCAAAGGTTTATGAAGGTATTGACGTGTTTGATTAAGAAAGGAGGTAAAGAGCCAAAGTGCGCTCTTATAAAACAATAATCAGCGTCATGGGGGTGTGATGTTACCCGGCATCAAGTGCAGTTATCATAACTACCATTTATTTACAATTTATTTTCTAATAAAAGGCTAACTTGTTTTGTTTTATTTATTTTACAGTACTGTATAGTACAGAACAAGTGGGGCCGGTGGTGTAGTGGTTAGGGTGCGGCGCTCATGATCAGGAGGTTGTGTGTTCAAATCCCAGTTAGACCCCACTGTGCTAAGACCCCTGGGCAAGGTCTTAACGACAAGTGTGCCTCTGTTCACCCACCAGTATAAATGGGTACCAGTAAAAATATACTGGGAAGGTAACCTGTGATGGACTAGCGCCCCATCCAGGAGGGGTTGTACTCCTAGTCGTTTCATGCTATGGAAACCGAGGATAAGCACCGGTCCGATGAGCCACGAGGCTCGGGTGTAAAACTCCCAAAGAATAGTACAGTACAGAACAGTTTGTAATTTAATAAAGAGCGTTACATCCTACACCTGGTGAGCTGTTCAGGGTGTGCTTCACCCTTGCCCAGAGTCGGCTGAGGTGGGGGTGGGGGGCACCTTCTCTGTAACCCTAAGTAGGATAAAGTAGATCATAATATTAATTAATGAATGTTACGTCTTATTCTTATTCATATAACGCCACATTTAAATTCTGAAAATTATCCACAAGACAAGTTTGTTTTATTATTTACAGTCACAGCTTGGTTCCCGCACACTAAAATTTGCACTACACTTCCCAGCATCCAACTCACCAGTGTCACTCATTTGACTACAGATACCCACATCAAGTGATTCTCCACCATAGCTCCCATCGCATTAATTACTTACAATGTTTAAGAACTTTGTTTGCACGTGCTTAAAGTACTGCACCTATGCCTTGTTAGCAATGCAGGCCAAGCTTTTATTTTTCATGTTTGCTCTCAATGTTTGAACCTTTGTCCAACTCTTCATTTTTAATTACTGATTTATATCAGGCAGTCTCTTTGCTTGATTTGACTGAACTCTGCTTTTTTTTTTTGTCTATACTTCTGCATTGTGTTTTTAAATGGTCCACCATATCTGCAGTTGTGTCTACCTTCATCTGTGTATATCAAAGTGACATTTACATGAAAGCAACTATAAATCAGCATTTCCTTACCAGTCTCTCTTTTAAGTCTCTCTTTTTCCTCTTGTTTAGTGTTAAGGCCAAAAAGGAACAGCTTGTGATATTATTGGAGAAATCACAGAGCACAAAGTGGATATCAGACGTCATACATATTATACTTATTCGTTAAGTAGCAGTCTGTTTTTTATCAAGCTTATTTCATTAGGAGTGTCTACCATAGAAGATCCCTAATTTAGATATTATAATAAAATGGTGATGAGTATGCATATTAATGTAAATCTGGGATTTGCCTTAAAGCCAGAGCAATTGTCAAAGCAATCAATTAATTAGTCATCTCCTGACTAATCAGTTTAACAGTGCTGAGCACTGAGCAGCAATAATGCTGTCTTTATCACATCTGAAGCTCATCATCAGGGCTGCATGAGACATATCACACATGGCCAATGCATTGTGCTGGAAGTTTTTGGATCTTTGATCATTAAATAAAGAGTACAGTACAGTAAAACCTCCGCTGACGAACGCTTAAGCTCACGAACTTTTCGCCTCAAGAACATTAAATTTGCGAGCATATAGTCTCTGCTGACGAACTAGTTTTCGGCGGACGAACCAAACCACGCGGTCGAACAGCGCCACGGTGGCGGCCACGAGAAGCTGACGCACGCTCACGGCGTCACAGTTCGTCACCCCCTTTCTTTGAATGCGGAAGTGGTTTGTGTTTGATAGACATTTTGGACCATATTGAGTGTACTTTTGCTATTATGGGACCGAAAAAGACCCCACCACAGGCGGAGATCATTGAAAAACACGAACGAGGTGTGCGTTTGTGTGACTTAGCGTCCCAGTACCAGTACGCTAAGTCTACCATTGCTCCCATCCTTAAGAACAAGGAAGCTATTAAGGGTGCGTGTGTGGCTAAGGGTGTTTCCAAACAGTAGGCGTTTCCAAACTCTCCTTCCAAACAGTAAGTCCCTCCCTCCCTCCTCCTCCCACTCCATTCCATCAAGCCATCAACTACCATCACAAAGGTAAATAAAACCACTTTATTATACAGTACAGTTTATTTATTTAATTACAATACAATAGCACATTTATTATACATAAAATAAGGTATATTTTTGTGTAGTTTTAAGGCTTATTTAGTAGAAAATTATGTTTTATGGGGACCTGGGAACGGATTATTCTCATTTTAATGGTTTCTTATGGGAAATAAATGTTCGGAAGACGAACTTTTCGCCTTACACACACTTTCTGGGAACCAATTATGTTCGTGAGCTGAGGTATCACTGTATTTGTGAATCCTTCCTTCTCCAGCATTTCTTTCTCATGGCTCTCCTCCCGGCTTGTCTTGACTGGGACATGGAGGCAGCGTGACTCTCCACCCTCACCGAACTTCTTGAAGAAGGGTGGGTACTCTGAACTATCATTTGGTGCAAAAGCACAAACAACAGCCAGGACCTGTCCCACCACCTGAAGGTGGAGGGAAGCTACCCTTTCATCAATCGGAGAGAACCCCAACGTGTGGTTCCTAGACAGGGGGTCTCTCCCCATGAGTAATTCCAGAATGAAATAAGGTCCAGCCCCTCTCAAGATTGGTGGGGCCGGTGGTGTAGTAGTTAGGGTGCTGAGCTCATGATCAGGAGGTTGTGTGTTTCAATCCCAGTTAGACCCTCACTGTGCTAAGACCTCTGCACAAGGTCTTAACCACAAGTGTGCTGCTGTTCACCCAGAAGTATAAATGGGTACCAGTAAAAATATACTGGGAAGGTAACCTGCGATGGACCAGCGTCCCATCTAGGAGGAGTTGAACTCCTGGTAGCTTCACACTATGGAAACCAGGGATAAGCACTGATGAGCCTGATGAGCCACTAGGCTCAAGTGTAAAAAGCCCACATTACTTTACCTTACCATACCTTACCCTCTCAAGATGGGTGGTTCCTGAGCCCAAGCTCTGTGTTGAGGTGAGGCCAACTATATCTACTCAGTATCTCTCAACCTCACGCAACAGCTTGGGCTCCTTATCAGCCAGAGAGGTATCATTCCATGTCTAAAAGTCAAAGTCAGAAGTCGAAGATTGGTCGGACAAAACCAATGACTTCTGCTGCCACTCAACTTATAATGTACCCAACCTCTGTAGCCCTTCCCACAAGTGGTGGGTCCATGGGAGGGCGGACCCATGTCTCCTTATTGGCCAGGGCCCGGCCGGGATCCATGTCTAGAAGCCCAACCACCAGGTGCTTGCTTTCGAGTATCTCCCCTAGGATAGATAGGCTTGGGGGGACACCTGGTGTCCCACATCGGGGCAAGGGAAACTGTGACCTTATATGTTTCCCCATAGAGGTCATTTGAACCACGCTTCGTCTGGACCTTCATCTAGGACCTGTTTGCCTTGGGTGATCCTACTAGGGGCTTAAAACCCCCAACAACATAGCTCCTAAGATTATTAGGACACGCAAACCCCTCCACCATGATAAGGTGGCGATTCAAGGAGATGCACAATATGATTGAATTAGTAATATTATTTGGCATCCTTTAAAAGAAATGAGCAAAAGCACTGCAAAAAAACCTATTGCAACCGAGTTCATTTTTCCATTCATACAAAAATGTTTCATTTTTACTTTAAAAAGAGCATTAAAAGAACATCATTTCCTCAATAATTGACTCTCTGCCAGATCATATGTAAAAAATATTAACATCCTTAAAATATTAGCACACTGGTACAGAGGTGTAGTGGTTAGGACATACGTCTCACAGAAAGGAAGTTCTACGTTCCAGTCCTGGGTATTGTGGGTTTCTTCTGGGTACTCCGGTTTCCTCCCACAGTCCAAAAACATGTCTATTTGGATAATTGGTTGTTTCAGTTCACACCTAGCTGTGAATATGAGTGTAAATGGGTGTATACTGGCCCTGTGATAGATTGGCTAGATCTTCAGTGTGTTATCCTGTCTTTGACTAGAGTTGGCTGACCATGACTCTATTATAATTAAAGTTCAGCAAATGATTTAATGAATGAATTCATTAATTCATTTTCTAAGCCACTTAATCATAATTGGGGCAGTGGTTGTCTAGTGGTTAGGGCGCAGGATCGCTGCTCCTAAGGTTGGGGGTTCGAGTCCTCACAAGATTGTCACTGTCCCCCCAGTGCAGCTCAAAGGCAGGTCTCTCACTGTCTATGGTGAGAGGCATGTAAAAGAACCATTGCTGACTTTCGTAAAGAGTAGCTGCAAAGCCGTCAGCGTGTTTCTACGACCTGGAGAGGGATGGGCTCCGCCAGGCCAAATCAGCCCAAGTCTCGCCATGAAGGTGCCCCCAACGACATCCTCGGATGTTAAGGGATAAGTGAAGTTAATCATAATTAAGGTCTCATGGATACTGACACCCATCTCAGCCAACTCTGGGTGAAGGCAAAGTACACCCTGAACGGCTTGCTAGGCCATTTCAGAGACAACACATATACAAACATTCATACTGACACTCATGCCGATGGGCAATTTGGAACCACCAATTGGCTTACTGTACATGTTTTTGAACTGTGCGAGGAAACCAGAGTACCTGGTAGAAACCCATGCAAGCATGGGGAGAACATGCAAAGTTCACACAGAAACGCCGGAAATTGAACCTGGGACCTTCTTGCTGTGAAGTATAGTACATGCGCAAAGCACTGTATCAATATGCCATTCATTCATTTTTTCAACAACTTAATCCTAATTAAAGTCATGGGGAGAGCTGATGCCCATCTCAGCCAACTCTGTGCAAGGGCAGAGTACAGGGTGGCCAACAGTAATGGTTCTTTTACCTGACTTTCTCCGCAGATGGAGAGAGACATGGCTGGAAATTGATAACTCAGTTAGCTGCACTGATGGGCAGCAGTGACAACTTGGTGATAGTGGGGTTCAAACCCTCAAACTTCAGATCAGTATGCCAGCACCACCTTAACCACAAAGCCACCACAGCCCCACCACCAAATTTATGAAATTATTATTATTATTATTATTATTATTATTAGTAGTAGTAGTAGTAGTAGTAGTAGTAGTAGAGTAAATTTGTCTCATTCTGTAGAACCTGTTTCCTGTTATGGGATATAAGATTACACATACAGTATTAACAATGGTGGGCCATGCATTTTGACCTGGGCCTTCAGTAGAACTTAATGGACTTAATCCATCTCTTAATACTACCACTATCATATTGCAATAATACAGTCCATCAATAATATACAAAAACATAATAGTATAGCAAGTTGTGGCATTGCAGAGAGAGAGAGAGAGAGAGAGAGAGAGAGAGAGAGGCATTTCTGCTATTAACTCTGAGCATTAAATAACTTTCACTGGTATTTACCTGTGGTAGCTGCTTGAAAATTTTTGTTTAGAAATGTAAAAAATGGTAAACCTTACCCCTCTGACCTCTCTTTACGACGTCTAGCTTTTCTGGAAAAGTCCGCCTTGAAAGTGGATTGTTAAGAATTTCCGACACCAAGTCAATTTATCCTTCGTCAGCCATTATGGGTGTAAAAAATTCTAACCTAAATGTATTGTATGCAGATCATCACTGTTCTTTCAGCTAGTTTTCCTCTGACTAACCAATCAGAGGATGGAAAATTGCTGACATTATTATAAGCCCGCTTGCTGGCCTTAAGAAGTGCATCTGAAATCTGATTGGTTAAAGAAACAGCCTTGTTGGTAATAGAGTTTAATTGACATTGGCCAGCACTGCTAATTCTGAAGACCTTGGGCAGAGTGGATTGACAAGGTGGCACATACACACTGAAATCTGATTGGACAAAAAAAAAAAAAAAAAATCTAACCTCCACATACACACTGAAAGCAGTACAGCCAAGAGACACTCTAGAAAATGAAGAGAATACACTGTTGGGAATAAATTAATACATTTTAATTGAACAAATACTGTCATTTAAGTTGTAAATGCTGGTCAGTGCTTCTGAAAGCCTTCTCTGCTGGCCCTGACAGCCCACCCTGAGTATTAAATCACTTCAAGTAACACATAATTGTAGAGTTATTCATCTTTAAAATACCAGAAACCTTTTTAAATATATGAAAACTGTCATTATAAGAAAACATAAGAATACTGGAAGAAGTTGTATAGTGAGGAATCCAAAAGCTTTCAGTTTCCAAATCAGCGTTTCAATTTAATTTAGTTTCATTTGTATTGCTTTTATTGATAGTAAAACACAAGCTTCACAAAAACCTAGGTGTTGATTTGGATGCATAATGAGAAACCAGGGGAGATGGTGTTACCGAGAAACATTCAGTGGCATATCTATAATGCTCAGCTGTTTGAAAGAGCTTCCTGAGCATAATGGATAAAATCTGCACCGAGTAACATTATATCCAACATTAGTCAGATG
Source organism: Plotosus lineatus (assembly GCA_024760905.1). NCBI lineage: Eukaryota > Metazoa > Chordata > Actinopteri > Siluriformes > Plotosidae > Plotosus > Plotosus lineatus. Next base: position 81,211,905 of record CM045728.1, on the reverse strand, counting down.
TGAAATCTGTTCAGGGAAAGGTTTTAAATATTTACCTTAACACAGCCATTTTTCAGAATAGTTTGAAATCCTAAAAAAATGTTTCTCCTCGTGCATAAGCACAACATTCATTGCCCCTGCATCAGAGATGTGACGTAGAATAATTCACCTTGGATCTGCTGGCAGTCACACAAAGGTATGAATTAAAAAAAAAAGGCAACACAAAATACGAACAGATATATCCAGTAAAGCTAAAATGCAATTTGTGTTCAGATGGTTTTGCTGTGGTTCGCATGTCCAATTCAGAGCAGAAACATCCTGGGCTTGGGCATTTCTGTATGGAGTTTTCATTTTCTCCTCATGCTTGTGTCAGTTTCCTCTGGGCACTCTGGTTTCCTCCCACAGTCCAAAAACATGTGCATTAGGCTAATTGGTTGTTCCAAATTGCCCCTTTTTGCAAATGTGAGTGTGAATGATTGCTTGTGTGTGTGTGTGTGTGTGTGTGTGTGTGTGTGTGTGTGTGTGTGTGTGTGTGTGTTGATCTGGAGGGGCTGTTCAGGTTGTATCCCGCCCTGGCTGAGATAAGTGCGAGCTTTCCTGTGACCCTAATAGGATTCAGCTGTTTGGTAAATGAGAGAGTGAGTAAAATTGCAATATAAAAAAATAGATCATTTTTATGAAGTGTGGTAACAGATCTGACTGCATATCAATAGAAAAATACAAGATCAGTGGGGTTGTCTAATAGTCAGTCTATCGCATAGTACTTTGATTCAAAAATAGGTTTTGTAATGCCTAATTATGTGTAAATTCTCTTTGTGGACATCCTGGTGTCTGCTCCTAAAGAAACTCATGCATGGACTCTGTGCCATAATTAGGGCTCTTTTCTGTTTGCATGTCTGGCCATCTCTGCTTATTAAACATATTGCTGTGTGCTCTAATTCATTTGTTTTTTTTAGCAGGTCTGACCCCGGGGTTGTGTCATTGCTGTGCACACGCAGACTCATCACAATGGGAAAGCAGAACAGCAAGCTCAGGCCAGAGATGCTGCAGGACCTGAGGGAGAACACTGAGTTTTCAGACCATGAGCTACAAGAGTGGTACAAGGTGAGATAAAGCATCTGTCAAGAGCCAAGATCCCCTACGAGGCGTCATCACTGTCTGTTACGCTCAGTTAAGGTCTGTTATACTGTACTGCGCTTCTATTACGATTCCCACATTCTATCATGAATGGTAACTATTCGTAAAAACCCGTAAAATATCTGACAGTCACAATCACTGTAATCATCATGAATCCATCAAGTCTCGTCTCATCATTATTCTCTCAAATCGCCGAGATCATGGACATTGTTACCCAGTGTAAACCCAGGGTTAGCACGTTCGCTTCATAGCAAGAAGGTCCTGAGTTTGAGTCCCGGTCTCAGGTGTTTCTGTCTAGAGTTTGCAAGTCCTCCATGTGTTTGCATGGGTTTCCTGTGGGTACTCCAGCTTTCTCCCACAGTCCAAAGACATGCACGTTGGCTAATTGGCCGGTCCAAGTTGTCAGTAGGTTTGAACATGAGTGAATGGTTGTATGTGTGTTGCCCTGTGATGGTCTGGTGAGCCGTTCAGGATGTACCCTGCCTTCACCCAAGGATGGTTGTGATAGGCTGCAGCCCTCACGTTATAATAGAAGAATGAAGTGATTCAGAAAAATAAGTGAATGAGTGAAAAAAGTGAGGCACGCGATCAATGGGTCAGTAGCCTTTCGGGCACATCATCGTATTTATCCATATGCTGGGCAACTAGACAATAACAACATAAATGCACCTCTTTCCCCGTAGATATAGCACTTTACATAAGTGGACAATTTGTTGTTTTGTATAGTAATCTTGAGAAATGAGCTGCAGTAAGAGGCTCTGTATGTCATGATGGTGTGATGGCCTTGAGGTAATACCTCTACACAGATGCATGATTGAATTAAGCAATGAGTGTAGAAAAGTAACAGTAGCTACAGTGACTCATAATAGCTATTGGGCTGAAACGGGCTCAAACACTTTGACCCGCATTTTAATTCATAGGCTTTGTAGTTACGGCGTAAAAACTGGGGTTCATATGAGGGTATAGAGATGTATGCTTTAGCACAGCTTATAAATCCTGTATTATAGATGATGATTGAGGTGCATTGCATGAAAGTGGGGCTGTAGTACTTAAAATGTGAACCATATGGACACTACATTGACCCTACCTCCTAAGACACCTCGAGTCCACAGTGACCTCTGGAGTTTATCCAATGAGTTATAACAGTCAGCTTAATGTTCTCAATCCTTTGAGTGCAAAACACTAAAGCAAGTTATATCAGATGAAATAATGTGCACTGGATTTATAGTACATTATGTGTTTTAGGCGGCGCAGTGGACCAGGGTTTATCACTGTCACCTCACAGCAAGAAGGTTCTATGTTTTAAACTTTTGGCCAACTGGAGCCATTTTTCCTTACTGGTGACCGCAGATGCTTTGATTTCCTTCCACATACAAAAAACATGCACTGTGGATCAGCTGGTTATGGTTTGTGGATTGCCCATAGGTGTGAGAGTTAATTGTAGTTTGTGTCTGTGTTAGCCCCGTGATAAATTGACGACCTCCGGCTTCTCCTGCAACCCTGACAGATAAGTGGTATAGAAAATGGATTGGTGCATGGATGGAGAGGTGGGTGGGTGTAAGAGTGGTTAGATGAATGGATGGATTGATGGGCATTATGTATAAAAAGAGATGCAATAAATTTTGTACTCTCGAGGTTTAAAGAACTGCAAAAACATTAGGTTGATTTGTTTATTTGTTGAGTCCACCTAATATCTATGCTCATATACACAAAGCATCACCTCCTAGGGTATATATATATATATATATATATATATATATATATATATATATATATATATATATATATATATGCTTGTCCTTCTCAAAAAATTAGCATATTGTGATAAAGTTCATTATTTTCTGTAATGTACTGATAAAAAATAAACTTTCATATATTTTAGATTCATTGCACCCCAACTGAAATATTTCAGGTCTTTTATTGTTTTAATACTGATGATTTTGGTATACAGCTAGAAGGACTAGTATATAGCTTCACGGGTTTTTTGTTTTTTTTAAAGATTCATCGAATTAAAAAATAAGGAAATTAAGGCAGAAAAGGGGGGAAAGTTAAGGAAAATGCTGCTAAACAAAGCCAATTATCCAAAAAAAACCCAAACAAAAAAAACCAACCCAAAACCCCCCATCAAAACTACTTACATTTTTATGTGAGGTGAGCATCTTTGCGCGTGCATCTGTATGTGTGTGTATTTATATTTTATTTACATCTTATGCATTATTTTTGAATGTTTACTTGTTATTATAAGCATTTATAGCATTGAATATGTATTTATTGATATTCTATACGAATATACATGTATGTATACGTCAGTCAGGGTGGGTTGGGGGTTTGCGGGGGTGATCCTACTTTGCAGATTTCGATGGTCGCGTGGGGATCTTGGTCCCAATTAACTGCGGAAAGTGAGGGATCCCTGTGTGTGTATATATATATATATATATATATATATATATATATATATATATATATATATATATATATATATATATATATATATATATATATACATAATATACACACATATACAGACGCTCCCCAACTTACGAACGAGATACATTCCGGACGGCCGTTTGTTAGATGAATTAGTTTGTAAGTTGTTACAGGGCGTTCTTTAGAGGGGAACATATTTTTAAAAGCGTCTATAAGTAACCTATATGAGTTTGTACTGTATACAATCTCTCTCTCTCGCTCTCTCTCTCGCTCTCTCTCTCTCTCTCTCTAATCATCTTATTTCATTCTATTGAATATATCATTTATTGGTACAAGGTACAAACCTAAATGCACCATAAAAACACTTCTAGAGACTAGCTTTGAACACTTGGGTAACAAACGACAGAGTGGGCAGAAGAGAGTGATGCACTACACAGAATAGGTACGCAGAATAGGCGCGCAATACAAAATCTAACTTACAGCCACTCTGTTTGCTGTTTATGCAAACACTTTCGACCGCCGGAGAGCCTTGTTTATATGTCCGGATGTTTGTAAAACGAATGTTCTAAAGTAGGGTAGCATCTGTATATATACGAAGTTGGCAGGTCCAGAGTTAAATTTGTAAAACAATGGCATGGTGGTTATACATAATCATGGAAAACAACGCAGGCCAGTGTAGGTGTGGATCGTAAATGTTTACAGATATTAGGTACTATAGTATACATTATAGAGCTGTATGACTGAAAGGATCCCTAAGATTTCACATATTGGTGGATGAAATCGATCCACCAAAAGACAGAAAAAGCAATGTTCGAGATGCTACAATAAAAAAATCCATATATTTTTTTCAGCAGTAAGAAGGAGCAGAATAATACATTTTGTATCAATCAATTCAATTCAATTCAGTTTTATAGCACTTTTTACAATTGACATTGTTGCAAAGCAGCTTTACAGAGTAAAACAGTGGAAAGCAGGGGCTCAAAAAGTGTCAAGGAATTTAAACATTTCCTATTACCCCTACATATCCCGAATGAGCAAGTCGGTGGCAAGGAAAACCCCCCTCAGTAGTTACGAGTAAGAAACCTTAAGAGGAACCAGGCCCAAAAGGGAAACCCATCCTCATCTGGGTGAAACCATGAGGATCCAAACCATATATGAGGAATTCATTACAGTCCAAAAAGTAGTCCAGTTGGTTATACAACCGCGAGTCCTTAATAATTGTGGGAAAGTCACCAGCAGTGAAAAGTGATGTTCACAGTCTGAACCAGCAGTGAATAAACAGTGGTAGAATTTGGTCTTATAGAATTAGCACCTTAGTAGCTTTAGTAGAAACAATTTTCAAATTGTTTCTATATTGCGAGTGTATAAAAACATCAGTGCTCTAAAGATAAGATAATCTTGTCAGTTGGATTAATATTATGATTTTAGCGATTTAAAAAAATAACTAAGTTAATTAGCAGGTTAGCAGGTTAGTATTATATATGCAAGTATGACTTCCCAGGTGAAATTAAATGATTAGTGGGCTTTAAAAAATGTGGCTCAATTCTACAGGTCATTATATACTAGTCCTTCTCAAAAAATTAGCATATTGTGATAAATTTCATTATTTTTTTGTAATGTACTGATAAAAATTAAACTTTCATATATTTTAGATTCATTGCACCCCAACTGAAATATTTCAGGTCTTTTATTGTTTTAATACTGATGATTTTGGTATACAGCTCATGAACACCAAAAATCCCTATCTCAAAAAATTAGCATATTTCATCTGACCAATAAAAAAATGGTGTTTTTAATACAAAAAAAGTCAACCTTCAAATCATTATGTTTAGTTATGCACTCAATACTTGGTCGGGAATCCTTTTGCAGAAATGACTGCTTCAATGTGGCGTGGCATGGAGGCAATCAGCCTGTGGCACTGCTGAGGTGTTATGGAGGCCCAGGATGCTTCGATAGCGGCCTTCAGCTCATCCACAGTGTTGGGTCTGGTGTCTCTCAACTTTCTCTTCACAATATCCCACAGATTCTCTATGGGCTTCAGGTCAGGAGAGTTGGCAGGCCAATTGATCACAGTAATACCATTGTCAGTAAACCATTTAGCAGTGGTTTTGGCACTGTGAGCAGGTGCCAGGTCGTGCTGAAAAATGAAATCTTCATCTCCATAAAGCTTTTCAGCAGATGGAAGCATGAAGTGCTCCAAAATCTCCTGATAGCTAGCTGCATTGACCCTGCCCTTGATAAAACACATCTCCATAAAGCTTTTCAGCAGATGGAAGCATGAAGTGCTCCAAAATCTCCTGATAGCTAGCTGCATTGACCCTGCCCTTGATAAAACACAGTGGACCAACACCAGCAACTGACATGTCAGCCCAGACCATCACTGACTGTGGGTACTTGACACTGGACTTCAGGCATTTTGGCATTTCCTTCTCCCCAGTCTTCCTCCAGACTCTGGCACCTTGATTTCCGAATGACATGCAAAATTTGCTTTCATCCGAAAAAAGTATTTTGGACCACTGAGCAACAGTCCAGTGCTGCTTCTCTGTAGCCCAGGTCAGGCGCTTCTGCCGCTGTTTCTGGTTCAAAAGTGGCTTGACCTGGGGAATGCGGCACCGGGAGCGCAGTCCACTGCTTCCACAGGTCCTCCAAGGTCTGGAATCGGCCCTTCTCCACAATCTTCCTCAGGGTCCGGTCACCTCTTCTGGTTGTGCAGTGTTTTCTGCCACACTTTTTCCTTCCCACAGACGTCCCACTGAGGTGCCTTGATACAGCACTCTGGGAACAGCCTATTCGCTCAGAGAATTCTTTCTGTGTCTTACCCTCTTGCTTGAGGGTGTCAATGATGGCCTTCTGGACAGCAGTCAGGTCGGCAGTCTTACCCATGATTGCGGTTTTGAGTAATGAACCAGGCTGGGAGTTTTTAAAAGCCTCAGGAATCTTTTGCAGGTGTTTAGAGTTAATTGGTTGATTCAGATGATTAGATTAATAGCTCGTTTAGACTACCTGAACATGATATGCTAATTTATTGAGATAGGAATTTTTGGTTTTCATGAGCTGTATGCCAAAATAATCAGTATTAAAACAATAAAAGACCTGAAATATTTCAGTTGGGGTGCAATGAATCTAAAATATATGAAAGTTTATTTTTTATCAATACATTACAGAAAATAATGAACTTTATCACAATATGCTAATTTTTTGAGAAGGACTAGTATATATATATATATATATATATATATATATATATATATATATATATATATATATATATATATATATATATATATATATATATATATATATATATATATATATATATATATATAAATAGAGAGAGAGAGAGAGAGAGAGAGAGAGAGAGACTCAGTAGCTTGCTGCAAAACTGTACCACACAGCACACTTTCAGTCAGGTTAACATCAGGACTTTGTGGTGCCAGTTCATATGTGAAAATGATTTCTCATTTCATTATATATAAGTTCCAATTTTATATCTGTTTCATCAGGGTTGAAAAAGTCAATTGATGTGATAACCTGTTCAGTCCGGTCATCAGCGGACTTCATTTTGTTGCCACATATTAGTGCTGAGCCTTGACCTGAAAAACTGAAGCAACAGTGCCATAGAGATTGTGTTGTAATCATGAGTAAAAGCAGTCCAACAAAATATTCGATTGTGGGAGTTTTTTGTGGATGTTATATACCAAAAATTCCAACTAACTGTTACATACGAACAAGTTAAACTATGTTTACAAAAAGTTTCCATGTCAGCACGGATGACGTATATTGATTTAGAGTTTACTTTTTAAAATTCATACATCTATAGAATTATTCTTAATCATTTTCAGGAATACTTTGTAAAAGATGAATTATTCCTTACAAATATATGTTAATATTGTATCAGCAAGTGCGTTTTAAATGCTTTTCTGTCTACTCACTCAGTATGAGGAAACATGTCGACATTACCACAAATACACTTCATGAGAAGGAAATCAAATTGAAAGATATATTTTTAAATCTGTGGCTCAACAGGTTTTCGCCTATTTTCCTCTCTCTTTAGGGTTTCCTTAAAGACTGCCCAAGTGGCCACCTGAATGTGGAGGAGTTCAAGAAGATATATGCCAACTTCTTTCCATACGGTGATGCCTCCAAGTTTGCCGAGCACGTTTTCCGCACATTCGACACCAACAACGACGGTACCATCGACTTCCGGGAGTTCATCATTGCTCTGAGTGTGACCTCACGGGGAAAACTGGATCAGAAGCTAAAATGGGCATTCAGCATGTACGACCTGGATGGCAATGGGTACATTAGTCGTGAGGAGATGCTCGAGATTGTGCAGGTCAGACAGCATGTTGAGAGATTTGCTGCAGACATTTATTCATTAATTTTACTTAACTACTTAAATCTAATCAGGGTCACAAAGCTTATCTCAGGAACACTGAGACATGAGGCATGTGCTGCAATCTGTGTTCTGTACATATGTAAGCTCTTCTGTTATGGATGGGCTTGTGCCAATTTTGGGAAATGCTGTTAATATTAATGTATTGTTCAATTCAGTTCACCATATGTTACATCTTGAGATGCATTGATGAAGCACACACACACACACACACACACACACACACACACACACACACACACACACACACACACACACACACACACACACACACACACACAAACACGCTTGCATTTGTCGTACTCTAGTATACTTAAGACAAGACCTTCCAGCTAGTAATGCTGGACTTAGATGTGGAATAAATAAGTAGATAACTTGCTAAATAAATAGAATAACCAGCTGACTCACTGCATCAGGACTGAGGCATGTTCTTGTTATTGTAGGAACATTTGGTCTTCACAAGATGTAAAACATGCCTACACACCAGGCAATGCATGATTACCCACAATAAAGCAAAAATAATCAACTAGTTTGCATGTTCTCCTCCTGTGCGTATGTTGGTTTCCCCCTCACAATTTGGTTTCCTCCCGCAGTAAAGAGACGTTCACATTAGGCAAATTATACATGTCCTGTGACATGATACAAAAAGACTTTAAAAGTCATCATCATCATCATCATCATCATCATCATCATCATCATCATCATCATCATCTTCCGCTTAGTCCAGGGTCGGGTTGCGGGGGCAATAACCTAAGCAAAGAGGTCCAGACGTCCCTCTCCCGAGCCACTTCCTCCAACTCTCCCGGGGGGACACCGAGGCGGTCCCAGACAAGCCGAGAGACATAGTCCCTCCAGCGTGTTCTAGGTCGACCCCGGGGTCTCTTCCCGGTTGGACATACCCAAAACACCACACCAGGGAGGCGTCCGGGGGGCATTCTGACCAGATGCCCAAGCCACCTCAACTGGCCCCTCTCAATGCGGAGGAGCAGCGGATCTACTCCGAGCTCTCCCCAGATGGTGGAGCTTCTCACCTTATCTCTAAGGGAGAACCCCGCCACCCGGCGAAGGAAGCTCATTTCAGCCGCTTGTATCCGTGATCTTGTTCTTTCGGTCACTACCCAAAGCTCGTGACCATAGGTGAGGGTTGGAACGTAGATCGACTGGTAAATTGAGAGCTTCGCCTTGTGGCTCAGCTCCTTCTTCACCACGACGGACCGGTCCAGGCACCACTTAACAGCAGAGACTGCAGCGATCCGTCTGTCGATCTCTCGCTCCATCCTTCCCTCACTCGTAAACAAGACCCCAAGGTACTTAAACTCCTCCACTCGGGGCAGGACCTCATTCCCGACCCGGAGGGTGCATTCCACCATTGTCCGACTGAGAATCATGGTCTCAGACTTGGAGGTACTGATCTTCATCCCGGCTGCTTCGCACTCGGCTGCAAAGCGCTCCAATGAGAGCTGGAGGTCCCGACTTGATGAAGCCAAAAGGACAACATCATCCGCAAAAAGCAGAGACGAGATCCGATGGCCACCAAACCAGAACCCCTCAACGCCTCGACTGCGCCTAGAAATTCTGTCCATAAAACTTATGAACAGAATCGGTGACAAAGGACACCCTTGGCGGACTCCAACTCCCACCGGAAATGAACTCCTTCTTCAGCTGGACGGCCCCCTTCACTGCAGGTGTCCACCACCGGGTTCGGGGATTACCGCCACGACAAGCACCGATGACCTTACAGCCACAGCTATGGGCTGCCGCCTCAGCAATGGAGGCAGGAAACATGGCCCATTCGGATTCCATGTCCCCCGCCTCCTCCAGGATGTGGTTGTATCTCTTCCGGAGGTGGGAGTTAAAGGCCTCTCGGACAGGGGACTCCGCCAAACGTTCCCAGCAGACCCTGATTACACGCTTGGGCCTGCCAGGTCTGGAAGGCAACCTCCCCCACCACCGAAGCCAACTCACCACCAGGTAGTGATCGGTAGACAGCTCAGCTCCTCTCTTCACCCGAGTGTCCAGAACATATGGTCGCAAGTCCGATGACACGACTACAAAGTCAATCATCGAATTGCGACCTAGGGTGTCCAGGTGCCATGTGCACACTTATGTTCGAACATGGTGTTCGTGATAGACAAACTGTGACGAGCACAGAAGTCCAACAACAAAACACCATTCGGATTCAGACTGGAGAAGCCGTACCTACCGATCACACCCTTCCAGGTCACACTATCGTTGCCCACATGGGCATTGAAGTCTCCCAAGACAACAAGTGAGTCTCCCAAGGGAGCGTTCTCCAACACCCCCCCCCCCCCCAAAAGACTCCAAAAAGGGTGGGTACTCTGAACTGTCATTTGGTGCATAAGCACAAATAACAGTCAGGACCCGTCCCCCCACCCGAAGACGGAGGGAAGCTACCCTTTTGTCAACCGGGGAGAACCCCAACATTTGGGCACCGAGACGGGGGGCAACAAGAATACCCACACCGGCTCGCCGCCTCTCCCCATGAGCAACTCCAGAATAGAAGAAGGTCCAGCCTCTCTCGAGATGGATGGTTCCAGAGCCCAAATTATGCGTTGAGGTGAGCCCGACTATATCTAGTCGGTATCTCTCCACCTCACGCACCAAATCAGGCTCCTTTCCCGCCAGAGAGGTGACATTCCATGTCCCGAGGGTCAGAGTAAGTAGCCGAGGATCGGTCCGACAGAACCCATGCCTTTGGCTGCCACCCAACTCACATTGCACCCGACCCCTAAAACTCCTCCCACGGGTGGTGGGTCCATGGGAGGGCGGACCCATGTCTCCTTTTCGGGCTAGGCCCGGCCAGGCTCCATGGGCATAAGCCCGAACACCAGGTGCTCGCCTTCGAGCCCCCTGCCCCGGGCCTGGCTCCAGGAGGGAACCCCGGTGACCCATGTCCGGGCAAGGGAGACTGCTTCAATTGTTTCCTCTGAGATGGCGTAGGGGTCTTCTGAATCGCACTTTGTCTGGACCTTCATCCAGGACCTGTTTGCCTTGGGAGACCCTACCAGGGGCATTATGCCCCCGATAACATAGCTCCTAGGATCATTAGGTCACGCAAACCCCTCCACCACGATAAGGTGGCGATTCAGGGAGGGGGACTTTAACAGTGTTGAGGAGAAAAATAATATCACTCATATTTGGTTTGCAATGTGCTGGTGATTTCTGTCCTGTGGTTCATAATGTCTCTCCATAATTATGTGAGTTTCTGCCTGGTACTCTGGTATCCTCCCACACTCTAAAGACATGCATATTAGGCTAATTGGCTGATCCAAATTGTCCCTACGGGTGAGTGTGAATGGTTTTGTTTTTGACTTTTGATGGTATGGGCAGCCGTTCAGGGTGTACGCCTCCTTTATTCAGTGCTGGCTGTCACCATGCGACCCTAATAGGATTAATCAGTTCGGCAAATGAGTGCGTGATGACTAGTCAATCTGTTCAATAGTCAGAACAAACTGTTTTTGTACGTTGCTTGTGTACACTTTAGTGCATTGCTATTTTTAGACTGTTGTATTTGTGGGCAAAAAATGCACCAATCCTAATTTAATTTTACAGCCATGTACAGGCTACAAATGAAATCTTCAGCTTCAGAGCCTTTTGGGCACACTGTTCAAATTGAAAAATTAATACGTAAAATATCAGTGGCACGGTGGTGTAGCAAACGTGAGCATGAACTCTTGTCATACAGCACGGAGGTCCTGGGCTTGGGCCATGTGCCCGGCTAGGGCATTTCTCTGTGGAGTTCGCCTGTTCTAACCATGCTTGTGTGGATCTCTTCCCAAAGTCCTTAAACATACACATTCTCAATTGTCCTGAACTGTAAAAGGTTCTGTTTGTGTGTGTGTGTGTGTGTGTGTGTGTGTGTGTGTGTGTGTGTGTGTGTGTGTGTGTGTGTGTGTGTGTGTGTATGTTTTAAACTAATCCCCACAGCAAACAACCTGATGTACCCTGAGACTTTCATTACAAGACATTCAAATCTATTTTGATTTTTGTAATAGATTGCCATATCTGATTGCTGCCTGTCATAAGGCCATGAGATTCATTAGATGCAGTGTACCATCACTGAAAACTCACACTTTCTAAATTTAGACTTCATGTAGTCAGCCTGACTTGACATGATTCTAATAAATGATGTCAGGCAAGACTAACTGTATATTATCTTTGACTCTGTATGCTGGGTTTGCTTTTGTGAGTGCACTGTGGTGTCGCGCTGAAATGCTTCAGCTCGTTATTTCACACACTCATTGTAGAGAGAGTTCAGGAGCCTTTTGCTTGCAGCCCTGCAAGAGGGGAAGAGCTATTAGTATGTGCTCAACGTGCACAGTTTGTATTCAGCCGCAATGAGACCAGACAGAGCTTTGTGGTGTGGTGAATGAAACCTCCTAGCCAGTGACCCCAGTAAAGAGATTTATGTAGATATAGTGGGGGATGGTGGCAGCAGCTATTATACTCTTCCTTTACGGATTAGATGGATAAATTTAACAGGGATTTATCCCTGCTTGTAGAATAGTGGGATTATCTGTACGTTTATGACCAGAGTGATCCCAGAGCTGTATCTTTTTTTTTTTTTTTTTTTTTTTTTTTATAATGAGCACTGCTATTTTGTGGAGATAGGGTGGAGAGGCACCTCACTTTACGTTATCATAGAAACAGCAGAGCATGGAGGTCAGGCGAGAGTTTAAATCATGAAGATGCCACAGCCATCCATGACCAGGAGTATAGGGGTGTTAGTCATTTATAAAACCTCTTCAGTGCACATTTCATTTGGAAATCCCATAAAGTTGAATAATATGCAAATTTAGGCACTGCATAGTAGCAGAGCTCATCATGAAAGGTTTGGGGGCTGGGCTTTCTTTTTTTATTCACAGTTAATTAATTATTCTGTTAATGATTTGAACATTTAAGACAGGTACTCCTCAAAAATAGGTAGAAACAATTGTCCAAATTGTCAAAATTATTTGTTTGAATATCGATAATTAAAAAAAAAAAAACAGAAACTTGTGTTGTTTTTTTAAAGTATACTCTCCTGGAGGGCAGTGGTGGCCCGGTGGTTAGGTGTTGGATTACTGATCCCAAGATTGGGGCTTCACGCCCCATTGTCCATGGTTGTCACCCACTGACCATGTCTCTCACTATCTATGGTGAGAGAGATGTAAATGAACCATCGCTGCGTGTTTCTGCTCTGCGATGGCCTGGCAAGCTATCCAGGATGTACTCTGCCTCTGCCCAGATTCGGCTGAGATGGGTGCCAGCCTAATTAGGATTAATCGGTTCATTCATTCATTTTCTGAACCGCTTAAACGTTTACTTAAAAGCCTTTAATCTTCAAAAAAAAAAAAAAATGGTGTGCCTTATAATCCGGTGCGCCTTATATGTGGCTAAAGCCACATGACTCCATCTCACTGACACCGTCAAAACCCAAATTAAGCAAACTAATTCAGAGCTTACCATCATTCTGGTGGATTAACCACAGACCTCCAACCGCTTGATATTCGTGTCAACAGTTCGTAAGTTAGAAGTAACAGCTTTATGTCCAAATACCAGCATTACTGTTATCCTAGTCAGGTGACTCGCTGAGTAATATGTGAGTGGCTAAGAGAAGTTTACATCAGACTTTTTTCACCTAATCTCGGTCTCTACTGACCATCGGTCTTGTTATGAGGATGCTTCTGCGTCTCAGGATGCTCAGATGGCTTAACGAGTGTCTCACGTTCATCACCGGGATAAAGCACTGCTATAGGTCCCTTCCTGAGACTTCGGATTAATCTTCGTGAATTTACAGTTATACTGATACACCTCCTTAAGAGTAATGGCCTCGGTTCTGTAATGAATACAATACTCACACTGCGAATGAATGCCACCATGTTTGTTACTGTGATGACACCGTCGCTTTAAGGGGGGCGTGTTATATATATATATATATATATATATATATATATATATATATATATATATAATTGTAATATAATGTAATATATTTAATATAATAATATAATATAATAATAAAAAATAATAAAGGGATCCGGGCTTTGTGTCCAACTTGTGCAACCGTTAAACTCAGACACTGAAGATGAAGAATTTGATGGATTTGTGGAAGAGGAATAAACTGAAAAAGTAAGTTTATTGTTTTTATATTGTTACAACGGAACAATGTTGAGAGTTATTGTGAAGTGTATTATTTTATATTTTATGTGTTACAACTGAACAATGATCTGAGTTATTGTGAGAGTTGAATCACATTTGACTTATCTGACTTTTGTTTTGCATAATGCGCCGTATAATCCAGTGTGCCTTATAATCCGGTGCGCTTTATGTATGGACAGAGCCCGTTCAAAGGCTGTTCATTGCTATTGCTATTTATAGTCCAGCCCGGAAAATCCATTGCCCTCCTAAATGTCAACACACGTCAAGTTGCAACCAAAGCGTGAATAGCCAATCAACCAAACATAACAACCAGTCATAATGGCCTTTCAGAATTGTGATGCATAAGAGCCAATCAGCATTGCTATGCACATTTCAATACATACCAGCCAGTCAACATTGCAATGCATGACAGCTGATCAACATTGTGAAGCATAACAGCCAGTCAACACTGTGATGCATAGCAATCAACATTACAATGCATGATAGAATATCAACAGTGCAGTGCATACCATCAAATCAACATTTTGATGCATATGGACACCAGAAAAACTGACTATAGGCTATTGAAAATCAAGTTGATGTTTTTTCAATCCACACAGGTCTTCGTCAGAGGGAGTTCCGCTATAAAGTAAACTTGCCCTAAAATTTTAGGACCTACCCATTAAGGGGCATCAAAACATATTTTATTTGCTCATTATCTCATCTGCATATCATTATAAGCAAGATTCTTAACCCATTTTAGGAACCATTGGTGAAAAAGAGGAAATGTAAACAGTCTAATATCTCATCTTTGCAGCATTTAGCCATTGTAGAGCATTCATTTTCTGAATAGCCTAATCTAATTAGGGTCGCAGGGAGATGGGTGCACGTCTAAGCCGACTCTGGGTACACCCTGGACAGCTGTCCAGGCCGTCGCAGGGCAGAAAAATGATGATGATGGCTATGCAGCCTACTCTTGATGAAAGTCAGCAATGGTTCTTTTACATGCCTCTCGCCACAGACAGTGAGAGACATGGTCGGCCTTTGATAAGCCATGTAGCTGCAGTTGTGGGGGGCAGCAGTGACAACTGTTGACAGTGGGTTTTGAACCCCCAACCTTAGGATTGGTAATCCAGCACCTTACCACTGAGCCACCACTGTCCCAATTGCAGAGCATCACCAATTAATTGTAAATTATTCAAATGAGTACATTGCACACTCCTTGAAAATGTCATCACTGCGAGTTTGCAGTTAAAATGTTGACAGTCCATACAGTAGATTTAATTGATTTCATTGCCTCTTTACGACAATCATGGTGAGACCGTGAGTAGTGACGCTGCTTTACTGTGCCTTAGTGTAATTGTGGGTGTGCATGGTGCACCGCAACAGACTCAAGTTCCAATCAGCGTATACAAGTATCCCAAAAATGTATACACCTGTGTTGAATATATGCCAGGGTTGGGCAAACTACAGCCCACAGGCCACATCCGGCCCATTGGTCTTTTTAATTCGGCCCGCTGAAGATTGATTGGTTCAGAATTCATGTTTGATGTGAATGATTGACTGATTGCATTCATTTGACTATGACTTGTAATGACAGCATTTCACCAACAGGGGCACATTAGTTGTAGTCCGTTGATTTTGCAGAGCTTGAGCCACTTCCTGTTATCATTCTTCTACTGCACAGAGCCCATCAGTAGCCATATCAGAGAAAAGAAAAGTAGACAGTGAGTGCTGGGTGGTTCATAAAGAATGGACACCTAAATACTTTTTTACTAAAGTCCACTCAAAGGCAGCATGTCTTATTTGCCAAGAAACATTATGGTTTCAAAAGAATATAACATCAACCGCCACTTTTCCACCAAGCATGCTCATCATGCCAACAACCTGTCACCGCAAGAACGTCCAGCTACCGCTGATAGGTTGGTCGTGAGCTTGCAGGCTCAGCAAAACATCTTCATCCGAGCAACTTCCATCCCAGAATCACGCATGAGGATGTATGCATAATTCAGCAGGATGCATTGTGTAAATCTGTGGTGCAGCTTGATCATGTAGTGAAGCGGGTTGTGAAACTCGTTAGGTTTATTCGAGTGACAGCACTTCACCATTATCATTTTATTCATTTTCCTGAAGAATCTGAGGCTGATCAAAGGGACTTGCTTTACCTTCTAATGTCTGCTGGTTTAGTTTGGGGAAAGTATGTCAACGAATGTGGAGCTGAAACCGGAGATTCTTTAATTTTTGGAGCTCCTTGAGAATACTGACAATGTTCCTGAGCTGAAAGACACAGATTGGCTGTGATTTCGCCTTTACTGTGGACAAACTGACCAACATGAACGAGCTGAATGTGAAGCTACAAGGGAAAAACAGTTTGTGCATGAAATGCAATGAAACATTAGAGCCTTCAAAACCAGACTAGTTTTATTTTCAAAGCAAATGCCTGACAAGTCATTCACTTATTTCCCCCACACTGGCCATGTTAACAGACACCCTGCAACATGTGAAAAAATCCAGGAAAGCACTGGAGGACCTGCATGAAGAATTTTGCCGTTGGTTTCGTGATTTTGGAAAAATTGACAGTGCACTTCAGCTGGTGTCAGGTCCCATCTCACAAGACCCTGAAACGGTACCACAGGAGTTGCAGTTTGAACTGATTGATCTCCAATGTGTCATGATGTTAAAGGAGAAGTTCAACTCCCTTAAACTGGAGGAGTTTTATGCTTTATTAAGTGCAGCCAAATTTTCAAACATCCAGAAGATGGCACAGAGGATGCTGGTGTTGTTTGGTTCTACATATGTGTGTGAACAGACTTTTAGTGTGATGAACACCAGCAAAGCGCCCCACAGAGCCCGGTTGAGTGATGATCACCTCAAATTTGTTCTAAGAATCTCCACAACAGAATTACCACCAGGCTTTGATGCACTGGCAAAAATGGTTGATCACCAACACTATTCCCACTAAAGGGTATGCTAATAGTGTACTGTCATGCTTTTTTTCTGTTTATGTTTGATATGTACTAAGTAAAGTCCTTTGGGCTTTTTACACCCGAGCCATAGTGGCTCATCAGCCCAGTACTTCTCCCCGGTTTACATAGCGTGACGCGACTCGGAGTTCAACTTCTCCTGGATGGGACGCTAGTCTATCGCAGGTTACCTTCCCAGTATATTTTTACTGGTACCCGTTTCTCCTGCTGGGTGAACTGAGGCACACTTGTGGTTGAGACCTTGCCCTTATGTTGGATATGTACGGTTAAAAAATTAAATTTTTAATCGTGTGTTGTGCTGACCCGGCCCGTCTGTCAAATTTTAAAAGTCACTGTGGCCCCCGAGACACAGTTTCTCACCCCTGATCTACACTGAAGGGTGAGGCATATGCTCATAGCTTGTGCTGTCTATTATACTGTAGTCTGATGTGCTCCTCTCCAAAAATGAAATTCAATTTCTCAGTGACCCAGACTACAACAAAGATAAAACCAATTCCTCCATTACATTTCCTTTCACGCATTTCTGGGTACCCCTTATATTTCAATCTATTATCAAGTGTGAGGGGCTAAAGCAGCTGTAGATCATTAGAATGACCAGTTTATTCCTGCAACTATTATTGTGGATTTAACCGTGTCAATGAAGGGCATCAAGCTGCTCATACAGCTAAATAAAAACACTTTAGAAATGCCTTTAATGTTTATTCATTAGTTTTCTCTCTAAATTTATTTAAAAAAAAAAAAGACTTTTTATGTTTTATGTAGTATATTTATTTATTAATTACTTCATTTTCTGAACTGCTTAATCATAAATAGAGTCCTAGGGCGGTTGCCGCCTATCTCAGAAGACTGGGGGTGATGGCAGAGTACACCCTGGACTGCCTGCTAGGCCTATGCAGGGCAGAAACACTCTGATGGCAATTCAGTGGCCTACTCCTTATGAATGACATCAATGGTTGTTTTCCAAGCTTCTCAGTACAGACAGTGATCTTTGAACCCAGTTAGCTGCACCAGGGTGTTTTATTATTATTATTATTATTACTATTATTATTATTATTATTATTATTACAGTGAAACCCAAAACCCAATACATTTATACTTGGTGTTCCTGGAATAGACTCTGAATTCAGTGACCTTGGCCATAAAGAGCTTTATAAATGAGCCTAATAAATTATCAGTCTAATTTAGTCTTCATTTTAAAACATTTGAAAAATGAAACATTTAATATGACATTGGCTGTTAAGGAAGGTATGTAGAAAAACATGTTGAATGCCAATAACAAAGCAGGAATGTGTCTAATGTCATTATTTTATGGTGATAACTTTGCTATTAGGGTCATTCAATTGAACGCTCTTGTTTATTTTTAGAAATTCTCGTGTATGTGTGGGAAGAATGGTGCCTTACAATTTTCCACGTCTGCTTTGTGCATACACCATGTTGACAATATTTCTGGAATTTGGCAGATAAATGAGGCCTTGGCACTAATTATGGGTTGGATACTGATAGATGACTAATTAAGTCCCAGAGTCGGGTGAGATAGGTGCCAGCCTCTCCAGGACCATAATTATGATTAAGCAGTTCAGAAAATGAATGAATGAATAATAAATACTACATAAAACACAAGTCTGTTCTTTTGAAATAAATTTTATGAATCAGATGATTCACTGTGGCGACCCCTGAGAAAGGGAAAAAGCCGAAAGAAAAGAGAGAGAGAGAGAGAGAGAGCGAGCTAGTGAATAAACAGCAAAGGCATTTGTAAAGTGTTTTAACTCGTCTGTATGTGCAAGTACATAAAGAATGAAGTAGCTGTCTTCATATTCACATGTATCTCAAAAGAAGCATGTGCTGACCTTTCCAAACAAACAAATAAAAAAAGCAGTATCAGATAGTTATGATGAATAACTATGGCCTATGTACGAATGTAAATGCAATGAAATGATGTGAGGATATGAAGTACGGTAAATCTTTAGCAACAAACAAATGACTAAACTACATGATCAGAATGAAAAAAATGAAAATCTGATATCATACTCTAAATATGCAAATGGAAATGCTTTGGGATGAATTTAAGAATTTTTATCAGAGCCTATAGGAACAGTCTGAAAACAAGCAGACGGGATTAATATAGCGCTCATAAAATACAAGAGCGAAAAAGGGAACATGCATCAAAAGGAAGTGCTATGAATCATGGAAAACACGCGTCCTTTATCTTTGACGCTTATTTATCAAGGCCACAGGTAAACCGGACCCGGGCTCAACTGATTTCAGCCAATGGGTGAGGTGCAGGGATCCCTCACTTTCCGCAGTTAATTAGGACCGAGATCCCCCGCGACCATCGAATTCCGCGAAGTAGGATCACCCCCCCCACACACTGACATATATGTACATGTATATATTATTAATATATAATATAATATTAATAAATACATATTCAAGGCTATAAATGCTTATAACAATTAAACATTAAAAAAATAATGCATAAGATGTAAAAATATAAATACACTCACACACACACACACACACACACACACACACACACACAGACGCACGTGCATGCACACAGGTGCACATGCACGCACTCAGATGTGCACCTCACAACAATGTAACTAGTTTTGATGGGAGGTTTAGGGTTGTTTTTTGTTTATTTAGGGGTTGTTGTTGTTTTTTTTGTATAATTGTGCATGTTTTGTGGCATTTTCCTTAACTTTTTCCCCTATTCTTCCATAATTTCCTTATTTAAAAAAAAAAAAAAAAAAAAAAAAAAAGCGATGCACTGAAGCCGCATGAATTGAAGTGCGAAGTAGCGACGGATCCCTTTATATCCTGTCTGTCTTCCTTTCGGCTTTTTCCCTTTTACTTGGGAGTCGCCACAGCGAATCATCTGATTCGCACGTTTGATTTGGCAGAGGTTTTTACGTCGGATGCCCTTCCTGTCACAACCCTTTTTTAGCAAGGGACAGAAACACGCTGATGACTTTGCAGCTACTCTTTACGATAGTCAGCAATGGTTCTTTTACATGACTCTCACCATAGACAGTGACAGACATGCCCCGCCTTTGATAACTCAGTTAGCTGCACTGGGGGGAACAGTGACAACCCTGTGGAGAGCGGGACTCGAACCCGCAACCTTTGGATCAGCGATCCAGTGCTGTATACCACTAGACCACCACTGCCCGGATCCCTTTATATCCTAAACAAGTTAAAGACATATCTCAGGGAAACACAGAAACAAACAATTCACACTCACATTCACATTCACACCTGTGCAGGCGCAGTGGTGGTCTAGTGGATAGGGTGCAGGATCGCTGATCCTAAGGTTGGGGGTTTGAGTCCCCACAGGGTTGTCACTGTCCCCCCAGTGCAGCTAACTGGGTTATCAAAGGCGGGCCATGTCTCTCACTGTCTATGGTGAGAGGCATGTAAAAGAACCATTGCTGACTTTCGTAAAGAGTAGCTGCAAAGTCGACAGCGTGTTTCTGTCCCTTGCTAAAGGGTTGTGACAGGAAGGGCATCCGACGTAAAAACCTCTGCCAAATCAAATGTGCGAATCAGATGATTCGCTGTGGCGACTCTCGAGAACAAGAAAAAGCCGAAAAGAAAAGAAGATTCACACCTGTGCACTATTTCGACTCACTGGTTGACCTGGTATTCACGTCTTTAAGAACATGGAGAAAAACCCACACAGGCATGGAGTCTCCACACCGAAAGGCCATTAGCCGAGATTCGAAGCTCCAAACCTTCTTGCTGTGAGGCAACAGTATGTCCATTTCAAGCCACCTGGAAGACAAATTTGCAAGAAGGCTTTAAATGACTAATAGTATGATAATAATTCACAAAAGGACAGTCTCATTCTCTCACTCCTTGGCTAAGCTGGGGATTCTCGCCCCATCTCAGCCGAATGGGTGAAGGTGAGGTACTCTCTGAACAGCTCACCAGACCATCGCAGGATAACACACAACCAGTCACATGCACATCCACACCTAGGGGTAGTTTAGAGCCGCTAATTGCCTAATGTACATGTGTTTGGACTGTGGGAGGAAACCAGAGTACCCAGAGGAAACAGACAGAAGAACAGGGAAACAGTACGGAACAGAGGACAGAAATCACATTGCAAACCAAATATAACTTATATGATTTTTATTCTTAATACTCTTTTGTATCATGCCACAGGCCATCTATAAGATGGTGTCCTCTGTGATGAAGATGCCTGAAGATGAGTCGACACCGGAGAAGAGGACGGATAAAATCTTCAGACAAATGGACTTGAACAATGATGGTGAGATATTAAGCTGTGCTTGGATTTAAATGTAAAATGTTTTATTTTTATGTGTTTCTCACTCGGACTCTTTACATCCTGGCTCTTCTTACAGGTAAACTCTCTTTGGAGGAATTCATAAAAGGTGCCAAGAGCGATCCGTCCATCGTGCGGCTTCTGCAGTGCGACCCCAGCAGTGCTTCGCAGTTTTGAGTCCTTTAAGAAACAGGCGATCTGTGCATGAAGGTTCTCGTCTTTCATTGTTATTTGTGTTCCAGAAGGAAGAATTTTAAGAGAAAAAAAAGTGCATCAGTTTTACTTTTAGTTTCTTTGAGAAGGGACAATCATACATCCAATGAACAAAAGACAACACCCGCAAAGACATCTCCTGTCTGCTGCGCTTTGTCTACCCGTGTCTCTGAGGCCCACGGAGCACTCGGCTCATACTGTTTAGCCTCCGTACTCCAGGCTCCTGGGTTTGGGAAGGACCATTCCCTGGATATTGTGCATGCACTCCCACTTCTCCCTGCCCTCAGCGCTCTCTCCTCAAGTCTGGCTGTCCTGTTTTTACTTTGCTCTTCATTCTTGGTTGCATATACACAGTACATAATAGGAGGCTGATGTTGTTGCCTTTTTACTCAGATAGTATTATGTAGCTCACCCAAGTATCCAAATCTATGAAGAGAAAACCTCTAGTAGACACAATGGACTGATGAACTGAATTTGTTTGTTTCTGATTGTTCTTTTAGGTTGAGAAGACTGCAGGTCCCATTGTTCTTGCTTGATTTTTATGTTGGTTTTGTACATACCTACGGTATTTATTTCTGCCAAGATTATTTATTTGATTTGTGTTTTTTTTTTTTTTTGCATGCGTTTGATCACATTGTGAATCTTTGATTTCATCACTATGAATTCATCAGTGTCGTGCCGTGCTGTCTTCAGGTCTGCAGTAATCAACCACAGCATCGTATTCTGAAGCGGGATCATTTTGACCTGCTCATCTGAGGGTGTGAGAGGTCCTTGCGGTGGCTTTGTAAAAGGTTTGCAAAGCTCGGAAGAAATATTTTATGACCATGGTATTAAGATTCTTTCTGAATATTTTAATCCAGATCCCAACGTTAATTGTAAAAAGGTCATGATTTGCATCAGGGGGAACCTTCCATGATGTTTGGAATCTGACGCTTGTAGCAGATACGAATCGGGGCGCTGTGTGTGTGTGTGTGTGTGTGTGCATGGTTTCTGTGCATGTGTGTGCTAACTTTATAGTGTCCCTTTGTGTCATTATTTACAGTATTTTTTTAAGTAATACTATGTCTTTAAACCCAAGATTTAAGTGGCAAAACCCCCTAGCTCATGCACCTCACAGGTTCTGTTTCAGTATCGCATTCAAACCAAAATCTGGAAATATCAACAAATATCTGCAAATCAGTTTCATAAACTAAACTAACTCTTTATTGTCAAAGTACATTTACATACATTGAAATTTGCTTTGTGTGCTAGGCACCTGTCACCACTGTGCAGCGCCAGTTATTGCGTTGTTCTATCCTTTTTGATGCTGAGCGCCAAGCAGGAAGCAACAACTGCCAAATTTTAACGTCTTATGGTATGATGCGGCCGGATTCGAACTCCGACCTACCGGAGGATAAAGCGGACGCTCTACCAACTGAGCTAAATCCCCGGTTACATAAACTGTAACATAAAATACATCATCCAGTGTGCAACCTGCAAATTCTCATAAAGTTCATATTTGATAAGCTTTATATTCACTACTGGATATATCAGTTTGTTTAGGCTACTGCTAGCATGATTCGACATTTTTGTTTTTACATTTATTTTTCTTCCACACAACTTGTTCTTTATTTCCCCATCCACAACAGATTTCCCTTATTCTACAGCAGTAGAACACAAAAAGCACTCCAAGAATTCTCATTTTTTAAATGGCAGAAAGATTGTGCAATGATTAATGATCACACCTCACAATTAAAATATACAGTATATAGTATTTTCAGTGATATATTTTCTCCCCTCAATCCAAAACGAGAGGTATCACAGTGAGCATTAGCTCTAAGGGCTTATTTCCACTCTTGAATGAAGGGGTGTATGAAAATATAACCGCTTTCATCGCTCTCTACTTGGTGTCACAACAACTGAGAGAAAATTTCATGTCTCCTCGGCAGCATTTCAATCCACCTCCTACATTCGGTCGCTCTTGTATCACTACACGACTGAGCTTCATCTAGCTGTGCCACTCATTGCTCCTAAATTTGTACCGAGACTGTACATGCCTCTGCACCCTTATTGCAATTTCTCTTTTATGTTGCATGAAAACCTCATCATTGTCCTCACCCCTTCATTGCTGAAATGGATAACAAATATACTTATGTGTTTAAATCTTTGGCTGGAAGTGTTGTCTATGTTGCTAATAACAGAAATATGCTTGTGTAGAATCTGTGTTGATCTAATAGCTGATTGGTCCGGCTAATGTAGTAGAGCAAGATCCTGACAAAATAGTTTAAATAAATTATACAGGCATGATGGGCTGATACTTCATGCTAGATTATCTTGACATATTTCCCTGGACATTTAAATCAACATACAGAATGTTGATGTTAAGGAGGAAAAAAAAAAAAAAATTAAGATTAGAGGGTGAGTGTAGTGGTTAGGGTGCTGCGCTCATGTTTGGGAGGTTGTGTGTTCAAATCCCAGTTAGCCCACCACTGTGATAAGACCCCTGGGCAAGGTCTTAACCACAAGTGTGCCTCTGTTCACCGTTCACCCACCAGTATAAATGGGTACCAGTAAAAATATACTTGGAAGGTAACCTACGATGGACGAGTGTCCCATCCAGGAGGAGTTGCTATGGAAACCGGGGATAAGCACCAGCCTGATGAGCCACTAGGCTCGGGTGTAAAAAGCCCAACAGACTTTTACCTAGAGGGTGAAGGTAATATAGTATAAAATTTAAAAGACACCAGTAATTTTGAATTGAAATTTTGAGAAAAGCAGGACAAATATACTGCCCACCCCCCCAAAAATAAAAGAAATAAAAATTGCAAACTGGAATATGTTCATGGAGAGCCTTTAGCTTTGATCACAGCATGTAATGTCCACGGTATTGTTGCGCCAGTTCATCAGGCCCAGCAACATTAAAAATTAGAAGTCAGTTGATGTCCTTCATCCAATTAATGAGAAGGTTAACAACAACAAATTATTCACATGCATGACGGTAATATGCCATCATCTACATTCATGGCATCCGGTAGGGTCGGTCTCAAGGACCCAACAGTGGTGGTACTAGGGATTGAACCCCTGACCTTCATGATCGGTAACGCCTCGTCTTAACCACCAAGCCGCCACTGCCCTCAACCAACTGCATTATGACATACATCTTGAAAATGGCAAACACTGCTGTAGAGTTTTCAAAGACTCCAAAATATCATTCTGCTATCACCAAGTCTCTCTTTCATAAAGCTGCATCATGACTAGAGCACTTCAGCAATGTATTGCCTTGGGGTTGATTCACACCTATTGAGAAGTTTATTAATTGACAACCAAAGTAAAATCTGGTCATTTAAAATAAATACTTTAATTTGATTAACACACATTCAACATTACACCATTAAATTATAAAAAAAACACACGTACTGACAAACACACAACTAGCATAACATTCTTTTTCTTTCATTGTACATCATAATTCACTCTTCTGTGAAAACACACACACACACACACACACGGCAGCCACATTTTTGATGGTTACCAGCCAACATGGACTGCACATTTTCAGTAAATTCTTATGGCATGCACCACTTGGACTCCCTTCATAACTCCTGTTAAAGAAATATCAGAGTTTTGTCAATGTCATACAAAAAGGTCTATGATCAGATCCAGAAGCTGGACCTGTCAAGTGAGGCTCTTTGGAATCGAACCGAGGCTGCTCTGTTCTGGGCTGAGCGACTGGAGCTGTAGGGCCGTGATGCTCGCAGCAGCTCATGCTGTTCGGGGGGACGCACCATCTCGCAGTCTCTATAGCAACGACGGGGTGTTGGGACACGGTCTGGGAACACTGGGGGCACAGCTGCTTCGAGGGTCTTTACCTGGAAGAAAACACATACACCCCCTTACAGTACTGCTGCAGAATGAGTCATACATCACTGGCTGTGTAACACGCCCAATTTCTCTCGCTCTCTCTCTCCCCCCCACACACACTTAAAAATATCCCAATGAGCATCATGGGGTCAAAGCAGGGACTGCCTTTTTCCTTGATCATTCCATAAATGGTAAAACTATAAAATGTAGAGAGAGATAATAGTTCATTAGTTCTTGTGTGTGTAAAAAAAAAAAAAAAAAAAAAAAATTTAGACTTGTACACATTGAGATGGATCAAATTCATTTTGGCAGATGATAAACAAGCAGAAGTAATTACTCTAAAGTCATAACTGTTCACTGACCATATTCATGCCACTGTTTAGATTCTAAATATTATTTTAATTCAAACAGATCTTCGAAAGAACAGAACATTTCTGAAGCAGAAAACATTTGTGGGATTTTGATGCAGAATGTATAATGTGTCTCAACATTTCATTTTCACAGAATGGAAAGCTGTTTAATTAGCATAATGTTCCGATACCAGTCGTTCGCCATGGTGACATTTGGAAAACCCATGATTGTGCTTTCGCAGCTGTTGTGCCTCAGTGCAGAGGAACTGCAGGTGGGTTGGGCCAAGAGCAATGTTGCATCCAACATAATCACGATAATGGAAAATACTCTATAAATACACAGGTTTCTCTCCGAAATGCATCTGCAGCTGAATATTCTATAATGAAACATCTCAAGTATGCACAAATATGGCACGTGTGTGCCAATTTAGATCTCAGATGGCATCTGAAGTGAGCTTTAATCCCATATAATAATCTGAGAAACTACTCCGAGCTCACAGCTAAGAAATTGGTTTGGCTCCTAAATACGAGACAATGTGTACCATTTGGTAGTAAAATTAACATTCGTACCGTGTTCATTACCAGACTAATTTGATCAGCCTTTAGCTGTGAGCTAAAACAAAACATTTAAATGAAAAGGTAATTGTCCAATGTATAAACTTATAAAATGCATTTGATTGCATCAGCTAAATCACAAATTTCTCTCATGAAAATTAAGAATTTGTGGGGGGAAAAAAACAAACACAAACAAACAAAAAACACCCTTTTAAAGCAATTTCAATTCAGTAGGCTTTAACTGCAAATTAATTGCCTCATGTTAGTTGAAGAAGTTGCATTTATATGTATGGACAAAACTGCATAAAAATATACAAACAGACTTCGATGGGGAATGTGTGTTGTAGTAATGCTGATTCAAGACCAACAAATTGTAATGCTGCGGAGTCCAATATTGTTCAGAATACCCCAGGCTTACACATGGCATCATCGGAGTAAAGCACCAATGAAAGACCACACAATATAAACTCCGCTAATCACACTTTCAAACCTTGAAAAGTAAAAGAATCTCATCCTTCAACGCCGAGTCCCTCAGCATTCCACCTGCTCAAAATTTTGTATTTTCATAATGCTCACAATTTTTCATAAAGTAGTTCAATATATTTTGCAAGTATACATTTGTGTGAACCTGATGCCAACGCCACAGTAATAACATAAACAAGAAAGTTTTTGCCGGTATTCAAACTTTAAAGCACAGGTTTGTGATTTAAAAATAAATAAATAAAAAAACAGGTGTGCATAGCTGAAACTAAATCACGATCCCAATTCAACCCGATCATACTGTGATGCTACATCAGGAGAAGAATCAGAGAACATTGGTACATAACGGACAACACTGATATACACTGCGAGAAAACTACACAATTTTGGCAGTGTTGGGGACGTGTTTGTAGGAGTCCATCAAGGAAATATGGGGGGTGTGTGGTTTTTAAAAAAAAAAAAAAAAAAAAAAAAAAAAAAAAAAACACTGGTAATAATTGGTGTCACATTGGTTTAAAGTCTGGATTAATGGAAGAAACACCAGAACATCGGTACAAAGCAGTCACATTGCTATAGATAGAAATGGCATCAAATGAAACATCCATGCACATTGGAGGTTTAAATAAAAAAAAAAAAAAAAAAAACTGTCTAAAACATTGAAATATGATTGGCTCGATCGGATCATGTGATCACACCTTTAGTTTGCAATTAGAACAGATCATGATAAACTTGGAGGAAACTTGTATCATTTTTGTGGCCTACAAGAATCAACAAGGTGAATCTTATTCACCAGGAAAATGCTGTGAATATTAAAAATTAAATTGTTGAACATGCATTTGATTTCTTTTTTGCTTCTCTGATAAAAATGTAGAATTTCATAGTTTGTGAAATTACCACCCGGAATTGTGTCACAGTAACATGAAAATCTCATACTTGGACACAAACATGGCAGTGATCGCTATAGTAGTGGAAACTCTCGCCTTCTGATCTCAAAAGGTTAGGGGTTCAAGTCCCAATACCACCAAGCTGCCACTGTTGAGCCCTTGAGCAAAGCTCTTAACCCTCAACTATCCAGTTGTTGTAAAAAGGAAGTAACTCTGGATTGATCGATCACTCATGCTCACACACACTCACACACAAAAAAGTTTGCATATAGATTAGGAGCGAGTTGCACAAAATATGGGTGATCACATCCCATAGCTCTACACACCGGTCTGGTCTCCCGGTTGATTCTTGTTTTGCGGCGGATGAAACGAATGGACACAGCACAGGAGCGCACGCAGATCACCAACTCCACCACACTCATCACGATCAGTGGCACCCACAGGATCAGCGTGGTACCCTGACAACACAGTGAGGAGACTGCTTACTGCATGCATGCATTCCCACCAATGAAAGCAACGTCTGATGAAAAGTGACCGATATTTGCCACCAACAATTTCATCCATAGTGCTAGCAGTCAGTTCACATGGAGCTAGCAAACATGAAGTGAACAGAAGGTGGGAACTATTTCACAGTAATGAAACAAACACACCCCAAAAACAAGAGCTGGTCTCCTCTTGTGATGAGATGCACACAAAATTTGGCTTTTGACAGAGTAGGCCAGAACAAGAATGAGAAAGGGAGACGGTGTGAAATTTCATTACATATTTCTATTAGATTAATTGCTTTGTTAAAGAAAGTGATGTGATAGATGGGAATAATACCTAGAAAATCAAGAGCAACATTTTAGTCAAATATCACAAGTTCAATTATATATCCAGCACTTAACAATGAACACACTCAGAAAGCAGCTTAATAAAAATCCTGATATGGATTTAGAAATGTGCACAATATTAGCAGGACAGCTTCCAATCAATTCCAAAAAAATATTGGCAGCCTTTCTGAACAATGGAGACACAGAGAGAGAGAGAGAGAGAGAGAGAAATCGGCTATTGAAATACATGCCAGTAGTACCATCAAAATGAATGATCTACCCCAGTCATTTATGGAGGGAGAAAAATATACTGGCTCATAAATAAAGTCCATGAAGAAGGAAAACCAAACTAAAAACATGCATTTGTTATGCCACTAGGGGGCAAAACGGATCAATAAAATCAGGGGCCATAAATCCAAGTTCATAATAAAATGCACTAATGATATTCATTACTGCTGAATTTTCTTTTTAAATCAATGAGCTGTCTCGTCAGCTGTTCTGCTCCTTCAGACAAATATAGATAATGGCCGACATGGTAGCGTAGTGGTTAGCACGGCTGTCTCACAGCAAGAAGGTCCTGGGTTTGGCTCAGGCCCTCCAGATACTCAGACATCCTCCCACAGTTCAAAGACATGCACATTAGGTAATACGTGGCTGCTCCAAATTGCCCCTCGGTGTAAGTGAGTGTGAATGGTTGAGGTTGTGTGCGTTTGCTCTGCGATGGTCTGATATGCTGTTCAGGGTGTACTCCATATTCAGCTTCCCCACCACCTTAACAGGATTAAGCAGTTTGGCAAACGAGTGCGTGAATATACACAGATTGGCAGACGAGGAGTCATCAACGAATCATACTTTTTTTTTTTTAAAGTGCGTTTTGGCTCATCTTGGTATTAGTTTGTTTTCTGTGCTTAAAAGAAAGGAAAAAATAAATAAGTTCCTTTTCTCAAGAATGGGATGAGTAGCAATCATTATATATGGGTCAGATCACCAAACTGGCACATTTCCCACCTACTCAAGTTCAAACTTGAATAAATATTTACATGTCCAAGTTTATTTGTGAATCAAGACATCAAAATATTTAGTGCATACCTGGGATATAATATATTAAAATATGTACATATAGTAAACACAGCTTTTGAAATAAAAATGTTCTTATCTACTTTACACTTTTTTCATGCTCAGTTTTGTGACAAGACCTCATTATTTTCACATCCTGCTGAGCCTCTGCTAAGGGTCCAATAACTACATGAATCGGAGCACAAGTGCAAGCACCATGAACCACGGAATCTACATGTGTGTGACAAAATTGGTAAATAAGCACCAGACTTAAAACAGCGTCGATGATCTACGCATCTTTCACTGTCCATGAAACATGGTGCATCTTCTGCTCCCACCAATCACTGATGTTTTGGCATTTATTGACTTTAGATAATAAAGAAAAGTTGAATATGTAAAGCACTATCAATCGGCACAGTGTAATTAATTACAGAATTATTAGCTGAAGCTATTATTAATGAATAGACTCTATACACTGTCAATGTTACATACGGACTTCGAGTCGTCACTGCTGACAATTTGAAGCTGCTGCTTCTCCAAAGAATATCATTCTGCATCTGCCAGGATTTAATGCATATTTGCCAAATACATTAAGGGAGGACTATTTATCAATTTGCACAAGATGTAAAAGTCAGTGCCACACATTTCACTTCAATTACATGATCAAATCCATTTGCATTTGTCTCCACTTACACCCCATGGTCATTGCCCTGCAATGTCTGCTTCAGCCACTTTGGCTCAAAATGTACAAGCACTTAAACCTTAAGGAATAATAACACTAACTTTAATTCTACTGAAGAAACAAAATAAAAGCTCACTTCTGTTTGGATTCATTGTTTAAAAAAAAAAATAATAAAGGATTTGTAACGGAACAGATTCCATAGTGGTCTACTGTAACGCCAGAATATTCCGAATCTGAGACGTGACTCACATAAATGCGTGTTGGGTCAAAGGGACACTCAAAAGTGATGCTGAAGTAGCTCCTGTCAACAGGTAAATTGCAATGAAGTAGAAGGCCTTTTGTGCCGTAAATTAACGTCCAAACCAAAGCAATCAGAAGTCCAATGACCGAGGCAGCAGCCAGCACGCCCCCTACTGCACTCAGCATGCATAACCACCATGTCTGTACAAATAGAAGACATAAAAAGGGGAATAAACAGATTAGTGAGGCAGCCTCTCACCACCACCACCACCACACACACACACACCTTTTATTCAGGCGTGAATATTTTTATTTATACAAAGCATGTACCCCACCCCATTTCCATCATATCCAATTTCCAACTTTCAAGTGATACTTTTACTTTGGTTGTAGAAAAGCCCATCCCATCCATCACCAACTGAAGGCAGGGTACACCCTGAATGGCTCCCCAGACCATTGGAGACCCAACACACAATCATTCGCACTCTACACACCTTGGGGAAATTTCCAATGCATAATTAGCCTACATCGGACTGCGAGAAGAAACTGGAGTACCCGGAATAAACCCACGCAAGCTCCACACACACACACGACATTTTTTCCTGTGAGGTGGGCATGCTAAGCACTGCGCCACCCAGCCAAAATATTCATGTATTAAACAAATAATAAAATTAATTGGAAC
The DNA here is from genome assembly GCA_024760905.1 of Plotosus lineatus. Lineage (NCBI taxonomy): Eukaryota > Metazoa > Chordata > Actinopteri > Siluriformes > Plotosidae > Plotosus > Plotosus lineatus. The sequence continues at coordinate 81,180,759 of CM045728.1, read as the reverse complement.
TGATGTGATTTGTTTATTTGATAAGTACAGTTAGAAATGGTGAAGATGCTTTAAGTGTTGCGAGTTCATCTTTTTATTTATTAGGTCACAATGTTTATTTTTTTCCAAACTTTCAGTTTTCATCTATCATGTGTGCGTAGCTGTTTGATATGGCAATACAGGTGATTCACTGGTATTTTGGTAGAGCATGAGTGGTTACTATGGAAACAAGTACTGTATTGGCAAACTAGAATACATGCATTACTATAAACCATTTTATTAGTAATAGTTGAATTAAATTACTTTCTGAACGGACAAAACCGTTCTGTGGTATACATCAAACACCACCACACAACTACTCGACCATCATAGCATGCACCAGTGAACAGTACAGCCATCCACCCCAATTAAATAAATAAAAATCTTCTTGCACCCCAGTGGCAGGACTATTACAACCAGATGGGCTGGTTTGAGTATTACAGGAACTGATGCCCACCAGGAGCCTCAACTCTACACAGAATGGCGCACAAACAAACAAAAACACACTCCACTAAACTTCTTCCCTGCTGATCACAGTTTAAAAACAGTCATTGGAGCTTTAAGTCTTCCTTTCGGCTCAAATACACAATCCTTTCTCTCTGAACGATCTCATCCACAAGGTGTTTCCATCTACAAAACTGCCAGTCTACACTTTGTCTTTTAAACTCCAGCGGTAATTGGGCATGAAACATCCAGAAAATCAGGAGTTTCTTGATGACTGAAACCAGTGAAACCACCACCAACCATTGCACAATCAGGAACCTGGGATTTAACGCATTCTTTCTACATTCTTTTAGCCCGTTTGTTTTCCCCTCTACACTTGTTCAACTTGTGAAGCTACCAAATTATACATTTACAGCATTGGACAGAGACCCTTATTCAAAGCACTGTACATTTACTACTATTATTATTATTATTATTATTATATACAATAGCAGTTGAGGATTAAGTGCCCAACCGTGGCAGCTTGGTGGTACTGGGGTTTGAGCCCCAAATGTAAAGATCGGTAAACCAGAGCCTTAACCTCGGGCCTCTGCAGCGTTAGGTAAAAAAACTTCAACAGTATTTGTTAACATTTAAGTTTTCTTCAAACCCCCCCACACACACACACACATTTACATGGCTGTGATGCATGTAGTGTATATTTTTCATAGAATATGTACTGTATATAACTCATTAATACTATTTAAAAAAAAAAAAATTACATTACCGACTGCCCTCAGGCCACCTGACTGGGTTATTAAAGACTGGCCATGTCTCACCGTCTATGGTGTGAGGCACATAAAAGAACCATTGCTGACTTTTGTCAAGAGTAGCTGCAAAGCCATCAGTGTGTTTCTGTCCAGGGTGTAGTCTGCCTTTGACCAGAGTCAAGTGAAATGGGGAACAGCCTCTCCGCAAACGGTTCCGAAAATAAATGAATGGACTTTACTGACTGGTACATTCACCACAATAGGGTGGGAAAAACAAAGGGCATAAAAATGCAAATTTGAAATAAATCTATCCGAAAACAAACTGGTCTGAAGTTGGTGATTCTAAGAACAAGCCATGATTATTAAAGATGATTCAACAAGAAATATATACCTTAAATCCTTGCTTTCAAAAGACATGTCAGTCACCAGTGTCAGATAATGTAAAGACACTTGAGGGTCAAGAAATTCAACATGTGAAATTAGTACTATTGATACGCATGACATTGAAAGCAAAGAGCAGAGCATTTAATTAATAAAGATAATTTATACAATGAACAGTCAGAAGGATAAATTTCTTCAGACTTACCAGAACTCGGTTCTTCTCATTTTTAGAAAATATTATAGCGAGTATTCCGACCAGGACTCCCTAAGGAGACATTAGGGGAAATAAGCACACACACACAAAAAAAAAAAATAAAGAATTGTAGCTGTAAAATTTCTAGATTTCCATCAGATTCATTGTGTTGTCGCCTTATGAAATAACACCTCCAATTTTGCATCGTCACCAGTAAAGGAACAATGTGTGGTTGTTGTGAATAATTCAGTGAGAATTTTATTTAAAAAAAAAAAAAAAAAAAAAAAAAAAAAAAAAACTTTTGGCATCTATATAGGATGTCTAAATGTTAATCAAACCGAAATTTTAATACATAGAAAAGACATGCATTTACGGGCAAAATTATTGCATCAAACAGTGGACAAAGTCTTCTTGGTCATGGGCGGGATTGAAGCTATGTTGTGCTACGAAGGGAGTCCGACCTAAACTGGTATTATATGCTAGTAGTGACTAACAAGGTTGTAAGTTGATTGCATTTTAACCAAGAGGAGTCTGTGCTTGCTAACAGCATGTAGGAAGGTACAAACAGCTTGAGTGATATTTTCCCCCTCGAGGAAGAATGGACAGTCATCATTTCTGGCTATTAGAACAGCAAAAGCCACCACCATGGCAGCCAACAAAGCCTGGAAGGATTTTAGCAAATGCACTTGTCCCATTTTAAACAAGAATAAATCTTTAGAACATTTAATTGCAGCAAACATGGGTTATTTTTCTGAAACTGATCCATTAGTCATGGTTATTGAATGTGTAATTTCTTCCCAAAGCACATGATGTCTATACGAGTGTAATGTGCCAAAGAATATCTTGAACAAAATTGTAATTCCAGGGAAAACAACAAATGCATCCAGCAGTTTACACAGAGCAATCATCGTCTTCTGAACTACACAACATGCTGCACATCATAAGAATCCAAGAAGTGTCTGCTTTCCAAAAACCTCAACCCTATGCCAGTCAACAGTGAGGCTGTTACACTGCTGCGAAACAGACGTTGGGCCACAAAACTTGGCAGAGACAGTAAATTCTGTCAAATGAGAAAGTGCATCCAACAAATATTGAATATCAGGATAAACAAACAGATTAATACAGTTTCAATACCCTCGCTTTGATGAGCCTCACACATCTACATTCACAGGGTCAACCAAATGTGTCAGCAGTTTCCTTGAGGGGACGGTATTAGAATTGGAGGTGCTTATATAAGGTGGTATTAAGTTAACCAAAAGGACATGCTTGGAGCAAGGGCGAGTGTAAATTGTCATGGCAACAATACTTTGGGGGAAAATCCTACTACCCTTTTTAGTACAGATTAATCAGGAAGTTACACCTGACATCATAGAATAGCACCTGAATCTACCTGGAGAAGCCATTAATCCCACTCCATAGCACCCCACCCCTGATTTTATGATTTTATTCATGCCACATTGGCACAGCTACAAATATTTGTTGATCTACTGGTGTTCAGTGGCGAGACAGAAGTGTTGCTTGCTCTGGTATGTCTCACCACAAGGCCAGCTGCTAGAGCCAGAATGTTGGAGATGGCATGCTCAACTGTCGAGGTGTTGTAGCCGACATGCCTCAATACTGTGCCATGAACTAGGGCCGCCAAAAGGAAATTCACATGACCCACCAAGACCATACACAGGCCCATCTTCATGAGAGACTTGGGCTCTTGTAGGCCAGTACAGGACCCTCCTGAGAGAGAGAGAGAGACACAGACACTTAATTGCTACAAAAACATTCAAGTATAAAAGAATGCTGCAGCATTTTCTAATTTATCTGCATTATTTATGCATGGACGGGTAGCACATACATGAATCTTGATAATGTCCTTGCAAGAAAATAGACACCAGTGGAATCAAAACTCCATGGAGTCCAATGGCAGCACCATGCTACATGTACACACATTTTAAACATGCAGCTGTAGAAGGCAAATTCAGTATTATTGAAAAGACCTTTGATGGTCACAAGGCATGAGGGAGCATCCTATTAAAAACTGTTCTCCTGTCGCTTTATTTTTGCTAAGTGTTGAATCTCGGATACAAGCTTGTTTATACGCAAACAATGTCTGGGCTTACTGCCACTGCTATGAACAACTTCAGGATACAGTATCTGGATCAGACACTCTACAATGGCTGCTTCAGATTCTACCTGGTACGAAGTAAGGAATTTGATGGGGATGAACGGCTGGTCTGGGAGTGCCTTGTGCCCCCCCACCCCCACCCGGGAGAGCTGGAGGAAGTGGCAAGTGAGAGGGACTTCTGGACCTCATTGCTTAAGCTGCTGCCCCGTGCCCCGACCCAGGATTATGATGATCTTGAACTTCACTCATCTGCCAAAACTGCTTACCCCTTCTAGAACACTGGGTGAAGATGGGGTACAGCCCATACAGCTCACCAACCCAGAACAGAGCCAACACAGCCACACAACCATGGCAATCCGAAATAGCCAATTAGCCTAATTCACATGTTTTTCTTTGGACTGAAGGGGTAAACCAAAATACAGTACCAAGAGAAAAGGACATGCAAACTCTATACACAAGCAACCAAGCCAGGACATTCTTGCTGTGAGGTGGACATGTTGACAACTATGGCAACATACCGCCCATTAGGTGATCTGGTTGATTTTATTTAAAAAAAAAAAAGCCAAATCCCGGGACCACTTTCTCCTCTATTCCATTTTATGAAGGACACTTTTGCTGGTATCAAACTCTTACGAATACTGCTTTCTACTAAAGTTATTGCACACACCTGAATTTTTTTTCCTTGCTTCCAAAATATTATTCCAGCATCAGCCTGATACAGATATAATGAGTCCAATCTGAACTTCCTTATTGAACAGCTCCTTTCTGTGTGCTAATGATGCATTTCAGGATGTGCAGCCACTGGACCAGCTCTCATCACGTCACCCCCCCCCCCCCAAACACACAAAAATAAATTCTAAAAAAAAAAAAAAAAAAAAAAAATGAATAATTGTGGTAAACCACCTAGTCAGGCATTTCAATCCAAACATCTACCCTGGGGCATCTGTTTGGCCATTAAAGTTTTCAGAATGCACGCAAACCACTTGGTTACTGGAGACATTAGGAACGACTCATTTTGACGCACCTCAATAGGGAGCAGGTTTATCAAGAATGGTCAAGTGCTTCTTGAAAATAAAACAGTCATACGATTAATGTACATAAAGCATGGGGAAGGTTCGGCAAGGTGTGGCAGGTGTTCACCAGTGCAATCTAAAAGATCGCTATGCAAAACAAGGTTCTACAGAGTCAATATCATGCTTTTCTTTAGCCAAAATGTTGCAGTCGTCTCTCAACTCTTCTCTGTGGTACTAATTTCTGTTTATTCCTGATAGCTTATACAAGACATCTAGTAAAAAGACCCAACTCCCCCATGTACCTACGGTTGTAAAAAGCGCTCTGCATAACAGCTAGGGCCCACTGTCATCAATAATGATACGCAGTAAGCATATCTAACAGCACTTTCTGGGGTTATTTAAAAAAAAGTTACACATACAGACACACAGGACAATACAAAAATAATTACAATGACTGTGTAGAAGTGATGAAGCCCCTTTCACAAAACAGGCAGAGAATTACTTTTTCTTGGAGACACTATGTCAGAAGAACCCGACACACGTTTGGGTGAGTTGGATTTGAAAACTGTACTGTAGTTGCATTCACTTATAAAATATACAGTACGTGTTACGTCTGTACTCAGGAAAATTATAACCAAGTCAGACTGGGCAACGTTCATATAAAAAGGTAGCTAATGAGTATTGTTTTCACTTCTGTCAGAATGTACTTTTTACAAATGTATTTAAGGGGTGGCACACGCTCCACAAGCCTATACAGTATCGCAAGAACTGCTAGACTAATGACTATTGAATTTTGAAGGTAGCAACTCGGAACCAAACATTGAAATTAAATTTATGAAAAGGTCATGAAAGGTTAAGTTCAAGGTCAGTACAACAGCCATCAATTGTTCAGAATGATTAGTTAAAATGGTATGGACCCCACCCCCCCAAAAAAAAAAAATCAGGGACTTCTTGAATGTGAAAGGAAAAAAAAAAAAAAAAATCCTATGAGGATCCTGGGAGACTTGGTTGAGTACAACCACTGTACACATGTTCATGACACAACCAAAACACTATGGTTTTTAAAAAAGTTGTGTTAAACATCAGGCAATCAAGACTTCTTTTAAGAAAACTGTACAACTCATCAGATAACCCAAAATGTGTATGAAATTAGTTTATCCATCATAGCATAGCTGTTGGGCAGCATCGGGCATCACACAACAGACCTATGAAAGGGACTTTAGGTTGAAAAATGTTCTACAAGATTGAAAACTTCATGTCAGGTGTTCACAACAGCATCTTCCATCACATGACAAGGTTTCATAACACACCCATATCAGTCCTAAAAATTGCATCAGGTACAGTGCAACCTCGTTGGTCATACGCCCTCTTAGTCGAACAAATCAAAGTTCGATCAAAAAAAATGAGGAAAATATGCCTTGGGGTTCGAACAAATTATCAGAGTTTGAACGGCGCAGAGCCGAGTGTGTTGAACGCATCTGCAGTGTACAGTGGTACCTCACCTTACAAAATTAATCCTTTCCAGAGCCTTTTTCTTAACCTGGATTTTTCGTAAAGGCCCCCAATACTACCCCCTAAACCAGTGGTCTCCACCACCGGTCTGTGGCTCGTCACCGCAGGAGAAATAATTAATTATTTCCGTTTTATTTATTATCTGAGTCTGAACAATTTTGAAGTCTTTTATTTTGAAAAATGACTGGATTCTCTCAGTTAAATGTCAGTTATTTGAGCGCTAAAATGTAACCCACAAGGGGACGGCACATGAACAGAGGCGTCTGGATAGGTTTCAAACAGTAGCGGGGATTTTGGGTGAGACTGAGCGATATCACTCAACTGCATGCCCCGAGCCCGCTGCTTCTCACTCGCACCGGAAATGCAGTGTTTGCATTGAGGATGTTAATAGAGAAGTACAGACAAGGCCAGAGGGAGCTCCACGCTGACTTTGTGGATCTGGAGAAAGCATATGACAGGGTGCCGAGAGAGGAACTGTGGTATTGCATGAAGAAGTCTGGAGTGGCAGAGAAGTATGTTAGAGTGGTGCAGGACATGTATGAGAGATGTAAGACAGTGGTGAGGTGTGCTGTCGGTGTGACAGAAGAGTTCAAAGTGGAGATGGGACTGCATCAAGGATCAGCTCTGAGCCCCTTGTTTGCTATGGTGATGGACAGGTTGACAGATGAGGTTGGACAAGATTCCCCATGGACTATGATGTTTTCAGATGACATTGTGATCTGTAGTGAGAGCAGAGAACATGTATTCTGTTTTACATGTGTGTGAACAACAAGGACCCAAGAGGAACGGTGAGATTACAGGGAGCAGAGATAAAGAAGGTGGAGGATTTTAAGTACTTAGGGATGGTTTGGACATGTACAGAGGAGGGATAGTGAGTATATTGGAAGTAGGAACTACCAGGCAGAAGGCCTCAAGGAAGACCAAAGAGAAGATTTATGGATGTGGTGAAGGAGGACATGAAGGTAGTTGGTGTAAGAGAAGATGCAGAAGCTAGGGTGGGATGGAGGCAGATGATTCGCTGAAGGGAACAGCCGAAAGGAAAAGAAGAGTAACATTTATCCAAAACGACTTGGATTAAAAATAAATTAATTAATTCTAATTATTTGGCTGCCGCTCCTGAGCAGTTGAGCATTAAAGGCCTTGCTCAAGGGATCCAGCAGTGGTGATCCTGGTGCCTGAACCCAAAACCTCATTTCATCCATCCATTTTCTGAACCTCCTAAACCTAATTAGGGTCTCAGGGAGGATGGCACCCATCTCAGTCGACTCCAGGTCAGGGTGGGCGACACCCCAGACAGCTCATCAGGCCATTGCAGGGCCAGCACTCAGACAATCAATCATTCACACCTCAGGGAGATTTCAAACAGCCAAATAACCTATTGTACACGTTTTTGGATTGTGGGAGGAAAATCACCAGCACAGGGTCCACACAGAAATGTTTGAGCTGGGAATCGAACCCGGGACCTTCTTGCTGTGAAGCAGACATGCTAACGACTACGCCACAGTTCTGGAATCCAAATCCTTTTGATCAGTCATTCATAGCCTTCACCATTGAGTCAGAATGCCTTCACTGTTGCCAATATTTCACACACACAAAAAAAAAAAAAAAAAAAAAAAAGTGTCCGTTTTAAGCCATTAAAGGAATTAAAAGTATTATATTTCATTTTTTATGCATGCAAAAAATTAACAGCTTAAATTCAAATTGAAAAAAAAGAAAGACTCCCTGAAGTCAACTTGAGGTCAAAATATACAATGACCTGCTTTGAATGTACTTTGGTGTTGACTTAAAGCCAGTATGCATAGTATGCTTTTTAATACTCAGGTCTAAATATCAGAACAAGCTAAACTAGCAGAAAACTCGAACCCTGCACCGCCATTCCTTCAACACATATCCCCAACCTTCACTGGATTTAAAAAGGCTCATTACAACACCAGGTTCAAATGAATGCAATTGAACTGGTTTGTTGAGTAAACAAACACATGACACATCAGTAGAAAACAAAGACTTCAACTCCCTACTTCAATTTAAAAACAATTCCGTAAAGGAACTTTCATGTGTGACGTGAATAAAAGCAGACTGTGTTCTAGTGTAATTCAAGGCCTTACTGCTTTAATGACAGAAGACGGACCATGTGTAGGATTTGCAGCCCAAGTGTTCCAGCAAATGTTGGTATTGATCAAACCCTGAGGTTGAAGGGGTGACTGCTGCTGAATCACAGAATGTCATTCCTATGAAATCATCACACGTGAACACAGTGTGGTCTTCAGCCTGAGCTTCAGGGAGTAGTCGAAGAAGAAGCCATGAACAGAACCACCAATCAGTTTTAAAATCCAGTGAGAGGAACAGAGGATGTTAAACAATCTACTATGGTGCACAAGTTGCAATATAATCGTGAGGAGCAAATTGCCTTCAATGGATCTGCACACATGAAAAGTTCTACAGCATTTACAACTAGAATTCAAAAAAAAAAAAAAAATAAATAAATAAATAACCCCCCCCCACACACACACACAATAAAGAGAATAAACCTGAACCTCTCTTGAAACACCTCGAGTCCCCTGGATGCAATTCTGTCGCTATAAAATTATATAAGCAACCACGCCTCGTTATTATTATTATTATTATTATTATTGTTGTTGTTATTATATTCCCTGCTCACCCGAAAGATCCATTTTCCTTTGCGTCCTGCCTGGCATTCAAGTCATCATAAATCATAAATAAAGTTAAATAAAGTTTTCTTGCATGACGCCGGTACTTTACACGCAACCTTCACGTGTAACGCTCCACACCTGACCCGGTTTAACAGCTGACGCGCTCCAAGGCACCCGGCTGCTTTAAATAATGCGCATGCGCACACAGGCGCCTTTTATTATCGCTAGAAATGAATGCGCCGATCTATTTCTGATAGCAAAATGACTCCTTTCAGATAATATAATTAAAGTGACGTACTAAAAGGATATTCATACATCTCTACGTTTTAAAGGAGGTCTGATTACTAATACAGTATTTATGTATTTTACAAGCCAGTTATTTCTAATTTGGTTGGAGGCGGAACCTATCTCAACCATCTCTGGGCAAAGGCGATGCACACCCTGAACAGCTCGCCAGATCATTGTAGAGAAACATACAACCATTCACACTTTCAGTCACACCTCGGAGTTATTTGGATAAGGCAATGAACATTCTGTGTATGTTCTTGGACTGTGGGAGGAAACTGGAGTACCCGAAGGAAACCCACGCAAGCACTGAGAGAACATGCAAACTCCACAGAGAAATACCCGAGCTGGGAATCAAACTCAAGAACTTCTGTGAGGTGTGAGATGGAAAGTCCACGCAAGCATGAGGAGAACATGCATTTTCCGCAGAGAAACATCCCAAGCCTTCGAATTGAACCCAGGACCATCTGTGGGGCGATTATCCCATCCACTGCGCCACCATGACGCCTATTATTATTAATATTATTATTATTTATGTTGTTGTTCTGTTAATGGGGTGGTGGTGGCCTGGTGGTATAGGCGCTGGATCTCTGATCCCAAGGTTGGGAGTTCGAGTCCCACTCTACACAAGGTTGTCACTGTCCCCCCAGTGCAGCTAACTGGGTTATCAAAGGCCAGCCATGTCTCCCACTGTCTATGGTGAGAGGTTCATGTAAGTGAACCATTGCTGACTGAATGGTGTATGTAAGGTAAAGTCCGTTTGGCTTTTTCCACCCGAGCCATAGTGGCTCATCGGACCGGTGCTTATCCCCAGTTTCCATAGAGTGAAGCAACTGGGAGTTGAACTCCTCCTAGATGGGACGCTAGTCCATTGCAGGTTACCCTCCCAGTATATTTTTACTGGTACCCATTTATACTGCTGGCTGAACAGAGGCACACTTGTGGTTGAGACCTTGCCCAGGGGTCTGAGCAAAGTGGGGGTCTCAGTGGGATTTGAACACACAACCTCCCAATCAGTGCAGCAGCCTAACCACTACACCACAGGCCCCATGAATGACATGTGATAAATTCAAAATAATAATGTCTGCCCAAGTATTTTTAAAAATTGTTTGAGATTCTATTATTTACAGTTGTCATTTTAAACATACTAATAATATAGCTAGCTTAATATTTTATTTTGTACCTTCATTCATTTGCCAAATCGTTTAACACTTCTAGGGTTGCAGGGGGCCTGTGCCCATTTTACCTGGCACGAGGTAAAGGCGGGCTGCCCAGAACAGCTCACCAGACTATTACATGGCTAATACACATACGCAACTATTCACACTTCACCCTCACAGCTGGGGGTAATTTAGAACAGTCAAATTGCCTAATGTGCATGTCTTTGGAATGTGGGAGGAAACCAGAGTACTTGGAGGAAACCCACACAAACAAGTGGAGAACATGCAAACTACATCCTCAAACCCCCAATCCTGGGAATCAAATTCAGGAGCTTATTTGCATGATTCTGTACATTGTTTTTCAATTATGCACCTTGCATCTCTCTCTCTCTCTCTCTCTCTCTCTCTCTTTGTCTCTCTCTCTCTCTCAAACTCAAACCTGAATATTCATTCATTCATTCATTTTCTAAGCCACTTAATCCTAAAATGGGTCGGAGGAAGGCTACTTGTCCATCTCAGCCGACTCTGGGTGAGGGTGGGAGACCTTGCACACTTGTCCGGCCAAAACGTACAGAACTATTTACACGTGCTCTCACACCTAGGGCTGAATTGGAACGGCAAATTAGGCTTTTGTGCATATTTTTGGACTGTGGAAGGAAGCTGGATTACCTGGAGGAAACCATGCATGGGAAGAACATTTAAGCTCCACTTAGAAACACCTGAGCCCAGGAATCAAATCCAGGCCTTCTTGCTATGAGGCGGACATGCTAACCACCACCCCGGTGTGCAGAAATCACTTTTAACTTGTTTTCTCAGAAATTCCAGCTTTGATCTCAGAAAAATCCGGACAGTGCGCTGGAGAGTAAAAATAAAATAGGAGAAGCCCCTCCTCAAAAAAAGCAAAAAAAAACAAAACAAACAAACAAACAAAAAAACGTACGTGGCATTTGTGCAAATCTAACACTTACCACAAGGTGGCGACAACAATCAGATTTTTTTTTAAGCAGGAAAGAATGGGCGCCGCCTCCTACTCCTCCTCCTCCTCCCCCTCCTCCTTTTTTTAAAAACATAAATATTTTACTTTTTTTCGCTGTTATTTGAAAATATTGCTAAATTATTTCATAAACACTGATGTACATTTAAAAAATAGTCCAGCAATGAAGACCACTATTCCACATTGAATAATTCCTCCTCTTCATCTTCTTCTTCTTAATAATAATAATAATAATAATAATAATAATAATATGCTTTGTTTAAAAATTATAATATAAATTATTCATGGATCAGAATTACTACAAATCATGGATGCAAATATCATTCATTCATTTTCTGAACCACTTAATCCTAATTAGGGTCTCAGGAAGGCTAGCACTCATCTCAGTCAACTCTAGGTGTGGGTAGGGTACACCTTGGACAGCTCACCAGGCCATTGCAGGGCCAACACTCACATAGCCATTCATACCAAGGGGAGATTTGAAACAACCAATTAACCTATTGTGCTTGTTTTTGGACTGTGGGAGGAAACCAGAGGAAGCCCACACAAGCACAGGGAGAACATGCAAACTCCACACAGAAACACCCAAACTGGGAATCAAATCCAGGACCCTCTTGCTGTGAGGCAGACATGCTAACCACTATGCCACCATGCCACCTATGGATGTAAAATACTGAAAAACAATTGGTGTGGTACCTTCCGAGTCATAAGACGACTCTTGGCGATCTGACATGAAGGATAATGCCTTGATTATCATCTTTATGGAGGTTTTCTCAGTAAGGATAGTGCAGTGGTTTGCCATTGCCTTCTGCACGATGCGAATCTACGGGCAATTTAGAAAAGCCAAGTAGCCTACTGTGCATGTTTTTGGACCATGGGAAGAAACTGGAGTACCCAGAGGAAACCCACGCGAGCATGGGGAGAACATACAAACTACGCACAGAAACACCCAGGCCAGGAATCAAACCCAGGCCTTCTTGCTGTGAAGCAAACGTGCTAACCACTATGTCACCGCGCCACCCTAGAAAACAATTAAAAATTAAGAAATAGCTTAATGTTAATCAGTAGCTTTTATCTTCACTCAAAATGAACGATTTCAGGGATGACCGTACAAAAAAAAAAATGAAACCCACTGATTTCACTGACTTGATAATGCTCATGATTAATTCAGCCGTGAGGGGGGGGCACAAGCCAGTGTCCCTCCCTTACGCCGGTCCCAAGCCCGGATAAATGCAGAGGGTTGTGTCAAGAAGGGTAGCCGGCATTAAACCATTGCCAAACTTTATATGCAAATCACATACCTCCATACCGGATCAGTCGAAGCCTGGGTAAACAACAACCGCCATCAGTGCTGTTAACCAACAGGGTGCTGATGAAAATTGGACTACTGTTGGTCGACGAAGGAGAGGTGGGAGGCGTGTCTGTAGGCGGAGAGAGAAGAGGAAAAGCATGAGTTTAGGACTGAGAATAGGGACTTTGAATGTTGGAACTATGAAGGGAAAAGGTAGAGAGCTGGCTGACATGATGCAGAGGAGGAAGGTTGACATACTGTGTGTTCAGGAGACCAGGTGGAAAGATATCAAAGCTAAAAGCTTCGGAGCAGGGTTTAAGCTGTTCTATCATGGTGTGGATGGGAAGAGAAATGGAGTAGGAGTCATCTTGAAGGAGGGGTTGGTCAAGAATGTTCGAGATGTGAAAAGAGTGTCAGACAGAGTGATGAGTCTCAAGTTAGAAATTGAAGGTGTGATGTTCAATGTTGTTTGTGCTTATGCCCCACAGCTAGGATGCGAGCTAGAAGAGAAGGAGAGATTCTGGAGTGAGTTAGATGAAGTGATGCAGAGTACCCCAGAGGTGAAAGAGTGGTCATTGGTGCAGACTTCAATGGACATGTTGGTGCAGGCAACAGATGGGACGAGGAAGTGATGGGCAGGTTTGGTATCCAGAAGAGACAGGAGCATAGAGTGACTTATAAAAGCGGAGGTAGGAGCACACAGGTAGACTACATCTTGTGTAGATGATGCAATTTGAAGGAAGTCAGTGACTGCATAGGATGGTGGTGTGCAGGATGACACTGATGGTGAGGAAGGTGAAGAAGGCAAAGGCAGAACAGAAGACAAAGTGATGGAAGCTGAAAATGGAAGTGTGTCATGTTGTCTTCAAGGAGGAGTTGAAACAGGCTTTGGGTAGTAAGGAAGTGCTTCCAGATGACTGGACAACCACAGCAAATGTGATCAGGAGGACAGGTAGGAGAGTACTTGGTGTGTCCTCTGGAAGGAAAGTAGATAAGAAGACTTGGTGGTTGAATGAGGAAGTGCAGGAGTGTGTACAGAGAAAGAGGTTAGCTAAGAAGAAGTGGGACATTGAGAGGACCGAAGAGAGCAAACAGGAGTACAAGGAGACACAGCGTAAGGTGAAAGTAGTGGTGTCAAAGGCCAAACAGAGGGTGTATGATGACTTGTATACTAGGTTGGACAGTAAGGAGGGAGAAAATGATTTATACAGGTTGGCAAAGCAAAGAGATAGAGATGGGAAGAACGTGCAGCAAGTTAGAGTGATAAAGAACAGAGAGGGAAATGTATTGACCGATGACAGAAGTGTACTGGAAAGATGGAAAGAGTACTTTGAAGAGCTGACGAATGAGGAAAATGAGAGAGAAAAAAGAGTAGAAGAGGAGCAGAAAGTAGCAAAGATGAGTAAGGGTGAAGTGAGGAAGGCACAGAAGAGGATGAAGAATGGAAAGGCGTGGAAGAGTGATGATATACCTGTGGAGGTATGGAAGTGTCTAGGAGAGGTAGCAGTAGATTTTCTGACAAGAACATTCAACAAGGTCTTAGAGAGTGAGAGGATGCCAGAGGAATGGAGGAGAAGTGTGCTGGTGCCCATATTTAAGAACAAAGGAGACGTGCAGAGTTGTGGCATCTACAGAAGGATAAAGTTGATGAGCCATACAATGAAGTTATGGGAAAGAAAAGTGGAAGCTAGACTAAGGGCAGGGGTCAGCATTTGTGAACAACAGTTTGGTTGCATGCCAAGAAAGAGCATCACAAATGCAATGTTTGCTCTGAGGATGTTAATAGAGAAGTACAGAGAAGGTCGGGGGCAGTGGTGGTCTAGTGGGATAGGGTGCTGGATCGCTGATCCAAAGGTTGGGGATTCGAGTCCCACTCTCCACAAGGTTGTCACTGTCCCCCCCAGTGCAGCTAACTGGGTTATCAAAGGCGGGCCATGTCTCTCACTGTCTATGGTGAGAGGCATGTAAAAGAACCATTGCTGACTTTCGTAAAGAGTAGGCTGCAAAGTCGTCAGCGTGTTTCTGTCCCTTGCTAAAAGGGTTGTGACAGGAAGGGCATCCGACGTAAAAACCTCTGCCAAATCAAAACGTGCGAATGAGATGATTTGCTGTGGTGACTCCTGAGAAAGGGAAAAAGCCGAAAGGAAAAGAAGAAGAAGAGAAGGTCAGAGGGAGCTGCATTGTTCCTTTGTGGATCTGGAGAAAGCATATGACAGGGTGCCGAGAGAAGAACTGTGGTATTGCATGAGGAAGTATGGAGTGGCAGAGAAGTATGTTAGAGTGGTGCAGGACATGTATGAGAGATGTAACACAGTGGTGAGGTACGCTGTTGGCGTGACCAGAGAATTCAAGGTGGAGGTGGGCCTGCATCAAGGATCAGCTCTGAGCCCCTTCTTGTTTGCGGTGATGAACAGGCTGACAGACAAGATTCCCTATGGACTATGATGTTTGCTGATGACATTGTGATCTGTAGTGAGAGCAGAGAACAAGTGGAGGAAAATCTAGAGAGGTGGAGATATGCCATGGAAAGGAGAGGAATGAAGGTTAGCCTAAGTCAGAATACCTGTGTGTGAATGAGAAGGGTCCAAGAGGAACGGTGAGATTACAGGGAGCAGAGATAAGGAAGGTGGGGGATTTTAAGTACCTAGTCTCAACAATCCAGAGCAATGGCGAGTGTGGAAAAGAGGTGAAGAGGCGTGTGCAGGTAGTTTGGAATGGTTGGAGAAAAGTGTCCGGTGTGATGTGTGATAGGAGGGTATCAGCAAGAAGGAAAGGAAAAGTGTACAAGACAGTGTTGAGGCCAGCGATGTTGTATGGTTTAGAAACAGTGGCACTGAGGAAAAGACAGGAGGCACAGCTGGAGGGAGCAGAGATGAAAATGTTGAGGTTCTCCCTGGGAGTAACGAGGATGAATAATATCGGGAATGAGTACATCAGAGGGACAATGTAAGATGCTTTGGAGACAAAGCCAGAGAGGCTAGATTGAGATGGTTTGGATATGTACAGAAGAGGGATAGTGAATATACTGGTAGTAGGATGCTGAGGTTGGAACTACCAGGCAGAAGGCCTAGAGGAAGACCAAAGAAGAGATTTATGGATGTGGTGAAGGAAGACATGAAGGTAGTTGGAGTAAGAGAAGAAGATGCATAGGACAGGGTGAGATGGAGGCAGATGATTTGCTGTGGCAACCCCTGAAGGGAATAGCCGAAAGGAAAAGAAGAAGAAAAAGAAGAAAATAATGCTCATGATTATTTCACTCATTCACTCCTTTGCTGAATGCCCTATGACTCGGGGCGAAGGCAGGGTACACCCAGAACAGCTTTCCAGAGCCATACACATACACATTGAAACTCACACTTAGGGACAATTTGGAACAGATCATTAGCCGAGTGTTCATATCTTTGAATTGTGGGAAGAAACAGGAGTACCCGAAGGAAACCCACATAAACACCGGGAGAACATGTAAGCTCCCCAAAGAAATACCCGAGCCTAGGAATTGAAAACGTTTACAGCGATAAAAATCAATACAGTACAGGGATCCCTCGATACTTCTCGCTTCAATTCATGTGGATTCTGTGCATGGCGGTTTTTAAAAATATTAATCAAATTAAAAAATAAGGAAACTAAGGAAGAATAGGGGGAAAAGTTAGAAAAATGCTGCAAAAACAAGGCCAATTATGCAAAAAAAACCAAAAAACAAACAAACAAACAAAAAACCCTCAACAAACACAAAACAAAAAACAACCCAAAACCTCCCATCAAAACTAGTTACATTTTTGTGAGGCACGCATCTGCGCGCGTGCGTTTGTTTGTATGTGTGGGTATTAATATTTTATTTACATTTTATGCATTATTTTTTAATGTTTAATTGTTATTATAAGCATTTATAGCATTGAATATGTATTTATTAATATTATATATATATATATATATATATATATATATATATATATATATATATATATATATATATATATATATATATTAGTCTGGGAGGTTAGGGGGGGTTGATCCTAGTTTGCGAAATTCGGTGGTCGCTGGGGGATCTCGGTCCCAATTAACCGTGGAAAGTGAAGGATCCCTGTATTAATTTTTGAAGCATTGCAGCAAAAAAGAAAACAGCTCTACTTCAAATGTCAGTTTGGTTCATTTAAATAATCCTTTGCTTGGAGCAAGCATTTTATAATTGTTTCTCTAACTTCTCAGGACAAGCTAACCTTGGAGTCTATTATGTCCATTGGCATGTTAAACTCCTCACATACGGACTGTCCACAACTCCTGAGTCTGGTGACATGGCTTCCTTTGTGTATGAAATGCCCAAGTCTCATGGCAATCAAGTAGAGGCTCTTGAATACATTCAAAATCAAGCAGATGGAAGAAGTCCCTACCACGAGACATGTGAAGACTCTTTTCTCAATGAGCTGTGTAATATAACATGTGACTAGTCTGCAAGGTTCGACATCACACACCACACTGCGAGGCATGTCAAAGTTATAGTAGATCATATGCAACAGTTCTGTACCTGTCCTCTGCACCTGTCTTGATGAACAAGCCAATGAGATACGTCCACCACAAACCTCCATGGTTCTGCTCAGAGTTGTCATACAGTTTACCTCGCCACCATGCCTGAGGCGGTATTTGCACTGACGGTCTTTATGGTACCACACATACATTACAACCAAGGAAGAAGGGCAGGTGACAAAGATGAGCTGTGAGACCCAGAGGCATGTGTGTGTGTGTGTGTGTGTGTGTGTGTGTGTGTGTGTGTGTGTGTGTGTGTGTGTGTGTGTGTGTGTGTGTGTGTGTGTACAGTAGGGAAGGAGTAGTTGTAGCTGGCATTGGGACAATCTTTTTGATCATCTGCTCACACACGCTCAGCAGCCACCACAAACACCAGAGTCAGACAGATACGTCCAAAACCTGTGGAATATTTTATTTTATATTTATCTATTTACATTCATGAACAGTTTTGATATCAACAACATTTAATGGTGAATGTGTAAATCTTATAACCTGTCATTAGAATACTCATTTACTGAAGTGTTTAATCCTTCTAAGTTCACAGGGACGCTGGAACCTATTTCAGTGGAGTACTCCCTGAATAACTCACCAGTCCATTGCAGGGTTAACATATATACAACCGGTCACACTTATAGCTAGGGGCAATTTGAGCTGATTAGACTAGCATGCATATCATTTGACTGTGACAGGAAACTGCAGTACCCGGAAGAAATCACACAAGCACAGCAGACGAGGCAAACTCCACACAGAAACCTGTGTCCAAAACATTTTAGTGTTTACCAAACCTAATTCAACTAATTAGCTAATTATAAATATAATATATAAATAACAGTCCAGTAATTGTTTAATTAGGTTTCTTATAGCAGTAAAATATTAAGGGGCAGTGGTGGCCTAGTGGTATAGGGCGCTGGATCGCTGATCCAAAGGTTGGGGTTTCAAGTCCCACTCTCCACAAGGTTGTTACTGTCCCCCCTAGTGCAACTAAGTGGGTTATCAAAGGCGGGCCATGTCTGTCACTATGGTGAGAGGCATGTAAAAGAACCATTGCTGACTTTCGTAAAGAGTAGCTGCAAAGCCGTCAGCGTGTTTCTGTCCCTTGCTAAAAAGGGTTGTGACAGGAAGGGCATCCGACATAAAAACCTCTGCCAAATCAAACGTACGAATCAGATGATTCACTGTGACGACTCCTGAGAAAGGGAAAAAGCCGAAAGGAAGACAGACAGACATAGCAGTGAAATATTACAATGTGGAGAACATCGAGTTCTCCAGCACCACGAATGCAATACTGTTGACTACATGATGGTTGCTGTCGTTTTAACTGTTTGATGTCAACGTGTAAAATTCTGATTATAGTCTCCTCCCCACTCAAAAAAACACAATATGCAGAAAATTTATATAACTGTGGTGTCATACCTATACTGTCATTTGACCCAATTTACTCCTGCTATCTAGATCTTGTTGACCAGATCACCACCTCACCACATTCCTCTCAAATATCACTTTTACACTGCTACTAACATTGTAGGTGTTCTATGTTTTAGAAAGAGGTGTGGTTTTCACACTTGAAAACCTTATCTTGACGATCGCTTGATATGAGACAGGATATAAGTAAAAAAAAACTACAGTGCCATGCATTATCTTAATTCAACTGGATTCATCATTTGCGGCCATTTTATTCATTTTTTATTATTGCATTCATACATATATACATACACGCGCACACACACACAGTACTGTCTAAAAGGTTTTTTGTTTTTTTTTGTAGTATAAACTTTTCTGGAGATTTTATTTGATAATTTGTATATGAGTACAGAACACACTTTAGATTTCCAAACATTAGTTTACCAGCACAAAATGAAATGTTCATTCATCATCATTTTCTGTAACCTCAATCCTAATTAGGGTCGAAGGAAGGCTGGCGCTCATCCCAGCCAACTCCGGGCGAGGGCAGAGTATACCCTGGACAGCTCGCCAGGCCATCGCAGGGCGGAAACACACTGATGGCTTTGCAGCTACTCCTGTCGAAAGTCAGCAATGGTTCTTTTGCATGAACCTTGAACCTCACACAATAAACAGAGACATGGCCGGCCTTTGATAACCCAGTTAGCTACACCGGGGGGGGGGGGGGGGGGCACTGACAACCTGTGGTGAGTGGGCATTGAACCAGCAATCCAGCGATCCAGCACCTTTATCACTCGGCCTCCACTGCCCCAAAATGAAATGTTCACATAAAAAAATGTTAGTACAGTAGGTGAATAAAGATAGAGGTATATAATGTATGAGACCACTTTACAGATAAAACTATATATTGAAGGCTGCTGTGATTTGTATGCAAATAAAGAAGGAAGTGTGACAGTCAACATTTCCAGGAGAACTGTGGCTGCTTCTGTACAAAACCCAGAATATACTGTACATGTACTTGTAAAACTGCACAAACTGGACATGATGCTCTTCTAGTTTTAAACAAAAATCATCACACCTAATACTGAACTAGTTCAGTTCACTTTCTGTAACCACTTAATCCTAATTAGGGTCACAGGGAGGCTGGCACACATCCCAGCCAACTTCAGGCGAGGGCAAAGTACACCCTGGACAGCTCGCCAGGCCATCGCAGGACGGAAACACACTGATGGCTTTGCAGCTACTCTTGTTGAAAGTCAGTAATGGTTCTTTTACATGAACCTCTCACCATAGACAGTGAGAGACATGGCTGGCCTTTGATAGCCCAGTTAGCTGCACTGGGTGGGGGGACAGTGAAAACATTGTGGAGAGTGGGACTCGAACCCCCAACCTTTGGATCAGTGATCCAGCGCCCTATACCACTAGACCACCACTGTCCACATATTGAACTAGTTTCATTTATTATTGTTTACTGTACTTTATACAATTTGTATGTAGAGATCTTTAATTTAATGTCATTATTTAAATGAAAATATAAGACATCTTTGTTCTACACAATTACTTTGCGTGTGCTTAAAACTTTTGCATCGTGCTATAGATATATTTGAACACCTTCATTTTTTTAGTGTTTTCTTCTTGTACACGAAAATTAATGCATACGGAAAAAAGGATAGAAGGTTAAAAAATATCTTCTTCTGAAACAGAACAATTTTTATTTCCATCATTAAAAAATGCTGGAAATGAAATATTGCTCTGTTGCAGAAGTTCTCACAAACGTGTAGCACTTGTTTGCCTTGCCTTCACCCTTCTCTCTACTTCACCCCAAACTCAATGGGGCTTACATCTGGAGCTTGTGCTGCCATTCCATAGGCCATACACTGTTGAATTGCATAGATTTCAATAAAATTCGAAAATGGAGGTCTTCTAAAACGTTTTGACTGGTATGTATGTATGTATGTATGTATGTATGCATGTACGTATGTATGTATGTATATACTGTGTATATATCTAAGGGGTCCTTTCAGTCATTCAGCTCTATAATGTATACTATCGCACCCAATACACACCTACACTGGCCTGCGTTCTTTTCCTTGAGTATGTATAACCACCATGCCATTGTTTTAGAAATTTAACTCTGGGCCTGCCAGCTTCGTGTATATATACTGTATATATATACTATATGTGAGTGTGTGTATGTATATATATATATGCAAAGGATAGGGTGAGATGGAGGCAGATGATTCGCTGTGGTGACCCCTGAAGGGAAAAGCCGAAAGGAAAAGAAGAAGAAGATGATATATATATATATATATATATATATATATATATATATATATATATATATATATATATATATGCGATGAACTCGCTGGACAAGACCATGTGGCGGTTGAGGTATCTGAGCAGGCGGACGAAAGCCCGAGTCTTTCGCTCCCTTGTGCTCCCTGTCTTGCTCTACTCAAGCGAGACATGGATGCTCACGGTTGAGCTTGGACAACAACTGGACTCCTTTGTTACGACTTCCCTTCGCTGCATCTTCGGATACCGCTGGTGGGACTTTGTTACCAACCAGAAGGTGCTCAGGGATGCGGGGATGATAAGAGTAACCTGCTTGATCCGCGACTGTCAGCTGAACTACTATGGGCACTTGGCTCGTTTCCCGCCTTCAGACCCAGCACACTGGATCCTTTCCGTTCAGGATCCTAGGGGCTGGAGCCGATCGCGGGGACGACCACGTGCGACGTGGTTGTCGCAGCTGAGGGTTGCCCTGCCGGGCGGTATGGGCCCTGCGCAGGCCTGGTCGATCGCCAGGAGACGGCCGGATGAGTGGAGGAGGCTGGTGGACGCAGCGAAGTGCCGTCCCGGGGCATGCCCTCATACCTGACCTACCTATATATATATATATATATATATATATATATATATATATATATATATATATATATATATATATACAGGAATCCCTCGCTACTTCGTGCTTCAACTCATGTGGCTTCAGTGCATCAGGTTTTTTTTTAAATATTCATCAAATAAAAATAAGGAAATAAAGGAAGAACTTTGGAAAAAGTTAAGGAAAATGCAACAAAAACAAAGCCAATTCTGCAAAAAAAAAAAAAATCCCTAAACAAACATGAAACAAAAAACAACCCAAAACCTCCCATCAAAACTACTTAAATTTTTGTGAGGTGTGCATTTGAGTGCGTTCACGCATCTGTATGTGAGTGTATTTATATTTTATTTACATCTTATGCATTATTTTTAATGTTTAATTGTTATTATAAGCATTTATAGCATTGAATATGTATTTATTGATATTATATACACATATACATGTACTTATACATCAGCGCTACTTCACAAAATTCAATGGTCGCAGGGGGATCTCGGTCCCACACGGAAAGTGAGGGAGCCCTGTATATATATATATATATATATATATATATATATATATATATATATATATATATATATATATATATATATATATATATATATATTTTTTTTTTTTTTTTTTTTAAATAAAATGCTCTACTTAGCTTGGAAACTGATTTCATGCTCCAGGAATTTCTTATATCATTGTAAATACCATAAATTACGTACAACCCTTATCCTGAAGTCGTACTTGTAAAAAAGAATTACCTTGAGTCTGGTGCCTGGCAGGGGGCAGTGGTGGTCTAGTGGTATCAGGCGCCGGATTGCTGATCCAAAGATTGGGGGTTCGAGTCCCACTCTCCACAAGGTTGTCACTGCCCCCCCCCCGTGCAGCTAACTGGGTTATCAAAGGCCGGCCATGTCTCTCACTGTCTATGGCGTGAGGCAGGTAAAATAACCATTGCTGACTTTCGTAAAGAGTAGGCTGCAAAGTCGTCAGCGTGTTTCCGCCCTGCGATGGCCTTGGCGAGCTGTCCAGGGTGTACTCTGCCCTCGCCCTGAGTTGGCTGGGATGGGCACCAGCCTCCCTGCAACCCTAATTAGGATGAAGCGGTTACAGAAAATGAACTGATGAACTGGTGCCTGGCCATTCCAGTCCGCATCCATCAAGTACTTATGAATCAAACATGAGCTGACCTGACAGTTCTCTGTTTACTCAAGAAAAATTAACCTTTCTTGCAAAAAGTCTGAGTGGTGACCTGGTGGTAAGGTGCTGCAGCACCAAACCCAAGATTGGGGGTTTAAGTCCCACCCTCAACGGGTTGTCCCCAGTGCAACTAACTGGGTTATCAAAGGCTGGCCATGTCTCACACCATCTATGGTGAGAGGCATCTAAAAGAAACATTGCTGACTATTGTCAAGAGTAGCTGCATTGCCATCAGCATGTTTATAGCTTGGTGAGCTGCACAGAGTATATTCTGCGCTCGCCTAGAGTTGGCTGAGATGGGTGCCAGCCTCCCATGACCCTAATTAGGATTAAGTAGTTCAGATAATTAATGAATGAACAGAATGTGGATATGAACATAATATGACATAAAATTAACAAGGTATTATTTTTTAATTTCGTAGGAGTAATATAGGATGAATCAGACTGTTTGTCTTTCAGTGAGTTTCTATTAAAACTCCAGCTATGACTAAAATATCTGATACTGGGAGGTAGTTTCTATATTGCACTTTTAAAAATGAATCCCCCAGACAACCCCCCCACACACACACACAGGACTAATAATTTAATAGGTTGTACTTAATTGATTATAGTGCTGCACACTGGCAGAGTGGTTATCACAGCAGCCTTACTGTGTGGAGGTCCTGGGTTTGAGCGCTTGCACTTCTAGGTGAACTTCTCCCTGTGCTGTTACCTTGTCGTGGTGGAGAGGCTTGCATGTCTCAGAGATTCTGGAGGCTAGGTCGGGGAAGGATATATCCTTCAGCAGGTTCAACCATACCAAATTGGTTCAAGATGAGAGCCCAGACAAAGTACAGCACCTGGTCCTCCAGGTTGGGGGTTGGACGTAGGGCTAACAACCCTACTCCTTAAAAAGAAACTCTGTTATGGAAACTATGATGATAAACAATACTATGGACTCTGATGTGGACTTGAACATGTTGGTTTTATGAGCACCCCTGATGAAAGCCTACTACAGGAAGTTAGGAGTGAGAGATCACGTCTGCTCAAGGCCAAAACAAAGATACAAATTGGTACATGGAACACACATACAATGTTTGAAACATCCAAAACAGCTCAGGTCATAAATGAGATGAGGCGATACAAGCTCGACATCCTAGGTATCAGTGAATGCTGTTGGACTGGTACTGGTCGCAGAAGAACGAGAGATGGTTCAACTATCCTATACTCAGGACACGGAGACCATCATATCCGTGGAGTAGCCCGCATCATATCCCAGAAGTATGGTAACACCTTGTTGGAATGGGAGCCCCTTGGGGACAGAATGATTAGAGCCAGGTTTAACTCCAGGCACTAAGCTAACCATCTTACAATGCTATGCACCAACTGATGATGCTGATGGAGAGAAAGATGAGTGGTATGAGAAACTGCAAGAAGTAACATCAAAAGTTCCAAAACACGATCTTTTACTAGTGATGGGTGATTTGAATGCAAAAGTAGGAGAAGATAACATCAACTGTGAGAGAGCAATGGGCAAACATGGGTGTGGTACAAGAAACAACAACAGTGAGCGCCTGATTGACTTCTGTCTTGACAACAATCTCATTGTTGGAGGAACACTTTTCCCCCATAAGAACATCCACAAATGGACATGGAAGTCGCCAGATGGTACTACAGTCAACCAAATAGACCATGTTCTCATCTGTGGGAAATGGCGCAGATCACTACTGGATGTCCGTGTATATCGTGGAGCTGATGCAAACTCCGACCACTACCTTGTCAATGCCACACTCAAGCTCAAACTAAGAAAGAAAAAGAGAGATGGTAACATCAGGGAAAAGTTGGACATCGCTAAGTTAAAATGCCTTAACAAAAACAAAGGCTTTGTGATGGAGCTTCGGAACAGTTCACTGTTTTAACAGAGACAGATAGTGAAAACCTGAACATCCAAACCAAATTGGAAAACATCAAAAATGCATATGTTGAAACTGCAACTAAGATCCTAGGCCACTGTGAAAGAAATAACAAAGAATGGATAACACCTGATACATAGCAAAAAATAGAAGAGAAGAAACAACTAAAAGCTAAAGTACTCAACACCAGGTCTGAAAGAATACAACAACAGTTTCAAGAAGTATATAGACTAAAAGACAAAGAAGTCAAGAGAAGTGCTAGACAAGAAAAAAGAGCCTTGGTAGAAGAGCAAGCAACAAGAGCAGAACAAGCTGCAGAAAGAGGTGAAATGAGCATTATTTATAAAATCACAAAACAACTATGTGGCAACGGCACACGATCAACAACCCTCGTGAAGGATAAAGATGGTAACATCCTCACCACAGATAAAGAACAGATAGAGAGATGGGTGGAACACTTTTGCAATGTACTTAACAGAACAGATCCAACTGAAAACATAACGCCATCACTACCAGAAGATGAACTCAACATCAACACCAACCCCCCCATCTGAAAGGGAAGTCTACAAAGCCATCAAGAAACTAAAAAGTGGAAAAGCTGCTGGGTTTGCCTCCATTCATGCAGAAATGATAAAGGCTGATATTAACACCTCAACAAGAGTACTAACAGCTGTTCAACACCATCTGGAAGGAGGAAGACATCCCTGAAGACTGGTCAAAAGGTCTCATAGTCAAACTTCCAAAGAAAGGCGAACTACAGAACTGCGATAACTGGCGAGGCATCACACTACTTGCGGTACCATCTAAAATTTTCTGTCAGATCGTTCTCAGCAGAATTGAAAACAGCATTGACACCAAACTCCACAAAGAACAAGCAGGGTTTCGATGAGGGAGAAGCTGTATTGACCAGATCTTCACAATAAAGAACATGATGAACAATGTGTGGAATGGAACACACCATTGTACATCAACTTTATAGACTTCCAAAAGGCTTTTGACTGCCTGCACTGTGACACCTTATGGAAGATCTTGCAGTCATATGGAATCCCCACAAAAATTATAAACCTGATTCAGATGTTCTACAACAAGTATGAATGTGTCTATGATCATAGATGGTAGACTCTTCGAGTGGTTCCCAGTAAGATCAGGTGTGAGACAAGGTTGCATCATTTCTCCAATCCTTTTCCTTGTTGCACTGGACTGGATTATGAGAAAAACTACATCTGACAAACCAAGAGGTATACAGTGGATCCTCTTTTCCCAGCTATAGGATTTGGATTTTGCAGATGACATCGTTACACTCTCAGCAAATGTAAACCACCTCCAAGAGAAGACCAACCGACTGTACAGCTTTGGAAAGCAAATTGGCCTATACATCAATGCCTCCAAAACTAAAATTATGAACATTGGAGCAGAGAGAGATGTAACAGTCAAAGTTGATGAACAACCTCTTGAAAATGTTGATAAATTCACATCCCTAGGAAGCCTCGTCAGCAAAGAAAACTCCACCAGTAAAGATATTCAGTCCAGACTCTCCAAAGCTCGATGTGCCTTTGCCAGACTTCACCCCATCTGGAAGTCTAAACAGTACACTCAGAGGACAAAGGTACAGCTTTTCAAAAGCAACGTCAAATCTTTCTTACTATATGGCTCGGAGTGTTGGCATGCGGTGCAGAGTGACATGAAGAAAATCAAGACCTTCAACAAATGCCTGAGGTACATCTATGGCATATTCTGGCCAAAAACCATCTCAAACTATGAACTGCACAAGAAAGCCAAATGTACAAGCATTGAACATCAGATAAAACTCCGACGCTTAAGATGGCTTGGACACGTGCTCAGAATGGATAACAACAGGATTCCCAAAGTGACTCTTAGATGGACTCCACCTGGAAAGAGAAGCACAGGACGACCAAAAACAACATGGAGAAGAACGATAACATCAGAGCTGAAAGAGATGAACCTGACATGGGGGAAAGCACAAAAGGCAGCACAGGATAGGTCCAGATGGCGAACAATCATCATGGCCTTATGTTCCACTGGGAATGAAGTGGATTAAGTAAGTAAGTGCTTCTTGGTGAAGTTTACAAGTTGTCTCTGCGCTTGTGTGAGTGTCCTGCAGGTTTTCCAGTTTCCTCCAATAGTCCCAAAGAAATGCACATTAGGCTAATTGGATACTCTAAATTGCACTTAGGTGTAAGCACAAGTGCAAATGGTGTGAATGTGACTGTTCGTCACTCAGTGTCCATCTCAGCCTCCCTGCTACCCTTGTAATGTTAAGTAACTTTACAAATGAGTAATGAGTGAATTATAACTTTTAAAATATGCAGTTTCCAAAGATTTACACTGATCTTTTCTCATGTTTAAAGAGAAACTTATTCATTTGTTTGTGTTTGTTCCTTCAAGAAATAAGTCAATCTGCACATAATGTTACTATAGTTACTTTAGCTTTCATTTATTCATTCATTTTCTGAGCCCACTTAATCTTAATTAGGGATATCGGGAGGCCATCACAGGGCAGAAAGACTTTAACAGCTCTGCAGCCTATTCTTGACTAAAGAGAGCAATGCCATTGCAATGCAATTTAACATGCCTCTCACCACAGACTGTGAGACATGGATTGCCATTAATAACCCAGTTAGCTGCACTGGGGGGACAGCAGTGGCAATTGGTGATACTGAAGTTTACCCCTGACCTTCAGATCAGCTCGGCCACCACTGCTCCTACTTTGGTTTAATTACATTCAATTATACATTTATACAGCTTAAGCAAATGCTCCTGGTTGGAAGAAAAGCACATGGTGACTGTGACAACAAACGCATTTCCCAGAGCTCAGTAATATTATAGTGTTTTCATTAATAATACAGTATAATACAAGAAGACAAATGTAAAGTCAGTGTACAGTATGTAAAGAATGAGTGAATGAACAAAGCCCCCTTATTAACGTGTGTATATGTATATGGCGATGTGTGGAGTTGCGAGCCCATTGCTTCAATCTTCACATTGTAAGGTTGCATGCCATGGAAAGTAAACAACAGCAAAATCCTATGGAGCGCCAGGCATGTAGCTTGACTGCAGCCACTATGATGATGGTGATATATACACATACAGTATATACATAAATGCATATTCTGTTGGCATCCTTCTGTCTCAGGAGACAATGGCGTTTGCGCCATAGATCAGTTCATGGTACTCTGGGCGTAGGCAGAGTACACCCTGGACAGTTCGTCAGGCCATCGCAGGCAGCTACTCTTGTCGAAAGTCAGCAATGGTTCTTTTCCATGCCTCACACCATAAAGAGCGACATGGCTGGTCTTTGATCACCCAGTTAGCTACACTGGGGGGACAGTGACAACCTGTTGAGAGAGGGGCTTGAACCCCCAACCTTATCTACTTAATAATAAATTTACCTAACTGTTCCAGCACCATACCACCAGGCCACCACTGTCCAAACACACTTAACATACTTTAGAGTGGAGCTGAAGTATCCTCTCCAGGGCACAGAGCCTGGGCCGCATACATATTCTGTGTGTGTGTGTGTGTGTGTGTGTGTGTGTGTGTGTGTGTGTGTGTGTGTGTGTGTATGTATGTATAGATATATACAGGATAAATATATATACTGTATAAATATACTATATATATATATATATATATATATATATATATATATATATATATATACATGCATGTACGTATACCTCAGTCAAGGGGGTCGATCCTACATCGCGGAAATCTGGGGTCTCTGTCCCCATTAACCACGGAAAGTGAGGGATTCCTGTATATATATATATATATATATATATATATATTCTTCTTTTCCTTTCGGCTTTTCCCTTCAGGGGTCGCCACAGCGAATCATCTGCCTCCATCTCATCCTATCCTTTGCATCTTCTTCTCTTACACCAACGACCTTCATGTCCTCCTTCACCACATCCATGAATCGTCTCTTTGGTCTTCCTCTAGGCCTTCTGCCTGGTAGTTCCAACCTCAGCATCCTATTATCAATATACTCACTATCCCTCCTCTGTACATGTCCAAACCATCTCAATCTAGTCTCTCTGACTTTGTCTCCAAAACATCTTACATGTGCTGTCCCTCTGATGTACTCATTCCTGATCCTAGCCATCCTCGTTACTCCCAAAGAGAACCTCAACATTTTCATCTCTGCTACCTCCAGCTCTGCCTCCTGTCTTTTCCCCAGGGCCACTGTTTCTAAACCATACAAATATATGTGTGTGTGTGTGTGTGTGTGTGTGTGTGTGTGTGTGTGTGTGTGTGTGTGTGTGTGTGTGTGTATATATATATATATATATATATATATATATATATATATATATATATATAATTTTCTGAGTAGATCCTTCTGTAGGAGATGGCTCAATACTTTTTGGTAGAGCAAATAACAATAAAAATAAAAGGACAGGACAAAGACTTTCTATTGAAACTCCATTTATCACTACAGATCTGTTTCGAGGGGTGGTGAAACCATCCTCTCTCTTCAGGTGATTATAGGGGAATAATATTATATAATATTATAATATATTATATATATATTATATAATTATAATATATTATATAATACTATATTCTTCCTCTATAATCCCCTGAAGAGAGAGGATGGTTTCACCACCCCTCGAAACAGATCTGTAGTGATAAATGGAGTTTCAATAGAAAGTATTTGTCCTATCCTTTTATTTTTATTATATATATATATATATATATATATATGTATGTATATATAAGGACAGAATATGTGTGTATGTGTTTATATATATATATATATATATATATATATATATGTGTGTGTGTGTGTGTGTGTATATATATATATATATATATATATATATATATATACATATATGTATATATAGATAGATAGAGAGAGAGAGAGAGAGAGATATGTGTGTATATATAGATAGATAGATAGATAGAGAGAGAGAGAGATATATATGTGTGTATACACATACAGTATATATTTATATTTATTCACACACATCATATCAGAGTAAAAAATTTAAAATATTTTTTATGCACGTGTTTCATGTGTTTTTCGAGTTATGTTTAAAACACTTATGAAAGTTCCTCTGTCCTCTTGGTGGAATCGCAAGCACTTCCTGTATGAAGTTCGCAGCGGGTGAGAGGTCAGTAAACGCTGAGACAGACGGCTCGTGCACCGAGACCCACACACACACACACACACACACACACACACAATCTCCACTCCATTGCAGCATCCCGGGACAATGTGACCCTTCTCGGATCACCTTCATTCGCCAAGTGTAGCTGGGCCGAGCTGAGCCCCCGGGGGGGAGGGGGGGACAGCGGAGTTAATTAGTCCGGCAGCAGGAGACGGGCAGCGGCAGCACGGCGAGGTGAGTCGGTGCACGGCGTTAGCTCGCTCTGCTAACGCTTACAACAGTTATGGCACTTCTTCAGCTACTCATCAGAGCACTGCTGCCATTTCGCGTGCGTCCGCAACGCTGATGGGGGAAAAAAGTATGTCGGGAAGCTGAGCTGGGGTTTTCTCTGGGTTTGGATGGTGGTTTGGGATTCGAATGCTGCTGTCATTTCGTGCTGTTGTGTTTATGAGTGATCTCGCTGCATTGGGACGGATCACACAGGAATCAACAACATTCCAGCTTGAAATGTATTAGCCTCTCGTTTGCTAAAGCTAATCATCCGCTTCCAGAACTGCAGCGGGGCGACACGCGCGCGCGCACGCGCGCTCCGCGACTGCGGCTTGATTTATGTTTTCATTTCACTCGTCTGCATGCTTTGAGGTGTTTTTGTGCGAGGCTGATGAAGTGCTGTGATGTTTGCAGGCGTTGCCCCCGAGCCCCGGTGCTGAGTGGATCATGCGCCAGTGGAGTCTCCGCGCTGTGGCTCCGCGCGCTGAGCCGCTCCCCACGGGCCGCGTGTCCCCGCAACTCTCAGGTAAAAGGGAAACAAAAAAACAAAAGGAAAAACAACACCTTGTTTGTCACTTGCATCAATTCCTGGAAGCGTGGATAGAGTGACATGGCGGCGTGGACCACAAATAGAGTGTAAAGCAGAGCTTCACGTATCTTTTGAACCCTGAGACTTTATATCTTCCTCTTCATCTTCCTCTTCCTCTCCTCTCTCCTCTCTTCTCAAGTAGACTTATTTTATAAAACTAAACTATTCCAGCTTGTGGTCATCATGTCTCGGGTTCGAATCCCATCTCACTGGGGGTCACACTCTGTGGAGTTTCATGCTCTTCCCATGTTTGAGTGGGTTTCCTGGGGTATCCCGGTTTCCTCTGGTCCAAACTCATGCACGTGATTGATTGATGCTGATTGGTTGTTCCAAATTGCCCATAGGTGTATGTGTGTATATTTGTGATGGTTCCATGATCGGTTCAGGGTGTACTCCGTCTTCACCTGGTGTCAGCATTTTCTTAGTGGGCGTGGCATCACAATCACATAAGGTAAAGTCTGTAGGGTTTTTACACCCGAGCCAAGCGGCTCATCAGGCCGGCACTTATCCCCGGTTTCTGTAGCGTGAAGCGACCAAGAGTTGAACTCCTCCTGGATGGGACGCTAGTCCATCGCAGGTTACCTTCTCAGTATATTTTTACTGGTACCCATTTATACTGCTGGGTGAACCGAGGCACACTTGTGGTTGAGACCTTGCCCAGGGGTCTTAGCACAGTGAGGGTCTCGGTGGGATTCGAACTCACAACCTCCCGATCATGAGCGCAGCACCATAACCACTACACCACTGGCCCCACATCGCAATCACATGGTAGCACATTAGTAATCGAAATTTTTTCCCCAACTTTAAAAAGGCTGTATGTCATTGTAACTTGGATAGCCGGCGTGATGTCCAGTCACGTGACTCTCTCAGCAATTGCAGGTGTGATTTTTGACCAGGGGAAAACATATCTTTACCCCAGTAGAATTGTTTGCCGTACAGGTCATGTGACTCTGACCAGGATGCCTGACTCCGAGCATAGCATCCCTGTGACCTTAACCGGATTAAGCGTCTTGGAAAATGAATACGTGAATGAGTGATTCCTCATCTCACAGCAAGAAGGTTCTGGGTTCGAGTACATGCCCCAGTCAGGATCTTTCTGTGTAGGGTTTACATGCTCTCCCTGTGCTCTGAATACTTCGATTTCCTCAAATTAATCTAATTGGCTGTTGTAATTTGCCTAGCTGTGTGTGTGTTGATCCTATGATGGTTTGGCAGCTGTTCAGAGTACGTACACTGTATCTTTGCCCTGTGTTGGCTGAGATGGGCGCCAGCCTCCCCGTGACCCTAATGGGATTATTTGATTCTGTGAGTTAGTGAATGAGTAAACCAGTTACAGAACAGTGTGGTGGTTAGCATGTGCACCTCATAACAAGAAGGTCCTAGATTCACGTCTTTTAGCTTGTGTGGAGTTTGCATGTTTGCTTCGTGCTCCGGGTGGGCTTCCTGTGGGTACTTCAGTTTCATCCCGCAGTTCTAAGGCATGCAGATTATTCTAATGAACTGTTCCAGATTGCTCCTAGGTATGGAAGTGAGTGTGAATTGTTGTGTGTGTTGCCCAGTGATTAATTGACGAGAGGCTATAAGCGGTCTTCTCCAAGTGTCGGGAGAGATATGTTCCAGCTCCGTCCTCCCCATGGAAATAGGATTAACCGGTTTGGTAAATGAGGGCGTGAGTAATCCATCCACATTATAGATCCAAAAGTATGTGGACGCCCCCTCCTGTGTTTACGAGTATCATATTTTGTTTCAGGGTTGGGGGGCTGTTGACTCACAGCCAGAAGATGCTGGGTCTGAATTTCTCAGCTGAGTCTGCAGCCTTTTTATGTGGTGTGTGTATATTATTTTTCACTGTGCTTATATGGGCTTTCTCTGGGCACTTCGGTTTCCTCCACAGGATCCAAAATGTGCACATTGGGTTGATTGGTCATGGGTGTGAATGTGAGTGGTAACGGTTGTTTCTCAGTTTTAACCCTGTAATAGATTGCCAACCTCTTTCGGGTATACCTCGTCTGTCAAACAAAAACAGCTGGGATTGGTTACAGATTCTCTCTGAAGGATAAGCAGTGTCTCACTGGGGGAACAGTGGCACGGTGGCGTTGTGGTTAGTACATCTTCGTCACAACATAATAGGTCCTGGGTTCCAGTCCCGGGTTTTGCGAGGTTGTTTCTGTGTCCTACGCTTGTTTTTCCAGCCTGGGTGTTCACCAGCCTAGGTGTGATTCTGAGTGTTAGCTCTCCAATGGACAGCTGAACTGTTCAAGGTGGATTCTGCCTTCACTCCGATTCGGCTGAGATAGGCTCCAACCTCTGCCATGACCCCAGTAGGATTAAGCCGTTTGATAAATGAATGAATGAATTTTGAGGGTGACATCAGGACTGTGTGCAGGCCACTTTAATTCATCTTCATGAAACTAGGAGATGAGTGTCTTCATTGCGCTCACCTTGTGCGCGGGGTGTTTGTCAAGCTGGAACAGTTTTTTTGGGTTGCCGTATTTCCAATGAGGGGGAAATTCTAATGCTATAGATAGTCTAGACAATAATGTGCTTCCCAAAATGTGGCAAACGTTCTGAGAAGACCCCAATATGGGGCTTATGGTACATATGGATACAAACTTTTATATTAGGCTCAATATTAAAATGACTACAATAGGATTGAATAAGAAAAAGCTTTGTGGAACATCTGTCAATCAGTAGTATCTTTCAGCTCGGATTGGTCAGCACTCATATCGCTCTTGTGAAAGTTTAGCTTTGCGTCACTTGAGGGAATCTCACCTCTCGTAGTTAATTTCGCTGGTGATCATTGACTTTCCATAATCACTTGTTGCGTGTTGCTTCCTGTGCAGATGTGACTTTCGGTTGTTTATTAGTGCAATAGAACTTTTAACTCCTGAAATTTCTGCCAACAAAATTTGTCAGTTCTGAGCTCATTTACAGGATAATGTCTTTTTAAGATGGGGGGGGGGATTAAATAAAAAAAAAAAAAAATCCAGTTACCAGCCAGTGGAACAGGCTCATAATAATGAGATGTCATTAATAAATTATAGTAGCCTCGAAAACAGTTGCTTAAATAACTCACATATCCCTGGCCATGCTTCTCTGACCCAATCAGCTTGATCGGTGTAAACCAATTAATATGTTGGTGGTAATGGTGTAATGGTTATAGGCACGGTTTTGGGACTGAAGGGTTTGATTCCCAAACCAGCAGGAAAAATGTGTGGCGGTGCAGCAGAGAACTGCACCATTCTTTCCTCCACCTTTATGGCTGAAGTGCCTTTGAGCAAGGCACCGAACCTACAAATGCTCTCCAGGTGCCCCAATATGTGTGGCAGCCCACTGCTCTAAGCGTGTGCTTGGTGTTTACGCGCACGTGTGCGTGTGTGCTCACTTTGGATGTGTTAAATGCA
Source organism: Plotosus lineatus (assembly GCA_024760905.1). NCBI lineage: Eukaryota > Metazoa > Chordata > Actinopteri > Siluriformes > Plotosidae > Plotosus > Plotosus lineatus. The sequence continues at coordinate 81,146,659 of CM045728.1, read as the reverse complement.
GAAGTCAGAGTTTCCCTTGTGAGATTAATACAGTACTGTATAAAATAAAAATTCAGGGCATTTGTTGAGTTTTTTTTTTTGATATGCTGTATTAATCCTGCAAGGGAATTTATTGCTTTACCTCTGTATTTAACCCTTCCAAAGTGAGCACACACACACACACAATTGGAGCAGTGAGCCATCACACACTTTGGGGTGCCTGGGGAGCAGATGGGGTTTGGGGCTGTCCTCAAGGGCACATCAGCCGTGAAGGTGAAGGAAGAGAAGGTGCAGCTCACTCCCTCAGCGCCACACATTTTTCCTGTTGGTTCGGGAATCAAACCAGCAACCTTTAGGCCCCAAGGTTGCTTCGCTAACCATTAGACTATGGCTGCCACGAGGATCTGTTAAAAAGCAAAATGAATATAAATCAGACCTTATCCTAGCTTTGTTTTTTTGTTGAGTTTTTTTTTTGTCATTTGGCAGTGTTATGACTCGTAATTAATTTATTCCAGCTTCAGATTTTTACAAAAATTATAAACAGCAAACAGTCTGATGGGAATGGAAATAAAACATTTTATTGACTTTTCTCTGTTAAAGCACATGGAGCTTCAATGCCCTTGCACTTAACCTTAAACGAGAGAATAGCTCACCAGAGCTGTTCTTATGTACATAATTTCCCTGCAGTAAATAATAAGAAGATCAATATAAGAAAAAAACTGAGTGGCTGCAGTGGCGTATTTGGGTTTTTCTTTTTTTCTTTTCTTACACTAAAAGCTCATTTTTGAGATATTGGAATGCAGATATCTTTCCTTTCCCTGATCTATGTATAGTCCTCTTGTTATGCTCGTAAATTCAATTACAGCTGCAGGAAGATTAACTCGGCTCTTCTCACAGATGCCAGGATGGAGTGCTGTGATGTGGAGCCACGCTACACAATTGAGCAGATCGACCTGCTTCAGCGCCTCAGGCTGTCCGGCTTGACCAAACCTCAGATCCTCCAGGCCCTGGAGTCTCTAGAGAGATTGGATCCAGAGCACCGTTCGCCTTTCTGTGACAATCACACTGCCCCGCCCAGGGCTCCTACCTCTGCAGCTCCGGCTGCACCTTCTTCCTCATCCTCCTCATCTTCCTCGCTCACCTCAGCTACTACACAGACTCCAGTTCTAGATGCTGCACTGTCCCCCAGCAACAGTTATGATGCCTCGTCCCCACCTTTGTATGCACCTGCCGGAGTTCAGAGGTCATTTGCATATGAGTTGGCAGAAGAAGATTGGGATCTGGAAGAGAAGGTGGAGGAGTACATGAGGTACAAGTCTGTGTAGCTTGTGGTTTTTTTTTTTTTTTGGGGGGGGTTTGATTTTGTAGAAGGCTAGCAGGAGTGGCTGATTAATGTAACCCTAAATGATGACCTGGAATGTCCCTGGAGTGATTGTGTAATTTTAAGAGAGTTGTTGGATTTTCTAAAGTCGGTCAGGTGATGCAGGAGGAAGACAGCTGGCTTAATAAGAAGTTTTAACGCTCTCAAAATGTTTTTGAATGGTGCTGTTTCTGTCAGTATGTAGTATGTATTTCTAACTGTTAGCTGTTAATAGTGAGTTAAAAAGTAAACAGTGTTCATATGTATTTCCTTTCTAACACAGTAGCTCTTTTTGCTGGACTAATCATTTCAGTGTACCAACTAAGAGTTTAAATTATAGCACCAAAAACATTTACAGAGAAATGAAAGGCAAAGCCTTCCAAACCCACCTGTTATACATGAACTTATGTATATTTTCATCATCAGGTGGTTTTTACTTACATTCTCAAAGTTGCAATCTGCTAAAATCAATCTGATAGTTTGCATTATCCAGTTTAAAAAGACTGTGCTTTCACTCTTGCAAGTTTGCGAAATCACAAGAACAGGACGTGAATCCCCAGTTCGTATCAGATATGTTAATGGAAGTAATAAGAGTCTGTCTGTCTTCCTTTCGGCTTTTTCCCTTTTACTCGGGAGTCACCACAGCAAATCATCTGATTCGCACATTTTCATTTGGCAGAGGTTTTTACGTCGGATGCCCTTCCTGTCACAACCCTTTTAGCAAGGGACAGAAACACGCTGACGACTTTGCAGCTACTCTTTACGAAAGTCAGCAATGGTTCTTTTACATGCCTCTCACCATAGACAGTGACAGACATGGCCGGCTTTGATAACCCAGTTAGCCGCACTGGGGGTTGGGCGGTGCCAACCTTGTGGAGAGTGGGACTCGAACCCCCAACCTTTGGATCAGCGATCCAGCGCCCTATACCACTAGACCACCGCTGCCCCAATTGAAGTAATAAGAGTATACAGATATTAAACTAACAAATTAGATATAAACTATTGAAATTATGAATTGACTGAAATTATGCACTTGTGCATTTCTTATGTGATTTCATTTGCATACATTAAAACAACATGCGGTCATATACAAGTATAAAAGAAACAATACTGTGCTGTGTATTCATATGCAAATGAGTTCCACATTGCTGGCAGAGATACGAGTAGGTCACGTGACTTTTTTTTGCTGGTTTTTGCATTGAAATGTTGCCAACTTGTGAAGTAATTGCTCATGACTTAACAGAAACAGACATTATAATGTCTGGTATACCTATGCATGTAGGCTTTTAGAAGGTCTAGGTTTAATTTTCTTTTATAACGTTGGTAAGACCCTTCGGGGTCTGATTAGGAACCAATTCACAGGTTTCTATTTGTTTTATTATGCAGTCATTTCTAGAATGTATTACATTAATTAAAAAAAAAATGTATTATTGCATGTTAATTAGTAGTAATACCACAAGCTTGAGGAATATGTGACCTGTAAAGCTATCAATCATACATATTTCGAGAGTGGGTGGAATTATGGTCCCGTTCCCAGATCACAAGGGTGCACCAGGCAACCAAGCAATGCGAATTTGAAGAGAAAAATAAGTATTGTTCAAGCAAAGCTTTTTTTTTTTTGTGTGTGTGTGTGTATGTGTGTGTGGAATAAGTCAGAAATGAATGAAAATGGACCAGTGCAACTAACTGGGTCATCAAAAGCCAGCCATGTCTCTCACTGTCTATAGTGAGAGGCATGTAAAAGAATCATTGCTGACTTTCATCAAGAGTAGCTGCATAGCCATCAGCATGTTTCTGCCCTGCGATGGCCTGGTATTCTGTCCTATTTAGGGTGTAATCTGTCTTACCCAGAGTCAGTTGAGATGAGCGCCGGTCTCGCCACACCTCTATTTAGGATTAAGTGGTTCAGAAAAAGAATGAATGAATGAACGGTAGTGTTAGCTGGGCAGAGTTAGCTCTTCGCCTAGCATATGGTTTCAATCATTTCCATTTTTTTTTCTGTAGCAGTGTGGTCCCCAGTGCAGCTAACTGGGTTATCAAAGGCCAGCCATGTCACTTACTGTCTATGGTGTGAGGCATGTAAAAGAACCATTGCTGACTTTCATAAAAAGAGTAGGCTGCAAAGCCGTCGGCGTGTTTCTATCCCTTGCCAAAAAGGTTGTGTCAGGAAGGGCATCCGACATAAAAACCTATGACAAATCGAACATGCGAATCATTCGCTGTGGCGACCCCTGAAAAGGGAAAAAGCCGAAAGGAAATCTCTCTTTCTGTAGCAGTGTGTGGCTGCTGATGTGGTATATGAGCTGACATCCTAATAGTTGATTAGCCTATCAGAATACATGATTGCTCATGTCCGGTCGGTACAGATAGAATAACAATTAATGTTAATTGTGATTTTCATAATGAATTGCATGTCATTCTATTTTCTTCCAGTGTCTTAGCCAGTGAAGGGATTAAATATGATGTTATAAATAAAAATGCATAGTCATTAACATGGTGAAGCTGTCCAGAAGCAGATGTTTGTTTAATGTTTAAGAAAAGTTTTTGTTTAATTTGTGTTACATATGCTACGTAATTTAGTTGAACATATTAATGTGTGATTACATTGGTTCACTGAGTGTTTAGAGATGACGGGTTATAAGTGGAGTCATTTCTTACATGTGATGCATGTGTGTGGGTTTTAGGAGGGACAGTAACCTGGTAAAGGAGGAGATCAAGGCGTTCCTCAATAACAGGAGGATCTCTCAGGCTATTGTTGGCCAAGTTACAGGTACTCAACCAATCTCCATACATTAGTCATTATTCATCAGCAGAAAAGAGAATTGCCGGCCATTTGAGCTCTTCGAAAATCATGTGAACAACGCTGTGTCTAATTTCATATATCTGTTGGGCTTCTTACACCCGAGCCTGGTGTCTCATCACAACTGGAGCTTATCTCAGTTTCTGTAGCTTGGAGTAAATAGAAGTTGAACTCCTTTTGAATGGGTTAGTTCATCTCAAGTTACCAACCTAGTATTTTTACTGGTACCTATTTCTACTGCTAGGTGGACAGAGGCACACTTGTGATTCAGGCCTTGCCCAGAGGTCTTTCTAAGAGAGGTCTAACGGGGATTCAAACCCAAGACCTCTCAGTATAATATCAAAATAGGTGTTTTTGGCTGTTTGAATGTAAGCTTCCTTTTACTTGTCACACATACCTTAATATAGATGTAATAGCTGCTTCAGTAGGTCAAAAACAGGAAGCATTGATCAGACTAGAGTTATGCAAGTTCTGAGGAAAGAAGTTATCAGCAAAGAAAAAACATTGAACCTGAAAATCCCTAGTGTTTCGTTTGTACTAAAATGCATGATTAGCGGCATGGTGGCGTAGCGGTCATGTCTGCCTCATAGCCAGAAGGTCCTGGGCTCAAGTCCCAGGCTTGGAAAGGGCATTTCTGTGAGGAGTTTGTATGTTCTTCCCATGTTTATGTTGGTTTCCTCCAGGAGTTTAAAGACATGCATGTGAAGCTAGTTGGTTGTTCCAGAATTCCAGATAGACTTGAACCCATAGACATATTATCACAAGACCGGCGCTACTTGGTATATTGTGTGTATTCTGAACTAGATGAAAGTTGTCGCCACTTTACCAGAGACTTTTGACAACTAGGATTTATACATGTAAACGAACTGCAGGATTGAGAAATTCTACTTCATTTTGTGCTTTAATTCAAGTTGTGTGGCAGTGGTGGTCTAGTGGTATAAGGTGCCGGATCGCTGATCCAAAGGTTAGGGGTTCGAGTCCCACTCTCCACAAGGTTGTCACTGTCCCCCCCCAGTGCAGCTAACTGGGTTATCAAAGGCCGGCCATGTCTCTCACTGTCTATGGTGTGAGGCATGTAAAAGAACCATTGCTGACTTTTGACAAGAGTAGGCTGCAAAGCCGTCAGCGTGTTTCCGCCCTGCGATGGCCTGGCGAGCTGTCCAGGGTGTACTCTGCCCTCGCCCTGAGTTGGCTGGGATGGGCCCCAGCCTCCCCGCGACCCTAATTAGGATGAAGCGGTTACAGAAAATGATGATGATGATTTCAAGTTGTATTGTATCTTCTGGTAAAATACCGTTATACAACTATTTTGTGTTTCAGTTTTTTCTGTAAAAGAGAATAAATATTGAAGAATGCAGTAATTCTGTAATTTTTTATATCATTACAAATACGTTAAGAAAATTTGGTGGGTACCCTTCTCGTCACTAAGTCATGTCTGTAATGTCATCGGTACGTCTGTTTACAGGCAAGATCTTGCTCGGTGAAAATGCCAGAATTAGTTATAGGTTGTATTTATTTGTTTTACTACATACAATTTAAAATGGGTTTGTAACATATGCACTATTTTTCAATGTTAAAATATTGTAACGGGCTACATCCTGTTTCTATTATTGGTGGTTTATTCCATTCTCATGTTGTGACGATGGCAAAATGAAAATTACTCAACGAAAGATTAGGGAAATCGATAAAGTGATCAAGAATAAATTCAGTTAGGTTTATTTTAGCTATCGTACCGTATATGTTCGCAAGTTATAAAGATGAATTGTGGAATTTTACTTGTAATTTTTGTAGTTGTAACCTTACCGCAGGCATGTGATTTTTTCACGGATTCGCGGAATTCCGATTTTTTTTCCATTGGCCCAGTTTAAAAAAAAAAAAAAGAGAGAGATTTTTCCATGTCAATATGTCAAAATAACCTTTTCCGCTTTTATTCCGTTCTGAGTTTTGCATAAAATGACCTCTCTTGAAACGCTACTGCTGATTGGCTGATGGCTTTCCAATAGCCAATCGCTGATGTTGAAACATGTATGTAGACATTCGTGCCACTTCCGATCTGTTCAGCTATCGAAAGCATGTCAGTGATAGAGAGAAAAGATTCTGCTCGAATCAAAGAAATAGACAAAGTCATGAAAACAAGTTTAGGTGGGAATGGATGAAAAAAGAAACTGTAGCATTCAATTGCTGGAACATTTGGTGTTCAAGCAAAGATTCCAGACCCCTACGGACTTAACCGTTTGTTTGCTGTTCGACCAGAAACTTCCGTGCAAATAAAAGACCCAGTGAAACAACCAGTTCCTGTCGCCGATCGAGTAGTTAATTTTGAGGTATGTTTGAGAATTTTCTTGTCTAGTTTCCAATTATATTTTTCAAATTATTGTGAATGCGTGCATGTTTTAGGCGTAGGACATTCATGTGTTTATTCCGTGAACTGAATCAAATGAGCCAACTCTATGGTCACTGAACCATTTTTCTGCTGTTTAGAATAAATAAATTATTGCTGTATTAACTCACCAGTTTTTCGTAATTAACTTATGTAAATAGACATTGTTATTCAGTGTTTCTAAATAGCAGTGGGAGTGGGTGCTAGTGTAATTAGCTCATTAATATTGGAAATGTAAAACTATGAATCTGAGCCTCAACCGAAACGCCCCAGCATCCAGAAGGACAACAAACTTTCTAAGGTAGCCTCCAGAAGGACAGTTCAGGCTGCACAAAAGGAAGCAAGAAAATGCCATGCTAGAGCACTAAAACTAAAGACAAAGAAACATTAATTCAAAAAACGTATGTCATATATAGCATGTCATGTGTATAGTTTGTTTCCAGATGGTGTTTAAAGACAATGACTGTTGATAATAGTGTTGTGAGGCAGGACATATCTATAAGAGTGACTATTTGATTTGTGACTGTGACACTTTTATGAGTGTTGGAATCCCACATGATAAACCCACAAGTTGAGGTACAGTATGTATATGGAGATTAGAAATTAAACTTTCTAGAGCTCTTTCAGTGTCATGAAATAGCATTTTTCTCCTTCTTGCCCCCCAGACCCCTGGCTGATTTTCAGATATTTTGGTAGTCATCAAATCACATGCCTGTTACCGTTGCTTGTTTCCAATAATTTGAACTTGACGATAATGCAGCTGTGTATACGATAAAAATAAAAACTGACAGGGGAAAAAGAACACAGGGCAACTGTTTCATTGCAATACTTACTTATATATATGTATGTATATGTGTGTGTGTATGTGTGTGTGTGTGTGTGTAATATATATATATATATATATATATATATATATATAGTCTACTGATTGAGGGAAAATTAAACAGTTTTGAATATAGCACTTATTCAGAATTAACCTTGGGCAATTGATCTCCATTTATTTATACTGTATTGAGTTATCCATAGGCAAGATGCCAAAGGGGGAATGGTGGGATAAATATGGTTTGCATTCTAATTATCATTTGATATACAGTACTAAAGCCATGAAGTGGTTTTATTTGAAAATTTGGTCTAATAATAAGGAAGAAGGCACTATTTTAATTCTAGGATTAATTTTTTTCCCTATGGTTTAACCCCTGCCCCCTGAGCAGACATTGTGTGCATCTCATTTGACTTTGCCAAATTTTTCAGACATTCTGTTCAAATCTTGATCTAATGCCTGTACTGTAATATGATGGCCACCAAAGACCCGTCATGCGGGGGTCTTGTCCAATCTTGTGTTTATGTCTACGCTTCAGCCTCCCAGTGACCTGAATAAAAGGGTATTCAGCAAATGAATGCGCGAGCGAATAAAATGAATGATTGTGTTTGTGTGATTATGGATAGTTATGGAAGAGTGCGGTGCTTTTCAGAAACATGTTCAAAATCTGGTCAAATGGAACCATTTAAAGTATGAAGCTTTTTACAGATTAAATATTTAAAGCTAAAATCTTCATTTATAAATTTAGCTCAGCAAAGTTTCAATGCTGATCGCAAAACTAACCTTTATTTCAACAAAACAGTGAAGGAAATAAATTGAAGACCAATGACTGATTAGCTTTAGATATGAAGTGAATTAATAGATTTCTGATCCTGATAGAAATTTGATCATACAGATACACCAGAAGATCAAGTTGCTGAAGGGAACTGGCTGTGGAATCTGTGTATGCACCTTTTACAGGTTCGGTTACGTGAACATGTGATGACAAATATCTTGAACTTACTTCAGAGAAATTGGATTGTGTTTGTTTGCTCAGAGAACAATGAGCTCATTCAAGACATGCTTACATTCGGATCCAGACACATTTTATGTCCGAGTAAAACCAATGTTGGGATACATACCTGAGTCTTACCGGGAAACTAGAATTGTTCATTTTCTTACTACTGTACTGTATGTGTCTTCAGTTTAAATAGTTGTTTTTTTTCTTTTAACCTCAGACCCAGGGATGCTTTCCAAATTGTATTAACATTTTTCTGTGTTTCTTTAAGCAGTGTGTATTATCTAAAGTGTCATTCATTCACTTAGTCTTTTTTTTGGGGGGAGGGGGGGGTATATGCTGGTACTGTAACTTCAGAACCAGTAATGCATGCTTTTAATTTTAATTTTTTATTTTTTGTTGATAGTTATGGTGTACATCTTAAATCTTGTCCTTCTATTTGTTATTTAACACAAGAATCTTATAACGGAAATTATGCCATTTTCATGTTCTCCCCATTCTTGGGCAACTTACCCCTTGATACTCTGGTTGACCCAATGCAATCCAAATACCCGAACTAATTCAAATACCCGAACTCGGGCTAATTGGCTGTTCCAAATTGCCCTTAGGTGTGGATCTGAGTGTGTTTGGAATTCTATTGAATTTCTGGGGTTTCATACGTCACGACCATAAAAACCATGACCATTTGTGCACCGTTTGATTTACGCATCATCCACTCTGTATAATAACTTCAAAGAGTAATTCTTGTTTCTATTTTTTAGACAGTGGGCTATAAAATATCAATATATTTTTCTCCAGTTGATTTTTGAATACTCAGTATTAGCTGAACAAGCTTGACATTATAGACATTTTTAAAAATTTGTTTGTTTTATAAAACAGAACACTGTTAGTACACATACCATCCCACTGCAATGGAACACTCGCTCATTTGCCAGACTGCTTAATCTTATCCCAGCCGACACTGGACAAAAGCAGGATACACCCTAAACAGCTCACCAAACCATTTCAAGTCAACAAACACAACTATTCACACTTGTAACTAAGGGAAATTTGAAAGAGCCAGTTAGCCTAATGTGCATATCTTTAGAATGTAGGAGGAAATTGGAGTACTGTACTCAGAACCCACACAAGAATGGGGGGTACATGCAAACTCCACACAAAACCAACCCCAAGACCTTGATTCTTGATCAGATTCTGAGGCAGATGTGGTAACCAGTATGCCACTAGTCTGTCCATCGTAATTAATATTTTAAGACTGATTTTGTTTTTTCTTTTTTTTTTTTTTTTTTTTTTTCAGTTATTGGCCATGTAATAAGCGGAATGATGTACAGGGAGTCAAAACAAACCCGTTCAAAGTGATTTGAGACCATTTTCAAATGTACATTATCCATTATTTATTGGCTTGTACCGTGGGGGGTGTTCTTGATGGAGGTTGCTCATTATTGGCAGGGTAACGGTATGATACAGTAGATTAAATTCTGCCGTCCTCTCAGGGCTTTTCCTTAAATAGCCTGTGTCTTGGATGCCATGCCACGTGCACTCTATGTGGTAGGAAAACAGTTTTCATAAGTCTTCTAGGACTGTGTTGCTTTATTTGCGCATTTATTTTGTAGGTATCAGTCAAAGCTACATCTCCCAGTGGCTGCTGCAGCAGGGTCTGGAGATGAGTGACTCCAAGCGCAGGGCTTTTTACCGCTGGTATCTGCTGGAGCGGAACAGTCCAGGTGAGCACAGTTATTTTCTAGCATTTCACAAAGACTAATTTTTTCCCCATTCCATAGTGTGTGTGTGTGTGTGTGTGTGTGTGTGTGTGTGTGTGTGTGTGTGTGTGTGTGTGTGTGTGTGTGTGAGAATTCATTTAGAATCTTTTTTTTTTTTTTTTTTTTACACTTTCTTTCCACATGGTTCTCGAGGGCTTGTAATTCAGTCTGGTTTCTAAAACAGGCCTTACGAATCTATAAAAAGTCTTTTCAATTACGGATTGCAATGAAATGAACTGATTTCATTTGCCATCATTTATATTATTGAGTTAATGTTGGGTTTGGCAAAGCCAATGATGTGCATGCTGTTTGGAAAATGAGTTGTCACCCAGCCAAAACGGTCATCCACTGACGTTAATTAAGAGAATGTGACACAGGTTAAAGGGCTGACAAAGTAATGTAGAGTTTGGATGAAACTACTCTCCAGGAGTTTTAGCTCTCCATAACTTCCTGTAGAATCCCACAACTCAGCTGTGCATTGTCCCTTTTAGTTCTGATCCTGGGCCTGGAACTTGCTGGTTTTCGTCTTGTCCATACCCCACCTAACTCTACTAACAGAGCTCTGAGCATGTCGCTTTACAATCCTCTGCAGTGTTGCAGTATGGAGCATGTCTCTGCACACTTAATCCCCTGCATTACAGACATCTAATGCAACTCCTACTAAGGCTGGTAGAGCGGCGGTTTCCTCTGCAGGTTTAAACTGACTGATATGGTTATATTCGTCAATGAATGAGACGTTGTTAGACTTTAAAAGCGACCTTAGTTAACACCCAGTTTTCTGATTGCCCAAATGGCTTAAAGGGTTCAGATGGACTGAAAACCAGCATGCTCAGGGCCCCAGGAGCAGGACTGACACCCCTTGGAGTAGACAGAGAGAACTACTGATGCACCTGCTTCCCTGGTACTCTGCACAGCAGGCCCAGCCAGGTAACTGCCATGAACCTAGCTGCTGTAGTTACAGCTGGATGATAGGCAATGCATGACCCAGACACATTTTTCATTAAACGATTTATCATAATATAAAATGCATCATCCATATGTAATGTCTGTCTCACAGTAGACATTAGTAAGAAGGAAGTGTTATTTTAGTCTCATGACTCATGTACGTGTTATTTATGTGAAGGGGCTACTCTTTCCATGCGCTCAATGGTCAAAGAGGAGCCCGATTGGAGGGTTGCCGGTTGCCCTGGTGACCGGGCAGCTGTGGGCGGGCCTTTCAGACTAAGGAGGGGCAGCCGTTTTACCTGGAGGAAAGAGTGCCAGTCAATCATGGAGAGGTGAGTCATTTACTAATAGGTGTTGTCACTCAGGGTCGCTATAAATATACGGCAGTTGCTGATGTTTAGACAGATTTTCATTCATGTATTCTAATTAGGCTCACGTAGAGGCTGGTGCCCGTCTTAGACGACTTTGTGTGAGGGCGTTATACAGTCCATGCCTTTTTACGCCCATACTCACACCTAGGGGTGATTTGGCACAGGAAATAAGCCTACTGTGTATGTTTTTTGACTGTGGGAAGAAACCAGAGTACCCAGAGGAAATCCACGCAAGCACAGGGAGAACACGCAAGCTCCACACAAAAATGCTCCGAGCCTGGGAAACGAACCCAGGATGCCCTAGACAAGTTTTCTATTTATTTGTTTAAATAAATGAAAGTATTATTTTCTAACATGTTGTGATGGCTTTAAGTTCATACAGATCACTTGCCTAAATGCATTTTAATCACTAGTGTGATGCATTTAGACCACCATTGGTACAACTTTGCATGCCATGTGGGAGGAAACTTGACAAATGGTTTAAATTAACAGCAAGCTAAGCTTATTAAGTAAATACTGAAATACAAGTAAGCACATAAATAGATTTGAATCATGCCAGGGTTTTTTCACAATTTTGTTTTTTTTATTTTTTATATGAAACTAAATGGACATTCAGGTCATGCAGACAAACGCATAAAGCAAAATAGTGTTTTATTGATTACCCACCAGAGGTCACTAGACACATGCTAAAGCCTGTGTAGCAGTATAGGCCAGGGGTGGGCAAACATTTTGGCTCGGGGCCACATTGATTTTTAAAATTTGACAGACAGGACAAGTCAGCATAAAATATAATTTAATAAGTGCCTGTTTTTTTTTTTTTTTTTAAACAGTATGTACTTATCAAACATAAACAGAAAAAAACATTATTAACATACCTTTTAGTAGGAACAATGTTCTTGATCACCCATTTTTGCCAGTACATCAAAGCCTGGTGGTAATTCTGTTGTGGTTCTCAGAACAGATTTGAGGTGTTCATCAGTCAATTGGGATCTGTGGGCTGCTTTGTTGGTGTTCATCACACTAAACGTTTGTTCACACACATATGTAGAGCCAAACAACACAACCATCATCTGTGCCATCTTCTGGATGTTTGGAAATTTGTCTGTGGTTAATGAAGCATAAAACTCATCTAGTTTAAGGGAGTTGAACTTCTGCTTTAACATCATGTCACATTGGAGACTGTGGTACCCTTTCAGGGTCTTGTGAGGAGGGACCTGACACCAGCTGAAGTGCCCTGTCAATTTTACCAAAATCACAAAACCGATGGCAGAAATCTTCATGCAGGTCATCCAGTGCTTTCCTGGATTTTTTTCACATGTTTCAGGGTCTCTTTTAATGTGGCCAGTGTTGGGGAAATGAGTGAATGACTTGTCTGACATTTGCTTTGAAAATAAAACTAGCCTGGTTTTGAAGGCTCTGATGTTTGCTTGCATTTCATGCACAAACTGTTTTTCCCTTGTAGCTTCACATTCAGCTCATTCATGTGGGTCAGTTTATCCACAGTAAAAGCGAACTCACAGCCAATCTGTGTCTTTCAGCTCAGGAACATTGTCAGTGTTCTCAAGAAGCTCCAAAAATAAAATAATCTCCTGTTTGAGTTCCACACTCGTTGACATACTTTCCCCAAACTGAACCAGCAGACATTAGATCTGATCAGCGTCAGATTCTTCAGGAAAATGAATAAACTGACGATGATGAAGTATTAAATCGATTTTATTAAAATTCTTTACAAACATGTAGTATACATAAATTAAAATATATAAAATATTTCAAATTAAATTAAACCCACATAATGGGTATAATCAGGGATTCCAGATCTCTGCTATTTAGCGGAATGCTGCTATTTTTACTCGCCTATTTAGCAGAATTCTGCTAATATTATAAATTTATGCAATAAGCACAGTGTGAGACTGTTTACTAGTGCAGAGTAAATGTTGTGACATTTTGAATTACAGACGCTCCCTGACTTGCATTCATCCGTTTTTCGTTTTTTCCGATTTTACTTTTTTTCCCAAAAAATAAGTCAAATTTTGAGTTTAGACGTACCTACGTAGTACGCTGACGTATCTCATTAAACACCCCTAAATCAATTATTATAAACATAAAATTGTAAAATAATATCAAATACATCAAATAATATCAACATTAATTTCAAATAAGTCACTTATTTATACCGAGTTACTTTACATGAAGCTTAAAACAGTCAATCAACACTTACAATATGTGACACACTCAATACCGAAAGTAGTGTACTTGCTGTAGGTTATAGGGACTTCCGGTCTTTCAAGTGCACAAGTGTGCCATTGAACTCGTTTACAACACAGCCTGCACTGATTCAAAGTGGAGCAAAGTCAGCAAAGCGGAGAGCTCTTTCTTTTGTGTAAGTAAGTAAGTAAACTTTATTCAAGAGATGCATACAAAGAACAAGTACAAATCCTAAAGAATATTAATATAAAAATAAGTATACACTCTTAGGATTCTGCCAAAAGATAATAAATATAAAGATTGTGCCGATCTGAGCAGATAGTTAATTCATCTCTGTGTATGAGATTTGCACCCATGCCAGTAGGCTTACACTTCTGACCAACCATATTTGCTTAGGGTTACAAAAGTCCGCAAAACAGTGTAAACACAAAGATCACAGAGATGACGTCTTAACACAAGGGTAACACGCTATATAACTGAGATATATACATATACACACACACTCAGTCTGTAGTTTGTAAACAATGAATGCAGCGTCATTGCATCATTACGTCAGCATACTACGTAGGTACGTCTAAATTCAAAATTTGACCTTTTTTTTTTTTTTGGAAAAAAAAAAAAACCTGTAAAATCGAAAAAAAACTAAAACAGATGAACATAAGTTGGGGAGCGTCTGTAAAATGAATCGATTCTAAAATGAACACTGTACAATGAGTACATTATCAATATCATGTCACGTTTAAACTTCGGGTTCCCCTCACGCACAGAACAGCTGATCTGATGAGATTTGTAGATAGTTTTACTCTTATCCAATTAATTATAATACTATAGTCAATATGTTTCTTGTTTGAAAGTTTTGAAGTTCAGAAATGAATAGTTCTGCTTCTCTTCCAGTACCTCTATATGGTATAAAGACGAGCAGTGTTAGCGATTCGTATTCGACCTCTATTATGTGACAATTGTATTCACGCTTCTTCTTGTTCTCATTTATGGTATAGTTGGTGCTGAGTTTTTGGTTGAGATGGCTCTTTGCAAAAGGGTTAAGCACCCTTACATCATAGAATGCCTGTTGCCTTCTCTGCCAAAATCCTCTTGCACTGATGTCTAGTCTAGCTTCTTCTGTTCTCCCAGATACTGACGTAAAGTGTCGTGTAAATAATTTTGTTTTTAGTCAGTGGCAGAGCTGGGGCAGTGGTGGTCTAGTGGATAGGTCACAGGATCGCTGATCCTAAGGTTGGGGGTTTGAGTCCCCACAAGGTTGTCACCCCCCCCCCCCACCCAGTGCAGCTAACTGGATTATAAAAGGCGGGTCATGTCTCTCACTGTCTATGGTGAGAGGCATGTAAAAGAACCATTGCTGACTTTCGTAAAGAGTAGCTGCAAAGCCGTTGGCGTGTTGCTGTCCCTTGCTAAAGGGCTGTGACAGGAAGGGCATCCGACGTAAAAATCTATGCCAAATCAAATGTGCGAATCAGATGATTCGCTGTGGCAACTCCCGAGAAAGGGAAAAAGCCGAAAGAGAAGTCAGTGGCAGAGCCAGTGGGATGAATAGACTAACAGTAAACTTCATCTCATAAAGCCCAGTGTAAAAAGTTTATATTCTTACTCGAATAGAATAGAAGTAGTAGTGTTGGCCAGGACTCGTATTGGCCATTCCTACATTACACACAGCTATTTATTGAAAGGGGAGCCTGTGCCTGTGGGTGGCACTTGTTAAGTCCCCCTGACTTTCAAGCACATTTTAATAGACAGTTTTATAAATTCTGAATTTGTGGTATAGTTAGCATGAATTCTATTGCTAGAGTGCTGCAATTCCGCCTAAATAACAACAGACTTTTATTGTTGGTTGGAAATGTATAGGAATGCACATTCTTAGCCAGACTCGTTTTTATTAATATTGCTTTTTCACCTTTCGAATGGGTTTTACGTGAAAATTGATTGTTTGAAGAAAATGATTTGGTCTACCTTAGCTTCATTTGTGATTTGAAATTGAACTCTTATACTTAATATAAAATAACCATGTTTGGCATAAGGGGCAGTGGTGGTCTAGTGGTATAGGGCGCTGGATCGCTGATCCAAAGGTTGGTGGCTCGAGTCCTACTCTCCACAAGGTTGTCACTGTCCCCCCAGTGCAGCTAACTGGGCTATCAAAGGCCAGCCATGTCTCTCACTGTCTATGGTGTGAGGCATGTAAAAGAACCATTGCTGACTTTCGTAAAGAGTAGGTTGCAAAGCCGTCGGCGTGTTTCCACCCTGCGATGGCCTGGCGAGCTGTCCAGGGTGTACTCTGCCCTCGCCCGAAGTTGGCTTGGATGGGCACCAGCCTCCCCGCGACCCAAATTAGGATTAAGCGGTTACAGAAAATGAACTGATGTTTGGCACAATATAACACACTATATGTGTTGAAAGTGCCATTAAACTTCATTCATTCATTCATTCATTCTGTTCTCCCAGGGAATGGTTCTCCAGTTAATGGTTCGAGTGGTGGTTCAAGTTGAACATCGTAACTGATTTCTTAAAGTAAATATGCAAAAAGACCTCAAACATAGTCATGGCGTCTGGAGATAAAACCACCTTTCGTACAAGATATTGCGTGGCCTATGTCAAACTTCTTGTCACATGGACACATTGTTGGTAGATACTTAGGTGACTAAGGTGAAGGGCATTGAAAAACTTTCTTTTGTTCAGCTTGAAATGTTTTGACTTCAGTGGTAATGTAGATAACTAGCTTGATGCACCTTTCATTATAGTTAGATTATTAGCTTTGAGTTGTTCTTTGGTCATCTTTTTACAGATTAGTTCTGATATAGTATCATGATAGTCCTCTCTGTTCACTGATGATGATCTTTCTTGCACACTTGAGCTGTTCATTATCGATTGCTGCAGTGTTGTCGTGTTTCTTGATGTCGTTAACAAGTTGTTGTGTTGCCAAGCGGGAGCTTGAATACTCAAGGTCAGAAATATTGGAGAAGATTGGCATTGCCAGACCTCCCTTTCTTGACAGAGAAGGCAGCAACGAATGTTCATCACTTGTACAAACATGGCCTTCAGTAATTGAGGTATAAAATTGTTGTCTATGATTTCAGCCACTTTCGCTAGACTTTGCTTGATGTTTGGGATTGTTCTAATATAATAAGTCAGGTTGTGTCTAAAGCCACTGGTAAACACTGCATAAGCGGCTTGTGGCTCTGATCTTGCTATTTTAGACAATAATATCAGTTGATCACACCATTTATTGACAAGTCCTTCGAAATGTTTGGATTGACTGCTTTCACTACTGACGAAACCTCCAAGGTATTTTCTTCCTTCCATTGTAATTTTGATATCTGTGTCAGCAAAACTTGCTGTGTTTGATCTCTTGCTTCTGGTTTTACAATGAGCCATGACTTTGTAGCGTTTAAATAGTATCCGAGTTTGGGCCCTTGTGTTGCTATGTTGTCCCACCATATATGAAGGTGATTAATGCTGCCAGAACCACTCAAGTCGTCTGCAAAAGCTATGTGCTTTACATTATTAGCATCCGATTTGATACTGGTGTGTTATTCCAATGGTGTACACTGGCATCGAACACCTTGTGTTGTTCCCTCTGATGATAGGATTTCCGTACCACCGAGAACAAATAAGCGAGATGGTATGCTATAACAATTCCTTATGTACGTAGCCATCGGTGGACATAAATATCATATGTTGTGGAGTAGCACAGCACGATTAAGTGAATTAAAAGTGTTATCATCATCCACAAGCAACACTGCATCAGTTGACTGAGCATCAACGATATCTTTGATAGCATGAACAGCAGCTTCGCCTCCACTTGCTTGTCCAGCACAAAGTTGTAGATTCCTTGCTGAGCTGATGATGTCGGGCTTAATGGCTGACAGAATCGCTTTATCCACAATCCTCCACAGCACTTCACAAACACCGATAGGTCTGACTCCTGGGTTCTTGTCCAGAGGAATCAATCGACAAGCAAGGTATGCTTCTGAATTTGGGTAGCTCTTACCATCTTCAACTATAACTTCTGTCTCTGTCGTACTGACTTTTTGTGCAAATGTAGCAAGTGCACCTCTAAGCTCTTGTCCAGCTATTGAAAAGTTTTTTGAGATGAGTATCCTTCTTCATCCGTCGGCGTCTAGGCCTGGGGGCCCACTTGATTCTTTAGTTTTTAGCGCTGCACTCAGAATGGTAGATTCGGTGATACTTTGAAACATAACAGGGTTGACAAAGGGTATTGGGCCGTCCATCAAGACCTATGTTTCTGCTACAGATGCATTGGGATGTTTTTGTAGTAATTTGTTTAGGGTAGTTTGAGCTAGTGGAAGAACTCCCTTAGTACTCTCTTGGTCAAGAAGCTTCATTGCTGCCTTTATTTTCCCTTCAGGCGCTAGCTTGGCAAAAGTTTTCGCCAACCATTCCTCACTCATTCATTTAGACTGAGATGTATTTAACTTGTCCTGGATTGTGCATGCTTCTCGGAGTAAAGCAGTTAGATCACCATTCTCCCATTGTGTCAAACGTCGTGCCAGGCATTGAGTGTTCCTTAGAGGTTGATTTAAATGCTGGTTTCTGTAAAAGTAGGGCAGGCATGACCATTACTACTTTCCAAGAGATGTCTTTAAAAGTGAGGGCGTCTTTGTTCCAGTAGTCAATCCATTTAGTGGTTTCAATAACAAACTTCTTTCCTGCTGCTCCACTTGGTGGCATGAATAGATTGCGTCGACAGAATATAATTTGGTTATATATTTTATTGATAGTATTGTGAATGTCCTTTTTTGTCAAATGGCCCCAGATTTGTGGTGATTGTTGACTTTGTAAGAAAATGGTGTTGTCTCTATTCGAGTTACTTGGTGTTTGCTGACTTTGCTGGCCTGAGGGCTGTTGATGAGGCTGTAAAGATCCAAGATGTTTTCTACAGGTGTTTAGATGAATATTTTTTCAGTGATTCATGGCAAATGCTCGTGAGCATAGGTTACATTTGAAGGTAGCAGGCGGTTGTGAATGTAGTTTGTTATTGTGTTCCATCTTGTCGTTGGGTACATCACTTTATTTTTCTATATTACGGCACAAGTTGTCGAGGATAGTGTTGATAAGCATTCAAGATGAAGTCCCCTTGCTCGAATAAACTTAACGAGTTCCACAACCGGCTTCACTACGTGGCGAGCTGCACCGCAGATTTACACAGTGCTTCCTGCTAAATTATGCATGTATCCTCGTGTTTAATTCTGGGATAAAAGTTGCTCGGATAAAGTCGCTTTGCTGAGCCTGCAAACTTGCAACCAACCTATCAGCAGTAGTTGTACGTTCTTTCGGTGACAGGTTGTTGGTGTAATTAGCGTGCTTGTTGGAAAAGTGGCGGCTGAAGTTGTATTCTTTTAAAACCGAAATGGTTTCTTGGCAAATAAGACATGCAGTCTTTGACTGGACTTCAGTAAAAAAAAGTATTTAGGTGACCATTCCTTATGAACCACCCAGCACTCACTGTCAACTTTTCTTTTCTCTGACATTGCTGCAGATGGGCTCTGTGCAGTAGAAGACTGATAATAGGAAGTGGCTCAAGCTCCGCAAAATCAACCGACTGCGCCTAATGCGCCACTAGTGTTGAAAAGCTGTCATTACAGGTCGAAGTCAAATGAATGCAATCGATCAATCATCAAACATGAATTCTGTACCAAATAAATCTTCAGCAGGCCAGATTAAAAAGACCAACATTCCGGTTGTGGCCCACTTTTATATAAATACTACAGAGCACATTTTTTATTGAATATGAAAAAAGCCATCAGATAAAAAGTACAGTGATCCCTTGTTACTTTGTGCGTCAGTGCATCGCGGGTTTTTTCAGAAATATTCATCGAAAAATTAAAAAATAAGGAAATTAAGGAAAAATTGGGGAAAAGTTAAGAAAAATGCTGCAAAACAAGGCCAATTATGAAAAAAAAACCCCAAACAAACTGAAACAAACAAAAAAAAGCAACCCAACAAAACTACTTACATTTTTCTGTGAGGTGCGCATCTGTATGTGTGTGTATTTATATTTTATTCACATGTTAGGCATTATTTTTTAATGTGTAATTGTTATTATAAGCATTTATAGTGTTGAATATGTATTTATTGATATTATATACACCTATACGTGTACGTCAGTCGGGGGGGGGGGGGATCCTACTTTGCCGAATTCGGTGGTCGCAGGGGGGGGGGGTCTCGGTCCCAATTAATGTCAGAAAGTGAGGGATCCCTGTACACCTGAAGTGATTTTGGATGATTACTGTTGTGTTCAGCTGACGGAAGAAAATTATATAAATGGTTTGATAATTATGTATACAATAGGATAATTATCTCCTCACCTCAGTGGGACGTCTGTGGGAAGGAAAAAGTGTGGCAGAAAACGCTGCACAACCAGAAGAGGTGACCGGACCCTGAGGAAGATTGTGGAGAAGGGCTGATTCCAGACCTTGGGAGACCTGTGGAAGCAGTTGACTGAGTACACGTGCCACATTCCCCAGGTCAAGCCACTTTTGAACCAGAAAGGAAGGAAGACTGGGGAGAAGGAAATGCCAAAATGCCTGAAGTCCAGTGTGAAGTACCCACAGTCAGTGATGGTCTGGGGTGCCATGTCAGCTGCTGGTGTTGGTCCACTGTGTTTTATCAAAGGCAGGGTCAATGCAGCTAGCTATCAGGAGATTTTGATAAAACATATACACAGAGATTTAGCCATGGTCGGATGAAATATGCCATTTTTTTGAGACGTTTTTAATTATCAGTACATTACAGAAAACAATGAACTTTATCACAATATGCTAATTTTTTTGAGAAGGACTAGTACATACTATACAGGTTATGGATACAAATACAGTGGCCTGTCAGGTGTACCAGGGATAGGAGATAGTTGAATTTTACTGGTAAGCTCATCAATGTCACATCAAGAAGGTCCTGGGCTCAGTGTGTGTCAGTTTCCTCTCCAGCAAGCCAAAAACATAAACATCAGGGTAATTGTTTGTTCCAGATTGACTCTAGTTGTGGATGTAAATTTGAATGGTTTTGTGTGAGTATTGGCTCTGTGATGGTGAGAAGGTGTGATAGTGTCGGCTTAGATAGGCTCCAGCCTCCTCACGACCCTGCTATGATTATTACGATTCGGCAAAGAGGGAGTAAATGATTCTCATTGTCATGATCATTTGCAAATGTTATCTTTGGATGTTCTGTTAATAAATATCACCTGAAGATGAATAGCTTCATTATCGATTTGTACTTTATTGGCAATCTACCTTCAGTTTCTTTATCGAGAACCAGTATCCTGATGAAGCCAAGCGTGAGGAGATCGCCAACGCCTGCAACTCTGTCATCCAAAAACCAGGTGAGAAATCTTAAACTCTTTCATCGAGATCAACAACATTCTCCTATTCTCTGTTCCTCCCTCACTGGGATAGCACACTACAGATGAAATTACATTAGATCATATGAAAGAAAATAAACTATCACATTCATCTGGATGGGAAATTCTGTTCCAGGGTGCAAGCTTTCTGAGTTTGAGAGAGTCACAGCTCTGAAAGTGTACAACTGGTTCGCCAATCGCAGGAAGGAGATGAAGAGACGTGCCAACATTGGTGAGATAATCTGCAACTCATCAGCATTACAGATAATGCATTATATCATTTTGAGACCACATGACTTCTGTGGCAGTTGCTTCACTTAATCAAAAAGCCTGTAACCATTTCTCTGGTTAGGTCAGTGAATCAGTGTTTTTAGCTCAGTGGTTCTTAACCTTGTTAGTGGTACTGAACCCCACCAATTTCATATGCTTAATCACCGAACCCTTCTTTATTGAAAAATAAAATATGATTTTTTTTTTTTTCCCAAGACATAGAATTTTACTGGGGCACCAAACTGAATTGTGCATTACCATCACTGTGTTCAAATAACAAAACCAATACAATGCATGAACTCCGCCCATCAAAACTACTTACATTATGTGAGGTGTGCAACCGAGTGCGTGCACGCGCATCTGTGTGTGTGTGTGTGTGTGTGTGTGTGTGTGTCTGTGTGTGTGTGTGTGTGTGTGTGTGTGTGTGCGCGAACACGCGCTTCTGTAGTTGTGTGTATTTATATTTGATTTACATCTTATGCATTATTTTTGAATGTTTAGTTGTTAGTGGTGGTCCAGTGGTATAGGGTGCTGGATCGCTGATCCAAAGGTTGGGGGTTCGAGTCCCACTCTCCACAAGGTTGTCACTGTCCCCTCCAGTGCAGCTAACTGGGTTATCAAAGGCGGGCCATGTCTGTCACTGTCTATGGTGAGAGGCATGTAAAAGAACCATTGCTGACTTTCGTAAAGAGTAGCTGCAAAGTCGTCAGCGTGTTTCTGTCCCTTGCTAAAAGGGTTGTGACAGGAAGGGCATCCGACGTAAAAAAACCTCTGCCAAATCAAATGTGCGAATCAGATGATTCGCCCTGGCGACTCCCGAGTGAAAGGGAAAAAATCCGAAAGGGAGACAGACAGTTGTTATTATAAGCATTTATTGCATTGAATATGTATTTATTGATATTGTATACACATAGACATATGTATATGTCAGCGGGGGGTTGATCCAACTTCGCAAATCATGCAGATAGGACGCTGACTAGCATCACGTTCTGTTATGTGAATCCATGTTGTCCATATTCGTCCGACCACTTTCTTTTTCACTCAACAAAGTAAGGATTAAAACGTTCAGAAAGAAATCACACGGCATACCATCAGAACAGTCACAAGTCGATTACTGAGCACACCAAATTTCCTGCAGCACAGATTGGCCAAGCAATGTAGCATGATCACCTGCAGCCAGTGATGGCCAAGCGGGGCGTGTCATCATGAGTCCGGTGTGTTTCTTGACCTCCGCCGAACACCTGAGACTGATTCACCGAACCCCAAGGGTTCGATCGTACCCAGGTTAAGAACCACTGTTTTAGCTATTTAAAACAATCACATATTACATCAGTGCTTCTTTCCTGTAACATCAGTCCTTGCCCGTTTTCAAAGTGTGCGTGAGCATTTCTAATTGGCTGTTCCAGCCTGCTAGTGACACGGACTCGTTGGATTGGCTGGGCTATGTCACGGACCCCATACATCATAAAACATTATCAGCCGTTGCGAAGCTGCACAAACAACAATTGTAGAAATTGAGGAAAAGATGTCTTTATGTTCCTAAACCAACAACTGGAAGGTCATGTTGCCAAAATGTTTGCTGCAATACCCATTTTAGATTTACCATCACGCACATCTCCTCTGGCTGCTTTCGAGTGTTTAAGGCTGATTCATACGGAAGTGATATCGCTGGAAAATAGTGCAATGTCATTTTCAGTTGGTTTTTGCCCAAAATACCACCATTAAGCTTGAAACATGATCCCTTGAAACCCTTTGAATATCTTAGAACAGGGGTCACCAACCTTTTTAAAACTGAGAGCTACTTCTTGGGTACCAATTATAATGCAAAGGGCTATCAGGTCGATACACACTTCTGAAATAAGAAATTTGCTGAATTTACCTTTAATTCTCTTCTTTTTCTTCTTTTCCTTTCAGCTTTTTCCAGGGGTCACCACAGTGAATCATCTGATTCACATGTTTGATTTGATTTGGCATACCATATTTTCCAGACTATACTTCGCTCCAGAGTACAAGTCACATTGGCCAAATACATAATAAAGAAGAAAAAAAAAAAAAACACAGTGGGTCCAATAAGTATTGGGGAACGTAAAAATGTGCAAGTTCACCCATTTAAAAAGATAAGAGAGGTTTGTAATTTTCATCATAGGTACACATCAAGCTTGCGAGACAGAATGTAAAAAAAAATCCAGGAAATCACATTGTATGATTTTTAAACAATTTATTTGTGAAAATGGGAGGCCAATAAGTATTGGGCAGCCAGCAAAAGAGTTACTTTTAATACTTTGTAATGTAGCCTTGGTTGGCAATGACAGAGGTCAAACGGTTCCTGTAGTTCTTGACCAGGTCTACATACACTTTAGTTGGTATTTTGGCCCACTGCTCTGCACTGATCTTCTCTAGAGCTGTGATGTTTGAGGGCTGTCGCTTGGCAACTCGAAGTTTTAACTCCCTCCACAGGTTTTCGATTGGGTTGAGGTCTGGAGACTGGCTAGGCCACTCCAGAACCTTGATATGGTTTTTACGGAGCCACTCCTTGGTTTTCTTGGCTGTGTGATTTGGATCGTTATCGTGCTGGAAGACCCAGCCATGTTTCATCTTTAATGCTGTGACCGAGGGAAGGAGGTTTTTACCCAAAATGTCACAATAAATGGCCCCATTCATGTTGCCATTGATACGGTGCAGTCTTCCTGTCTCTTTTGCAGAAAAGCATCCCCAAAGCATGAATCACCCCCATGCTTCACAGTAGGTATGGTGTTCTTGGGATGCAACTCGGCATTCTTCTTCCTCCAAACACGGCGAGTGCTGTTTAAACCAAAAAGTTCAATTTTGGTCTCATCTGACCACATCACATTCTCTCAATCCTCCTCTGGATCGTCCAGATGGTCTTTAGCATATTTCAGACGGGCCTTTACATGTTTTTTGTTTAGTAGGGGAACCTTTCGGGCAATGCAGGATTTCATCTCATGACGACGTAGTGTGTTAGTTATTGTCATCTTTGTGACGGTGCTTCCTGCCGTCTTCAAATCATTGACCAGTTCCTGCCGTGTAGTTCTGGGCTGATTAATCACTGTTCTCAGGATCCTTTGAACCCCACGAGGTGAGATCTTGCATGGAGCGCCACTCCTCGGGAGGTTGTCAGTGATGTTATACTTCTTCCATTTTCTAACAATGTTTCAAACCGTTGTTGATCTTTTCTCACAAAGTTGTTTACCAATTGCAGTTTGCCTCATCCCAGCTTTGAGCAGTTGTACAATTTTATCTCTGGTGTCTTTGGGAAGCTCTCTGGTCTTGGTCATGGTGAAGACTGCAGTCTGACAGTTTGAAGGTGTGTGCAGGTGTCTCTTATGCATCTAATCAGTTCAAACAGGTGTCATTCATACTGTTAACAAGTGGGGGCATAAATAATGTTTGTTTTCTAGCTGCCCAATACTTATTGGCCTCCCATTTTCATAAATAAATTGTTTAAAAATCATACAATGTGATTTCCTGGATTTTTTTTACATTCTGTCTCTCAAGCTTGATGTGTACCTATGATGAAAATTACAAACCTCTCTTATCTTTTTAAATGGGTGAACTTGCACATTTTTACATTGCCCAATACTTATTGGCCCCACTGTATATAAGTCACACTGGACTATAAGTCGCAAACCCATGGAAACTGTCTACATTGGCTTGGAAATCTGCTGGTAGTTTATGTAATGTGGTCCTCGCTCTGATAGAAAAGAGGGGGTTGCGTTTGCATGAAGCGGTAACACCAAGAAAGTTCTCACTCAAAGTCATTAATATTCATCTCCTTGACAGCTACCTGGATGTGGAGACGCAACTGCACTGTTGACAAGCCTCTCCCTGTGGCACGTTGCTCAAACCACCATGTGTGAGCTAATTCCTCTAGTTGTGGCCATCTATCTTTTAGCTTGCAATTAGCTTTTTTTTGTTTTCTTTTCTTTATTGCAGTAATAATAATCTCTGCTTTTCTCCAGTCCCCCACACATTTCTCATTCACTCCAAACTTTCTTTCTGCTGCTCAATTACCATTTTCTGCTGCATATTTCACTACTTGCAGCTTGTAATCGGCAGAATAGGATTTTCTTTTTGGGCCATTTCTTCAATGGTGGATGAGCAGGAACTGGTACCCAAGCGTAGAGTGCCCTCTTGTTTATTACTTTTACACTCACATCCACATGTGAAATTATGTTTATGATAATGAACAGAATTCTATGTAATAATTTCACATATAAGTCACGCTGGAGTATTAGTTGCACTTTCAGCCAAAGTATGAAAAAAGTGTGACTTAGAGTCAGGAAATTATGGTAGTTTTTTTTTTTTTCTTTTTTTTTACATCGGATGCACTTCCTGACACAACCCTTTAGCAAGGGGCAGAAACATGCTGACGGCTATGCAGCTACTCTTGTCGAAAGTCAGCAATGGTTCTTTTACATGCCTCACACCATAAATAGTGAGAGACATGGCCACCTTTGATAACCCAGTTAGCTGCACTGGGGGGACAGTCACAACCTGGTGGAGAGTGGGACTCAAACCCCCAACCTTAGGATCAGTGATCCGGCGCCCTTTACCACCAGGCCACTAGTGTCCGCTCAATTTACCTGTAATTATATGTTATTGTTAATAATTAATGATACTCATATATGTGAAGATATTGATCATGTTAATGATCAATGATTTAACAAGGTGGGAAACCTAAATAAAATGCCTGCTGGTGAATAATGCAGTGGTAATGCATGAAGTTTGGGAACTCTGGGTGAGCAATGAATCTTGAATGTTGGCCAATCATAGCAGGAGCCTCGTCAGTAGTCACTGATACCAGCTTTTCCAACATTACCTTTTTCTCCATGAAAAACTCAGTCTCCGAGTTATGGATGTCAACCCCCTGGTAGTTGTGTTTAGGGGCAGTAGAGTCAGAATTTCTTCTTTTGTGGCGAAATCATCAACTACTGTCCGGATAAAGACCATCAGCTGTGCTGTACTGCTGCTGTCGACAGACTTGTCACACTGGATGCTGAACCACCTGCACTTCATGAGATTCCGGTCTAGATGAAGTTTCCGTAAATAGCCGACACTCTTCTAACCAGTGTTGTTGCCTCCATTTGCACATCTGAGAGAGTGGAGATTACATCCGTCGCATATTTCTCGTCTTTAAGCACAGTTTTTGTAATTATCAACATTACTACTTTGAAAACGTCCCTGTCTGAAAATATCTTCTTTTTCTTAATCAAAAAATGTGCAGCTCTAAACAAAATTTTGTTTTCATTTTTTTTAGTTTTTCACCTGTCTCGTGAAAAAAGACAGCTGTTCGCACAAACCTGCCTTTAATTCACGGGCTTTCTCTGCTCTTAGTTCGCTGTCGGCGGGTAGTTAGCATGGTAGCTTGCGTGACGCGTTCAGAAATATCTCTCCACATTGTGCCGCTTTGCCATTGCAACAGTCGCCCCGCAAACAAGACATATGCAGGAATCTTTCATAGTGGCAAAAAGGAACTCTTTCTTTCTCCCATTCACTGTGAAAATGATACATTTACTTTCTTTTTTCCACCATCTCTTCGGAGGTAAAGCGTTCCTTCGCTAGCTGGTCTGGCAATTGTCGCTATGGACACCAGCTAGCACTCATTTAATGTGAAACATTTTTAATTGTTTTTTTAATTTTTATATCGTCATTTTAAAACTTACACTAATGCAAGTGTAAAAAATGCAAAAAAATTACATGCAGCTCAATGGAAAGTGGTGCTATGGAGCCGCAAGGCTGTTCTAAAAATAGCAGCGAACAGACCCACGGGCGACTCATGTTATCCTTGCGGGTGACCTGGTGCCCTTGGGCACCCTGTTGGTGACCCCTGTCTTAGAATATCTAATAATAATAGCTATTAATTCTAATTTCACATCAGGTCAAGGAGTCAGTGGAATGTGATTTTACTTTCAGGGAATCGACTGCTAGTCACCACGGTTCAGCCCCTGCTGGTAATCCACGTGAAAAGATGACCAGCTTTGTGTTTTTTAATGGTCATTTATGTTAGCGTAGGCATCTATATGCTGTCTGTCTGTCTGTCTTCCTTTCGGCTTTTTTCCCTTTTACTCGGGAGTCGCCACAGCGAATCATCTGATTCGCACGTTTGATTTGGCAGAGGTTTTTACGTCGGATGCCTTTCCTGTCGCAACCCTTTTTAGCAAGGGACAGAAACACGCTGACGACTTTGCAGCCTACTCTTTACAAAAGTCAGCAATGGTTCTTTTACACGCCTCTCACCATAGACAGTGACAGACATGGCCCGCCTTTGATAACCCAGTTAGCTGCACTGGGGGGGGGGCAGTGACAACCCTGTGGAGAGTGGGACTTGAACCCCCAACCTTTGGATCAGCGATCCAGTGCCCTATACCACTAGACCACCACTGCCCCCTTAGGCATCTATATGCTAATATTGCAAATTATGCTGTAAGCATTACCATTACCGTTACTCTTTAATCTGGAAAACTGTAAGTTTCTTTGTAATGTGGCAAGAGAAAGAGAAAAGAAAAAAACAGAGGTGAGGGTACAGTGGTTTGTAATTCCTGTAACTTAAGTGATAAAAGAAAGAACCTTGTTTCACAGATTTTCCATGACTGAACTATAAATGGAGAAAAGGTGTGATGTCATTCCATAATATGTAAATAAAATAGTTTTCAGGGGGGTTGTCATGGTGCTGCAGTGGTTAGCACATTCACTTCAGTCCCAGGCTTGGGTGTTTTTATGTGAAGTTTGCATGTTCTCTCCGTGTTTGCATGGGCTTCATGCTCATACTCGGACCTTTTCTTACAGTCCAAAGACATGCACATTATGCTAATTGGCAGTTACAAATTGCCCCTAGGTGTGGATATGAATGTTTTTGGGGGTTTTTTCTGTGTGTGTGTGTGTGTGTGTGAGTGAGTGTTGGCCCTGTAATGGTCTGGCGTGTTGTTAAGGGTGTATCCCACCCTCACCAACTGTCAGTTGAGAGAGATTCTGGCCTCCTCACAGATCTAATAGGATTAAGCGGTTTGACAAATGAGATGAGAATGATGAGTTAACGTTGGAAATGTGTTGCGGTTCTAAAACACAGTGTGTTAAGGTAAATAACTTCAGGGTGGCACTAGGAATTCTGTTCAACATCACCCTGTTGTGGATTATGTTCCTGCACGATCCTGTTGTGTTTTATTCCTCACATACTGATTATGTACTGGAGTCACTTGTGGAAGTAATTCTGTTGGTTATTTTGTTTGTTTTTTTTCGACATTGTTTGTTACTTTTTGTCACACTGCCATAACCACTCTATCTCACCATCTCAGAGGCTGCCATTCTGGAGAGTCATGGCATTGAAGTGCCAAGTCCCAGCTGTCACTCTAATGGTGAAGAGGTTGAGAACCAGGAGTTTGGAGATCAGGTTGTGAATCAGCGATTTCCAGATCAGGTGGGAGAGTAATCCACTGGCAACACAATATCTTTGTAATAGTACAGGAGGCCCTCGACATTCGCAGGAGTTCGGTTCCAAGCCCTCCCGCGAATCGAGATAATCCGCGAGTTCTGTACCCGGAAGTAAAACCCCATGTAACACGTCACATGCGCGAATGAGCAGCCGGAAGTAAAATACTATGTATCTATTACATGCGCTAAAATATGCTTCTTAAACACATTCTATAGATAGTCTTACTCATTAATACAGTATTAATGTAGTAAAGCACTCATTTTAAAGTCTTTTTCAATTATTATTCCGGTACAGTACCTAAGTTAATTCTTAGAATGTTTGTGCGTGAGATTTTATGTTCTGTAGCATGTTTAACAAACGATACCAAAAGGATAAACTTTATTACGCTTCATGTCCTTTTACATTGAACTTGGAGTGACGTCTTGGAGTGACGTGTCCAAGATGGCGCTGCCTAGAGGGCAACGTTGTGGAGTTCTCAGAGTCAGTTTGTTTTGTTTGTTCATTTTAATTTGTTTTATTTGTTTGTTCATGTTTTGCACTATGCTCGTCTATGATCGATCGACCCTACTACAGCTATGAGCAGCTTCGGGCAACGAAGCACGCAACAACTTCTATCTTGAGCTTATATGCTATGGCAGCTCAATGCTAACGGTTAGCTAGCGGTTACCGGCTAAGCCCAGGCGGAGTTCTCAGAGGCTTGGTTAGCACTTCCGGCCATACTACTTGAAAATGTTCGGTCCCTGCGAAACAAGATGGATGAGCTTCATGCTCAGATTGCAGCGCAGAGGGATCTACAGGACTGTATTCCGGTGAAACATGGCGCAAGGAGAGTACACCTGATGAGGCGATTGCTCCAGCCGGCTACGCGGCCTTCATCCCCTGCAATCCCAAGTGCCGGAGTCCTCGTTCGGCCCCCTTCCCTCCTGGGCTTCTTGTCCGCTGGGGTACGGCTCGCATTGAGCTGCCTACCATAGCATATTAGCTCTGCTAGCCGCATCCCGGCTAACAAGCCTAGTTGAGCGTGCTTAGTTATACAAGCCCGAAGATACTCTGATCTTATAGCTGTAGTAGAGTCGGCCAGTCGTAGACAAGCATAGAGCAAAACATGAACAAACAAAACAACAAATAAAACAAATTAAAACGAACAAAGAAACAGTTTGACTCTGAGAACTTCACGACGTCTCCCCCTGGGCAGTGCCATCTTGGAGACGTCATTCCAAGTTCAACGTCAAAGGACATGAAGAGTACTGTAATAAAGTTTATCCTTTTGGTATTGTTTGTTAAACATGCTACAGAACATAAAATCTCACGCGTAAACATGAACTTCGGTACTGTACTGGAATAATAATTGAAAAAGATTTTAATGCAACAGTTCAGAGAAAACCGTCGTTTCTCAGGAGAAAGTCTTATTTCTTCAGAAGAGACATCCAGCGTTTTCTATCGCTTAGCCAGAGAAGACGCACAGCGTTTGAGTGGTATCATAGAGCTTAACTGGTGATTAAAACACACACAAAAAAAAGAGGCTCATTGACAACTTATGCGCGAATGAGGGGATAAAGGAGCTCAACCAATCAGGAGAAAGGAGGGCAGCCGTTGGCTGAATTTGAATCACGTGCCGGTTGCTCGGCAGTCAGTGAATACTCAAACCGTGGGTGCAAAACCGCGAACAGTCAAGGGCCTACTGTAACATAGAAATATATAACAGAATTGACAAACCCATGGACATTATTGGAACAGAAGATGAAGAAGCGCTGAGGTAGGCGGGGTGGGGGTTGAACCATTGATTTTGATTGGCATTTGTTTGAACAGGACTGCAAATTCTTCCACACTTTTCTCCCCTAACGTAACCAATTCCACCCATCGAGTAACCACCTCCTTATTGCGCAACCTCCACTTACTAGGGAAGGGCGAGAGTAAGCATGTGCTTCCTCCGTGTCACCTGCTCTTCTTGTTGGAAAAGTTATTTGCAGAAATCCAACGCCTTTTCTTCTGACTCAACAATGCAGAAGCTATGAAATAAGCATCCATTATCTATACTACTTATCCATTAGTGTCATGGGAAAAGCTGGAGCCAATCTCAGCTGAGCCCAGATGAAAGGTGGGGTACTGAACAGATCACAAATCCACTGCAGGATTGTTAAATACACATCTAGTATTTGTATTATTTTTTTTATCCAGATGCCTAAAACATGTACACACTTACTCATGTACTGAACCACTTAATCCTACTTGGGATGAGGGTGGAGCCTATTTCATTTGACACTGGGTGAATGCAGGGTACACCCTGAACAGCTCACTACTCCTTCGCAGGGTCACACAACCAAGCACACAGACTTTTTCACAGTAATGTATTGTTATATATGCTGTGTTTTTAGCACATGTTTACATGAACTAATTTATAAAAAGTAGAAAACAAATTAAGTAATTCATCTCATTTTATAAAATCACACCTGTTTTAATTACAATTTTTGGACAAAAATACAATTAAATATAATGAAAATTCGACAAATTCACAAATGATGGTACGAATCTGAGAACACAGTCTCAGCGAAAATATCAGTCACTCATTTAGTAAACCACTTATTCCTACTATTGGGGTCGTGGGGAGACTATCTCAGTCTACACTGGGCATAGGTAGAGTACACACTGAACAGCGTGCCAGTCCATTGCTAGTCCACCAGATAACCATTTCCACTCACACTTCCACCTAGAGCAGTGCTTCTCAATTATTTTCTGTGGTGCCCCCTCTAGGAAAAAAAAAGTTACCCCCATCGCCCCACGTGCGACTATAAATAGTATTATTTGTCTATAAAATTGTTATTAGTACACCTCTGCATAACAGTGTATGTTTATTAACATTGAAAGTAAAAAGGAAAGAAATATAGTTCAACTTACAATAAAGAAAAACTTCATTAACATTGTTTTTTTAACTTGTAATAAAAATGATTTAAAGTGCACCAATGTGCCTGAAACGTTGAAAAATACATCTTTATTTAAACTTATTCAACTTATTTAAGATAAGATAAGATACAGCTTTATTAATCTCACAATGGAGAAATTCACTGTTACAGGCTCTTGAGGTAC
The DNA here is from genome assembly GCA_024760905.1 of Plotosus lineatus. Classification (NCBI taxonomy): domain Eukaryota; kingdom Metazoa; phylum Chordata; class Actinopteri; order Siluriformes; family Plotosidae; genus Plotosus; species Plotosus lineatus. The sequence continues at coordinate 81,114,872 of CM045728.1, read as the reverse complement.
CATCAGTAGGGGGTGCAAAAATAGATACAAGTACAAACATACACACGTACATATATATTATATAAGTAAATAAATAAATAGATACATAAATAGTATAAATTAATAAACAATAAAAGAAAAGAATGGAGCAACTTTATAGACTGGCCTATATTAAAGTGTAAATGTATCTGAGGGCAGAGTAGATGGGTTGATATGGTTCACAGTCACGGTGGGGTAGATGTGGTTGATTAAAGTGCACGGGGTTTTTATTGCACATAACCGGTATTTTCACAGACAGTTACAAAGTGGCGTTGTACAGTCTGACAGCGGTGGGAATGAACGACCTGCGGTAGCACTCCTTCCTGCACTGAGGATGTCTCAGTCGTCCACATTTGTCTTAATATCTCCGTCTCTCTCCACCTTTCTCTTCGTTCCTGTTAGAAATTTTTCCGTGTTGTTTCTTGAGGGGTTGTTTACTGCACTGCATATCGTTTGCTCGTGCGAAAAACGGCTAGAACAGCACGACGAGAGCACCACTGCCAACTAATGGAATGGAGGTGCAATTACACTTAATTCTCATACACTATTCCAGAAAAGCACCCCCCCCCCCCCCGCCCTTTTTTTTTTTTCAAACACCACACAGAAACAACTGAGCCCAGGACTGGAACCCAGAACCTTCTTGCTGTGAAGTGGACATGCTCATCATTTTAAAAAAAAATGTATGATACAGTCAGTTTTGCTTTCTGAATGCTGTATTTGTTTGTATTCAGGAAGAGCTCACTCAGAGGAAAGTGATTGAGCCTGACGGAGCCACACTGCCTGTGGAAGTCATGCCTCTTCCAAGCCCTGCGACACAACACATTGATCAGAAGCTGGATGAATCAAAAAGGGAGGCTGCAGAGGAGGAGTGAGCGAAGGGAACGGTCCTCTTAATATTCTAGAGGCTCGAAATTGTGCCACTTACGGTCCCTCTTCAAGATCTCTTGGGGGGGGGGGGTACGGCGAGACACTAAATTGTCTCTAGTGCTAGAGAGGCAATTGTATGTATCTACAATAATCACGCTTGTAGTAATGGCAATATTTATCTCTATACACTGTATCGTGCATTCCAAGAAGTCTTAATGCATCTTTTAAGAGGAAACAACAATTATGGTGCAGAATGATAACCTTCCCACGTTATGCTAAAATCCCTTCCCACATCTTCTCACTATTCTCAAGTGTAACAGTATGACGATAGAAACCTCATGCAAAACAGGAGTAAGGAGTGAGCACGAAACCTGCAGGACAGGTCATTGGGGGTGTCTTGACAGGGCGCACTAAATTTGTGGTGCTTGTATGAATGCAGGAAGGAAGTGTGGAGATTTCCTTAGCCATATGCAATAGTTCTCATATAAGACTGGAACCTGGAACCACCATTTACTCAGGTAAAGCTACATTAGAGAATTGATGGAGAAGCAGCCCCATATTCACTCACTATTAATAATATCACTTCTGAAATGGAGTCTTGGGTATTGTGAAAACATATGTCATGTTTCATGTACACATCATGTATCATTGTTTATACGTCTCTTTTTCCTTTTTTCGTCTTTACTAAGCAAGGCTAAACGTTTTTCTGTGAGTGTGATCTAGCCGTAATAGTGCAGGATCATGACTTTTTGATCTTTTTATATTTACCCACTACTTAAAGCCTTTCTGTACTCAGTCATTTAAGCTATTGTGACCTATGACTGGTGTTTGGGCTCTAAAAATTTTCATTTTTAATAATATATATATATTTTTTTTTTGCTATGAGCGCCATTATTACTTTAATAAGCTAATGCAGTATTATAACAACATGTAACTGGAACAGATTTAGAATCTAAACGTAAAAGCCGCTTTCTACTGAGCGAGCCACTGTTTTCTCCCCGTCTCTATGAAACCAAAGGTATGTCCTGAAAATCAGATCATTTCCAGAGATGCTTTTTATAAGGTCAGTGGCAAATTAAATAGTCTTTCCCTGGGATACAATTCAGAGGTGCGTGCTGAAATGAGATGTGCTGTGAGCATAGGAGAATTTAAAGCTATGATATTTCAGGCCTCGGCTCTGTATATGAAAACAGAAAGCAGTGTTGCACGCTTATAAGATCCATTTCTGTCTGCATTTCCCTGATGACTTAAATAAATCCCGTATATATCTTAATGTCCTGTTTGTCCTGCTTGTATGAAAATGTACACAATCTCACTCTTGTTCAGGTTGCATGTCGTCAACTGAGAATTAACAAGGTCCATCTGCCAGTTCATTCAAATGCAGATAGACCTTGTTAATTCTCGGTTGAGGATATGTGTATGGCTTTGCTAATGGAACCACATATTGTGGACACCTAGTGTAAACGCTCAAGTTAAATAAAACAAGATCTGAATCGTGCCATTGGAAAATCAAAACCATCCCTCAGAATGATGCACAGGTTTTATGGCCTAACATTGTGTACATTAAAATTGGCAGTCTTTAGGCTGTGAGTTTCATGGGGCACAAAGGTTTTTGGAAAGCACATGATTTTGGAACATATGAATGTGGAACAGATTGAAATTTATTGAATCTGCTGGAAGCATTCTTTAGCGTCAGCAAAAATCCTAAATCTCATGTCCAAAGTGATCGATTTCGAGGGTGTTTTTGTACGGACACCACACTCACAAAAACTATTGTTCTATTAGCGAGGCCGGACTCGTATCGTAGTTTTGGCTGTGCACATTGTTACGAGCGAATTGTTTTTGTAATCCAAAATATAGATGTATCTTAAAGGTTGTCCTATATTTTAATGTTCAGAGATTAAGTTTATATGCCTGAGATGTAAAAACTCCCTCATTTTCCGAACCACTGCACCCTCAAACAGGCACAAGTGAAAACCAAATTGCAAAAACATAATGTAATGTTATTCCTCTTCTATTTAAGATCAAAGTGAAACATTCTCATTATTGTTTTTTAAATATTTTGGAGTTTATCGGTTGTATCTCCCAGTATAGGTTGCATTATTTACATAATAATGAATTCCGAGAAATTCTGTACTACCTCCTGATGCCTGTTTTAGGATTAATCCTATTAGGGTCATGGAGAGGCTGGAGCCTATTTCTGCTGAAACTGGGCAAAGGTGGTGTACACCCTGAGGATCTCGCTTGACCATCACAGGGCCATAACAAGTTAAGAAAGCTAATACTATTATTTTAATTTTATAATAGCAGCCAAAGGAAAGTGTGTGCATTTAATTTCCAACCAGATATAGTTTGATTTATGATTATCACACAGTTGGAAGATATGTATTTAATGCATAAGTGATTTAACTTATATATTGCATAATGCTCAGTGCTATTATGTTTGTAGGCGATAAATTAGATTTTATTTATTTATCATGATAACCTTTATAAGGCGACACGGTGGAGCAGTGCTTAGCATGTCCGCCTCACAGCAAGGCCAGAAACCCTGGATTTGATTTCCGGGCTTGGACATTTCTGTGTAGTGTCTACATGTTCCCCTCTACTTGCGTTGGTTTTCTCTGAGGACAACAGTTCCTCCTACAGTCCAAAAACATGCATAGTAGGCTAATTGAGTGTTCCAAATTGCCCCTAGGTGTTGATGTGAATGATTGTGTGTATGTGCGTTGCTCTGTGTTAGCCTGGTGAGCTGTTCATGGTGAACAATGTCAGGTGAGATGGGCACAGCCTCCTCTGCGACCCTGAATTTATAATTAAGCAGCCTAGGACATGAATGAATGAATGAAAATTTATACTTTATGTACCGCGGATATCGAAAAGAATCGCCTCCTTCAAATATTCACATTTTGTTGATTTGCAGCCTCAAACGAAGACCCAAAACATATGTTTCCAGCTGTATTAATGTAATTCATACCAGCATAGTGAAGCTGACATGGTTAAACAATCACCTCCTTCTAAAATTACTTCTATAATTCTCTGTAGCATGCCAATCTACCTGGCTTCCATCGCGATCAACTGTAACCATCCTGTTTAGTTCAGCCATCAACAGTAAAAACAACTGTACAGAAATCAGTCAATCAAGCATGGATGGAAAGGCATTGTCAAAAGATCTCAGGGATAAAGTTGTGAAATTGCACAAGTTTTGAAATGTATACAAAATGTTTAAATGCTTTATTATTATTATTATTATTATTATTATTATTATTATTATCCATATTATCCATAATCAGGAAATAGAATATATTTGGTTCAAATATGACCATGCCCTCTCTACAAACTAGATATAAAGTGAGAATGCAGATGCTTAGAGAAGCCGACACGAAGCCTATGGCAACTTTGAAGCAGTTACAAGAATTTTCAGCAAAGAATGATCACTGTATACATGTGGTAACAATATTACAAATACTTTACAAATGTGGCTTGTATGGGAGTTGCAAGAATAAAGCCACTCCTTTCATGATTGAGCTTTGCCAAACCTCAGCTTGAAGATTATGGGACCAAAGAGAAAAAGGTGTCAAACACTAAACCGTGTGTCTGGTGTAAAATCAATATAGGTTACGTTCTGAGGAACTCGGTAAAGATTGACGGTGGTAGCATTCTGTTGTGGGGGTGTTTCACCGATCTCAGCAATTGTTGAGATAGAAGGGAAAATGGATTGGGGGTGTACTCAAATTCGCGAGGAAAACCTGTTTCCCTCAACCTGAACGTGGTGATTGGGGAAAGGTTCACCTTCCAACATGACAATGACCCAAAGCACACAGTAAAACTGACCACAACACAGTGGCTGAAATAGAAACAAGGCAAATGTCCATGCATAGCCAAGACTTCAACTCTATCTGGAATGGTTAAAGATTGCAGTCCACCAATAGTCACGATCTAATTTGGCTGAGTTTTATCAGCTTTGAGCCCCTTCTTGTTTGCTATGGTGATGGACAGGCTGACAGACGAGACTAGACAAGAATCTCCATAGATTATGATGTTTGCAGATGACATTGTGATCTGTAGTGAGAGCAGAGAACAAGTGCAGGAAAATCTAGAGAGGTGGAGGTATGCCCTGGAAAGGAGGGGAATCAAGGTTATCCTCAGTAAGACAGAATACATGTGTGTGAACGACAAGGACCCAAGAGGAACTTTGAGGTTACAGGGGGCAGAGATAAAGAAGGTGGGGGATTTTAAGTACTTAGGCTCAACAATCCAGAGCAATGGAGAGTGTGGAAAAGAGGTGAAGAAGCACGTGCAGGCAGGTTGGGATGGTTGGAGAAAAGTGTCCGGTGTGATGTGTGATAGGAGAGTATCGGCAAGAATGAAAGGAAAAGTGTACAAGACGGTGATGAGGCCAGAGATGTTGTATGGTTTAGAAACAGTGGCGCTGGGGAAAAGACAGGTGGCAGAGCTGGAGGTAGCAGAGATGAAAATGTTGAGGTTCTCTTTGGGAGTAACGAGGATGGATAGGATCAGGAATGAGTACATCAGAGGGACAGCACATGTAAGACGTTTTGGAGACAAAGTCAGAGAGGCTAGATTGAGATGGTTTGGACATGTACAGAGGAGAGATAGTGAGTATATTGCTAGTAGGATGCTGAGGTTGGAACTACCAGGCAGAAGGCCCAGAGGAAGACCTGAGAGGAGATTTATGAATGTAGTTAAGGAGGATATAAAGGTAGTTGGAGTAAGAGAAGAAGATGAAAAGGATAGGGTGAGATGGAGGCAGATGTTTCGCTGTGGTGACCCCTGAAGGGAAAAGCCGAAAGAAAAAGAAGACGAGTGAGGAAATATTACACAGTCTAGATGTGCAAAGCTGATAGAGAAGGAAGAGCTCATTTTAGTTTCACAGAAGGGTAACTTGAGTTGAGAGCTGCAGAAATTCCTGTCTGTGGCTTTAAATTATTTTAGCATGCATTGTCTCCATAGCATATGTTCAGAACGAGTATATTCAATTAAATCCAGAAGGCAAGTGTTGCTCTGAAAGAAATGGCAGCCGTGAGATTCTGCATTCTGTGAAAAAGTGTAATGTAACTCTGATCCGTTCTCACGTCAGATGTCCAGACATGGTTCTGCTTGTGAAAGATTTGTGTTCAAGATTTGTTTTTATTTCACTGTAATGCTGCTGTACATGTCAACTGTTATAATTACCATTGGTGCAGACAAACTTTAGATAAAAATCACTTTTTCGAGGGTTGGGTTTGATTCCTGAGCTTGGGGCATTTCTGGGTGGAGTTTGCCATGTTCTCACCGTGCTGAGGTGGGTTTCCTGTTGGTACTCCAGTTTTCTCCCACAGGCCAATGTGAGTGTGATTGGTTGTATGTGTGTTGGGCCCGCAATGGTTTGGTAAGCTGTTCAGACTGAACCCCGCCTTCACCCAAAGTTGGTGGAGATAGGCGCCAGCCTTCTCATGAGCCTAATTAGGATTAAGCAGCTATGAAAATGAACTAAAATGAAATAGAATTTAATATTTGTTCGTAAGAAAAATTGCCAAATCTCGCATGGCATTATTCTGTGTTCTCCATTACCGGGTAATGATTACCCCATCTGAAGTCTCTGGCCTAAGCCCCTCTCCGTGGGAAAGCTAGCTTTGTGCGACTGTGATGGCCTAAACTGGGAGCTGTGGTGGCAACCCTGACTCTGCTAGGTGCCAAAAGAATGTCCGGCACAAGAACACACACAGGGAGTTTAAAAATATATGCAACATTATGCACAGACACACACTCAGCTGCCCACATCCAGCATGCCACTTGTCCAGTCCCATGCTGCTTTGTGGAGCCACGCTTCAGTCCTTACAGATACTGAGTGCCACCACAGCTAACAAGAAACACACACACACACACACACACACACACACACACACACACACACTCACACTCTAACATTATGAGCATTATGAGTACACATTCCTTTGAAAATCTAAACTCCTAAAGAAGCCATGATCCAAAAAACAACAGCCTCAAAACCAAAACCAGGCATCCTTTCATGCACACCAAAAGATCACACGTCTTGAGGGAATGTCATGTGATGGTGTTGGATGTTTCCCAGGATGCTTATATATCTGAGAGAAACAAATGGCCCATATTATGAAGTTTTTGAATAAGTGAGAGAACACACACACACAACTTCCCACTGCATTTGATGTCTTAATTAAACTTTTTCATGAGCATGTAAGAAGAAATGAAGTATGTTTCTCAAAAAAAAAAAAAAAAAAAAAAATTAACATTGTAAATGGAAAAAAATATATTACTATAATTTAGTTTAAAAAGAAAATCTGTCAAATTTTCTATATCCATTACATGTAGAGTAAAATATTTGGTACCTTGACTTATGAGTGTCTTTTATAACGAATTTTCCATGATATGAGCTTTGATCCCACCAAAAATCTGCTCCATCCAATGAGCAAAATGAGCAAAATTTGAATTTATGAGCTCTGCTGGGGAAATGGCTTTTCTGGGCCAATTAGCCTCGTATTCTTCCATGTGTATTCCTCCGCGCTCCGAGAACGCCTTGTGCAGTGCTTCACAATTATTTTCTGTGATGCCTCCTATAGGAAGAAAAAAAAAAAACATTTTACACCCCACCCCAGTGCCCCACACGTGACTATAAATACATAGTGTTTATTGCACTTCATATCGTTGGCTCTGTGCTTTTCTCCTACACCAGGGGTGTCAAACTCATGCCACAAAGGGCCATGTGGCTGCACGTTTTTGTTTCAACCAAGCCGCAGCACACGTGACTTGGCTCAACTGAGCTGGGCCTTCAGGTAGTTGATTGGTCAGTCTCTGTACAGAGCACACAGATTGACCAATCAACTGCCTGAAAACTCAAATAAGTTGATTTAAATGAGCCAAGTCAGGTGTTCAGCGGCTTGGTTGAAACAAAAACCTGCAGCCACATGGCCCTTTGTGGCATGAATTTGACACCCCTACCCTACACCATAGGAAACACAGTGAGAGTGCCACTGCCAACTACTGTAGTGGATGCGTAATTACACTTAATTCTAGTACAGTTATGGCAAAAAAAGCATGTTCCTCAGGGTCATAAGCACCCCCCTTCCGGCATCACACCATGCCCTTCAAGGGGGGCGCGCCCCACTATTTGAGAAGCACTGGCTTTGTGTGAGCTCACCATGAGCCTTTCCTCGCTGGCATTCGTAGCATGCACATGCACAAAATTCTCCTCCTCCTCCTCCTTCTCAGTTACGCACCACCCCATGCCTGCCCACGTGACATCTTCGCATCCATATGACAGATTTGCAACAGTCTATAATCAGAAGGGTTCGTTGACTTGTTTATTCTTGTTTTATTAACAATTATTATTAAATGTTAATGTGCATGTATTATTATTATGAAACATTTATTGTTTTTACATGTTTATCTTTAATATATTAAGTGAAATATACGTGCTTGTGTCATAGGGGCAGTGGTTGTCTAGTGGAATAGGGCGCTGGATCGCTGATCAAAAGGTTGGGGGTTCGAGTCCCACTCTCCGCAAGGTTGTCACTGCCCCCTCCAGTGCAGCTAACTGGGTTATCAAAGGCGGGCCATGTCTCTCACTGTCTATGGGTAGAGGCATGTAAAAGAACCATTGCTGACTTTCGTAAAGAGAAGCTGCAAAGTCGTCAGCGTGTTTCTGTCCCTTGCTAAAAAGGGTTGTGACAGGAAGGGCATCCGATGTAAAAACCTCTGCCAAATCAAACGTGCGAATCAGACGATTCGCTGTGGCGACTCCCGAGTAAAAAAGGGAAAAAGCCGAAAGTAAGACATACGTGCTTGTGTCAGGTTATATGAGCTTGGGAGGGGATTGGAATGGATTAATTGGTTTTGTATTTTTCCTACAGGAATTTTTGTTTTATCTAACAAATATTTTGACTTATGAGCTTGCCCTCGGAACAGATTAATTTCGTAAGCCAAGGTATCACTGTATTTTTTGTTTTTAATTCCAATGATTGTGGCTTATAGTTCATGAAAATCAAAAATCCAGTATCTCAAATTACCAGAATATTTTGTAACATCAGTCCGGATTACATGTCCATCATCTGAAACGTATATTCATGTATGCACTCAAGTGTCACACTGCTGTGTTCAGCAAATACGAGATACAGATGGGGTGCCATGCTTGTTCCAGGCTTTAGCGGCCACTGAGCACCAGTTACTCATAGTTGACTAAACATATTACATCAGAGTGGTAGGACTCAGTTCGTTTGCCTTCCTTCAGTACTCCCTTTCACAGCATCTTGCATTACCAGGTGGTTTCCCATCCATGCAATAATCAGGCCCAACCCTACTTAGCTTCCGAGATCAAACCAGGTTGTATAGGGAAGTTGCTGACTAAGATGATTAATGATCGAATTATTATATAGAAGATAAATCCAGGGGCAGTGGTGGACTAGTGGTATTGGGCGCTGGATTGCTGATCCTAAGGTTGGGGGTTCGAGTCCCACTCTCCACAAGGTTGTCACTGTCCCCACCCAGTGCAGCTAACTGGGTTATCAAAGGCCGACCATGTCTCTGACTGTCTATGGTGAGAGGTTCATGTAAAAGAACCATTGCTGACTTTCAACAAGAGTAGTTGCAAAGCCGTCAGCATCCAGAGTGTACTCTGCCCTCGCCCTGAGTCAGCTAGGGTGGGCATCAGCCTCCCCACGACCCTAATTAGGATTAAACAGTTACAGAAGATAAATCCAGCAGACAATCCAAACTTTTGAGAATGAGTCAGGTAGAGGTAAAATGAGAAGGCAAACCACACAGTACAGATATTTCAAAAAACAGAGTATCAAGGGCAGAGCAGATAATTGAGTTCACAGAGTAAAACAGGACCATACGCATAAAAGTGCACCACTGTGGTATGTGATGGAGGCAATAACCTTCTGACACTGTTGAGGTGTTAGTGAGGCCCAACTTGCATGATAGGTTCAGGTGTCATTCTTAGCATGTCAGCCTAACAGCAAGAAGGTTCTGGGTTTGAGCCCTGTGCTTGGCAAGAGCTTTTCTGTGTGGAGTTTGCATGTTCTTTTGTTTGCATGGGCTTTCTCCGAGGTACCTGAGTTTTCTCCTACAGTCCAAAGACATGCACATGAGCCTAACTGGCCCGAGGTGTGAGTGTGACTGGTTGTGTGTGTAAAACACTGTATACACTTTCAGCTGTCTATGCTGTGCATAGATTATATTGTCTAGTATTTTAGAGACCTCATTAGTAACACCATGACAGTTTAATTTGTGTATTACATAACCGAACAACTTGTGCTCTCTGCATCTTTGAGCGGCGCGTTGGATGGTGCTCGTGGTGGGTGTGTCACAGAACTGCTGTTGAATAAATTGTTCCTTTATTAATGTTGTTACTAATCTCTCACTCATTCATTTACTGAGCTGCCTAATCCAGCAGGGACATGGGAAGGCTGGTGCCTATCTCACTTGACACTGAGCGAAGGTGGGGTACACCATGAACAGCTCACCAGACCATTGCAGGGCCAACATACACAAGCATTCACATTCTCTCACACATCCACATCTAGGGGATGTAAACAATTTTTTTGAACAGCCAATTAGACTATTTGGAGATGTTTTTGGACTCTGGGAGGAAACCTATTCAAGCATGGGGAACATGGAAACTGTTTAACTGTACCACTCTTAATAATGAACTGTAAAATGATTGACTCTTCCATAACATACTGGGCTGCTTTGTTTCAGTACTTACTATCAGAGTGCACTATCCTCTGATAAAATTTCGAGGGTTGAGTCACCAAGTTTTCCTGTATAAAAAAAGTCCACGCATTGTTCACAATGAAAAAGAAAAATAAATGAGATCATGCAGAACCCATGTTTTGATGTACAGTGTTTTTGCTTTCTAGATGCTAGTGGCAGGAATCAGCTTTATATTCACTGTCTCTGTGTTGATCATCAGAGATAGGATGACACTTGGTGCTGGACCAAGGCCAGGAAGGAAATGAAGGACCTCAGCCATCCCATCAATGGTGTCTTCTGTCTGCTGCGGTCAGGGAAAAGTTTCTGTTCCTTGAAGGCAAACACAGAGCAAATGAGGAGGAGCTTCTACATGCAGGCCATTCGAGCCCTCAACCAGAACTCCTAGTACCTGGCCTTTCTCGACCTACTCCACACCTGAACATTACATTCTACCTCAGCTGATGGGTTCACAGTTTGCACTATTTCTATACTCTGCCTTGCTCTGCACACAAAATAACTATATTCACTTGTCATCTTTGTGTGCAAACTGTTTTATTGTCATTACATTTACTCTTCTGATTATTGGACATCTGATAAATGATCTGAAATACAGTTGGCTTTACTGCAGGGCAGTGGTGGTCTAGTGGTATAGGGCGCTGGATCGCTGATCCAAAGGTTGGGGGTTCGAGTCCCACTCTCCACAAGGTTGCCACTGTCCCCCCCAGTGCAGCTAACTGGGTTATCAAAGGTGGGCCGTGTCTGTCACTGTCTATGGTGAGAGGCATGTAAAAGAACTATTGCTGACTTTCGACAAGAGTATCTGAAAAGCAGTCAGCATGTTTCTGTCCCTTGATAGGTTGTGACAGGAAGGGCATCCGACGTAAAAACCTCTGCCAAATCAGTTCAGTTCATTTTCTGTAACCGCTTCATCCTAATTATGGACGCGGGGAGGCTGGTGCCCATCCCAGCCAACTCAGGGCGAGGGCAGAGTACACCCTGGACAGCTCACCAGGCCATCGCAGGGTGGAAACACGCTGACGGCTTTGCAGCCTACTCTTTACGAAAGTCAGCAATGGTTCTTTTACATGCCTCCCACCATAGACAGTGAGAGACATGGCCGGCCTTTGATAACCCAGTTAGCTGCACTGGGGGGGGGACAGTGACAACCTTGTGGAGAGTGGGACTCGAACCCCCAACCTTTGGATCAGCGATCCGGCGCCTTATACCACTAGACCACCACTGCCCCCCTCTGCCAAATCAAATGTGCGAATCAGATGATTCGCTGTGGCGACTCCCGAGAGGGGGAAAAAGCCGAAAGGAGAAGACGACGACAGTTGGCTTTAATGCAATGGCCTGGTGAGCAGTCAAGGGTGTACCCTGCCCTCGCCCAGAGTCAGCTGAGATGGGTGCCAGCCTCCCCGTGACCCGAATTAAGATGAAGCAGTTTAGAAAATGAATGAATGGATGCCAATTGGCTTTACATAACTGTTGGAGTTTGTCATAATTTATAATGTCTTTAGATCTACGATGATAGTTTTTATTCTTCAGATCTTTTTTCGCATATATTTTTATTACCTATATCCCTATCATTTTCTTGATCTTTTTTTAAATATTCTTCTTTAAACATAGGACAGTTGTAGGGAGGCAATGGCGGCCTGGTGGTAAAGGGTGCTGGATCACTGATCCTAGGTTTGGGGGTTCGAGTCCCACGCTCTACATGGTTGTCACTGTCCTTGCAATGCCGCTTAACTGGGCTATCAAAGGCCGACCATGTCTCTCACTGTCTATGGTGAGAGGTTCATATAAAAGAACCATTACTGACTATCAACAAGAGTAGCTGCATAACCGTCGGCGTGTTTCTGCCCCTTGCAAAAGGCTTGTGTCAGGAAGGGCATCTGACTTAAAAAGCCTGCGATGATTCGCTTTGGCGACCCTTGAGAAAAAGGGAAAGGCCAAAAGGAAAAGAAACATAAGACAGTTCTAATAAGCATTTCACCATTTTGTCCTCTGATGTTGTATGTGACAAATAAAATTTGAAATTGAAACGTACACAAAATGCTCAGCAATGCCAAACAGCGCTGCCTCAGGAAGCTTATAGGTGGGAGCTCGTCCACAAAGGCTGCGAGGTGTCCCATGTGTGTTGAAATATACCTGAATTTCTTTAGAGTTAAAAGCCATGTAAAGCCATGAGCTCGATTTTGTTGTCACGTCATTGCTAACACACCTCGAAAATATATCGCATGAGCCACTGCGACCATCGGCGTTGAGTGCACTTGCACTTTGCTGATTATTCCTTCACTTTACATATTTATGTTTTTATAAACTTACTCATGCAAACATTTTAGTGTCCACATTTGTATAACGAGGCAGTGGTGGTCTAGTGGTAAAAGGCGCCGGATCGCTGATCCAAAGGTTGTGGGTTCGAGTCCCACTCTCCACAAGGTTGTCACTGTGTGTCCCCCCCCCCCCCCCCCCCCCCTTCCCCAGTGCAGCTAACTGGGCTATCAAAGGCGGGCCATGTCTTTCACTGTCTATGGTGTGAGGCGTGTAAAAGAACCATTGCTGACATTCGACAAGAGTAGGCTGCAAAGCCGTCAGCGTGTTTCTGCCCTGCGATGGCCTGGCGAGCTGTCCAGGGTGTACTCTGCCCTCGCCCTGAGTTGGCTGGGATGGGCCTCCCCGCGACCCTAATTAGGATGAAGCGGTTACAGAAAATGAACTGAACATTTGTATAATGGAACCCAACTTTAGTGTCTAAAAATGGATCCCTTAAATAACACCACATATTGATACACAGTCACGTATTCCCTCAGACGTCATAATCCATGCTATTTTTCCCTCAGAAAATTAAGCCGTGTATAATTCTAGTGCTGACAGTCTGTATAACAAATAGCTAAATATATAATTAAAAAAACCCTCCATCTTATTCCCTTAAGAAGAGCAATTAAAGTGTTTGTCTGAGCATCAAAGAGCAACACATTAGAGTGATTCAAAGTGATCCTTTTAAATGCATGAAAGGATGCATGTTTTTGGTTTTGGGGTTATTGTGTGTTTGACTGAGGTCTTTGTTTTTGGAGTTAATATTTCAAAAGGAGCGTGCTTGCACATATAAGATGTCAGTATGTATGAGTGTGTGAGTGTTTGTTGTTAGCTGTGGTGGGACTCAGTGTCTGTAAGGGCTGAAGCGTGGATCTACAAGGCAGCATGGGGCCGGACAAGTGGCATGCTGGATGTGGGCAGGAGAGTGTGTGCATGTGTGTTTATGTTGCAGTATGTTTAGACTCGTTCTTGTGTGTGTGTGTGTGTGTGTGTGTCTCCTCGGGCTGGACATTCTTTTGGCAGCAGCAGAGTCAGGGTTGCCACCACAGCTTCCAGCTTGGGCCACCACAGTCACACAAGGCCAGGTTTCCCACGGGGAGGGGCTCAGGCCAGAGACTTCAGACGGAGTAACAGAGTGGTACTGACACACAAAAGAAGAACACATAAAGATGCCATGCAGGATTTAGCAAAAAAGAAAAAAAAAAATTATACTGACAAATACTAAATTCCAAGAATGTGCTCATAATAGCAATGAAACAAGGCATTTATTTCGTCTTAACATTCTGCGCAATAATACAAATTTTAACTTTTTCAAACATGTACAGGGAATTTGAGAAGAAATTGCTTACACAAATCTTTCACAAGCAGAACTGACATGTCTGGATGTGTAAAATGAGAAAGGAACGGATTTATATTAGTGTTTCACAGCATATAACAACTCGGGAGTGCGATTTCTTTCAAAGAAGCACTTGCCTTGAATATTTAGTAAAATGTATTTATTTTGAACATGTCCTAGGGACAAAATGTATTTTTAAATAACTTGAAGCCACAGACAGCAATGTATGCAGCTCTCAACTCAATCTCATGCCTACGGTTCATTCTGAGGTATTTTGAGCACTTAATGTACAAAATCCCTGTTTTCTTGTGGAGCCCGGCTACTTTATCACCAGTTCACAATTCTTCCTATATAGAAAACGAGAGATGAAAACAGAAATAAGTTATCCAATTCTTTTTTCCTGGAGTTAAATGTTCAGTGAGGGAGTTTCTGTGTGTCTTCTTTTTCGGCTTTTCCCTTCAGGGGTCGCCACAGCGAATCATCTGCCTCCATCTCATTCTTCTCTTACACCAACGACCTTCATGTCCTCCTTCACCACATCCATGAATCGTCTCTTTGGTCTTCCTCTAGGCCTTCTGCCTGGTAGTTCCAGCCTCAGCATGGAGTTTGCATATTCTCTCTGTGCTTGCATGGACTTTCACTGGGTTCCTCTGGTCTGCTTACACAGTCCAAGGACATTAAGCAAACTGGCTTAATGAATCATTGTGTGTGTGTATGTGTGTGTGTGTGTGTGTGTGTGTGTGTGTGTGTGTGTGTGTTGCCCTCTGGATTTGGGACCAAAAGGTGGCCAGTCTGACCCAGAACCAGCAGGAACGCATGTGACACCTTCCCCTTTTCCACCTTCATGGCTGAAGTGCCCTTGAGCAAGGCACCTTGACCCCCAACTGCTCTCCGTGCACCGCTACATGACAGCCCACTGCTGAGTGGGTGCTAATTGCTTACACGTGTGCTCACTTTGGGTGGGTTAAATGCAGGGTCACATGTCCCTTATCCTCAATTATTTTCTGTGGCGTCCCTTTTAGGAAGAAAAAAAAATTTATGCCCCCTCACTGCCGCTCGAGCTACTATAAATACTGTCATATTATTTGTCGATAAAAGTTATTAGTACACTTCTGCATAACACCGTGTCCTTATTAACATTAAAGACAAGAAAGAAAGAGAAATATAGTTCAACTTAGAATAAAGAAAAACTGAATCAACATTTTTTAATCTGTAAGATTAAACTCAATTTATTTATGTCTTAATATCTCTGTCTCTCTCCACCTTTCTCTTCATTCCTGTTAGAATTTTTTTCCGTATATATTTATTTATTTAATCATTATAGTATAGTACACATTGTTGATTCCAGAAAATGGGCTCGCAAGGACGCTGGCGCCCATCCCAGCTGACTCTGGGCGAAGGCAGAGTACACCCTGGACAGCTCGCCAGGCCATCATAGGGCAGAAACACGCTAACGGCTATGCAGCTACTCTTGTCGAAAGTCAGTAATGGTTCTTTTACACCTCACACCATAGACCGTGAGAGACATGGCCGACCTTTGATAACCCAGTTAGGTGCACTGGTTGTGACGATGACAGTGACAACCTGTGGTGAGTGGAGCTTGAACACCCCCAACCTTAGGATCAGTGATTCAGCCCCTTTACTACCAGGCCACCACTGCCCGTATACACATCGTTATATTTTTAATATCATCTACATTATTGCATGTGTACAAAAACAACATTTAGGATTTCCATACATTCCACATGAACTGTGGTTTGTTCTGGGGAAGGACACACACACACACACACACACACACACACACAGCTTATTTCCTAATAAAACTACACACATTGTAACCGAGACTCGTAATTAAACACTGACTTTCCTTTTTCAATGATATTGTTTACTTTTAATGTTTTTGTTCATTTGGAAATATTAAAAACACAATAATTCCATTATTTCTTATGTAATATTTGTTCTATAGCATTTCTTTGCATTTGCACAGTACTTAATGTATAACAGCCTCATAGGATAGGTGAAGAAATATACATAGCCAGATGTCTCTAAGGTCCCCTCGTGGCTGAAGTCCTGAACTGCAGCTCTTATAGTAGAGAAAACACAATTAGTGTTTCTGTGTGGAGTTTGCATGTTCTCCCTGTGCTTGCATGGGTTTCCTCCAGGTACTCCGGTTTCATCCCACAGTCCAGAAACATGCACAGCAGACTGAGTGGCAGCTCCAAATTGCCCTTAGGTGTGAGAGTGAGTGTGAATGGTTGTATGTCTTTTGGCCCTGCAATGGCTTGGTGAGCTGTCCAGGGTGTACCCTGTCTTCGCAAATAATTGGCAGAGATAGACACCATACCTTCCCGCGATCCTAACAGGGATTAAGCGACTTGGAAAATGAATGATGAAATGATGAAAGAATGACCTTCACACTGGTGGGTGAACTTGATCTACCTTGCGAACTGGTACAAGTTGTTTCCGAACATCTTGTAAAGTAAACAAATGTAACATAAAGAAAAGATGGACTCAGGCGGAAAGCAGTGGCAGTCCGACTTGGAGAACTGGAATAAGGAAATATACTGAAGTAAGCACCGAGGGCAGTGGTGGTCTCGTGGATAGGGTGCAGGATCGCTGATCCTAAGGTTGGGGGTTCGAGTTCCCACAGGGTTGTCACTGGCCCCCCAGTGCAGCTAACTGGGTGATCAAAGACAGGCCATGTCTCTCACTGTCTATGGTGTGAGGTTCATGTAAAAGAACCATTGCTGACTTTCGTAAAGAGTAGCTGCAAAGCCTTCAGCGTGTTTCTGTCCCTTGTTAAAAGGGTTGTGACAAGAAGGGCATCCAACATGAAAACGTGCTGTGGCGACTCTCGAGAACTGGAAAACGCCGAAAAGAAAAAAAGAAGAGACTGAAGTAAGCACAGAATAAATAATCAGGGTAGTTTGATGTCTCTACAAGAAGCTGCTGGAGAAAGAAAGAAAAAAATGTAAGAGGAAAATGAAGACATGGCCAGAAAGAAAAAAAATCTTAAAGATCTCAGATATGAGAAGAAAAACCACAGAAATAGCCGGAGCAATAAAATAGAGAGTGCTATATCTGATTTTATGAAGGAACAGGAGGAGAAAGATAAAATTTAAGACAGGCACTGAGAATTTAATAAGCAGGGTTAAGAATCTGCAATGAGCCCTGGCTCAGACACATGAGGAGAGAAGCATGGCACAGAAAATGGAAGGGCATGCAGTAGCCGCCGTTGCTTCAGACGGAGAGTAGCGGGATCGAGAGACGAGGCTGGAGACGAAGAGTAAAAAATTGCTCTGAAGTACAGAGAGAAAAACAAGAGAGTGAGCCCTCCTGCAGTGAGTAGTTCAGCATGTGGCTGCAGACGCTGCAAGAGAAAGGCAGCATGTGAGAGGAAATGCGAAAGGAAAGTTCAGCGATGCCGAAGATGATATAAGAGATTAAAAAGAAAGAGGAAGAAAAAGAGGATGGTCTCAGACTCATGCAAGAGAGATGGATACGAACCTGGAGGAGAACGTGTGTGCTTAATTGGTACTCACAGAATAATTACAGGCAAAGATAGAGAACCTAGATCAGTCTCAGGTGTAGATAAAAAAAAGGACCAATACAAAGTGATGGTGCAAATAGGTGGAGGAGAAGAACACTGTTTCTTCAAGGCACACAGAGACAGAAACAAACATGTTTGGAGAAGGAGAGAGAAGGTGTGGAAAACCAGAATGAGAGAGAGAAGACTTGGATTAAAGAGAAATTAAAACATAATTAGTTCCAATTAAAACCTTGGAAACGGAAAACAAGACTTTGAATAAAGAGGGATAGATCTTGGTGAATGCATTAGACAGCCTGAGAATACAATGGGGAAAATTTAAAGAAAAAGAGAACACCGAAAAAGACTAGAGCCTGAAGAAAGAGCGCTTGCTAAGAAAAAAGATGGAGAATGAAGACAAAGAGAGAGAGAGATGGATGGATGGATGGATGGATGGAAGGAAGGAAGGAAGGAAGGAAGGGATTGATTGTTCATCATCATTTTCTGTAACCGCTTCATCCTAATTAGGGTGGCGGGGAGGCTGGTGCCCATCCCAGCCAACTCAGGGCGAGGGCAGAGTACACCCTGGACAGCTCGCCAGGCCATCGCAGGGCAGAAACACGCTGACGGCTTTGCAGCTACTCTTGTCGAAAGTCAGCAATGGTTCTTTTACAGCCTCACACCATAGACAGTGAGAGACATGGCCCGCCTTTGATAACCCAGTTAGCTGCACTGGGAGGACAGTGACAACCTTGTGGAGAGTGGGACTCGAACCCCCAACCTTTGGATCAGTAATCCGACACCTTATACCAGTAGACCACCACTGCCCTCATGATTGATTGATTGATTGATTGATTGAAATTAGGACATTTTAACTCATTTGCTGGAGCCGCTTAATCCTGCTTTGGTGAAAGGGATCCTGGAGTCCATCACAGCCAACTATGGGTGAAAGTTATGTACACCCTGAACAGTGCACCAGACTATCGCAGGGCCATCATGCTCATAACCACTTATAATTGTTAATGGGCAACAAGCCAATTAATCTGATGTTCTTGTGTTTAGACTGTGGAAGGAAATCAGAGTAAATCTCACACAAATGGGGAGAATATGCAAATTTCACACAGAAACCCCATTTCTGAGCCTGGGGCTTAAACCACAGACCTTCTTGCTGTGAGGAGAACATGGTAACCATTATACCATCATGCATTCGCAGTTAGGGGTTATAAATTAAAACTACACTTGTTCTTCTTCTTTTACTTTCGGCTGCTCCCTTCAGGGGTCGCCACAGCAAATCATCCGCCTCCACCTCACCCTGTCCTCCGCATCTTCTTTTCTGACTCCAACGACCTTCATGTCTTCTGATTTGCATCATAAATGTTTGGCATTTGTTTTACGTCGGATGCCCTTCCTGACACAACCCTCTGCATTTCTCCGGGCTTGGGACCGGCATGAGGGAGAGAGACACTGGTTAGTGCCCCCCCCCCCACCACCACCACCACCACCACCACCACCTCATGGCTGCATTGTTCTATACAATTAAAATGAAAGTCACATTCAAGGTAAACATGACCTTTTAAAAAAAAATTGTTATACTGTATTAATCCTACTGGGGAAATTATTGCCAGTACATTTAACCCATCCAAAGTGAGCACACATACTCAGAGCAGTGGGCTACCACACACACATCAGGATGCCTGGAGAGCAGTCACGGGTTCGGGCACTTCAGGCATGAATTCTGAGGAAGGGAAGGTGGGGCTCATTACCTGATGCCACACATTTTTCGTGCTTTTTCAAGAATATAACCACCAACCTTTTTAGGCTCAAAACTGCTCCTCTTACCATTAGGCTACGACTTCCCCCAAAAAACAATGATTCAAGCGTTATCCACTCGGGATAATGATTTGCAAACCCAGATAAATTAAAAAAAAAAAAATTTGATAGCACCAGTCATGTGTAATGTAGACTAATAATATAATATAATATAATATAATATAATATAATATAATATAATATAATATAATATAATAACAGTAGTATATAATAATAGCATAATAATCACCCACTTATGCATACCAAAGGTGACTGAACCCAGATAAAACCCGATAACTTATATTTTACATGGGGAAAAAACAGGATTTATGCTACAAATGTGTCTTTCTTGATTACCTTAGTTGTTTATTTTACACAAAAACAGATGACGCTTTCATTGTTGATGGAGATCTAGCAGAGGTGTATTTCAAATACTGAACAGATTTATAATCAGTATTGTTTAAAAGGGAGTCAGAGACCATATATATACTGGAATTGTGCCATTCTTTTCATGCCTAAGGTGTTTTAAACCCACAGACTGTTTGCCCTGAAAAAGATCCTCAATGGGAGTACAAAGTGAACAACAGGGTTAACATGGACTCCATGATCTTGTTTTATGGCAAATAGTCTGTGTCAGTGAAATTAATAAAAGTGCCAAGCGTGTTTCTGTGTGTAGAAACATGCGATTGTAGAGGAGGAGGAGGATGGAGTGAATGATGTCTGTGTAACAAAACGACATGTGAAATATACATTTCACAAAAATACAAATGATTTAAAAGAAGAAAATTTTTAATTTAAAAAGTGTCCATTTTAAGATGCACAAATGTTTGGGCTGGCTTTAGATATATTTTGAAATTTATAAGAATTCTTGGCTCGTTTTAAAGCAATGTTTTGTGATTATCTTCTGAAGCAAAATATTTGATCAGGCTATGAACATCCTACATAGATGGTGGATCACATAGTACTCGACGATATATTTAATCCTTTCAGTTTGCCATAATTCCAGTAACAGCAATTTGTGAAATGTATTTCATCTGAATGTTCATGTAAATTGACATTGTTTAGTTGTTGACTTAATCAGAAGTCCTGTGGTGGTATATGGACATACAGTAGATGGGAAGAGTTTTATGGTCATACATATGGTCATGAAAAGTCACGTTGATTGACATGATGAAGTTCGGGTTGACTCTACGGTAGCTTTTCTCTGCTCGTTTTGCCCTTGGGGAGTTCTGCTATAAAATCATCATGCCTAGTACAGTACACATATTTACATTTTAGATCAAGAAAATAGCCATGAAATTAGTTCAAATACAACCCAATATTTTTATTTTATTTATTTATTTATTAAATTATGGTGCATATTTAATGGAGCCCATTTATAGCCCAGATTCTTCCGTAAAAGAACCATTGCCAAAAAATAAAACCAGATGCCACTGTGCACCTTCCCCATTTTCACCTTCTTTTGAAAGTTCACACTCTGACATGAGACAAGATGAAAATGTTGAGGTTCAGATGAAAATGTTGAGGTTCTCTCTGGGAGTAACGAGGATGGATAGGATCAGGAATGAGTACATCAGAGGGACAGCACATGTAAGATGTTTTGGAGACAAAGTCAGAGAGGCTAGATTGAGATGGTTTGGACATGTACAGAGGAGGGATAGGGAGTATATTGGCAGTAGGATGCTGAGGTTGGAGCTACCAGGCAGAAGGCCTCGAGGAAGACCAAAGAAGAGATTTATGGATGTGGTGAAGGTAGACATGAAGCTCGTTGGAGTCAGAAAAGAAGATGCAGAGGATAGGGTGAGATGGAGGCGGATGATTTGCTGTGGCGACCCCTGAAGGGAGCAGCCGAAAGTAAAAGAAGAAGAAGACGCTCTGACATGAGAATCTGAGATATGACAATGTCAACGACAATGTCAGATATGACAATGTCACATATCGATAAGAGTTCGTTGGATAATTACGGCATCTTAGCATTCAGTTCACCGTGAAAGTATAATACACTTGTATGGCATTAAGACAACTTTATTAACAATCAACACTCATTTCACAATTATAAGCCCTCAAAATCCTGTGACCTTCATTTTGACTGTTTGAGGCCACGCAAGGTGAAAGGTAAGAACTGTTTTAAAGTGCTCATATGGTTTTCTATTCCTGTTCCAAAGTAACAGTGTTACTGTTGATGCCTTAATCAAAGTTATATGCATTCAAATGACCATGATTTTGACCTTTTACTGTCACTCAAGGTCAAAGGAAATTCTCATTTGAAAGACCATATACTGCCCTCCATTATTATTGGCACCTCTGGTTTACATGTATTAAAAGCATTAAAATAAATTGCATTTTTAATCACAGAATCATACTCTCACACTGAAAACTGTAGAAAAATTGAACCTTCAACTCAAGTGATTTGGGGGGGGGCTGACTACAAAATAATTATTTTTCATAAAATCACGTGTTCAACAATTATTGTCACTCCTAACAATTCATAGGAAATAAATGTAATTTAAGTATTTCTGTCATTTCTACAGTAGCTTACAAAGTTGATCAGTATATCTGGGAACATTTAATTAGTAATTCATCACTTCCTGTTTCCCTGGGGTTAAATATGTCGTGACACAGAGGCCATTTCTCTTATCCACTTTTCAACATGGGAAAGACAAAGGAGCACACCATTCAAGTAAGGTTGATGTGTGTCGACTGTCACAAGTCAGGCAATAGCTACAAGAAAATAGCTCCTCACCTGCATGTGCCCATATCTACTGTCAGAAGAATCATTAAGAAGTTTAAAAATAACTGGAACAGTGGTAAACAAGCTTGGATGAGGATGCATGGTTATTTTGCCATCACGCACAGTGAGGAGGATGATAAGAGAAATAAAAATTTGCCAAAGTTCACTGTTAAAGAATTGCAACAAATAGTAATACCGTATCTTGGGGTCACACAATCTCCAAAACAACCATCAGGCACCTTTCTACATACCAACAAGCTGTTCACAATCATCAATGCAAACATCTGGAGTTCGCTAAGTGGTACTGGGACTTCAACTGGGAGTGTGTGCTTTGGTCAGATGAGACCAAGATAGAGATTTTTGGCAATGACCACTCCAGCTGGGTCTGGCAGAACACAAAAGCTGACAATGCAGAAGAGTACCTCATGCCCACTGTGAAGTGGAGTAGAGGATTGGTGATGCTGAATCAAAATCTTGGGGCCTCTGCCCAAAAGCTGAAGCTGGGTCGTCACTGGGTCTTTAAGCAAAATAATGACCCTAAACATCTTTACCAAATCTACATAGAAATTGTTCACCAGACACAGAATCAAACTCCTCCTATGGACAGCTCAGTTCCCAGACCTTAACCCCTTTGAAAACCTGTGGAGTGAGCTGGAGAGTAGAGAGGAGAGGACCCAGGTTGCTGGATGATTTAGAGAGATTGTGCAGAGAGGAGTGGTTCAAGATCCCTCTTTCTGGATTCTCCCATCTTGCGAAATATTATAGGGAAAGATTAGATGTTGGTAAAAGGGGGTTGGCCAAGTATTAACATCAGGGTTCCTAATGATTGTGACTAAAATGATTTGATGTACAAACTGGATTTCAAAAAAGTTGGGACACTATACAACTTGTGGTTAAAAACTGAATGCAATGACATGGAAGTGCCAAATTTCAATATCGTATTCAAAATAGAACATAGATGACAGGGTCAATGGTTTAAACTTGGAAAATGTATAATTTTAAGGGAAAAACATGTTGATTTTAAATTTCATGGTGTCAACAGAGATTTACTTTCGGCTTTTTCCCTTTTTTCAGGGGTCGCCACAGCAAATGATTCGCCCGTTTGATTTGACATAAAAAAGTTGGGACAAAGCCATTTTCACCACTGTGAGGCATTCCCTCTTCTTCTTTCAACAGTCTGCAAACGTCTGGGGACCAAGGAGACAAGTTTCTCAAGTTTAGAAATAGGAACGCTGTCCAATTCTTGTCTAATATAGGCCTCGAACTGTTCAACTGTCTTGGGCCTTCTTTGTTGCATCTTCCTCTTTGTGATGCGCCAAATGTTCTCTATAGGTGAAAGACGTGGACTGTAGGCTGACCATTTCAATACCCAGATCCTTTTCCTACACAGCCATGATGTGATTAATGCTGCATGTGGTCTGGCATTATCATGTTGAAAAATGCAAGGTCTTCAATGAAACGGACGACGTCTGGATGGAAGCATAGGTTGTTCTAGAACCTGAATATACCTTTCTGCATTGACGGTGCCTTTCCAGATGTGCAAGCTGCCCATGCTACACTCACTCATACAACACCATACCATCACAGATGCAGGTTTTTGAACTGAGCACTGATAACAACTTGGGTTGTCCTTGTCCTCTTTAGTCCGGATGACATGGCATCACAGTTTTCCAAAAAGAACTTCGAATCATGATTCGTCTGACCACAGAACAGTTTTCCACTTTGCCACACTCTATTTTGAATTACCTCTGGCCCAGAGAAAACACCTGCGCTTCTGGGTCTCGTTTAGAAATGGCTTCTTCTTTGTATTGTAGAGTTTCAGCTGGCAACAGTGGATGGCACGGTGGATTGTGTTCACCGACAAGGTTTCCTGGAAGTAATGATGAGCCCATTCTGTGATTTCCCTTACAGTAGCATTCCTGTTTGTGGTGCAGTTGCGTTTAAGGGCCCAATGATCACAGGCATCCAGTATGGTTTTTCAGCCTTGACCCTTACACACGATTGTTCCAGATTCTCTGAATCTTTGGATGATGTTATGCACTGTAGATGATGATAACTTCAAACTCTTTGCAATTTTTCGCTGGGAAACACCTTTCTGATATTGCTCCACTAGCTTTCTGCACAACATTGGGGGAATAAGTGATCCTCTACCCATCTTCGCTTCTGAGAGACACTGCCACTCTGAGAAGCTCTTTTTCTACTCAGTCATGTTGCTAATGGACCTCATTAGTGGTAATTAGTCTTCCAGCTGTTTGTTATAAGTGCAATTGACTTTTACAGCCTCTTATTGCTACCTGTCCCTAAAGGTTGGATTTTCCTTTCATTATTGTCCTATATTATTTCAGAAAAAACCCACAACCTGAAATTATTCGAGGCTAAGGAACACATATTAACCAGGGGTGCCAATAATTATGGAGAGGAGTGCATATGGTTTCATATGAGTGTTTCATAGTAAAGGCATGTCTATCAGCACTCATTTAAAACTTATTAGCGCTCAAAATTTTGACCTTTCATGGTCACTCATGGCCAAAGGGGATCATGTATAAAAGCATACATATGGTTTCCTTTCTGTCTTTCACTGCATCTGTGGGACTATGCCATAATTTCTCAGATACAAGCAATTTCAAATTCAACATCAGAAACATCCCTTTTCAAAACTTTTATCCTTGCTTTGACCTTGACATTCAAAAATGAATTAATCTCCGGGACACAGGTAGGGGAGTGTCTTCACCAGGTGTGGTGTAAATCTTTGCATGGGTGTGGTCAGAATATTGTTCACATACAAACAGACAAACAAACAAATACTGAGAATTATAATACCTCTGCAAAAACGTAGGTTTGTGTTGCAGGTAACAATGCCAAATATAAACATTGATCTTAAGAAATCTTTTAAATGGGTAGGTGCTTTAGGATCCCAGCTAATGAATAAAGTTTTTTGCATGATTGCATGGTTTTCCTTTAATAGGGAGGCCAGCGAATAATGAAAGTGCATAGGAAGGGCTGAACTATCTCCTGTAATATTTTTATCCTGGTCGGGGCAATAGGTATCCATTTTTCCTGACTTTGTATTACTATAATTATTGAAAACTTGTTGATGAAGTAAATAATGTGTCATTAGTATAATTATCAAGGACAAATGCATTTCGAGAGACAGGAACGATTCGTCCAAATTACAGTGTTTAGACTGCTGAGCAATAAGTAAGGGATATGACATGATATGCAGCACTGACCAGAATACTTTGGTGGCTTAGAAAATCTGCCACTATGTTTCACTTCCTTTCTCACCCATCACCATCATTCTCCACCAGAAGGTTTGAAAAAACACAAAAGTGACGCATTGGTCATACTGCACCCCAAAGGATTGTTTTTTGGTGTTCAAGTCATCCAACCAAATACCACATCAAACTTAGGGTAAATCTTAATGCCGGGAACACAATGAGCCAGTGCTGAGGTATGCAGTAACTCATCTTCTCTAATTGAAAGCTGACTGATGTCATGAAGGTTATTTACATTAACTATTGATGTGCTGCCACCTGGTGGATGGGAGTTGATTGACACAGCCAGGGAAAAAAATAATATAACACCCTTATTTGAAAAGGCACTTTTGTCTTTATGAAATCTCCACAAGCAACTTCTTGTTATATGGATCACATTGATGAGAAACTGAGTAAAGATACCTAAATAACAGAGGATGCAAAAGTAAACGAACAAAAATACATCAGTAGAGGTGATGGACTATGCTTTTGAAAAATCTAGAGCGAGATACTAAACCACTGATAGAAAAGTCATCTTTTAAATAACTTTAATTGCTTTTCAATGCAGATGTGGCTCTATTTGTATTTTTGAACTGCTAGTATTGAGTTTTTCCATGATGTCTTTACTACTTTAATAATAACACAGCGATTACATTCTTAACATTTTGTAATGGCTATAACCAAAAAGGTTTTCACTTGTGATATCATAGCTGTCATGTCCCAACAAAGTATATATCTGTCAAAGGTCCACAAGGTTAGATGGATCAGAAGGCCCCGATCTCTGTTCCAAACATGTGCGCTGGCTTGCTGACCCTTATCAGTGGGGCTGGAGACCTCAACGCAATGAAAGGCCTGAAGGAAACCTGAGGATGACCAACAGATGAAGAGGAGGAAGATGAAGAATTAGAGGATGGGGAAGAGGAGTTATGTGAATTGGTTGGGGCAGTATGCAGAGGTGAAGGAACGGTTGAGCTCTCTGGGGATGACTGTGCAAGTCTATGAGGATGTGATGAAACAGAGGACATCCTATGCACTGGAGATACTGTAGGGCTCAAAAGAGCCCCCTGGTTACCCAATGGTGCCACACAAAGGGTTGGTGAGGGGTACGCCAGGAGAGTTGCTGCAGTATGAGGAGCCATGTCTTGACGGTTGCCAGGGGGAAATGGAGAAGAGGAGGCTAGGCTTGAAGAAGCACTGAGATGATGGAAGGAGCCCCAAGGCCAAGGAGGAAAGGCTAGGGTGGCTGAGCTCTGATGCAGAGGGTCAAGTTCATTGGCACATTGACTCAGGTGTGACACCAAACGGGCACCAATAGGATCTGAAGAATCTGCACCCTCGAGAGAGCCGAGGTATCTCACCACTTCGCCCACACATTCACGAAATCCCAATGTTCTGTAGTCTATTGCCAGTGAACGAGCATCAAAATAACCTTCAAAGTATAAGATCACATTTTAGTACACATATATGATCTTTCAACACATTTTGTGTGTGTGTGTGTGTGTGTGTGTGTGTGTGTGTGTGTGTGTGTGTGTGTGTGTGTGTGTGTGTGTGTGTGTTTTAATGTCGAGAATACAAATATTCAAAAATCACCTTTTGAACCCATGGCATGCAACAATTTGAGATGATCCACTGTCATTTGAAGAATTTCAGCCTTTTCGAGTTTGGATGAACCCTAAACAGGAAAAATAATATAAAATAATTTTAATTCTATTTACTCCAATGCCTTGACTTAAACATTAAAAATGCAGTCCATACTGTTTCTTTTTCACTAGCCAGATTTTATTATACAACTGGGGAAGATGAATGTCAACATTTTCTTCTTCTGAGACACATAAAAAGCCAATCAACAAAATCATTTCCAGCTAATGCTGAGTCACAGGCCTGTGAAAGAGACCTAGAGGAAAGCTATCTACTCATTTCCACATAAATATGTAAGATGCTATGTCACATATGATTGACAGGGGAAACAGCATGCTGCACCTCCCACTCAAACACAGTCAGTTTTGTTTCTTTGGCTCCCAGCCACAGATTATTGAATATTGAAAATATGGTGGATAATTTACTTTTTAAGGACTCTGGAGCCATTTTGTTACTGACCTGGAAATTAAGTTGGTCTGTTTCTGTCTAATATTTTGGGGTACGGTTGGGTAAAGGGAGGTGTACTAATCATTTTGTTGTGGTAGCAATTTACTTAAGCTCCAGAAAAATAAAAACTTAGGATCATGCACCATTATGAAAGTTTTAGACTAGTCCTATCATATTCCGTTCGCCCTGTGCATGCCCATCCGATCTTATCTTAAAAACGAGGCAGGGCCGGGCCTGGTTAGCCCTTGGATGGGAAGACTGCCTGAGAATACCAGGCACTGTTTAGGGTCAGAGAAAAAGTCTGTCAACCTAAATAATTAAAACTCCTCAAAGAGAACGTAGAATGAATACCTGTTTCTCGAAGGCACTGGGCACCAGTCTCCTCAGCTCTGACAGACTATGGTTGATCCTGTCTCTACGCCTCTTCTCAATGATCTACAGAAAGTGTTTGAATGAAAATATAAAAATCATAATTCAGTTTTCTGATTGTCATAGATACATCATCATAGGTGTGTGAAAATGATAAACGAGAAAGATGGAGGCGGTGTAATAAACTTACCCCTCTTCTCTTTTTGCGGGCGAGAATCTGCGAAGAACTGCCGGGAGACATGGATCCAGTGACAGAGCTGAGGCAGCAATACACAGAGAAAGGAGCGCAATGGAGAAAAAGAGAGCAAAAGACAGACAGATTAAAGGCTTTGATGTCACTGCATATTGTTGTCATTATTCTGCTTTAATACGATGCAGAAACATGGTTGCACATCATCAAACTCAATCTAATTTAATTCAAAGAACAGGGCGACACAGGAGCGCCTGGCTGATATGATACGCTTTTGCATCGAAAAAAAAAACATATAATTTTTGTATTATTATTTTTTCGAATCCATGATGATTGCATATCTGTAGGGCATGAGAGAAGAGTGGGATTTGCATGCACTTTTTGACTCTGAAGGCTCTCTCAGTGTGGATCTGGTTTGCTTTCACCCGGTAACTCCCTTCCAGAATCATTGCACTGTTTGTTTGCTTGTGTATTCCTGGTGACTTAAACATATTTACTCCCATCTAAAGACCATAATTGATCAGAGACACGCTCATCATGTTATGACGTTTGATCTCTAAACTAAAACATAATGTGACGCCAACACAGATATTTATTACTTCAGACACACACTTCTTACAGATCACTAAACGTTTCCATGACTGTACGTAATTTGCACATGTCAGTTTAAAGCTTAAAAACATGCACTTATGAAACTTCTTTATGGTGCATTTCAAAGGAAAAATTGAGAACAATTCTGAAATCTGCTCCTCATTTGTCTGCAAAGCTGTGACAGATATATATAATAAAAAAAACAGCCAAGCATCAGCGGAGAATGAGCATCTGTTAATGTTCAAATGGTGATGAAATTAAGGCAGATACATTTCTATTTTATGTAATGTTTAGCCTCCTAAATGTCTTGTTATCTACTTTCACGATGCTCAAATATTTTGACTGTCTGACTTTTGATCTGAGAACATCAAAAATCTTTAGTCACCAAAGAGCACTCGACGTTAACAGTGACCTTTGACCCATAGAGAGTCAGAATCTGGCTCTTGTTTGTTTGTCCTGTGTAAATGTTCATGCGCTCATCCAATAGTTGTTCATTATTTTCCAAAAACAGCACAAGCTAATATGTTCTATTCCTATTTTACTGCAGTACTAATTTACCAATGATTACAGATTACATAACTCGGTCAGTATGTAAAACTAGCTGGATAATATTAACATGTTCATAATAACAGCAAAAATCAGCTATTTCGAAAACAACTTCTCTTTTCATTCTCCCTTCATATAAAAAAGTCTGAAAACCTAATGCAACAGCTTTTTTCTCCAGCAGACCCTAAATCCATAAATATTAAATTAATAACCCTTTTTTTATTATATCTTTTAAAAATAAGAAAATATATGAGAAATGGTTGTGATGGCCTGGCAAGCTGTTCAGGGTGTACTCTGCCCTCGCCCAGAGTCTGCTGAGATGGGTGCGAGCTTCTCTGTGACATCAGTTGGGATGATGCGGTTCAGAAAATGAACATGAAAAAGTCTTTAACTGAGAGACCTGTTGAATTATGTGTGACGATTATATAAGTCTCCTTTCAGATTTCAGTGTATTTAATATGCAAATATCTTTTTTAAAAATTTGTAAAAATTAATACATTTTTTAAACAGTAATATAATGTGTTATTCGTAATGTATATCAATATATTAATAAACCTGTGATTTGTCTTAAAACTGACTGTACTGCCAGCACTGCCAGTATAAAAATAATAATAATAATTAATGCCTTCTGGCCAATCAGAACAGAGAATTTAACAGAACTACCGGTATATGTTGTTTTGTATTTTTTTAACTCAATATCATTGACCCTCTTCAAGATGAAAACCCTTTTAATATATTTTATTATGCTGTCTGTTTTTCCTACATGTTTTTCAGGGTTATAATTTATAACAGTAAAATAAAGTAATATTTAATCCAGGGATTCCCAGCGATTCTTGCAGTAATTCAGGATACCCAGTGCCAATACCAGTTGCTTGTCTAATTCTGAAGAGCATCACCATGAGGTGTGACTGTATGATTTTTACAATATAAATTCAAGAAAGGGGATTAAATTATATAATATCATAAACAACCACTTATGCACATATCTGTACAAGGCTGGTTGTATACCCGCTGATCAGATGGTTGCTTTTTCAAAGCACCATACAAACTCAGTACAATGTCTTTATGAGAAGAGCTGGATTCACTACGTTAACAATCCCACTTAAACCTAATCGATGTCATGATGGGGAATAACAATTATCTAAGTGAAGTCATGGTTTTGTTTTTGAGGAAAATCCACAAGAACCATTTTATTTATTTCTGGAATAAAGACTGCATTTTAATAAAAATAAATAAATAAATATTGTGCTGACAGGATAAAATATAAGTCAAGAAATATAATCTTAAAATAAGATATTAAAAGTAATTGGTTTCTGGAATCATTGTAATTCTTCTTCTTCTCCTTCTTCTTCTTTTTCTTCTTCTTCCTCCTCCTCTTATTGTTATTATTATAATCATTATTATTATTATTGTTGTTGTTATTATTATCCTACCTTGATGCAACATCTGCCATGAAGAGCAAACAGAAGCATCTTACAAAAACGATGAAATACGTATTGCACATACTTTATATTCATTAAGATAAATTTTTATGACATTCAGTATTTTAATTGCCCTACAGAAATGTCTTTTGATATACTAAATCATTCAGTCATTCATTCATTTTTTAAACCGCTTAATCCTAATTAGGGTCACGGGGAGGCTGGGGCCCATCTCAGCCGACACCGGGTGAGAGCAGAGTACACCCTGGACAGCTCACCAGGCCTTCACAGGGCAGAAACATGTTTACAACTATGCAACTACTCTTGATGAAAGTCATCAATGGTTCTTTTACAGGCCTCACACCATAGACAGTGAGAGACATGACTGGCCTTTGGTAGCCCAGTTAGCTGCACTGGGGTTATATTAAATCCTAAATTTAAATCTTGCAGAAAATGATGAACTGCTGTTACTTCCCCATTGGATTTAACTAAACAGTTACAATTGCTATCACAATAGAAGGGGTACTGTTTAACTAGGTAACCTTTAAACCCAGATTTCACATTTCTAAATTACAGTGCCAGTTCTTATTAAAGAAACATATATATATATATATATATATATATATATATATATATATATATATATATATATATATATATATATATATATATATACACACACCCACACACATATATATATATATATATATATATATATATATGTATATATGTATATGTGTATATATATATATATATATATATATATATATATATATATATATATATATATATATATATATATATATATATATATATATGTGTATGTGTATATATGTATATATGTATATATATATATATATATATATATATATATATATATATATATATATGTGTGTGTGTGCGTGTGTGTGTGTGTGTATATATATATATATATATATATATATATATATATATATATAGTGTGTGTTTGTGTGTGTTTGTGTGTGTGTAAGGTCCAATTTTCACGAAGCACACAGTAAATTCAGACCTGTTTATGACAACATATTAAAAAAACTTGACATTACATCTTGCATGCACATGTATTCCTGAGATGTTCCTGCTCTCTTTCCTCCACAGGGCAGTGCCCTCTGCAGGAATAAAAAGGAAAGGTGAAGCTCCAGGTGTGCACATATGTAAGATTAATCCTCACCAGTAACTGTCCTCCTGTCCAACATCAATCATCTCATCTGCGTCTGAATCTGGAGAGCTGTAATCATGTGGTCTCTTCATGGTTCAGCAGCTCTTCTCGGCTCTGACCAGGTGAAGTGGTGTAGAAATGATAAACAAGAACAGCACTTGATCCTTTTGAGGAAATTTTGAGCAGATCTTCCACAAATGAAACCAGACAGCCTGGGGTAGCAGCACGCCCCTCTGTCTCTCGTTGTCCTTTTCTCTCTCACCACAATAAAATGCCTATGTTTGGGAACTCTTTATTAGTGTTCGCTTGCTGTTTCAGCTTGGTCCTCATTTGTCTTCTTCCTCTTCAATAGACCCCAATGTTCTGAGTCACATTCCCTTGATCCCTTTTGTACAGAGGCACTAGAGTCTCTCTCTCTCTCTCTCTCTCTCTCTCTCTCTCTCTCTCTCTCTCTCTCTCTATCTCTTCTCTCGCTCTCTAAAGGCAAAGTCAGGCAATTTGGCTGGATTGCCAGTTTTGGTTCTTCTTCTCTTTTACCCTCCTTCCAAGCCCTGATCAGCCCTCCCTTCTCCCTGTTTCCCTCTGTCATTTTTCTCCTTTTAATTAGCCTCTTCTGTCTTCTGCCCCATCTTTTGTTTCTCACTCTCACGCAGTTTCTCTCTCTCTCTCTCTCTCTCTCTCTCTCTCTCTCTCTCTCTCTCGCTCTAATTAGTTGCTTCTCTCTCAGAGGATAATAATACAGTTGTGGGAACAGTGACTTCTAATGGATTTTTCTCTCTCTTTTTGCATCTCTCTCTCTCTCTCTCTCTCTCTCTCTCTCTCTCACACACACACACACACACACACACACACACACATACGCACGCATGCACAAACACTGAGTGTGTGAAAGCCAGCTACAGTGTCCTCCCGTGCCCTGCCAATAATTTACTAGGAGTGTCAGCATCTTATAAAGTTCCATCGGTGCAGAAATATTTTGATTGTGTTGCCCAATGCTCTGTTGTGTAAAATTTTGGCTTTCATGGCATTTAGTTGATTCTCTGTGCTGTATTATTTGAATATGTCCATGAGCAGCCTTTTAGTTTATAGTAAATGGTGTTCTCTAGGCTCAGTAATTTCATAATCTGGAGATCTGAGCCCACAGTATACTCTTTGTCCAAGTTAAGTAATACTGAAGTCCTAGTCTTAAGGTCTTGATTTTGTCCCAAATATTGATGAGTTTATAATTTTGACTGGTCATAGGGTGTTAATTAATTCTCTATGATAGTAACTCAGTTGTACTGCCATCCAAATTACAGGATTATATCAGTATACAAGGCAGTGCTGTCCTGGTGCTAAAGGTGCTGGATCATTGATCCTAAGGTTGGGGGTTCAAGCCCCACTCACCACAGGTTGTAACTGCCCCCCCCCCCCCCCCAGTGCAGCTAACTGGCTTATCAAAGGCCGGCCATGTCTCTCATTGTCTACGGTGTGAGGTATGTAAAAGAACCATTGCTGACCTTCGACAAGAGAAGCTGCAAAGCTGTTGGCGTGTTTCCGCCCTGCGATGGCCTGGCAAGCTGCCCAGGGTGTACTCTGCCCTCACATGGAGTTGACTGGGATGGGCACTAGCCTCCTCGCGACGCCAATTAAGATTAAGCGGTTACAGAATATTAGTATACCCATTCTAATTCTAATTTGACGCCCGTGTTCAGTTGTTTCTGTGGGGAGTTTGCCTGTGCTTGTGTTGGTTTCCTTCAGGTACTCTGGTTTTTCCAACAGTCCGAAAACATACACATTAGGATATTGGTTGTACCAAATTGTCCCAAGTTGTGATTTTAAAGTGTGAATGTGTTTTGGCCCTGTGATGGTATGGTGAGCGGTTCCGGGTGTAGCCCGGCTTTGCCCAGTGTCAGCTGAGAAAGGATCCGCATAGGACTAAGTGGATCAGAAAATGAGTAATTATAGAGAGTACAGGAGATCATGTTTATTCTCCATGTATATAGATTTATTAAATTTGTGTGAGAACTTTTTCAGGCAGCATGTTGATTGATGTTTAGTATGTAAGCCTCACAGTAAGATGGCCTGGGTTCGATTCCAAGCTTGGGTGTTTGTGCATGGAGTTTGCATGTTCTCCCGTGGTTGGTTTCCTCCGGGTACTCCAGTTTCCTTCCACAGTCTAAAAACCTGCACAGTAGGCTAACTGGTTGTTCAAAATCACCCATAGGTGTGAGTGTTGGCCCTGCAACGGCCTGGCGAGCTGTCCAGGGTTTACCTCACCCTTGCCCGGAGTCAGAGCGCCAGCTTTCCTTGACTCTAATTAGGATGAAGCGGCTTCGAATATGATTGAATGAATGAACCTTTTCAGGCATGGGGAATATGGGCTGACGCATTTGAATGTATCCAAACCCTATTTGATATCTAGGTGTGTACTTTTGAAAGTCAGTCTTTGGAACACATGTAGTGCATTTACAATGTGAGCTGGATGGTAATGATGAAATTATTTCATTGTACATTCACTTACACCATGAAAGTGAGACCAAACAAAGACAGTCAGAACTTTTTCCTGCACTATGTTTCATACACACTTGCTGCCACTGGAGCTTTGGTATCTCATCTCTTCTCAGTAGTGGGATTAAAGTGGGTTCTTTGTTCAGAACGTAAAAGCCTAAGGATATAACTACTGCAGGGATATACAGCATGGTATGTTTCATTCATTCATTCATTCATTTTATGAACCAAGTAATCTTTATTATGGACACGGGGGGGGCTGGCGCCCATCTCAGCTGACTCTGGGCAAGGGCAGAATACACCCTTGGACAGCTCATCAGGCCATTCACATGTTGACTGCTATGCAGCTACTCTTAACGAAAGTCAGCAATGGTTCTTTTATATGTCTCTCACCATAGAGCAGTGGTTCTTAACCTTGTTGGTGGTACTGAACCCCACCAGATTCATATGCTTATTCACCGAACCCTTCTTTATTGAAAAAAAAACATGATTTTTTTCAAGACATAGGTTTTTACTGGGACACCAAACTGAACTGTGCATTACCATCACTGTGTTTTAAGAAAAAAATCAATACAATGCGTGAACTCCGCCCATCAAAACTACTTACATTTTTATGTGAGGTGTGCATCCGAGTGCGTGTACGCGCACCTGTGTGTGCACCCATGCACCCGTGCATCTGTATTTGTGTGAATTTATATTTTATTTACATCTTATGCATTATTTTTGAATGTTTAATTGTTATTATAAGCATCTATAGCATTGAATATGTATGTATTGATATTGTATACACACAGACATGTATGTATACATCAGTCAGTGGGGGGTTGATCCTACTTTGCAAATCATGCAGATAGGAAGCTGACTAGCATTACGTTCCGTTATATATGTGAATCGCTGTTGTACATGTAGGTCCGACCACTTTCTTTTTTTGCTCAACATAGTAAGGATTAAAACGTTCAGAAAGAAAGCACACGACGTACCATCACGTCAGTCACAAGTCGACTACTGAGCACACCAAATTTCCTGCAGCACAGATTGGCCAAGCAATGTAGCGTGATCACCTGCAGCCAGTGATGGCCAAGCAGGTCATGTCATCATGAATATGAGTTGGGTGTGTGTCTTGACCTCTGTCGAACCCCTGAGACTGACTCACCGAGCCCCGAGGGTTCAATCGAACCCAGGTTAAGAACCACTGCCAGAGAGTGTGAGAGACATGGCCGGCTTTTCGTAACCTAGTTAGCTGAACTGGGGGACAGCAGTGCCAACCCATTTTCAGTGGGTCTTGAACCACCGACCTTGAGATCAGTAATCCAGGACCCTACCACCGGGCCACCACTGCCCTGGTATATTTCATACGATATGTTTTATATGCAGGCGGCACAGTGAAGTGGTGGGTAGCACATCTGCCTCACAGCAGGCCTAGGTTCAATTCCTGGGCTCGAGTGTTTCTGTGTGGAGTTTGCATGTCCTCCACATGCTTGCGTGGGTTTCCTCCAGGTACTTTGGGTTATTCTCACAGTCCAGGAACATGCACAGTAGTCTAACTGATGGTTCTAATCACTCCTAACAGTGAGTGTGAGTGTGAATGGTTGTTTATGTTTTGGCCCTACAATTGTCTGGCAAGCTGTTTAGAGTGCACCATGTCTTTGCCCTGCGTCGGCTGAGATGAGCACCAGCCTCCCCATGACCCTAATTGTGATTACTTGGCCTAGAAAATAAATGAATGCATGGAATTTTTTATATGTCAAGACAACTTA
Organism: Plotosus lineatus; assembly: GCA_024760905.1. Classification (NCBI taxonomy): domain Eukaryota; kingdom Metazoa; phylum Chordata; class Actinopteri; order Siluriformes; family Plotosidae; genus Plotosus; species Plotosus lineatus. The sequence continues at coordinate 81,078,657 of CM045728.1, read as the reverse complement.
CTTAGCACAATGCAATACAAATAAATTAGCAATTGATAATATGAAATAAAGAAATTGATATGATGTATATGTATGCTTTCAGTAATTATAAAATAAAATACTGTGTCTGAAAAATAATTCAAATCAAAGACCTGATAGAAATTGTGATATTTATGTTAATGTATTCACACATGTCTATTTGATTGTTTGTCTGTTGGCAGGATTACACAGAAATTACAGAAGTGATTTTAACCAAAATTGGAGGCAAGAACCTATAACATTGTGTCTGTGTGGGAGCGAACGAGCAAGTCAGTGTGCGTGTGTGTGTGTGTGTGTGTGTGTGTGTGTGTGTGTGTGTGTGTGTGTGTGTGTGTGTGTGAGAGAGAGAGAGAGAGCGAGAGAGAGAGAGAGAGAGAGAGAGAGATCATGTGAGAGTTATCATGCATATACAAATCATCCATGAACATATTGTTATTGTAAACAGAAACACAACTAAAACAAGATACAAAACAGCTGAATAAAAGATACTAATCATGCAAGCTTGGGTGGCTTCACAAGAAAACCTTTGTATTTAGCCAAAATGAAGTGGTGTTTGTGTTGGCCATTTTCTGATGAGCTGTTCAGGGTGTGTCCTGCCTTGACCGCCTACACGGCTATGCGAGGTTTCAGACTGCCTGCAACCTGAATAGGATTAAACGTTTTGGCAAGTGAGTGAGTGAGTATGAAATGGTAATGTTGTTGTTTTGGCTTCTTGTCCCCAGTGCGGCTAACTGGGTTATCAAAGGCGGGCCATGTCTGTCACTGTCTATGGTGAGAGGCATGTAAAAGAACCATTGCTGACTTTCGTAAAGAGTAGCTGCAAAGTCGTCAGCGTGTTTCTGTCCCTTGCTAAAAGGGTTGTGACAGGAAGGGCATCCGACGTAAAAACCTCTGCCAAATCAAAACGTGCGAATCAGATGATTCACTGTGGCGACTCCCGAGTAAAAGGGAAAAAGCCGAAAGGAATACAGGAAGTGATAACGGAAGAATGAACAGATAGAATATTTATCGTAAATGGCCATCTTTCAATTACTCCTGAGTGTGAATGTATACACGGTGTCGTATGATCTCCTCGTGAATGCAATCCCTCCTTACATCAGGATCAGGCAGGAACCAGTCTGACCAGAATAAAGACCAGTGCATGGATTCGCACATTTGATTTGACAGAGGTTTTTACGTCGGATGCCCTTCCTGTCACAACCCTTTTTGCAAGGGACAGAAACACGCTGACGACTTTGCAGCTACTCTTTACGAACGTCAGCAATGGTTCTTTTACATGTCTCTCACCATAGACAGTGAGAGACATGGCCCACCTTTGATAACCCAGTTAGCTGCACTGGGGGGACAGTGACAACCTTGTGGAAAGTGGGACTCGAACCCCCAACCTTTGGATCAGCGATCCAGCGCCCTATACCACCAATTTATAAAGCCACCAGACACCAGACAAAAATACAACAGGTTCTCGTTTCTGTACATTTCTCTTTTCATGCATCTGTACAGGCATCTTTGTCCGAACCAACTTGCACATGCATACCATTAGGAGTGTGAGGGATCGCTCGAGTGTCTTCCGTGGTTGTTAGCTGTGTAAAAGCCGATGCTCCGTGAGACTCCTGCAGCCTCTTTAGCGCTGTCAGAAAGAGATGGTGGATGTCATTAGCAATAAAGCGGAAACATGGAGTTTGACCGTCGCCAGAAGCTTATGGTGTGGTGTATGAGTCAAGATGAATGTAAAGAGATCCCCCTTTCCCTTTATCCTCCAGACTCCATCTCCTTTCATTACCAATCCTTATTTCACTCATGTCTGGATCTTATTTCTAGCCCTGTGTCTGAAAACAAGAAGAAAGCAGTAGAAAGATCTATGAAGTCAGGCCTTCACAATGCCTCTGCTGTTATTTTTATCACTGCTCCACTTCAAAAGAGTGATTTTCTTCTTTTCATTCAGAGTATTTTTCCTTCACAGTGTGTCGTTGGCCTCCTTTGCCTTTGACTTTCATTCCGTCTCGTCTTCCTTCTGAGCTTCAGCATTTTGAGGTGTTCTATGGCACGCTTTCTGTTCTGAGGATGGAGGGAAAAGCAGCCTCGGAAAAGTAAATGCAAAAATACACAACAGGTTTAAACCAATAAAAACGTAACTTACAAAAATCAGTTGTAGAAAAATAGATGATGAGAGAGCAAACAGAATGCTCAGAAAACTGGGGGGGTGGGTTGGGAGCACTTTGCTACATTTTCTCAACCACTTCAGTGCTTTCGGTGTGCCCTTGTTTCTGGCCACAACAAGGCCACTTCTGTAAATGACATTAACAAGCTCATATTCCATAAGTTTCTCACACACAGTTTAAAGAAGTCACACACGCACAGAGAAGTGAATCAGTCCGAAAACACTTTTGTTTTTTTTTACATAGTTTACAGCACGCCTGATACATTTCTATTCCTCTTCAAAAGCCAGTATTACTCATCACTCACTCATTTGCCGAACTTTTTAATCCTAGTGAGGCAGCGAGGCTGGTGAAAGACCTCAGGCGACACTTGGTGAAAGCAGGGAACACCCTGAACAGATTGTCACACGATTGCGTTTAAAAAAAACCTCACGGTTCACACTCACAACAACATAGAGGGTCAATTTGGAATAGCCACTTGGCCTAATGTGCATGTCTTTGGACTGTGGGAGGAAACCCAAGTACTCAGAGAAAACCCACGCAAGCACAGGGAGAGCATGCAAATTCCACATAGAAATGTCCTGTGCCCTGCGACCAAACCCAGGACCTTCTTACTGTGAGGCAGACGTGCTGCCCAATAGTAAATATTTCCCTGAGCCACCACTAAGTTAAAATAGATTTTTTTTATTCAAACACCTGCTCGAAAACCTCCACTCAAAAAAAAAAAAAAAAAAAAAAACCCTGGGTCTATATACCTCACCCTAAAAAAATGTAATAATTCCATACTTCAGGAAATTAACCTCAGCTCCTTAATTACCTACGAAATCCCAAAATCACATTCATATTACACATTCACATAAATCACATTCATATTACACATTCACATTTGTTCTCTTCTTGTTGATAATAACAAGAACGCAGCTTGTCAGATCACAGAGATCTCATTCATTTGTAAAGCCTTCCTTTCTGATCACTTTCCAATATTGCAAAACCTAAAATTTCAGCATTACTTCTGTGTGTAATAAAGTACTGATGCTGGAGACTCCTACCATTAATCTTTAATATTTTCCCTTGAAATGAAAATATCCAGCATTGTAAAAATGACAAGTTTTTAAATCAAGACTCAAATCAAGAGTTCACCAAAAAAAAAAAAAAAAATCCCTATACAGTATGCTGTTATGAAGATTTAATCATGTTGTGACCAGAAATTGGAACTGAGAACAATGCTGTGGTATTTTTTTTTTTAAGTTATAGATTTCCGTATCTGACTGAACCTCACTTGGCCAACCTAATGCCTATATGTTTTAGATTAGGAAATGTTACAAGATTGAGAAATCAAAATATATGCTGGAATTCATCAAATAAGTAAAGATGGACTCTCGAAAATATAAAGGGACAGTAAATTAAATGAAGAACTAATTTGAATGTTTGAGGCTTTAGAAAATAATAATTCTAGTTTACATAGTTTTATCTTTCTGGGAATTCCATATGTTCAACACCCCAAAACAAGCCGACCTCACATTGATTAAATCCATATTTTAGAAGTGTGGATTTTTTTTTCCCTTTTCTGGTGGCGGTGGTGGTAATGGTGGGGTGGGGGGTTCCTTCAATATTATAGGAGAATATTGCTTCGGTCTTTAAAGTACAATAAAGAATATAATTGGTTGGTTGGTTGCAATCCAACTCTAGTTAACTGTTATTTCCTCCTTCTTTGATATGCCTTTTTATGGTCTATACACACACACACACACACACACACACACACACACACACACACACACACACACACACACAGACACACACACAGAGAGAGAGAGAGAGAGAGAGAGAGAGAGAGAGAGAGAGAGAGCTCTCCTGGAAATGATGACCTTTACACTTGATTCTTTCTTTGCTGTAAATCACAAGTATCGTTATAGTTTTATCTGTAAAGTCTTCTATTATATGTAATATTTTGCTTTCTTTATTGAAATACTGTATGTGTGTATGTATATAAATGCATGTATGTATGTACATAGAGTAGAACATTCCTTACTAGAGAAAAAAAGATTATTTATTAATAATAATTGATAAAATATGCACTACAAAAATTCATATATTTTCTTCAAATAAAATATGAAGTAATTTCGGTTTTAGGGAACATGCATAATCTTAAACAGGTCACTATAAAAATTCAGATATCCATATCCCTTGTTGGATTTTAAGGGGTAGGTTAGGATGTTGTTCTTTTTTTAACCACTATTCCAGTTTTCAGTCAAATTTGGTTAATCTGGAACTGCAGACCCCCATTTTATTAGGATGGATAGATAGATAGATAGATAGATAGATAGATAGATAGATAGATAGATAGATGGATAAAAAATGAAGTTTATAAAACAATTTTATGAGTAGGATTACATGAATAATAAAAGCCTATTATTTAAAAATATATAGTACTGTATATAGTATAGTATATATTTATATATCATAAATATTCTTTTTGTTTGCCATTTTGACTTTTTCAAGGCTTTTTTTAATGTCTAACCAAAAAAATTGAAATAAATAATAATAAAAAAAACAGCAGCTGTGCTTTTAAATCAGTATAATAATACAGTATATCAGAATATAAATGATTAAATTCAGTTTTGTGTAATATACTCAGTACCTGAGCAGTGGTGGCCCGGTGGTAAATGTGCTGGATTGCTGATCTTAAGGTTTGGGGTTCAAGCCCCACTGTCGTCGGTTGTCACTGCTGTCCCCCAGTGCAGCTAGCTGGGTTATCAAAGGCCAGCCAAGTCTCTCACTGTCTATGGGGAGAGGGTGTGAAACAGGGGTCCCCAAACGTTTTCCTGCAGGGGCCACATAACTTTTCCCTTCTCTGATGGGCCGAGGTCAGTTTGTAACAGAAAAAAGTGTGACGATCGCAGGGCTGCCTAAATGTAAACATTTATTGTTTTCCAGTAAGCCACACATAACCCAATATTAGTAACCCTTTCTGGGACCTTCACAGAGAAAAGTCAGGAAATAAAAAACAAAATAAACAACAAACAACAACAACAAAAAAATGCTGCCTGCTATCAGTTGAGCAACCCGAAAGCTTCCCGAACACACAACTGGTTCAGCCAAGCCTGGCGTACAAATGTATTCTCATGAGCTAACGGACCACTTTTTAGCTTTGAGAGTTTGTCTACTTGCATTTGTCCTTGCAAGCGATCGTCCTCGTCTTTGTGACGGGATTCAGAGTGTCAGCGCAGATCGCCACTGCCTCTTGACAGATGATACAAATTGTCTGTCTTCCTTTCGGCTTTTTCCCTTTTTTTTTTTATTTGGGATCATCTGATTCGCACGTTTGATTTGGCAGAGGTTTTTACGTCGGATGCCCTTCCTGTCACAACCCTTTTTAGCAAGGGACTGAAACACGCTGACGACTTTGCAGCTACTCTTTACGAAAGTCAGCAATGGTTCTTTTACATGCCTCTCACCATAGACAGTGAGAGACATGGCCTGCCTTTGATAACCCAGTTAGCCGCACTGGGGGGGACAGTGACAACCTTGTGGAGAGTGGGACTTGAACCCCCAACCTTTGGATCAGCGATCCAGTGCCCTATACCACTAGACCACCACCGCCCACTGACAGATGATACAAATTGAACAAAAAAAAATAACTGTCCACTGCAGGTTAAATACCCTACATTCTGAATCAGTTTTTCTCTTCCATAACCTTTTCACCATTATTTCGTTCTATTTGACAGGGGAAAGTCTAGGATTTTTGTTTCTGGGGGTGGCGGGCTCATATAGGAGCACAGATGGCAGAAAGGTGGAATAGAATGTCATGTTCTAGGTGTGTATTAGTCTTGATTGCATAGCAGACTAAAAAAAAAAGTAATCATAATGCGTCTCTGGTATTGTTCAGGTGGCCGGGCCTAATGTGAAGGCGGGCCATATCCGGCCCGCGGGCCGTAGTTTGGGGACCACTGATGTAAAAGAACCATTGCTGACTTTAGTAAAGAGGTGCTGCATAGCCATCAGCATGTTTCTGCCCTGCAATCGCCTGGTGAGCTGCCCAGGGTGTACTCTACCCTCGCTCAGTGTCAGCTGATATGGGCACCATCCTCCCCGTGACCCGAATTAGGATTAAGCGGTTCAGAAAATGAATGGATGAATGAATATTTAGTGCTACATTTAAGAGCCAAACATCTTTATACACATCTATATTTCCTTTGACACAAAATGTGAGTGCAGATGATAGGAAGAGACGGCACTGAAATGCCACAGGATCTTATCTCATCTGTTCTGCTGCTGTTAGTGTTAGTCCACTAAAGTGCTCTTCTGTCATGTCTTGCCACTCTTTAGGATGTGAGTTTGTGCGTTCGTGCATGTGCGTGTGCGTGTGTGTGTGTGTTTATTTATGGACGAGTGCTCCCAGTGTGCATGATGTGTGTGTTCTGCTTATTTTCCTTCTCTTCACATGTTCCTCATATTATGAGTGATGCAGGAATCTGTTATGCATCAAAAGATTTCCTTTTCATGACATCAAATGTTTGGCATTATTGATCAGAGAGACAGTGAGCATCTTGGACAGCACTCACAGTGTGTGAGAGTGTGAGAGAAGTCTGGCTCCAAGAGAGAAAGTCAGCTCTGCTGTTTACCCACCAAGCCCTGTTCGTCTCATCCAGACTCCTGAAAGATAAATAAGGAGAGAAAAGCCAATGAGAAGAAGCAGAAAGCGCCTATTGTGGCCCCCGGCGAGGTCTCTTTCAAGCACCGTTCCCACAGTACAGAGCCCTGATCGAAGGCCTGACTGCGGTAACTCTCGCTGGTGCCGCGACACAGACAGGCTGCTCAGGCCTCACCAAGCCACAAGCACTCATTGTCTGTCGCCACAGAAACCAGTGTCTTCATGTCAGACATGTTTTCTGTTTGTTTTCTTTTTTTATGTCTTTAATGTGGCCAGGGGAATGTTTCCTCCCCTTTGTCCCCCAATTCCATCCGCATTTCTTTCCCTTTTTGCCTTCTCCCCTGAAATGCTGTTGTTCTTGCTCCGTCTTTTTTCCCCTCTCTGGAAGATTGTCATTTGTAAAGCTCTTTCGTAGCAGACAGGCCCTATCTTTGTCACTGTGCTGTGGTCTCCTTCCCTAAGCGCCCCCCCCCCCCCTTTTATCTCAGTTTATGAGGTTTGGCAAAGATAGTCCTTTTCGCATGGCTTTGAAAAAAAAGAAACATGCAAACTAAAACAACAAAACCTATCCCTAAAGACTTGTGTCGTTCCCACACTAAGCCAATTTTCGTCTCAAGATTAAACAAGTTCCAACAACAGAAGGGAAGGAAAGGGAGAAAGTGGAAAAAGGGATCTGGTTATGATTGGAGTCTCATAAACCAACAGAGGATGCCCCACAGACATCCAATGAGAAAAACAAATCCAAAGAAGAGAGAACCGGTTTCTATTTTTAAGAGCCGAAAAAATGTCTGTGCCATGACTCACAACGTTAGCAGTTCTACGGTAATCAGTTAATTCTGACTGAAGTCCCTGACCACATCACACACAACTTCATCTTTTATGAATTGGGCAAGAGGAGTATAAAAGTAAAGAGCAAAGATCACAAATGAATAACGCATTTTGTCTCTACTTTGGTCTCTGTGGCCAAAGTAACGGTACACTTTTGGCATGATGACTCGAAATGTCACACAATATTTACAACTTCTAGGTCAAAAATTTGTTTGCAAGAGATATTATTTGGTCAGTACACAGGAAGACAGTGAGGGTTGCTTGAAGTTATTGGTCTCACAGTAATTGATAAGCAAAATGACAATGCTTTACATTTTCTCCATTATTTACATGCATTGGGATATAACTCAATATTGTTTCATTATAATGTTATATTTTTAGCTTTCTGATTCAATTGCAGGCTTAACGCTGCTATTTGTATTAGAACAAATAGTCCAATTATGCAGCCAAAAATAACAATGGAATAATATTATTCGAATACTACATATAGTACATAGAAAGGAATAATACATGACATGATGTGCTGCGTTAGGAAAATACAATGATCCCTCACTTTCCGCGGTTAATCGGGACCAGATCCCTCCGCGACCACCGATTTCTGCAAAGTAGGATCACCCCCACACACACCCCCGAGTGACGTATACATACATGTATATGTGTATATAATATCAATAAATACATATTCAATGCTACAAATGCTTATAATAACAATTACACATTAAAAAATAATGCATAAGATGCAAATAAAATATAAATACACACATATAGACGCTCACGTGCACACACTCAGATGCGCACCTCACATAAAAATGTGAGTAGTTTTGATGGAAGGTTTTGGGTTGTTTTTTGTTTTGTGTTTGCTTGAGGGGAGGTTGTTGTTGTTGTTTTTGTTGTTGTTGTTTTTGCATAATTGGCCTTGTTTTTGTGGATTCTTCCTTGATTTCCTTATTTTTTTAATGCAATGAATATTAAAAAAAAAGAACACAATGCACCGAAGCCACATGAATTGAAGCACGAAGTAGAGGGGATCCCTGGAATCAGTGATGCTTGACAAAGGATGTGCAATGTTGCTGAATGTTTCTCTGTCCTGAAGACTTGTAAATCACCTACCTTGGTGACACAGCTTCACTATACTGATAATGACTTTGTTAAAGGGTACGTGTACCCAAAATTGACATCATTAAAAAAATATCCACTATACCTTATTATTAACTTTTAAACATTGCGTGATGTCGGTAGTTTATTTATAAGTCCACATTTCCTTTTCTTCTGTATGACATTCCTTGCCTACGAAGGTTCAGCAGGTGGACATGGTGGCTTTTTTTTCACCGGGGTCAAAGGTCATTGTGACATAACATCGTTGACAGTCGTATCGCCAATTGCAGAATGTCAGTATATTTTCCTCAGGCAATTCATGTTCTTTACAACAATAGCACTCCTGATCGGTTTTTTGACGCACGCATTTTCCACAAGAGCACCAAATATTTGCTGGTTGTTTGCTATGATTTTCCCGTGTAAGAGCTTCTGCCGACTTTCCAATATCGTCCTCCAAGTCGTCACTTTCCTGGTCCGATTTCACTTAATGTGGATAGTCTTTCTTCAGTGGTTCATATATAGAACCTTCTAATCCTTCTACAAAATTGTCTTCGTCCATGGTTTAAAAAAAAACTACTATAATGTCTGTTTTTTCCAAGTTTCCGTAAGCTTGTGTTGTTGTGTCAGGTATATAGCCATAGGTTTACAGTGCAATCTCGCAGGTCCGGTGGAGGACGACAGGCTGCTTCTAAGATACGTGAAGGAGTCAGCACACTTCAGGATCTTGCCGTCAATCTTGATCTTAGGTGTACCGGCTATGGATCTTCTTGCAGGTTGGAACATCACCTCCGTTTTCTTGATACTGATCGTCAGCCCAAATCGCTTGGTGGTGGCTGAGAGGGAATCTGCCAGTTGTTGAAGGTCATGCTCACTGTGAGGAACAATAGCACAGTCATTGGCATATAACAGGTCACGGACAAGAGCCAGTGTGACTTTGGTCTTTGCATGCAATTGTTGCAGGTTGAAGACACCACCATTTGTTCTGTATGATATTCGAATGCCTGGGTCTGTGTCCTTAAAGGCAGAGAGCAACATCATGCTAAACAGAAAACTGAAGAGCGTGGTGACAAGTACACAACCTTGCTTTACACCATTGGAGACATGGAAATCATCCTCTTCTTTTCCATTAACTAATCCAGCTTTCATGCCATCATGGAAACACCGTATTATCTGCACCATCTTTAGGGGTATTCCAATTTGTGGTAGAATACACCAAACCTTGGCGAGGAACAGTATCAAAGGCTTTTGTAAGGTTGACGAATAGGACATAAAGATCTTTGTTTTGCTCTTTGTACTTCTCCTGGATCTGTCTGGCACAGAATATCATGACGAATGTACCTCTGTTTTTGCGGAAACCACATTGGCTTTCAGGCACTGTCTCGTCAAGAAGGTGGGTGTTTACAAAGGGTTTTTCCTGCTATACTCAAAAGGGAGCTTCCACAATAGTTATCACAGCTGGACTTGTCGCCCTTGCCCTTGTGCAAATGTACGATTCTAGCATCTTTCAAATCTTGGGGCAGATTTCCATCCTCCCAACACATGTAAAGAAATTCAGTGAGCTTCTTCACCAGCGGCTGGAGACCAGTTTTAAATACTTCAGGTGGGATGCCATCGGGGCCTGCTGCTTTGCCACACTGCAGCTCTTTAATTGCCTTTTCCACTTCATTTTCTGTTGGTAGGTTATCCAGTTCTAAGCGAAGTGGTCTCTCAGGGATCTCTTTGATGACCCTTGGGCCTATTGATGAAGGCCTGTTGAGAAGCTGTTCAAAGTGTTCTGACCATCTCTTATTAATATCCTCATTATCAGTGAGGAGTTCACCTTGTAGGTTGCGTATTGGGGCTGTACTTCGTTGTGATGGCCCATATACTTCTTTCAGGCTTGAGTAAAAGAGCTTTGCATTCTTTGAGTCATCACAACCCTGGACTTCCTTTGCCTTTCTTTTCCACCATTCCTCTTTCATGCAGCGCAGTTGCCTCTGAACTTTTCCCCTGAGAGAATGAAACCTGTCCCTTTTTGTGTCTGATTATTTGTCAGTGAGCCAGGCCTTGTGTGCAACATACTTCTCAGCAAGTAGTCCTTGAATCTCTGTGTCATTGTCATCAAATCAATCCTGATTATGCTTTTTCAGGACATCTATAGTCTCCCTTGCAGCGGAGTCAACTTCATATCGAAGCTTGACCCAGTTTTCTTCTGTTTTACCTTTGCAAAAATGTATCTGTTCAAGGTGCTTCGAGAGTTCAGCTTGTGAGGCTGATACAACATCTGGATGTTTAGTTTGTCTGATGTCCAGTTTCTTTGGCGGTTTCTTGCCCTGTGGCCTTCTTTTTCTTCAAATCTGAAAGCACACTTTGACTCCAAAGAGTAGATGATCAGTTGAGCATTCAGCACCTCTCATGGCTCTTGTGATATGAAAGTCACAGATGTCACATTGCCTGCATATGAGTTAGTCTAGCTGATGCCAATGCCAATCTTGGGTGCATCCATGTGGTCTTGTATGCATCTCTGAGTTTGAAGAAGGTGTTTGTGTCTGAGAGACTATGCTGGGAGCAGAGAGACAACAGGAGTCTACCATTTGTGTTCTCTTGTCCAATGCCATGGTGACCAATGATTCCTGTCCAAGCAGTGTGATTTTACCCAATTCTTGGATTGAAATCGCCCAGTATGACTAACTTGTCAGTTGTGGGTACGCTGCGTACAACCTCATCCAGCTGTTGATAGAACAATTCCTTGTTTTCATCCAGATTTGTCATGATGGGTGCATAAACACTTATTAAAGTAGCATTTGTGTTGTCTTGTAAGGGAAGTCTCGTTGTCATTATTCTGTCATTGATACCTTTTGGCTGCGATTCAAGTTGCGAAACAAGGGAAGTCCTTACAGCAAAGCCAACACCTGCTTTCCATACACTATTTCGACCTGACCAAAAAATTGTCTAACCAGAACCAACTTCGCTTAATTTTCCTTTGTCCAAGAACCTTGTTAAGCTGAGAGCAGCAATGTCCACGTTGTATTGTTTGAGCTCCCTTGTGACTAAGGTGGTCCTTCTCTCTGGTCTGTTGGCTTCCTTTCTATCCAAAAGAGTGCATACATTCCAAGTGGCAAGTGTTAGAGGTTTTCCAGTCCGTTTCCGTCGACAGTAGCCTGTCCAAACCCAGAGATTCTTCGCACCCTCTGCTCTTTCCCTATCTGCTCGCTACCTTGAGCAGTGGGTCCAGAGCCACTGGGGACTAAGAGCTGTTGTGTATATGACTCTGTCATGAAAGTTTTTGGCACTAGGTGCCATGCGCAATATTAAGTTACTGTTGTTTGCGCGGAGCAGCAGCAACTCTCTCCACCTGCAACCATAGATCCGGGGCAAACCGAAGTAAGACAGATGTACTCGAAGAGACACAGACAACTGTATAGCAGATAGTAGGTTGCAGCACATGGCCAAAAACCACTGGCAGTGCACTGTAAAGATGCCCTTGCTGCAGTATGGGACTGCAGGATTTTCTGTCTGGGTTAACTCCCATAGCCTTTCCCCAATCAAGAGGTAGTACACAAGGTAGCGGAAACAGAAGCAGGTAGTACAGTCTACTGTCATACTGTGGCAGAATGTTTAACCCTGACCTGACTCAAATATTAAAATTAATGAGTGAATAAAAGGGAAAAAGGGTGGGGTATCAGTTAGCACATTGACTTCACAGCAAAAAGGTCTTGGGTCACAGTCCTGAGATCAGCCAGAGCATTTCCATGTTTTCTTTGTGCTTGCATGGGTTTCCTTCAGGTACTCCTGTTTCCTCCCACATTCCGAAGATATGCAATTAGGCTAACTGGCTCTTTCAAATTGCATCTAGATGTGAATGTGACTATGAAAGGTTGTTTGTTGTTTTGCATTTCAGCTGGCATTACCGTGACTTATTTTAAGGAGTCACTTTACCCTGAACAGTATGGAAATGGATCCTGACCATATCTCAGGTCAATCAATCAATCTGTGTGCCATGCCAGATCTGGTGTAGGCGGCAGCCATAACATTTTGTCATGGCTGTATACTAAGGGCAAAAAATCCACAGTAGAGGCCCAAAGTTCTTTGTGCAGGGTGTTTTTATTGAGACACCATCTCTAGCTAGCTGGCTGTTGACTCTAAAGAGTTCATCCGCCCTTTGATAGGTCTTGTTTTTATTCCTACTGGGTTGCTAGCCACCCTACTCACCAAATTTGGAATCTGGTGGGGGAGCCAGTTTAGTCGCCAACCACTTGACCATGCAACAGGTTGTACTGGCTTACATATTACCAGTAGCAGGGCAAAACCTGACCTGACATCCAGTATCCCTGGAAATGACACGGGTCCGTTACAGTGTTGAAGCTGCAGTTATACAAACTTAATCAACACCCTATGAATTGAGAATTCATCATCTGAGGTGAATTATACCATGCTTTTACGTTACTTTGCACAGTATGTTTAAATTTGCCTGCATTTTTTTCTTGAGCTTCTTCAATAATCATGGCCTCTGAGCTCTTCTAAATTCAGATCATATCTGTGACATATTATCAAAGACAGGTTGTTCTAACACTTCCTTCTGGGACAGTAGGAATAAGCTTCAAGGCTTTAATAAAAAAGGTGTCAGAGAATTTTAAAGAGAGGTTAATCTTCAAGCTCCCTGAGCAGGATTACGCAGGGTGTACAGAAGGAGTGAAAGTGACGAGCTGAGGATCTGATGACGGAAGGTTCTTCTGCTTGATCTGTTATTTGATGCAAGGCAAGATTTTTTGTCATCTTGGTATGTGATTGTGACTTGCAGTAGAAAAACAAAGAGGACCTGTGATATGAGATAAAGCTTATGGAAGTAGATACCAGACGTGGTAGGGTCGTAGTGTAAACTGGTGAGAGGCAATCTCTAGCATTTTTTGCTCTGTTTTGGCGAGTCTTTCAGAGCTGTCACTTTGTGGTTAGAGTATATTATAGTGAGGGATGCAGGCCTCTAGTTCCAGCTGCCACGGTGCTAAGTTTGTATTTAATTATATCCAGCCAGCCCTGTCATTACAGCCAAGCAGAGCACCGGCGGCCGGAGCGTAGGTAGCAGCAGCAGGAAGTCAAACAGCAGTGCACCACAGTCACACGCTCACTCATTCGGTCACAAAAAACTCACACTATTTAGCACAAAGAGAACCCTGTTCTAACCGCAAACACAAAAAAATACAATGATGCATGCAGGCAGTCCTGTATACAGTTCTACTCTTTTAGCCTTCTAGTACCAGAACATGTCTTGTGTACATCATACAACTTACATAGGCTACTTATTGTTGTTGCCGGATGCTAAACACGATCATCTGTAAAGGACAATGACAGTGACATGTGGCTGTCCATCTGATGAGTGGTGCCTTCTCTTACAGAAAAATCATACACATTTTTAAAAAAAATTGTGTATGTGCACTTCAACATTTTATGCCCTAAAATGTAATATTATTTTATATTCACACTGAAGAATACATTACATTATTACATTAGTAATTATATGAATCATCCCATCTCTGAATTATGGAGCAGAAACTCAGGGATCTAAGTCCCAGTATACATAACCAAACTAACACTGCTGGGCCTGTGAGCAAGGCCCATTAACCAATCTGCTCCAGGAGTGTCATATTATGACTGACCCTGCACTCTGAATTCAAGTTATGTGATATGAGGGGTTTCACTGCAAGAAAAGATGAATGCTTATTTGGTATAAGCTGGTAATTTAATGTTGTTTATTTCATAACATATTTAATTAATACTTTATTTATTCTTCATTTTTTTAAGCTGCTTAATCCTTACTAGGGTCATGAGGAGGCTGATGCCATCTCAGCCATCTCTGGATGAAAGGAGGTACACCCTGAACAGCTCACCATTCCACTGCAGGGCCAACACTCACATAACCATTCACACTCACTCCTCAGAGCAATTTGGAACATCTAATTAGCCTACTGTGCATGTTTTTGGACTGTGGGAGGAAACTGATGTACCCAGAGGAAACCGATGCTTGCACAAGGTGAAATGCAATGTATTATTATTATTATTATTATTATTATCATTATTATTATTATTATTATTATTTAGTAGATTTTAACAGCATATTATGTGAAGGAGGACATGAAGGCAGTTGGTGTAAGAGAAGAAGATGCAAAAGATAGGGTGAGATGGAGGCAGATGATTTGCTGTGGCGACCCCGAAGGGAAAAGCCGAAAGGAAAAGAATAATAAAAAGAAGACTATACTAAGTATTACTTAGGGATTTTTTTAAAGCTGGCGCTGGCTGTCCACAGGTATACTCTGTCCTCATGCAGAGTTGGCTAGAAGGCCACGAGGCTTCTCTTGAGGATTAAGCTGTTCAGAAAATGAATAAATGAATATACAGACATGGAAAAAAATAAGAGACCACGCATACATACATATAATAAATATATAGGGTCACGGGAAGGCTGGTGCCTATCTCTGCTGACTCCAGACAAAGGTAAGGTACACCCTGGACAGCTAACCTGGCTATCTCAGGACTAACACATACACAACCATTCACACTCGCTGTCACACCTAGATGTGATTTGGAACAGCCACAGTGCCACATAGTGCTATGTGTAAACATTTTAATTGGATGTTTAAAAAACCATATATGTCTAAAATAAAAGAAAATACATGTGAAAAATAAAAACAAATGTGGGAAAAAAATAACCATATGTGGTTAAAAAGAACGTCTACAAAAGCCACATGTATGAATCATATTTACTCATGAAATTTGTCTGTATTACTTCATCAATCCCAGACAGTCAAGAAGGAAAGCATGAATTGTAAAGAAAAAGAAAGAAAGACACAGTGGAGGACAAAAAAAACGAGTCTCCAAAAGGCACAACTGCATTAAATGGTAATTACAGTGAGAAGAGATTTCCCCTTGGTGGCCATGACCACGGAGGAGAGTGGCGTCTTTAGGCCAAAGAAGGGCGCCTGTCCTATTAAATTCAAAGCAATGGGATCATATCATCTGACCCTCCCCCGTAATCATTATTCAATCTTCTGAAGTCTTTGCTGTGGATTTTGTAGACGCATCCATGCACGCACACATGCACGAAAACATACACAGATGCACACAACAAAGACAGTCGAGTGAGCCTCTGAGCCTCTCGAATCTTATGATCAATGGGAGCCAGTTTGTGCTGGTGCCACAAAACAAATTCCAGAGATTCTGGTCTAATTCAAACGTTTCACGGCACATTCTTAAACCCATAAGGAGCAGGATGCTGGAAATCGAGGCCACCATTCTGTAGCAATCTC
Source organism: Plotosus lineatus (assembly GCA_024760905.1). Classification (NCBI taxonomy): domain Eukaryota; kingdom Metazoa; phylum Chordata; class Actinopteri; order Siluriformes; family Plotosidae; genus Plotosus; species Plotosus lineatus. The sequence continues at coordinate 81,062,626 of CM045728.1, read as the reverse complement.
TTCCCATTGTCTTCCTCTTTAATCAGCATTTCTCAGTGGCTTTAAATATGCCTGTGGTGTGCATGTGCATCTGGTAAAACACAGCTCCTCTCCATGTACTGATCTTAAGTACATCAGGACACTAGTGCAGACTGTTCATCTGCGCTCAGGAAACAGTTATCATTGTCTTAAATGGCTACGGCATGATAAGAAATTAATCAATACTAGGGTGGATCGATGCTTCCTGATACAGACCAAATAAATATACATATATCTATACAGTAAAACCAAATTCCTATTAGGGTCTTTTTACACTTTCACTCTGTGTTTCATTTGAATCTCACACTCGTTCAGTTTTCTCATGATGTTTTTCATTTTGGTGCAATCCAACATAATAGTTTAGGCCAAAACAAATTCTGAAGTTTTTTTGGTGATGAGAATGTAAACTGACCTCTATATACCAGGTGAGCTAAACAGTTCGTCAAATCAGGTGTACTTTGCATTCTGGGAAGAGGCAATGTACATAAATTGGATCAGTGTTAAAATCAAGCTTACAAAAAACATCTTCAGTTTAACATGCAAGCGGTTAGTACATCATTACCTATGCGCAATACTAACTCTGTTGTTCTGTTGAGTCATCTAAAGGTAATAAGTTTTCTTTGCAAAATAAGGAGTGTAGTATTTTCAGGACAGATCCAAGTTCATTTGGCATTATGCCAGTATAGTTTTGCCTGGTATTTTGCCCAGAGAGCTATGAGCATGTGCCAACATTGCCATAATACCATGGAAAATTGCATTTCACAGAAATATGCACTGGTCCAGATGACAGAATCTTCTTCCTGTGTTTACTTTATGGCTTCTGCCCCAGACAGATCTAAACAAGCAGAGTGAATGTTCTCATGTGGTTTGTAGTAGGACTCGTGGCTGGTTTGGAAATGCCTCGGATTACCCCCGGAAGAGCTGGACGATGTGGCTGGGGAGAAGGACGTCTGGACCTCACTACTTAGGCTGCCGCCCGAGTAACCCAACCCCAGATTAAGAGGAAGAAAATAAAGATAAAGATATAGATTAAGATTAAGATGAAGATGGTTGGTAGATAGATAGATAGATAGATAGATAGATAGATAGATAGATAGATAGATAGATAGATAGATAGATAGAGGACAGGGTATTTAGGAAGTAATAGTTGTAATGTAGTAATGTTTAGAACTCTCACTTCATAGTAGGAAGGTTTGAGTTTGTGCTGCATGGTTGGCAAGACTGTTTCTGTGTGGAGTTTGTATGACTTCACTGTGCTTTTGTGGGTTTATGCTTCAGTGTCCTCATAGTCTAAAGCAGAGGTGGGAAAACCACGGCCTGCGGGTCACATCCGGCTCGTTGGTCTTTTTAATCTGTCGAGCCAAAGAGTGGTTGGTATAGAATTCATGTTTGATGTGAATGATTGATCGATTGCATTCACTTAACTTGTAATGACAGCTTTTCAACACCAGTGGCACATTTGGTGTAGTCAGTTGATTTTGTGGAGCTTGAGCTACTTCCGGTTATTACTCTTCTACTGAACAGAGCCCATCTGCAGTAATGTCAAAGAAAAGAAAAGTCGACAGTGAGTGCCGGGTGGTTCATAAAGAATGGACATCTAAATACTTTTTTACTGAAGTCCGGTCAAAGGCTGTACATCTTATTTGCCAAGAAACCATTACAATTTGAATAGAATATAACATCAACCGCCACTTTTCCACCAAGCATGCTAATTATGCCAATATCCTGTCACCGCAATAATGTCCGACTACCACTGATAGGTTGGTTGCAAACTTGCAGGCTCAGCAAAACACCTTCACCGGAGAAACGTCCATGCATGAATGAAGCACGAGGATATACAGTATGCATAATTCAGTAGGAAGCACTGTCTAAACCTGTGGTGCAGCTCGACCACATAGTGAAGCTGGTTGTGAGACTCGTTAAGTTTACTCAAGCAACAGCACTTCACCATTGTCAGTTTATTCATTTTCTTGAAGAATCTGAAGCTGATCACAAGGACTTGCTTTACCTTCTAATATCTGCTGGTTCAGTTTGGGGAAAGTATGTCAACAAATGTGGAGCTCAAACAGGAGATTTTTTTCATTTTTGGAGCTCCTTGAGAACACTGACAATGTTCCTGAACTGAAAGACACAGATTGGCTGTGATTTCTTTTTTACTGTGGAAAAACTGGCCAACATGAACGAGCTGAATGTGAAGCTACAAGGGAAAACCAGTTTGTGTATGAAATGCAAGGAAATGTCAGAGCCTTCAAAACCAGGCTAGTTTTATTTTCAAAGCAAATGTCAGACAAGTCATTCACTCATTTCTCCCACACTGGCCACATTAACAGATGCCCTGCAACATGTAAATAAATCAGGAAAGCACCTTCAAAGGAAGACCTTCATGAAGAATTCTGCTGTCGATTTCGTGATTTTCACAATTCAAGAAATCACGTTGATGAAATGTGTCCGAGGGAGAGAAAAAAAGAAGTGCACACATCATCTGCAACCAATTAGCAGGAGGGAGAAACAAAAGCTCTCAACCATTGGCTAAATTTTAATCATGTGCCAGTAACGTCCAGGTTTGCCGCTAATACTTGAGTATAATAACAATTTAATTGTAACTAATGTTATGGACCGAGAAAAATCAAAAGGCACATATATAAATATCCAGATGATGCACTCATTGATCTAGCTGAAGAGGAGTGTAAATCAGATGATTATGTGGAGAGTGAGGCTAATGATACAAGAAAGGAAGACGATGATAAGGAACAGGAGAGAAGCTAACACTGAAGGAAAATCTTCTTCTTCTTCTTCTTCTTTTACTTTCGGCTGCTCCCTTCAGGGGTCGCCACAGCAAATCATCCGCCTCCACCTCACCCTGTCCTCCGCATCTTCTTTTCTGACTCCAACGACCTTCATGTCTTCCTTCACCACATCCATAAATCTCTTCTTCGGTCTTCCTCGAGGCCTTCTGCCTGGTAGTTCCAACCTCAGCATCCTACTGCCAATATACTCCCTATCCCTCCTCTGTACATGTCCAAACCATCTCAATCTAGCCTCTCTGACTTTGTCTCCAAAACATCTTACGTGGGCTGTCCCTCTGATATACTCATTTCTGATCCTATCCATCCTCGTTACTCCCAGGGAGAACCTCAACATTTTCATCTCCGCTACCTCCAGCTCTGCCTCCTGCCTTTTCCTCAGCGCCACTGTTTCTAAGCCATACAACATCGCTGGCCTCACCACCATCTTGTACACTTTTCCCTTCATTCTTGCTGACACTCTCCTATCGCACATCACACCGGATACTTTTCTCCAACCATTCCAGCCTGCCTGCACACGCTTCTTCACTTCTTTTCCACACTCTCCATTGCTCTGGATTGTTGAGCCTAAGTACTTAAAATCCTCCACCTTCGTTATCTCTGCTCCCTGTAACATCACCGTTCCTCCTGGGTCCTTCTCATTCACACACATGTATTCTGATTTTCTGAGGCTAACCTTCATTCCTCTCCTTTCCAGGGCATACCTCCACCTCTCTAGATTTTCCTGCACTTGTTCTCTGCTCTCACTACAGATCACGATGTCATCTGCAAACATCATAGTCCATGGAGATTCTTGTCTCACCTCGTCTGTCAGCCTGTCCATCACCATAGCAAACAAGAAGGGGCTCAGAGCTGACCCTTGATGCAGTCCCACCTCCACCTTGAATTCGTCGGTCAGACCGACAGCACACCTCACCACTGTCTTACATCTCTCATACATGTCCTGCACCACTCTAACATACTTCTCTGCCACTCCAGACTTCCTCATGCAATACCACAGTTCTTCTCTTGGAACCCTGTCATATGCTTTTTCCAGATCCACAAAGGCACAATGTAGCTCCCTCTGACCTTCTCTGTACTTCTCTATTAACATCCTCAAGGCAAACATTGCATCTGTGGTGCTCTTTCTTGGCATGAAACCAAACTGTTGTTCACAAATGCTGACCTCTGCCCTTAGTCTAGCTTCCACTATTCTTTCCCATAACTTCATCGTATGGCTCATCAACTTTATCCCTCTGTAGTTGCTGCAACTCTGCACGTCTCCCTTGTTCTTAAAAATGGGCACCAGCACACTTCTCCTCCACTCCTCCGGCATCTGCTCACTCTCTAGTACCGTGTTGAATGTTCTTGTCAGAAAATCTACTGCTACCTCTCCTAGACACTTCCATACCTCCACAGGTATATCATCAGGACCAACTGCCTTTCCATTCTTCATCCTCTTCAATGCCCTTCTCACTTCACCCTTACTGATCTTTGCTACATCCTGCTCCTCAATGGTTACCTCTTCTACTCTTTTTTCTCTCTCATTTTCCTCATTCATCAGCTCTTCAAAGTACTCTTTCCATCTTCCCAGCACACTTCTGTCATTAGTCAATAGAGTTCACTCTCTGTCCTTTATCAATCTAACTTGCTGCACGTCCTTCCCATCTCTATTTCTCTGCTGTGCCAACCTGTATAGATCATTTTCTCCCTCTTTACTATCCAACCTATCATACAAGTCATCATATGCCCTCTGTTTGGCCTTAGCCACTGCTACTTTCGCCTTACGCTGTGTCTCCCTGTACTCCTGTTTACTCTCTTCGGTCCTCTCAATGTCCCACTTCTTCTTGGCTAACCTCTTCCTTTGTACACACTCCTGCACTTCCTCATTCCACCACCAAGTCTCCTTATCTACTTTCCTTCCAGAGGACACACCAAGTACTCTCCTACCTGTGTCCCTGATCACATTTGCTGTGGTTGTCCAGTCATTTGGAAGCACTTCCTGGCCATCCAAAGCCTGTTTCAACTCCTCCTTGAAGACAACACGACACTCTTCCTTTTTCAGCTTCCACCACCTTGTCTTCTGCTCTGCCTTTGCCTTTTTCACCTTTCTCACCATCAGAGTCATCCTGCACACCACCATCCTATGCTGTTTGGCAACACTCTCACCCACGATGACTTTGCAGTCACTGACTTCCTTCAAATTACATCGCCTACACAAGATGTAGTCTACCTGTGTGCTCCTACCTCCGCTTTTATAAGTCACCCTATGCTCCTGTTTCTTCTCGAAGAAAGTATTCACCACAGCCATTTCCATCCTTTTTGCAAAATCTATCAACATCTGTCCTTCTGCGTTCCTGTCCTGGATACCAAACCTGCCCATCACTTCCTCGTCCCCTCTGTTTCCTGCACCAACATGTCCATTGAAGTCTGCACCAATGACCACTCTTTTACCTCTTGTGGTACTCTGCATCACTTCATCTAAATCACTCCAGAATCTCTCCTTCTCTTCTAGCTCACATCCTGCCTGTGGGGCATAAGCACTAACAACATTGAGCATTACACCTTCAATTTCTAACTTGAGACTCATCACTCTGTCTGACACTCTTTTCACTTTTAGAACATTCCTGACAAACTCCTCCTTCAAGATGACTCCGACTCCATTTCTCTTCCCATCCACACCGTGATAAAATAGCTTAAACCCTGCTCCTAAGCTTTTAGCTTTGCTACCTTTCCACCTGGTCTCCTGAACACACAGTATGTCCACCTTCCTCCTCTGCATCATGTCAACCAGCTCTCTACCTTTTCTGTGCATAGTTCCAACATTCAAAGTCCCCACTCTCAGTCCTAGACTCATGCCTTTCCTCTTCTCTCTCTGCCTATGGACACGCCTCCCACCTCTCCTTCTTCGACGTCTTCGACCAACAGTAGTCCAATTTCCATCAGCACCCTGTTGATTGACAGCACTGATGGCGGTCGTTGTTAACCCGGGCCTCGACCGATCCGGTATGGAGGTAATACTTTTGATTTGCATTTTAAGTAATTGGCATTGGTTTTACGTCGGATGCCCTTCCTGACACAACCCTCTGCATTTCTCCGGGCTTGGGACCGGCATGAGGGGGAGAGACACTGGTTAGTGCCCCCCCACCTCATGGCTGCATTCTAACACTGAAGGAAAATATCTTAAATAATTTGATTATGTAGAATGCTATCTTGAGACACTTTGATAATTACTTGAGGTTACTGATTTCTATGTTAAGTTCTGAGAACATGATTAGACTCTAGATCTAGAGGCTCAACGTAGTTCTTGCCTACATCTTTTTGTTTGAATTGTTATTCTTTGCTCACTACCCCCAGTGCAGCTTACTGGGTTATCAAAGGCCGGCTATGTCGCTCACTGTCGATGGTGAGAGGTTCATGTAAAAGAACCATTGCAGACTTTCGTAAAGAGTAGCTGCACAGCCGTCAGCATGTTTCTGTCCTTTGCTAAAGTGTTGTGTCAGGAAGGGCATCTGACGTTAAAACCTATGCCAAATCAAACATGCGAATCAGATGATTTGCTGTGGCAACCGCTGAAAAAGAGAAAAGCTGGAAAAGAAGATTCTTTGTTCGTTGAGCTTTTAATTTGATCAGCAGAATAATAAATAAAGAGTTGTATATGATAGAAAATTGGTTTACATGTATGTTTCTTATTCAACCATAATTTGTACACCAAACATATAGACAGGTGAACAAGCGAATGAAAAAAAACAAGAACAGATGATCACATATCACTATATCACTTACGAAATTAATCCATTCCAGAAGTGCTTTCGTAACCTGATTTTTTTTCATAAGTTGAGCCGCATTTTACATGCAAAAGGCCTGACTCGTTCCAAGGCCCCCAATACTGCTACTTAAAACCTTTAAAAATTATAAAAGTATACCTTTTAAGGCCTACTTATGCTTCAATACCATACCGATGGTAGACGGGTTTGGCCATATTCCTTTGCGATATCACTCAACCGCATGCCACGAGCCCACTTCTTTTTTTCACTCGCACCGGGAATCACTTTTTCCAGGAATCACACGCGTGCGTGCGTGTGTGTGTGTGTGCGCGCGCGCGCACATGTTGACCATGTCTTCTTAGCAGGGTTATAATCTTACGAATGTTTATGCAAGGTTAAAAGCCTGAGCCAAAAAATAAGGTTGCAATGAGCACACTCGAAAAACAACAGTAACTCTGTCCTTTAGGCGTGTTAGAACTTTGTGACAAACAATGGGTCAAAGGCACACGAAAAGCATCATGGGTATTATGGAGATGCAGCTCCCTCCTAGCCAATGGGAGGGAGCTGCGTCATGGGTATTATGGACATGCAGCTCCCTCCTAGCCAATCGGAGGCCAGCAAGGCGGGATGTTGGGAGATAGCCAATGGGAGAGCAACTCGCGCATTGTTTGAATTTTCGAGATGGCGCGTTTCGTAATGTGAATTTATTTCGTATCCAGAGATGGAAATTTTAGGTACAGTAGGCCCTCGACATTCGCGGGGGTTCGGTTCCGAGCCCACCCACAAATTAAGATGCTCATCTATGATCGGTCAACCCTACTACAGCTATGAGCAGCTTCAGGCAAATAAGCACGCAACAACTTTTATCGTGAGCTATTATGCTATGGGAGCTCAATGCTAACCACCCATGTGGAGTTCTCAGAGGCTTGATTAGCACTTCCGGCCATACTGCTTGAAAATGTTCAGTCCCTGCGAAACAAGATGGACGAGCTTCATGCTCAGATTGCGGCGCAGAGGGATCGACAGGACTGTGTTTCTGTGAAACATGACTCGAGGAGAGTACACCCGATGAGGCGATCACACCAGCCGGCTACACGACCTTCATCCCCTGCAATCCCAAGCGCCGGATTCGTTCTTCGGCCCCTTCCCGCCTGGGCTTCTTGTTAGCTGGGGTGCGGCTTGCATTGAGCTACCTACCATAGCATATTAGATCTGCTAATAGCGTATTAGCTCTGCTTAGTTATACACGCCCGAAGATACTCCGATCTTATAGCTGTAGTAGAGTCGACTGGTTGTAGACGAGCATAGTGCAAAACATGAACAAACAAAAGAAGGAATTTGACTCTGAGAACTCCAGGACGTCGCCCTCTGGGCAGCGCCATTTTAGAGACGTCACTCTAACTTCAATGTAAAAGGACATGAAGAGTACTGTAATAAAGTTTATCCTTTTGGTATGGTTTGTTAAACATGCTACAGAACATAAAATCTCACACATAAACATGAACTTAGGTACTGTACTGGAATAATAATTGAAAAAGATTTTAATACAACAGTTCAGAGAAAACCGTCATTTCTCAGGAGAGAGTCTTATTTCTTCAGATGAGACATCCGGCGTTTTCTATCGCTTAGCCAGAGAAGACACATAGCATTTGAATGGTATCATAGAGCTTAACTGGTAAACTGGTAACTGGCCAGGCTCACTGACAACTTGTGCACGAATGAGGAAAAAGGGGCAGGACAAGCCATTGGCTGAATTTGAATCACGTGCCAGTTGCTCGGCAGTCAGTGAATAGTCAAACCGTGGGTGCAAAACCACGAATAGTCAAGGGCATACTGTAAATTAGTTTCGTAAAATGGATTTTTCGTTTGTTGGGTCTTTCGTACCCACTGTATCTTACTTTCGACTTTTTCCCTTTTCTCGGGAGTCGCCACAGCGAATCATCTGATTCGCACATTTCATTTGGCATAGGTTTTTACGTCGGATGTCCTTCCTGTCACAACCCTTTCAGCAAGGGACAGAAACATGCTGACGGCTTTGCAGCTACTCTTTGATCTGATCTTTGTCAAAAATCATACAGATGAAAAAACAGTGCCTGCTTTAACTAAAACCACCCAAACATTTATAGGTTTTCATATTTCAATGAGGATAGCATGCAAACAATGACAGAAGGGGGAGGAATAAGTAACTGAACCATCACATTTAATATTTTGTGGCCCCCCCTTTGGCAGCAATAACTTCAACCAGACGCTTCCTGTAGCTGCAGATCAGTCGGGCACATCAATCAGGACTAATCTTGGTCCATTCTTCTTTACAAAACTCCTGTAGTTCAGTCAGATTCCTGGGATGTCTGGCATGAATCGCTGTCTTGAGGTCATGCCACAGCATCTCAATGGGGTTCAAGTCTGGACTTTGACTTGGCCACTCCAGAACGTGTATTTTGTTCTTCTGAAACCATTCTGAAGTTGATTTACTTCTGTGTTTTGGGTCATTGTCTTGTTGCAGCATCCATCTTCTTTTTAACTTCAACTGTCTGACAGACGGCCTCAGGTTTTCCTGCAAAACATTATGATAAACTTTTGAATTCATATTTCCATTAATGTTTGCAAGTTGTCCAGGCCCCGAGGCAGCAAAACAGCCCTAAACCACGATGCACCCTCCACCATGCTTCATGGTGGGGATGAGGTGTTGATGTTGGTGATCTATTCCATTTTTCCTCCACACATGACGTTGTGTGTTCCTTCCAAACAATTCAGCTTTGGTTTCATCAGTCCACAAAATATTTTGCCAAAACTTCTGTGGAGTGTCCAAGTGCCTTTTTGAGAACATTAAATGAGCAACAATGTTTTTTTAAGACAGCAGTAGCTTCCTCCTTGGAGTCCTCTCATGAACACCATTCTTGGCCATTGTTTTACATATAGTTGATGTGTACACAGAGATATTGGACTGTGCCAGTGATTTCTGTAAGTCTTTAGCAGACACTCTAGGGTTTTTTTTTACCTCTCTGAGTATTCTGCGCTGAACTCTTGGCGTCATCTTTGGTGGACTCCTTGGGAGAGAAGCAACAGTGCCAAAGTCTCTCCATTTGTAGACAACTTCTCTGACTGTCGATTGATGAACATCCAGACTTTTAGAGATGTTTTTTTTTTATCCTTTCCCAACTTTATATAAATCAACAATTCTTGATCGCAGGTCTTCAGACAGCTCTTTTGAGCAAGCCATGGTGCACATCAGACAATGCTTCTCATCAAGACAATTCTTACCAGGTGTGTGTTTTATAGTGGGCAGGGCAGCTTTAAGCCACTCATCAGTGATTGGGCACACACCTCACTTAAATTGTTTGGTAAAAATTGGTTTCAATTGCTCTTTAAGTCTCCTTAGGCAGAGGGTTCAGTTACTTATTCCTCCCCATTTTGTCATTGTTTGCATGCTATCCTCATTAAAATATGAAAACCTATAAATGTTTGGGTGGTTTTAGTGAAAGCAGACACTGTGTTTTCATCTGTGTGATTTTGACAAAGATCAGATCACATTTGATGGTGATTTTATGCAGAAATGTGAGAAATTCCAAAAGGTTCAGATACTTTTTCATACCACTGTATATATTTATACATATATATATTTATATATGTGTGTGTTTGTGTGTGTGTGTGTGTGCATATATGTGTATATATGTATATGTATATATGTATGTGTGTATGTGTGTGTGTGTATTCCCAAACTGTTCCTTGCTTCTGTTTGTAAATAAGGTAGAGCAACTTTAATAAAAACCTTTTGTATTATAATATACTCTGGAGCTGTTGTGGTCTAGTGGTATAGGGCACTGGATCGCTGATCATAAGGTTGGGGGTTCGAGTCCCACTCTCCACAAGGTTGTCACTGTGCCCCCAGTTCAGCTAACTGGGTTATCAAAGGTGGACAATGTTTTTCACTGTCTATGGTGAGAGGTTTGTGTAAAAAAAACCATTGCAGAGTTTCGTAAAGAGTAGCTGCAAAGCCGTCAGCGTGTTTCTGTCCCTTGCTAAAGGGTTGTGTCAGGAAGGGCATCCGACATAAAAACCTATGCCAAATCAAACGTTCGAATCATTCACTGTGGCGATCCCTGATAAAGGGAAAAGCCAAAAGGAAATCTCATCTCATTCTACTATACTCTGTGAAACCAGAAAACTTTTTCAAAATACATATTCAGTTCAACATTATGCAATTTAGTCTATGACATAATCTGAAAACCTTTGACAGCAGTTGACTGACCATGCATGCATTTTCAATGTTTAAAGCTTGTGCCATATTTCTGTGTGTGTGAAAAGAGAATACCTAAAGAAAACCCAATGTGTCAAATTTGAAATTCAGTGCTTTTTCTTTATTTTGCCTGGGTTATTGTGTGACCAACAGCCACATCAGAGTCACGCTCTGACATGTGCAGCCCTAACTTTACAGACTAGGGGACACCGCTTTGGTTTATTCTAGTTTACATACAGAGATTATGAGCATGAATAAGCTTTATGAGGTGTCATAAATTACATTTTCAAAAGAGGTTGTAGGTTAGCCTCTGTCCGCCTGCCTGCTCTGTGGTTACAAAGGGCCACCATGAAGCCTTTTGTGCTCTTTGGCTTCAGCATGGGAAAATTGTTTCAAGAAATGTCACCCTGCGACCCCTCCATGTAAAAACACTTCTGAGATCTGTGGATTGTGCTGCCCAGGCATACTGCAATCCACAGGAACGTTGTGTTTTCTTTATCTCGGTCCATGTTTTTTTTAGGCTATTTTCAGTCTGTAAGTTGTTTCTTAAAAACAATCATCACAGACGAGGTAAAGTGAGTGAGTGGATCAACACTCTGGCTGGACCGCGGTGTGGACAAGTAAAGAATAGATTTATTTTGTGTCTTCAGATAAAAATGCCTTTCATTTCAACACAATTCAGTTGATATTTCACTACAATGTTATTTGAATATTAACTTTTCCATTGGATGGGAGGTAGCGCTTGTATAGGACCAGTGTTTTAGGGATGTGGTGCCATCTCCTGGTGGTGGATGATACACTGCAGTGTTGAAAACAGTTGCATGAGTACTCAAAGCTCACTGTGGCATGCAGGGTGCAAAGACTAACAGTATAGGAAATAGGAGGCTAATAAGATTAGATCATTACAGGCTTATAAGATAGAAATTCCCAGAATTGCAAGTAATAAAATTGCAATTCTTAGAAATAACATCACAATTATCCAATTATTTGTCATGTGGGGCTGCCATGTCCACATCACAAGTAAGAAGGTCCTGAGTTTGAGACCTAGGATTATTGAGGGTGTTTCTGTGTGGAGTTCTCTGCATGCTCTCCCTGGAGAGAGTTTCCTCCAAGTGTTTGTTTGCTTGCTTACTTTGGTGGCAAGGCTATGGTTGCTAGTATCCAAACAAAAAAGTACTCTCTAGTCTTACAGCAAAAAAAAAGTGTAATGTTTACTTTTATTATGCAATGTAATGCACTGTAACACAAATAAAAATGCAAGCACTATAATATTAGCCGAGTTAAATTTAGCATCGTGGTTGGACCATTTGGGCTAGCTATTGCATCTCTTTTCTCCTTAGAACTATCAAATAATTCACAGGTAATTTATTTCTGATGTACTGTACTAGTCCTTCTCAAAAAATTAGCATATTGTGATAAAGTTCATTATATTCTGTAATGTACTGATAAAAATTAAACTTTCATATATTTTAGATTCATTGCACCCCAACTGAAATATTTCAGGTCTTTTATTGTTTTAATACTGATGATTTTGGCATACAGCTCATGAAAACCAAAAATTCCTATCTCAAAAAATTAGCATATCATGTTCAGGTACTTTAAACGAGCTATTAACCTAATCATCTGAATCAACCAATTAACTCTAAACACCTGCAAAAGATTCCTGAGGCTTTTAAAAACTCCCAGCCTGGTTCATTACTCAAAACCGCAATCATGGGTAAGACTGCCGACCTGACTGCTGTCCAGAAGGCCATCATTGACATCCTCAAGCAAGAGGGTAAGACACAGAAAGAAATCTCTGAGCGAATAGGCTGTTCCCAGAGTCCTGTATCAAGGCACCTCAGTGGGACGTCTGTGGGAAGGAAAAAGTGTGGCAGAAAATGCTGCACAACCAGAAAAGGTGACCGGACCCTGAGGAAGATCGTGGAGATTCCAGACCTTGGGGGACCTGTGGAAGCAGTGCACTGGGCCACAGGTGCCGCATTCCCCAGGTCAAGCCACTTTTGAACCAGAAACAGCAGCAGAAGCGCCTGACCTGGGCTACAGAGAAGCAGCACTGGACTGTTGCTCAGTGGTCCAAAGTGCTTTTTTCGGATGAAAGCAAATTTTGCATGTCATTCGGAAGTCAAGGTGCCAGAGTCTGGAGGAAGACTGGGGAGAAGGAAATGCCAAAATGCCTGAAGTCCAGTATCAAGTACCCACAGTCAGTGATGGTCTGGGGTGCCATGTCAGCTGCTGGTGTTGGTCCACTGTGTTTTATCAAGGGCAGGGTCAATGCAGATAGCTATCAGGAGATTTTGGAGCACTTCATGCTTCCATCTGCTGAAAAGCTTTATGGAGATGAAGATTTCATTTTTCAGCACGACCTGGCACCTGCTCACAGTGCCAAAACCACTGGGAAATGGTTTACTGACCATGGTATTACTGTGCTCAATTGGCCTGCCAACTCTCCTGACCTGAACCCCATAGAGAATCTGTGGGATATTGTGAAGAGAAAGTTGAGAGACACCAGACCCAACACTGGATGGGTTTAAGGCCACTATCGAGGCAACCTGGGCCTCCATAACACCTCAGCAGTGCCACAGGCTGATTGCCTCCATGCCACGCCGCATTGAAGCAGTCATTTCTGCAAAAGGATTCCCGACCAAGTATTGAGTGCATAACTGAACATAATTATTTGAAGGTTGACTTTTTTGTATTAAAAAAACATTTTTTTTTTTTTTTTTTAATTGGTCGGCTGAAATATGCTAATTTTTTGAGATAGGGATTTTGGGTTTTCATGAGCTATATGCCAAAATCATTAGTATTAAAACAATAAAAGACCTGAAATATTTCAGTTGGTGTGCAATGAATCTAAAATATATGAAAGTTTAATTTTTATCAGTACATCACAGAAAATAATGAACTTTATCACAATATGCTAATTTCTTGAAAAGGACTAGTATATATTCTAGCTGATGGTTTCAATATAATTAATTCAGGAGTGATTTAGGCTAGAACATGGATCCCAAATAATTCCTGAAACTGTGATGATGAATAATTGAATTAATCAGCCACAGGTTTTTGCACTTTTCCATTTTTAGACTTTGGGGAGGATGTCAAAATAACTTGTTTTTGTCTTGTTAAATTTCCATTAGACAATCCTAACCGTCTTTCTTACTGGTTATCTGCTTGAAATCCAGCCGACTGACTGATATTTGACTGAACTGTTTCCTGGCCTTGAAGAGAGGCTCCAAATCAAGCACCTGGTGATCAGGCTGCTGCCAATGGAGCCTGGCAGGGAACAACCCGAAACAGAGACATGGTTCTGTTCTCTCATGGACCCACTTCTTGTGGGAGGGGCTATCAAGATCGGGTGTGTTGTCAGTTGGGTGGCAGTCAAAGGCATGTGTTCTGTTGGTTGATCCACTACTACTAACTCTGGCTATTGGGACATGGAATATTACCTCTTTGATGAGGAAGGAGCCTGAGCTGGTGTTCAAGGTTGAGAGATACTGAAAGGATATAGTCAGACTCACCTCAACGTATAGCTTAGGTTCTGAAACCAAACATCTTGATAAGAGCTGAAACTTATTGTATTTATGAGTAGCTAATGGGGAGAGTCGGCAAGCCAGTGTGAGCATCCTTTTTACCCCCCCCCCCCCATCTCTATGCTGATACATTGGGGTTCCCCAATTTACAAAAGGGTAGCCTTCCTTCGCCTTTAGGTTGGGGGACATGTCCTGACTTCTCCTTGTGTTCACCATTTTTGGAGTCCTAAGCGGTGTGCTAGGGACACCCTACAATCACATCCCAAAGGAGGCAGGAGACATGGAATCAGAGTGGGCCATGTTTGCTGCTTCCATTATCGAGGTGGCAGCCCAGAAGCTGTGGCTGGAAAATCATTGGTGCTTGTCATGGTGGTAACCCCCAAACCCAGTGGTGGATATCTGCTACGAGGAGGGCCGTCCAGCTAAGACAGGAAGCCTATCGGGTTTTGGGTGTTGTAGAACTGTCTTGGTTGACATAGCTCTGCAACATTGCTTGGTCATCGGGGGGCCGTACCACTGGATTGGTAAGCCAGGGTGATAGTTCCTCTTTTTAAAATGAGGACTGGTTTTAAACCAACTATTGTGGAATCACACTCCTCAGCCTACCCAGGAAAGCCTATGCAGGAGTACTGGAGAGGAGGATCTGACCAATGGTTGAACCTCAGATTCACGAGGAAGAATATGGTATTCTTCCTGTCTGCAGTACTCTCGAATAGCTCCACACAGTCTACAAGATACTGAAAGGGGCATGATCTGTATTGTTCTTAAATAGAGTTAGTACAGTGACGGATGGAATTTTTGTGGACTGTGGGATGCAAGAAAATTGCCAGAAGAGAATGATTGAACGGATGTAATGTTGCATTCTGGGAAATACTGTTGCATATCCATACACTTTCCAGCCTACTCTTCTTCCGTTCCACTTTGTAGTCATCAGGCTTGTTTCTTTATTTATTTTACAGTTGGTTAGGATTGGGATTTGGATCAAACAGCTTTCAAAGCTAGGAACACCACGTTGCTTATCTTATCTGTGGGCGATGCTGTGTAGAAGTGAGTATAAGCCACCTTGGGTACAAATAGCTTTGTTGGCTACATGATTGCATACAGCATGTGCCACAATTCTAACATTGGTAAAAACATAAATTATAATGAGGTTCTGGGCTGGATTCCCAGGTTCAGTTATTTCTGTTTTAAATTTGCAGATTCTCCATGTGCTTGTATGGGTTTCTTTTGGGTACTCCAGTTTCCTCCAACAGTCTAAAGACATGCACACTATGATAATTTGCTGTTTTAAACCACCCCTAGGTGCGAATATAAAGGGGTTTTGTGTGTGTGTGTCGAGATGCTGTGGTAAGCGCTTCAGGGGGTACCCCAACCGAATTGTGGGTTTGAATGAACGAGTTTGAGAAAGTCTTGCATAATATTTGCCTCGACCCAATCTCCATACCGCCTTTTCATTGGTCTGCTAGCATGTTGTCATTTCCCCCGTGAGGCGTGCTAGAAACCGGAAGTAACTAGCTCTTAGCAATGAAAACAACAACAGAACATTTTGGGAATAAATAACTAGTTTTTTGGAATTATCAACACTTTGATTTGCGGAGGTGAGTAGTTTTCATAATCTGTATTTCAGGTTACTCAATTAGATAATGTTTTGTCAGTAAAAATAATAGAATAAACGTTTTGCTAGCCAGTGTGCTAACATAAATAACGGAGACCCTTCAAAAGAAAGGAATGCCAATGTTTGTGCACACGACTATATGAAAAATTACAACCATAAATGTGTAAGAAATCTTGGATAATGCCTTGGAGTATAAAATAAATCAATTAATTTTATAGTAAGTTCTGATATTTTCTATTTTATATTACACGAACAAGCAACATTATCTCATATTCATTAATCATCAGTAGCTGCTTTTTACTGATCAGGTGTATTGGTGAACCAGAACCTATACCAGAAATAATTTGGCTGAAGGTCTAAGTACATCCTGAACAGAATGTCAATATAATGCATCCTACAAATGCATTAACACCTAGGAGAAATTAGAGCAGCAACCATCTCCTTCCTCTACCTTCATGCCCTTAAGCATGGCACCTAACCCCCAAACTGCTTTCTGGCTGCCCACTGCTTTCTGTATGTGCCCATGTGCATGCCTGTGCTCACTGTGTGTGTGTGTGTGCGCGTGCGCGTGCGTTTGTATGTTTGCATGCTTACTTTGAACAGGTTAAATGCAGAGCCACATTTCCCTTGTGGGATTCATATAGTATATAAAAAATGAGATAGGACATCAGGATTTGATTACATTACACACCACCATCATTGTTATAGGTGCACAACTCTTCTCGTTGGAATGGGATCACCACAGAACTACCATAGATCTGATATAATTACAGAAATCCTGATGTAGGTTTAGCTAGATAAGAAAGTAGCAATAAAAAAACTCCATGAAGCAACATGAAGAAACCCTTAAAGGGAACCACTCCCCTTCTGTATGACACCCAATTGTGGGATGGTAAAATGATAGCCCTGTTTACTGTTAACTCACTTCGTTTTTTTGTTGTTGTTTTTTTTTTTTGCTTGTTTGATTTTAATAGCATGTTACCTTATCTTTTAGTGATACAGTACAAGTGCATTCTGAGTCAGGCCAATTTGCTTAGAGGTTTGCAGTAAACTATCATGGAACAGTCTCTAAGAAAGTGCACCTATAAATTTAAACCCGCTGCATGTTTATCTTACGTACTGTTTTTCTTTCATACATCATGTATTTTTATTTGTGTTTCTTCCTTTTTCTATACTGAATCGCAGCTCTGTCCTCTATGTACAGGGACAAGATGGAGGTCCCCTCTTACCAATCCAAGCTTTTATGTGAGCTGAATGAACAGCGTAAGAGGGACTTCTTCTGTGATTGCAGCATAATCGTTGAGGGTCGTGTGTTCAAGGCGCACAGAAACATCCTCTTTGCGAGCAGTGGCTATTTCCGTGCTCTGCTGGTGCATTACTTGCAGGATGGTGGTATCAGGCATAGCACAGCTTCTCTGGACATTGTCACAGCAGATGCCTTTTCACTTATTTTAGATTTTCTGTACTCTGGTCGTCTAGACCTCCGCACTGATAACGTGATTGAAATCATGTCCGCTGCCAGCTACTTGCAGATGACAGATGTTGTGAACTTTTGTAAAGGCTACATCAAATCATCATTGGAGATCTGTAACAGGGAGAAGGAGGGCCAGAAAGAGAATGGCAGAGAGCGAGAAGGACCTGCTGATAGTGGCACACCAGCTTCAGTCTCCAGTGTCCCTGCAGCATCCACTTCCCAAACAGACAGGGGAACCCCACAAAGTATGGAGATGCCCAATTCGGTTGAAGCATCCTCTGATATTCCTTCCACACCAGCTGCAACCAGTAGCAAAGACTCAGAGAGTGAGAACTCTCAAGGAGGATTCTCCAGCCAGCCTTCCACCAATACTGCTGTTAAGAGCAACCCAGCACAAGACACAGCCAACCCATCATCTTCAGGGATGTTCGTTGTCCCGGTGCACTCCAAGATTAAGTTTGACCCTGATGAGGAAGCTGAGTGCTCGCTTGAAGTTAAGGACATGGACCTGTATGAAAATCCAAGCAATGGTGAAGACAGAACTGTCAGCTCAAGTCCTGCACCTAGCCACGATCCAACATCACTGCCTCAGTACCCCAACTATCAGATGAAGCAGTATGTAGATGTTCTTCTACGTGGAGTTAACTCTCAACGCGAGGAGCTCATGCCTCACTTTGGCCACAGTTTAGGAAGCAGTAATATGCTCGGTCGAGTAGATGAAGGAGTTGGGCATGGAGGCTCATGTAGTATGGAGATCCAAAGTGACTGGTATGTGGAGGATGCAGGTGAGAAATTGGCTTTTACAGTTCTTGTTTCTTTTGTTTGTAATTATTCAGCTGTTTGATCATTTTTTGAAAACACAGATGGTTTAATCATAAACTGACAGTTTTTTACTCAGGGAGATTGCATAAGTGTCCGTTCTGCCCATACACAACCAAACAGAAGGGCATTCTGAAGAGGCACATCCGTTGTCACACAGGGGAGAGACCATACCCATGTGAGATATGTGGAAAACGTTTCACTCGTCAGGAGCATCTACGTACACATGCAGTTACTGTAAGTCCATGAGATTTGTCAAGGGCTGTATTTTTTAATATTTTCAATTGTACCTGCGGTATGAACACTCCATCCTTGAATCGCCACCTTATCGTGGTGGAGGGGTTTGCGTGACCTAATGATCCTAGGAGCTATGTTGTCGGGGGCAAATGCCCCTGGTAGGGTCACCCAAGGCAAACAGGTCCGGGGTGAAGGTCCAGATGAAGTGCGATTCAAAAAAACCCCTATGACACATGAGAGAGCACAGGAAGCAGTCTCCCTTGCCCGGACGCGGGTCACCGGGGTTCCCTCATGGAGCCAGGCCCAGGGGAGGGGCTCAAAGGCGAGCGCCTGGTGGTCGGGCTTATGCCCATGGAGCCTGGCCGGGCCTAGCCCGAAAAAAAGACATGGGTCCGCCCTCCCATGGACCCACCACCTGTGGGAGGAGTTTTAGGGGTCAGGTGCAGTGTGAGGGGTGGCAGCCAAAGGCATGGGTTCTGTCGGACCGATCCTCGGCTACTTACTCTGACCCTCGGGACATGGAATGTCACCTCTCTGGCGGGAAAGGAGCCTGATTTGGTGCGTGAGGTGGAGAGATACCGACTAGATATAGTCGGGCTCACCTCAACGCATACCTTGGGCTCTGGAACCATCCATCTCGAAAGAGGCTGGACCTTCTTCTATTCTGGAGTTGCTCATGGGGAGAGGCGGCGAGCTGGTGTGGGTATTCTTGTTGCCCCCCCGTCTCGGTGCCTAAATGTTGGGGTTCTCCCCGGTTGACGAAAAGGTAGCTTCCCTCCGTCTTCGGGTGGGGGGGACGGGTCCTGACTGTTATTTGTGCTTATGCACCAAATGACAGTTCAGAGTACCCACCCTGTTTGGAGTCTTTGGGGGGGTTGGAGAACGCTCCCTCGGGAGACTCACTCGTTGTCTTGGGAGACTTCAACGCCCATGTGGGCAACGATAGTGTGACCTGGAAGGGTGTGATCGGTAGGTACGACCTCTCCAGTCTGAATCCGAACGGTGTTTCGTTGTTGGACTTTTGTGCTTGTCACAGTTTGTCTATCACGAACACCATGTTCGAACATAAGGGTGTCCATAAGTGCACTTGGCACCAGGAAACCCTAGGTCGCAGTTCGATGATTGACTTTGTAGTCGTGTCATCGGACTTGCGACCATATGTTCTGGACACTCGGGTGAAGAGAGGAGCTGAGCTGTCTACCGATCACTACCTGGTGGTGAGTTGGCTTCGGTGGTGTGGGAGGTTGCCTTCCAGACCTGGCAGGCCCAAGCGTGTAATCAGGGTCTGCTTGGAACGTTTGGCGGAGTCCCCTGTCCGAGAGGCCTTTAACTCCCACCTCCAGCAGAGCTACAACCACGTTCCGGAGGAGGCGGGGGACATGGAATCCGAATAGGCCATGTTTCGTGCCTCCATTGCTGAGGCGGCAGCCCATAGCTGTGGCCGTAAGGTCGTCGGTGCTTGTCGTGGCGGTAATCCCCGAACCCGGTGGTGGACACCTGCGGTGAAGGGGGCCGTCCAGCTGAAGAAGGAGGCCTATCGGCTTTTGTTAGCCTGTGGGACTCCTGAGGCAGCAAACGGGTACCGGCAGGCCAAACGTGCTGCAGCTGAGGCTGTCGCAGATGCAAAATCTCGGGCGTGGGCGGAGTTCGGTGAGGGCCTGGAGAGTGATTATCGGTTGGCCTCAAAAAGGTTCTGGGCCACCATCCGACGCCTCAGGAGGGGGAAGCAGTTCTTCACAAACACTGTTTACAGTGGAGGTGGGGAGCTGCTTACCTTGACTGGGGATGTTGTCGAGAGGTGGAGGGAATACTTTGAGGACCTCCTCAATCCCACCAACACGCCCTCCATGGAGGAGGAAGACCCTGGGGGTTCGGGTGAGGGTCCGCCCATCACTGGACTGGAGGTCACTGAGGTTGTCAAAAAGCTCCTCGGTGGTCGAGCTCCGGGGTTGGACGAGATCTGCCCAGAATATCTCAGGGCTCTGGATGTTGTAGGACTGTCTTGGTTGACACGTCTCTGCAACATCACGTGGTCATCAGGGGCTGTACCTCTGGATTGGCAAACTGGGGTGGTGGTCCCAATTTTTAAGAAGGGGGACCGGAGGGTGTGTTCCAATTATCGGGGAATTACACTCCTCAGCCTACCTGAGAATGTCTATGCAGGGGTACTAGAGAGGAGGATCCGACCGATAGTCGAACCTCGGATTCAGGAGGAACAATGTGGTTTTCGTCCTGGCCGCAGCACTCTTGACCAACTCTATACGCTCCACAGGATTCTGGAGGGGCATGGGAGTTTGCCCAATCTGTCCACATGTGCTTTGTGGATTTGGAGAAGGCTTTCGACCGTGTCCCTCGAACGATCTTGTGGGGCATGCTCTGAGAGTACGGCGTTCCAGATCCATTGTTACGAGCTATTCGGTCGCTGTATTGCCGGAGCCAGAGTTTGGTCCGTATTGGTAACAGCAGGTCGGATTCGTTTCCGGTGGGAGTTGGAGTCCGCCAAGGCTGTCCTTTGTCACCAATTCTGTTCATAATTTTTAGGGACAGAATTTCTAGGCGCAGTCGAGGCGATGAGGGGTTCTGGTTTGGTGGCCATCGGATATCGTCTCTGCTTTTTGCGGATGATGTTGTCCTTTTGGCTTCATCAAGTCGGGCCCTCCAGCTCTCATTGGAGCGATTCGCAGCTGAGTGCGAAGCAGCCGGGATGAAGATCAGTACCTCCAAGTCCGAGGCCATGGTTCTCAGTCGGACAATGGTGGAATGCACCCTCCGGGTCGGGAATGAGGTCCTGCCCCAAGTGGAGGAGTTTAAGTACCTTGGGGTCTTGTTTACGAGTGAGGGAAGGATGGAGCGAGAGCTCGACAGACGGATCGCTGCAGCCTCTGCTGTCAAGCGGTGCCTGTACCGGTCCGTCGTGGTGAAGAAGGAGCTGAGCCGCAAGGCAAAGCTCTCAATTTACCAGTCGATCTACGTTCCAACCCTCACCTATGGTCACGAGCTTTGGGTAATGACCTAAAGAACAAGATCACAGATACAAGCGGCTGAAATGAGCTTCCTTCGCCGGGTGGCGGGGTTCTCCCTTAGAGATAAGGTGAGAAGCTCCGCCATCCGGGGAGAGCTCGGAGTAGATCCGCTGCTCCTCCGCATTGAGAGGGGCCAGTTGAGGTGGCTCGGGCATCTGGTCAGAATGCCCCCCCGGACGCCTCCCTGGTGTGGTGTTTCGGGCATGTCCAACCGGGAAGAGACCCCGGGGTCGACCTAGAACACGCTGGAGGGACTATGTCTCTCGGCTTGTCTGGGACCGCCTCGGTGTCCCCCCGGGAGAGTTGGAGGAAGTGGCTCGGGAGAGGGACGTCTGGACCTCTTTGCTTAGGTTGCTGCCCCCGCGACCCGACCCTGGACTAAGTGGAAGATGATGATGATGGTATGAACACTTTTGCTGCTGTTTGAAACCATTTCTAGTTATTTCAATACTAGCATGGAAAACGTTAAAAATGAAAATTTCAGAAGCAGTTTTCTATAAATTTCAGGGCCATAACTATCGGTGAAAAATACTCATTCATTCATTTGCCTAACTTCCTAATCTTACCATGATCACGGGGAAATTGGACCTATCTCAGCCGACACTAGGGAAAGGCAGGGCACATCCTGAAAAACTTCCCAAACAATTGCGGGGGCCAATGCCCATACTCGCACCCAGGGTAATTTGGAACTGACCAGCCAACCCATCATCTTCAGGGATCTTCATCTTCATGGTTCCAAGGCAGGACTAGGACTCACTGGAGGTTTTATATGGCACAATTGGCTTGGAAATGTCCATAGAATGGAATCTATTGAATAGCCAAGTCTGGAGAGACTTTCTCAGCCTGTTGCCTCCACAACCTGAAGTACGAAAAGTGAAATACAAATTAATTGGTGTCTGTTGGGGTAAAACATTTTGCCCTGATCCAAAGTTTACATGTTCTGGTCTACTGATTTGTGCACCCCAACCTCTAATTTTGTGTATGTCTGCCCTTGTTCTGACAGGTCCATCGTGCAACCTGGCCCATTGTATGCAAGGGCTGCAGGCGTGTCTATTCTGGAGCTGTGTCCCAGGGTCTGAAGCGCTTTGGCCTTTGTGATAGTTGTACTTGCGTCACTACAACTAACGAAGATTCTCCTTCCATGAACCTGAGCAGTCAGAATGCAATTGTAGAACAGGGCACGACGGACTCGGATTGGCCCATCTTCATGGTGGATGGAGATGACGAACCAAGTGCTGGCGCTGGGGACATGGATGATAAAAAGGACCTTCAAAAGCAGCTTGCAGAGGGTGGGAATCTCCTGTAGGCTCTGAAAAACATACCAGTGTTTGTTACAGACAGCATCTCCTAAACGCTTAGTAAACAGGTAAATTTGTCAAGGTTTAGAAAGCCAGATGTTCTGGAGTACATGCTGATATACACTACAGCAAGTAGTACTAAACTGTAATCATGTTTACGGGTATAGCGTCTTTAACAACCAAATTTCCACAGCGCTGGTAGAATCAAATCAACTAAATTCTGTTGAAATATGTTTGGTATCATTAATGGCAGGGGTCCCCAACCACCGTTATCGGTCCGCAGCTAAATTGGTACCGGTCCACAGAAGAAATAATTCATTATTTCTGTTTTATTTATTGTCCGAGTCTGAAGGATCTTTATTTTTGAAAAATCTTTTATATTGAAAAATGACCAGATTCTCTCGGTTACATGTCGGTCATTTGAGCGCTAAAATGTAACCCACAAGGGGATGGCACATGAACAGAGGCGAGTTGGACATGTTTCAAACAATAGCTGGGATTTTGGATGAGACTGAACCTGAGCCTTCATTCTCCCAGCTGGTGCACCATCACCTGTGTTGTTTTTTTTTTGTTGTTTTTTTTTAAAGTTCAAGCTGTACTTCCCAACCAACTTTATTTCAGCTGTTGAAAAATAATATTCATGGAGTCCTAATATTATTATTGTTATTATTAATAATAATTTTATATAAATAAAATATATTTACAATACAGTCAGCCCTCTACTTAAGAAAGTAATCCGTTCCTGTAGTTTTCGTAAGTAGAGGCGCATTTTACATGTAAAACGTGTGATTTGTTCCAAGGCTCCCAAGACTACCCCATAAACCCTTTAAAAATGATAAAAGTACACCAATTTTGTATGAAATATGTGATAAAAGTAAAAGGAAATTATTTATTAAACAATTTTAACATTTTATTAACATATTAAACCATTTTATTAACATATTTATTTATAATAATTATACCATTATTAAACATTTTTTATTAACGCACATACACACACACACACACACAAGACTGTCTCTCTCTATCTCACACACACACACACACACACACAACTCTCTCACTCTGGTGTGTTTTGGAGAATGCAGGCTCCGCCCACACGCAACACGCAGCCGATGGACCAATTCTATTGAAATGCTTAAATGGACGGGATGTTGTATTTAAAGCGGAATTACAGTACCTGTTTGAAAGATCAGAGGTCCTGATTCAATATTAACTTGCTTCCTTGCGAGATCGGAGGTCTTTATTAACACACACACACACACACACACACACACACACACACACTACACTGTCTCTCTCTCTATCTCTCTCTCTCTCTCTGTCTCTCTCACACACACACACAAAACTCTTCCTCTTTCTGGTGTGTTTTGCCGAATGCAGGCTCCACCCACATGCAGCGTGCAATGACGGAACAATTGTATTTAAATGTTTAAATGGACGGGATGTTGTATTTAAAGCGGAATTACAGTACCTGTTTGAAAGATCAGATCAGAGGTCCTGATTCAATATTAACTTGCTTCCTTGCGAGATCGGAGGTCTTGTCCCACAGAGCACTGTTTTCATGCTCCTTCTGCTTCAATATCGTGCCGAAATAATCGCCTCCGTCACTGTATTTCCACCTTAAGGTCTCCTTCTGCTTCAATATCGTCACGATTGTAGAGGGGTTTTGGCGATAACGAAATAATGATCAATCTCAAAACAAGCCAACAGTCCTATCCACACGTGTGACAAACAAGAAGTATGGGTACAGGTCAGCTCCCTCCTGGCCAATGGGAGGCCAGCGGGGCGGGATGTTGGGAGACAGCCAATGAGAGAGCAACTCGTGCATTGTTTGAAATTTGAATGGCATGTTTGAATTTTTGAATGCCGCGTTTGGCGCTTTTTGTAAAGAGAGGTTGTTTTCGCAAAAAGACGACGAAAATTTAAGAAAATGTTTTTCGTAACCTGGATTTTTCATACTCAGAGGTTTTCGTAAGTAGAAGGCCAACTGTATAAACAATCTATGACATCCCCTGATCCGATGTCGAGCGTTGATTAAAAAAGTTGGGGACCCCTCATTTCTGCCACTTTGCTTTAATAGTAAAACAATCAGTATTTGGATTATGTGAATGTCAATAATAGTTCATCTTCAAGCTGCACATTTTCTCTGAGTGTCAGCATTATATACTGTATATGTTTAAAAAAGAGCAGATATAAAGAATTACAATGCACATGACTCATAATAGAATCTTATTTTATAACTAGACAAGTTATTTCAGTGCTACAGCTATTGTTAGACACATGCAATTTATCGTCTAGACCAGGGGTGTCAAACTCCTGCCGCAATGGGCCATGTGGCTGCAGGTTTTTGTTTCAACCAAGCAGCAGCACACCTGACTTGGCTCATTTAAACACCTGATTGGAGTCTTCGGGCAGTTGATTGGTCAATCTGTGTGCTCTGTACAGAGACTGACCAATCAACTGCCTGAAGACTCTTATCAGTTGTTTGAATGAGCCAAGTCAGGTGTGCTGCTGCTTGGTTCAGACAAAAACCTGCAGCTACATGGCCCTTTGTGGCATGAGTTTGACACCCCTGGTCTAGACCATGGGTGGGCAGTTATTTTGGCTCAGGGGCCACTATGAATTTTAAAATTTGACAAACAGGCTGGATCAGCAATATACGATTAAAAAAATGCATTTTTAACAGTACATTTCAAATATAACCAGAAAAAAGCATTAAAATATGAACATACCTTTCAGTGGGAAGTGTTGTTGATCACCCATTTTTGTCAATGCATCGAAGTCTGGTGGTAATTCTGTTGTGGTTCTCAGAACAGATTTGAGGTGTTCATCACTTTACTGGGATGTATGGTGTGCATTGTTGGTGTTCATCACACTAAAAGTCTGTTCACTCATATGTCAAGCCAAACAACACCAGCATCCTCTGTGACATCTTCTGGATGTTTGGAAATTTGGCTGCACTTAATAAAGCATAAAACTCCTCCAATTTAAGGGAGTTGAACTTCTCCTTGAACATCATGTCACATTGGCGATCAATCGGATCCAACTGCAACTCCTGTGGTATCGTTTCAGGGTCTTGTGAGAAGAGACCTGACACGAGCTGATGTGCCCTGTCAATTTTTCCAAAATCACAAAACAGACGGCAGAATTCTTAAAGCAGGTCCTCCAGTGCTTTCCTGGATTTTTTCACATGTTGCAGGGCCTCTTTTAACGTGGCCAGTGTGGGGGAAATGAGCGAATGACTTGTCTGACATTTGCTTGCTTTGAAAATAAAACTAGCCTGGTTTTGAAGGCTCTGATGTTTGCTTGCATTTCATGCACAAACTGTTTTTTCCCTTGTAGCTTCACATTCAGCTCGTTCATATGGGTCAGTTTGTCCACAGTAAAAGTGAAATCACAGCCAATCAGTGTCTTTCAGCTCAGGAACATTGTCAGTGTTCTCAAGGAGCTCCAAAAATGAAATCTCCTGTTTGAGCTTCACACTTGCTGACATACTTCCCCCAAACTGAACCAGTGGACATTAGAGGGTAAAGCAAGTCCCTGTGATCAGCATCAGATTCTTCAGGAAAATGAATAAATTGACTATGGTAAAATCTCGTTGCTGAAATAAACTTAACGAGTTTCACAACTGGCTTCACCACATGGTCGAGCTGCTCCACAGATTTCCACAGTGATTCCTGCTGAATTATGCATCTATCCTCATGCTTGATTCTTGGATAGAAGTTGCTCGGATGAAGGTGTTTTGTTGAGCCTGCAAGCTTGCGACCAACCTATCAGCGGTAGCTGGACGTTTACACGGTGACGGGATGTTTGCATAATTAGCATGCTTGGTGTAAAAGTGGCGGTTGATGTTATATTCTTTTTAAACCGTAATGGTTTCTTGGCAAATAAGACATACAGCCTTTGACCAGACTTTAAAAAACAATTACTAAAAAAGTATTTAAGGTGTCCATTCCTTATGAACCACCTGGCACTCACTGTCGACTTTTCTTTTCTCTGACATTGCTGCAGATGGGTTCTGTGCAGTAGAAGAGTGATAGCAGGAAGTGGCTCGAGTGCTGCAAAAAATCAACCGACTGCGCCTAGTGCGCCACTGGTGTTGAAAAGCTGTAATTACAAGTCAAAGTCAAATGAATGTAATTGATCAATCATTCACCTCAAACATGAATTCTGTACTAACTAATCTTTAGCGGGTGGATTAAAAAGGCTGGATGTGGCCCATGGTCCATAGTTTGCCCACCGCTGGTCTAGACTGAACGTCATTCATTTTCTGAACTGCTTAATCATAATTTCGGTTGAAGGGAGGCTGGCACCTGTACACTCTGGACAGCTCGCCAGGCCATTACAGGGCAGAACAACGCTGACGGCTATACAGCTACTCTTGAAAGTCAGCAATAGTCCTTTTACATGCCTCTCACCATAGACAGTAAGAGACATGGCCAGCCTTTAATAACACAGGTAGCTGCACTGGGGGGGACACAGCATTGACATCCGTTGACAGTGGGGCTTGATCCTCCAACCACGGGATCAGTGAAATATTGTCTGAAATATTTAATGATATGCTGCATCATAGGGTCATTTTATGAATGAATGATTTCATCTTGATTCTTAAAGTCCACAGTTTCAAAGTATGTTTTTTTTTTTTTACAGTGTTGTAGTAGTTAGGGTGCGTTCATGGTCGAGAGGTGATGGGTTTGAATCCCCATCAGACGCCTACTGTGCTAAGACCCTTGGGCAAGGTCTTGACCATGAGGCTGCCTTTGTTCACTCAGAAGTAGAAATAGAGGAACGTTAACCTGAGATTGACCAGCGTCCAATTCAGAAGGAGTTGAACTCCTAGTTTCCTCACAGTACAAGAATTAGAAGTTCCGGCATGATAAGTGTAAAGCCAGAATCTCATGGAGCAATGAATACAGATGAAAGTAATGAATTTTGGGTTTTACCAGGGTTTGTAAACAATTGATTAGTAGCTAAGCAGTTAGCTAAATGTTCTTTGAGTGGCTAACAGGGTTTTTGTTGTTGTTGTTGCTAAGAAATTTAGAACAGTTGTAAGCATTTGTAAATGGTTGGAAAACAGGTCGCTAAAGTTATTTTTGGTTCACAAAGTAGTAGGGCTAATTTTGCTCATGTTTTTCATAGGCTTGGACCATTCTTTTCTTCTTCTTTTTACTTCTTTTTCTTTCTCTTCTTTCCTTGTTTTATGCTGCATGATAGCTGCAGCAGCCAGACTAAGCAATTCTTCCTCAAGGG
This sequence comes from Plotosus lineatus, assembly GCA_024760905.1. Taxonomy (NCBI): domain Eukaryota; kingdom Metazoa; phylum Chordata; class Actinopteri; order Siluriformes; family Plotosidae; genus Plotosus; species Plotosus lineatus. The sequence goes on along the minus strand of CM045728.1, from coordinate 81,034,572 downwards.
CAGCAGCATGTTGTGTTTTCCCTTTCAGAAATCCATTTTCATATCCTAGAAGTCTTTTTTCTATATCTGGGGACAGTTTGCTTACCCTTATTCGGTGGTTCAATTCGAAGATTTGCCTGACATTTATCTGGTATTATAGCCAGGGTTGGCAAAAGGTTCCAGATAGTGGCAAAAGAGTGGCAAACCTAATTGTCGCAAACACGGTTGCTAATGTTTGCCAAATGTCTTTCTCACCTTCTCAAACATTGTGCAAATGTTGCTGATTCAAACCATGTTTTTTGACAACCTTCGTCAGAAAATTTACAGAATCAAAATTCAACACGTTTGTCAGCATTCGCCATACCAGCTTAAAATCCAAACAGCCCTTACTTTACCTTTTACTGATGCCCCCCCCCTGGTCAAAGTTATTGTGCCTATAAAGTTAAATTGCAGTTAAATAAAAGTTAAATAAGCAATTGATGATTTGTAGAGGGTTCCAAAAATCTTAATAAATACTACAAATAATAGTGTACACATTTAAAAAATCTGACAGATTTGATTTTGTCTGTAAATAAATTTGTTCCAAGCTGATTTTTATGTAAACATTTACCTGCTTCCTTGACTGTAAAATATTTTTTCATATCCCTTAATATTCAGCATAAAAAATCCCTACACATGGAAATTGTGAGATTTGAACAAAATTACAGGAGGTTAATGTTCTATTTCTAATCAAAATTGTTTATATCGCTTATAGAATTTAAAATTGTAAAATTTTAAAATGACAGTTTATCATAAATACTTAGTTTAGGTTTTTTTTTAAAAAGCTTACACGTAATCATTTGAAATAAACAGACCTTTTCATATTTCATTAAATCAGCCTTTAAAAGTTTTTTTTTATATATTTTTATTTACATGATATATTCGATCAAAATAATGTATCCTAATTTTTTTAATTAAATATAATTAGACAAATTTTACAAGCCACTGTGGTATTAAATTATGACTCTGGCCATTCTACCCTATTTTGTTTAGTGATCTATGTGTCTGCAGCTGAATGAAATCAATGTGTTTGAAAGGAAGTTTGCAAATTTGTCTGAATGTGTTGTGATTAAAAATTAAAATGCCTCCACTACAGTATGTCTTACTTGATTACAACAGATTTAGTTTTGCAGGCCTGTTATACTGAATGTTTCTAATGTAAACCATGGTACTTTAAGAGTGTTTCAATTTTGTGCACCATTTTCAGCAGCCTTTAAAGACAATTTGAAAGTTTTTAAAAACAAATTGGGACATGAACTGTTACTGCTTTAATCAGAAAACCAACAAGTCTCACTGAGCAGAGAATTATTATTGTATGGATCCAGTGGGGGTGATGTCTGACCAAAGTGCAACTTTTTTTATAAATAAATATATAACTTCAACTTTTATTTATGTTTGTAACTTTTGCTGTCTGCTTACCTGTGAACATGAAAACTTGCAGCCTTATTATAAAAGAACACATGTTCAAATTAAATGCTGACATAAAATACTGAGCTTTAATCCAGACGACTGTCTTTGTTTGGGTTTTTAATTTCTTGTATTTTGGAACTGGTTCTGCAGTTCTGAGCTCAACCAGAAGTACAAACCATGAACAGCTTTTTGTGGCTTTTGATTTTTTTCATGTAATGTCAGGAACTTCTGAAGATAAAACGCTTTGACCATGTGTGTCCTATATTTATGGAAGAAGTTAAAATTTTGTATTAATTGATCATGCAGAAGCATTCCTTCTGGCATTTATTAATGACACACCAACAGTAAACAAAATAGTCTTTAATTACTAATGCTGTATATGATGATACAGGGATCCCTCACTTTCCTTGGTTAATTGAGATCGAGATCCCCAAGCAACCATCGAAATCCACGAAGTAGGATCACCTTCCAACCGCCCTCGCGCTGACGTATGCGTACATGTATGTGTGTGTGTATATAATATCAATAAATGCATATTCAATACTATAAATGCTTATAACAATTAAACATTCAAAACATAACATGTAAATAAAATATAAATACAGTGGTACCTCACCTTACGAAAGACCCAACAAACGAAAAATCCAAGTTACGAAATGCATTTACCTAAAATGTCCATCTCTGGATACAAAAAGAATTGACGTTACGAAACGCGCCATCTCAAAAATTCAAACAATGCGTGAGTTGCTCTGCTATTGGCTATCTCCCAACATCCAGCCCTGCTGGCCTCTTATTGGCTAAGAGGGATCTGCATCTCCATAATACCCATGATGCTTTTCGTGTGCTTTCGACCTATTGTTCATCTCGGAGATGCAGCTCCCTCCCATTGGCTATTATGGCGCTGCATCTCCATAATATCCATGATGCTTTTCGTGTGCCTTCGACCCATTGTTCGTCACGGAGTTTTAACATGCGTAAAGGACAGAGTTACTGTTGTTTCATGAGTTTTTTGAGTGTGCTCATTGCAACTTTATTTTTTGTCATTCATCATGGGCCACAAGAAAGTGATTCCTGGTGCGAGTAAAAAGAAGAAGCTGGCTTGTGGCGTGCATTTTAGTGATATCGCAAAGGAATATGGCCAAACCCGTCTACTATCGGTACGATATTGAAGCAGAAGGAGGCCTTAAAAGGTATACTTTTATCATTTTTATAGGGTTTAGGGGGTAGTATTGGGGGCCTTTTACATGTAAAATGCTACTCAACTTATGAAAAAAAATCAGGTTATGAAACCACTTCTGGAACGGATTAATTTCATAAGGTGAGGTATGACTGTACACACATACAGATGGAATTGCATGAGAAGACGACACACATGCGCGCAGATGCGTGTGCACACACTGATGCAACAATGTAAGTACAGATGCTGCCCCAGCTTACAAACGAGTTAGGTTCCAACCGGTTAGATGAATTTGTTTGTAAGTCGTTACATGGCATTCTTTAGAGGGGAACGTATGTATAACTTGTATAAGTAACCTACATGAGTTTGTACTGTATACAATCTCTCTCTCTCTCTCTCTCTCTACATAATCTTACATTATCAATATCATTATGTCCCGTGTTTAAACTCCTGGTTCCTCTCAAGCACAGCACAGCTGATCTGTTCAGATTTACAGAAAGTTTAACTCTTACCCAGTTCATTATAATACTGGAGTCAATTTGTTTCTTCTTTGAAAGTTTTGGCTGAGTTCAGAAATGTATCATTCTGTTTCTCTTCCAGGACATGTCAGCCATGCCCCTCTGCAGGAGCCTACTATTAAGTGTACCTCAGGATAATGTTTAATCATATTTAATACTTATATTTATGACATCTTTCTATATATTTTATTCCATTTCTGTTTGTTCTTCAATTTCATTTCACTTTCGACCTCGGTTCGGATCTCCGGATGGTTTTCATTGGAGATTTTGGGTTGTTTTTTTTGTTTGTATTGTGTTGGTATAGGTTTTTGTTTTTTGCATAATTGGCCTTGTTTTTGTGGCATTTTCTTTAACCTTTTCCCCTATTCTTTAATTTCCGTATTTTTTAATTTGATGAATATTTATTTATTTATTTATTTATTTTTAAACGTGATGCACTAAAGCCACATTAATTGAAGCGCGAAGTAGCAAGGGATCCCTGTATTTGTTTTAGGTTGGTCCACATAGATATTCGTTTGTTAAATCTATGATAAGGTAAGATACATCACTGTGTTAATATTTTTGTGTTAATCTCGATAAGGATTTAAGGATAAAGCAATGTTATGCAAACTGGGTTATTGGGATGTTATTAACCTCACATAAAAATGTAAGTAGTTGTAATGGGGGAGTTCATGCATTGGTGCGGCATGCATTTATTGGTGCCCCAATAAAAACATATACCTATGTCTTGAATTTGAAAAAAAATCATATTTTATTTTTCACTAAAGAAGAGTTCGGTGAATAAGCATATGAAACTTGTGGGGTTCAGTACCGCCAACAAGGTTAAGAACCACTGAGATACATATATATATATAATGATGAGATTTCCTTTCGGCTTTTCCCTTTTTCAGGGGTCGCGACAGCGAATGATTCGCACGCTTGATTTGGCATAGGTTTTTACGTCGGATGCCCTTCCTGACACAACCCTTTTAGCAAGGGACAGAAACACGCTGACGGCTTTGCAGCCTACTCTTTACGAAAGTCAGCAATGGTTCTTTGACAATGCAGCCATGAGGATGGGCACAAACAAGTGTCCGTCCTCACGCCGGTCCCAAGCCTGGATAATTGGAGAGGGCTGTGAACCGTCAATAGTAATTTCATACCGGATCGGTTGAGGCCCGGGTCAACAATGACTTCCATCAGTGCTGTCAACCAACACAGGGTGCTGGTGGAAATTGGAATACTGTTGGTCGAAGGAGAGGCGGGAGGTGTGTCCATAGGCAGAGAGAGAAGAGGAAAGGCATAAGTCTAGGACTGAGAGTAGGGACTTTGAATGTTGAAACTATGACAGAAAAAGGTAGAGAGCTGGCTGACATGATGCAGAGGAGGAAGATGGACATACTGTGTGTTCAGGAGACCAGGTGGAAAGGTAGCAAGGCTAGAAGCTTAGGAGCAGGGTTTAAGCTGTTTTATCACGGTGTGGATGGGAAGAGAAATGGAGTAGGGGTCATCTTAAAGGAGGGGTTGGTCAGGAATGTTCTAGAAGTGAAAAGAGTGTCAGACAGCGTGATGAGTCTCAAGTTAGAAATTGAAGGTGTGATGTTCAATGTTGTTAGTGCTTATGCCCCACTGGCAGGATGTGAGCTAGAAAAGAAGGAGAGATTCTGGAGTGACTTAGATGAAGTGATGCAGAGTACCCCCAGAGGTGAAAGAGTGGTCATTGGTGCAGACTTCAATGGACATGTTGGTGCAGGCAACAGAAGGGATGAGGAAGTGATGGGCAGGTTTGGTCTCCAGGACAGGAACACAGAAGGACAGATGTTGATAGATTTTGCAAAAAAAATGGAAATGACTATGGTGAATACTTTCTTCCAGAAAAGACAGGAGCATAGGGTGACTTATAAAAGCGGAGGTAGGAGCACACAGGTAGACTACATCTTGTGTAGGCGATGTATTTTGAAGGAAGTCAGTGACTGCAAAGTAGTAGTGGGTGAGAGTGTTGCCAAACAGCATAGGATGGTGGTGTGCAGGAATATGCTGATGGTGAGAAAGGTGAAGAAGGCAAAGGCAGAACAGAAGACAAAGTGGTGGAAGCTGAAAAAGGAAGAGTGTTGTCTTGTCTTCAAGGAGGAGTTGAAACAGGCTTTGGGTGGTCAGGAAGTGCTTCCAGATGACTGGACAACTACAGCTAATGTGATCAGGGACACAGGTAGGAGAGTTCTTGGTGTGTCCTCTAGGAGGAGAGTAGATAAGGAGACTTGGTGGTGGAATGAGGAAGTGCAGGAGTGTGTAAAAAGAAAGACATTAGCAAAAAAAAGGGGGACAGAGTGAGGACCGAAGAGAGTAAACAGGAGTACAGGGAGACACAGCGTAAGGTAACAGTGTCAAAGGCCAAACAGAGGGCCTTAAGTAAGATAACTTGTATGCTAGGTTGGACAGTAAAGATGGAGAAAATGATTTATACAGGTTGGCACAGCAGAGAAATAGAGATGGGATGGATGGGCAGCAAGTTAGAGTGATTAAGGACAGGGAAGGAAATGTATTGACTGATGTCAAAAGTGTGCTGGGAAGATGGAAAGAGTACTTTGAAGAGCTGATGAATGAGGAAAATGAAAGAGAACAGAGTAGAAGAGGTGACCATTGAGGACCAGGAAGTAGCAAAGATTAGTAAGGGGGAAGTGAGGAGGGCATTGAAGAGGATGAAGAATGGAAAGGCAGTTGGTCCTGATGACATACCGGTGGAGGTATGGAAGTGTCCAGGAGAGGTAGCAGTAGATTTTCTGACAAGAACATTCAAAAAGGTCTTAGAGAGTGAGAGGATGCCGGAGTAATGGAGACGTGTGCCAGTGCCCATTTTTAAGAAAAAGGGAGATGTGTAGAGTTGTGGCAACTACAGAGGGCTAAAGGTGATGAGCTATACGAGGAAGTTATGGGAAAGAATAGTGGAAGCGAGACCAAGGGCAGAGGTCAGCATTTGTGAACAACAGTTTGGTTTCATGTCAAGAAAGAGCACCACAGATGCAGTGTTTGCTTTGAGGATGTGAGAAGTACAGGCAGGTTGGACTGGTTGGAGAAAAGTGTCCGGTGTGATGTGTGATAGGAAGGTATAGGCAAGACTGAAAGGAAAAGTGTACAAGACGGTGTTGAGGCCAGCGATGTTGTATGATTTAAAAACAGTGACACTGAGGAAAAGGCAGGAGGCAGAGTTGGAGGTAGCAGAGATGAAAATTTTGAGGTTCTCTTTGGGAGTAACGAGGATGGATAGGATCAGGAATGAGTACATCACAGGGACAGCACATGTAAGAGGTTTTGGAGACAAAGTCAGCAAGGCTAGATTGAGCTGGTTTGGACATGTACAGAGGAGGGATAGTGAGTTTATTGGCAGTAGGATGCTGAGGTTGGAACTACCAGGCAGAAGACATCGAGGAAGACCAAAGAGATGCTGTGAAGGAGGACATGAAGGTAGTTGGTGTAAGAGAAGATGCAGAGGATAGGGTGAGATGGAGGCAGATGATTTGCTGTGGCGACCTCTGAAGGGAACAGCCGAAAGGAAAAGAATGTTTTTTTTATATACAGTATATATAAAATATATATAAAATATCATCTCGTTCAATTCATAATATAAAGTACCAGACAAAAGTCATGGCTGATACTGTATATTCTTGTCACTTTTAAGGCGTTTGGTATTATAACATATTTTATATTTGTTTTTAACCAGAAAAAATGATTGTAAGTCAGAAAAATCTTATTTTCTAACGACACTTTTCCTGCCTCCACCGCTTGGTGTTTGATAGGTGCGTAAAAGCGGCGCAGTAATGACGCTCACAACGTGTGAAATGATATCAGGTGACTGAGCCTGAAAAACAGTCATATGATCGAGTATTTAGCGTATAATGAAACCTTGTGACTGAGATGTTTATTTAGCTCTCAGGTGCTTGATGTACGAAGAGTTTGCAGTAATACCACTCTACCGGTGTTGTGTGTGTGTTTGTGTGTGTGTGAGAGAGAGAGACTAAAAGATGCGCTTAACACTGTTCTGCGTAGTGTGCAGCGTGTTGGTCAGTGGAGAGCCTTACAAACCCACTTGGGAGAGCTTGGACGCCAGACCTCTTCCTAAATGGTATGATGAGGTCAAGTTCGGACTGTTTGTCCACTGGGGGGTGTTCTCGGTGCCGGCTTTCGGCAGTGAGTGGTTTTGGTGGTACTGGAAAGGTGCACTGATACCTGAATACATCGGCTTCATGATGAAGAATTATCCTCCGGGATTCACGTACGCAGAGTTCGCACCGCAGTTCAATGCACATTTCTTCGAACCGGACAATTGGGCGGAAGTGTTCGAGGCTTCTGGAGCAAAGTGAGTTACGCACGAGTTTAACCCGGAAGTGATTATAAATGTTTAGTCCAAATAAAATAATATAAATGAGTCCAATAAAATAACGATTAAATGTGTAACTCCTCTAGTTAAAGTATAGCCATTGACCCATTATTGGTGAAAAGTTTATAAGAACATCTGAATATATATATATATATATATATATATATATATATATATATATATATATATATATATCTTTTCCTTTCGGCTTTTCCCTTCAGGGGTCGCCACAGCGAATTGTCTGCCTCCATCTCACCCTGTCCTCTGCATCTTCTCGTACACCAACTACCTTCATGTCTTCCTTCACCACATCCATAAATCTTCTCTTTGGTCTTCCTCTAGGCCTTCTGCCTGGTAGTTCCAACCTCAGCATCCTACTCCCAATATACTCACTATCCCTCCTCTGTACATGTCCAAACCATCTCAATCTAGCCTCTCTGACTTTGTCTCCAAAACCTCTAACATGTGTTGTCCCTCTGATGTGCTCATTCCTGATCCTATCCATCCTCATTACTCCCAAAGAGAGCCTCAACATTTTCATCTCTGCTACCTCCAGCTCTGCCTCCTGTCTTTTCTTCAGTGCCACTGTTTCTAAACCATACAACATCGCTGGCCTCATCACTGTCTTGAACACTTTTCCTTTCATTCTTGCCGATACCTTCCTATCACACATCACACTGGACACTTTTCTCCAACCATTCCAACCAGCCTTCACATGCTTCTTCACCTCTTTTCCACACTCTCCATTACTCCGAATTGTTGTGCCTAAGTACTGTACTTAAAATCCTCCGTCTTCTTTATTTCTGCTCCCTGTAACCTCACCGTTCCTCTTGGGTCCTTGTTGTTCACACACACACACACACACACATGTATTCTGTCTTACTGAGGCTAACCTTCATTCCCCTCCTTTCCAGGGCATACTTCTAGATTTTCCAGCACTTGTTCTCTGCACTCACTACAGATCACAATGTCGTCTGCAAACATCATAGTCCATGGAGATTCTTGTCTAACCTCGTCTGTCAGACTGTCCATCACCATAGCAAACAAGAAGGGGCTCATAGCTGACCCTTGATGCAGTGTGTGTGTGTATAATATACATATACACAGTCGGCCCCCTGGGTATGAGAATTCCGGGTTACGAAAAACATTTTCCTGTTTTCGTCCCCGGGATACGAAAACAACCTTCTTTTACGAAAAGTGCCAAATGTGCCATTCAAAATTTCACATGATTGGCCAGGAGGCAGCTGAACGGTACCCATACTTCCCGTTTGTCACACGCGTGAAGGAGAGTTGACTGTTGGCTTGTTTTAAGATTGATCATGCAGCGTTGTATTTCGTTATTGCCGAAATCCCTCTATAATTGGGACGATATTGAACCAGAAGGAGACCTTAAAGCGGAAATACAGTGACGGAGGCGATTATTTCTGCACGATTTTAAAACGGAGTGCTCCGTGGGAGAAGACCTCCGATCTCGCAAGGAAGCAAGTTAATATTGAATCGGGACCTTTGATCTTTCAAACAGGTACTGTGATTCCACTTTAAATAAAACATCACGTTCATTTAAACATTTAAATAGAATTGTTCCGTCAGCTGCGCGTGGCATGTGGGTGGGGCCCGAGGTTTGTGTGTGTGTGTGTGTGTGTGTGTGTTTGTGTTTGAGAGAGAGAGAGAGAGAGAGAGACAGCCTACGGAGTCAGAGATGAAAGGAGGCTTAACTCTTTAGTTTTTAGTTTAGTTTTTTAAGTTGTTTTATCAATAAATGTGGCGCATGTGAGCAAAACGTGACTCATATGGACCTCCGATCCCTCAAGGAATCAAGTTAAAGTTGAGTTTGGATCTCCGATCTGTCAAGCAGGGAATGCTCTTTGAATTCCACGTCTTAAAATGCTCCAGCATCCTGCTTGTGGGCAGAGCCCGCAATCAAGCGCCACAATAAACATTTAATATGTATACAATAAGAAATGTTTTAATAAAAAATGTTTAATAATGGCTTAATTAATAAATATGTTAATGTTTAAATGGTTGAATAAATAATTTTCTTTTACTTTTAACACATATTTCATACAAAATTGGTGTACTTTTATCATTTTTAAATGGGCTGGTTTTGGGAACCTTGGAACAAATCAGGCGTTTTACATGTAAAATGCACCTCTACTTACGAAACTCCCGGATTACGAAAAAGAAGCTGGAACGGATTAATTTCGTAAGTAGGGGGCCGACTATATATTGTTTAATTGGGAAATTGTACAAGAACTATTTCCAGTATGAACCTTTCACTATTTAAGATCTTGGATGCCTCTACAGCCACGACCTCGGGTCAGTGGTGGCCTGGTGGTAAGGTGCTGGAATGCCGAGCCTGAGGTTGGGGGTTCAAACCCCACTGTCCTCAGTTGGCTGAGATGGGCACCAGCGACCCTGGTTAGGATTGGGTTTCGAACATAAATGAAAGAACCTGTAAACTTTGGTCTTAAGAACACAGACCAAGGCCACGGGGGAACATCGTGGTTTGCGTGGCCACCTCACAGCAGAAGGTTGTCGGGTTTAATTCCCAGGATTTCTCTTGGAGATTGCACGTTCTCTTCTTGCTTGCATGGGTTTCAGATGCACAAGTTTTTGTGATATTTTAAATAGGCCGTGGTTACCCATACGGCACTGTACGAGATTTATTTTTTGTTGTTCGTATGGCAATGTTTTTGTACGTGTATTGACGCGCCACCTACTGGAAGTGAGGTTAATCATTGTGCTGTATGTTTAGCAGACATTAACTGGATAACCCTAAATCCCAACCCTGATGAAAATTTATCCCCGACATGGAACTAACCAGTGTCTCCCCCCCTCATGCCGGTCCCAAGCCCGGAGAAATGCAGAGGGTTGTGTCAGGAAGGGCAGCCGACGTAAAACCAATGCCAAACATTTATGATGCAAATCGGAAGTATTACCCCCATACCGGATCGGTCGAGGCAAGGGTTAACAACGACCGCCATCAGTGCTATCAATCAACAGGGTGCTGATGGAAATTGGACTACTGTTGGTCGAAGAAGGAGAGGTGGGAGGCGTGTCCGTAGGCAGAGAGAGAAGAGGAAAGGCATGAGTCTAGGACTGAGAGTAGGGACTTTGAATGTTGGAACTATACAAAGAAAAGGTAGAGAGCTGGCTGACATGATGCAGAGGAGGAAGGTGGACATACTGTATGTTCAGGAGACCAGGTGGAAAGGTAGCAAAGCTAAAAGCTTAGGAGCAGGGTTTAAGCTATTTTATCACGGTGTGGATGGGAAGAGAAATGGAGTAGGAGTCATCTTGAAGGAGGAGTTTGTCAGGAATGTTCTAAAAGTGAAAAGAGTGTCAGACAGAGTAATGAGTCTCAAGCTAGAAATTGAAGGTGTGATGTTCAATGTTGTTAGTGCTTATGCCCCACAGGCAGGATGTGAGCTAGAAGAGGAGGAGAAGAGATTCTGGAGTGACTTAGATGAAGTGATGCAGAGTACCACCAAAGGTGAAAGAGTGGTCATTGGTGCAGACTTCAATGGACATGTTGGTGCAGGCAACATAGGGGACGAGGAAGTGATGGGCAGGTTTGGTATCCAGGACAGGAATGCAGAAGGACAGATGTTGATGGATTTTGCAAAAAGGATGGAAATGGCTGTGGTGAATACTTTCTTCAAGAAGAAACAGGAGCATAGGGTGACTTATAAAAGCGGAGGTAAGAGCACACAGGTAGACTACATCTTGTGTAGGTGATGTAATTTGAAGGAAGTCAGTGACTGCAAAGTAGTAGTGGGTGAGTGTTGCCAAACAGCATAGGATGGTGGTATGCAGGATGACGCTGATGGTGAGGAAGGTGAAGAAGGCAACGGCAGAGCAGAAGACAAAGTGGTGGAAGTTGAAAAAAGAAGAGTGTCGTGTTGTCTTCAAAGAGAAGTTGAAACAGGCTTTGGGTGGCCAGGAAGTGCTTCCAAATGACTGGACAACCACAGCAAATGTGATCAGGGAGACAGGTAGGAGAGTACTTGGTGTGTCCTCTGGAAGGAAAGTAGATAAGGAGACTTGGTGGTGGAATGAGGAAGTGCAGGAGTGTGTACAAAGGAAGAGGTTAGCTAAGAAGAAGTGGGACATTGAGAGGACCGAAGAGAGTAAACAGGAGTACAGGGAGACACGGCGTAAGGCGAAAGTAGCAGTGGCTAAGGCCAAACAGAGGGTGTATGATGACTTGTATGATAGGTTGGATAGTAAAGAGGGAGAAAATGATCTATACAGGTTGGCACAGCAGATAAATAGAGATGGGAAGGTTAGATTGTTAGGGTTGGTTAGATTGATCAGTTAGATTGATAAAGGACAGAGAGGGAAATGTATTGACTGATGACAGAAGTGTGCTGGGAAGATGGAAAGAGTACTTTGAAGAGCTGATGAATGAGGAAAATGAGAGAGAAAAAAGAGTAGAAGAGGCGACCATTGAGGAGCAGGATGTAGCAAAGATCAGTAAGGGTGAAGTGAGAAGGGCATTGAAGAGGATGAAGAATGGAAAGGCAGTTGGTCCTGATGATATACCTGTGGAGGTATGGAAGTGTCAAGGAGAGGTAGCAGTAGATTTTCTGATAAGAACATTCAACAAGGTACTAGAGAGTGAGCAGATGCCGGAGGAGTGGAGGAGAAGTGTGCTGGTGCCCATTTTAAGAACAAGGGAGACGTGCAGAGTTGTGGCAACTACAGAGAGATAAAGTTGATGAGCCATACGATGAAGTTATGGGAAAGAATAGTGGAAGCTAGACTAAGGGCAGAGGTCAGCATTTGTGAACAACAGTTTGGTTTCATGCCAAGAAAGAGCACCACAGATGCAATGTTTGCTTTGAGGATGTTAATAGAGAAGTACAGAGAAGGTCAGAGGGAGCTACATTGTGCCTTTGTGGAGCTGGAAAAAGCATATGACAGGGTGCCAAGAGAATAACTGTGGTATTGCATGAGGAAGTCTGGAGTGGCAGAGAAGTATGTTAGAGTGGTGCAGGACATGTATGAGAGATGTAAGACAGTGGTGAGGTGTGCTGTCGGTGTGACCAACGAATTTAAGGTGGAGGTGGGACTGCATCAAGGGTCAGCTCTGAGCCCCTTCTTGTTTGCTATGGTGATGGACAGGCTGACAGACGAGGTGAGACAAGAATCTCCATGGACTATGATGTTTGCAGATGACATTGTGATCTGTAGTGAGAGCAGAGAACAAGTGCAGGAAAATCTAGAGAGGTGGAGGTATGCCCTGGAAAGGAGAGGAATGAAGGTCAGCCTCAGAAAATCAGAATACATGTGTGTGAATGAGAAGGACCCAGGAGGAACGGTGATGTTACAGGGAGTAGAGATAACGAAGGTGGAGGATTTTAAGTACTTAGGCTCAACAATCCAGAGCAATGGAGAGTGTGGAAAAGAGGTGAAGAAGCGTGTGCAGGCAGGCTGGAATGGTTGGAGAAAAGTGTCCGGTGTGATGTGCGATAGGAGAGTGTCAGCAAGAATGAAGGGAAAAGTGTACAAGACGGTGGTGAGGCCAGCGATGTTGTATGGCTTAGAAACAGTGGCGCTGAGGAAAAGGCAGGAGGCAGAGCTGGAGGTAGCGGAGATGAAAATGTTGAGGTTCTCTCTGGGAGTAACGAGGATGGATAGGATCAGAAATGAGTATATCAGGGGGACAGCCCACGTAAGATGTTTTGGAGACAAAGTCAGAGAGGCTAGATTGAGATGGTTTGGACATGTACAGAGGAGGGATAGTGAGTATATTGGTAGTAGGATGCTGAGGTTGGAACTACCAGGCAGAAGGCCTCGAGGAAGACCAAAGAAGAGATTTATGGATGTGGTGAAGGAAGACATGAAGGTTGTTGGAGTCAGAAAAGAAGATGCAGAGGACAGGGTGAGATGGAGGCGGATGATTTGCTGTGGCAACCCCTGAAGGGAGCAGCCGAAAGTAAAAGAAGAAGAAGAAGAAGATGGAAAGCATGTTCTTTTGTTGCCATTTTGACCACGTGACTGATGTCAGCTCGTGCACGTGCGAAGTCTCATTTTCGAGATAGCGTATGAATAGCAAAACCTCGTAGGAATACGGTGCTGTACGGGTAGTCACTTCGTTTTAAATGATGTGAGTTAAGATAATAATCTACATAAGGGTGGGCTGAAAAGGTCTTGGGAGGAAGGACAGAGCAATGCAAATTGAGAGCACCTACACCAAAGGAATCCAAGTCCTACAACACACGCCATGTAGACTGTGTAGAAAAATAATTTACATTTGGTGAAATTTCACCATTGCATCAGACTGTTAATTTCTTTCGATAGATTAATTCCGAATGCAGGATATGTCTCGCACTGTATCCTGCACACTCAGTTCCACCAGATAGTACCTGTTCCTGTGTTGATTTAGGTGTGTTAGAGAAATGAGAAACAGCAAAATACACAGTTTGTTCAGGACTTGTTCAGTTTACAACAGCAACACTGTTCTAGGTGTTTTCTTTCTGAAATTGTCTTATGCCACACAGATATGTTGTTTTCACGACAAAACACCATGAAGGTTTCACTAACTGGAGATCTCCGACATCATGGAACTGGAACTCTGTCGATAATGGACCTCATAGGGATCTTGTCGGGGAGCTGGGAACTGCTATTCGGAAAAGGTTTGTGCAGCCTTCTGTCATTGTGCTTTTGTGTGTGTGTGTGTGTGTGTGTGTGTGTGTGTGTGTGTGTGTATACTTATTTATACTGTTATAATGCCAAACTTAACATAATAAGGCAGTGATGCCTTGGTGGTTAATGTGATGGGTTACTAATCTGACGGCCAGCGGATCAATCTCACTGTCAGCGCTGTTGCTCCATTAAGCGAGGCCCTTAACCCTCAATTGTTCAGTTGTATAAAAAGTATAATTGTAAGTCATTTGAGGCAAGAGCGTCTGTCCAAAGCTGTAAATGTAATGTATTGTAACTTGAATTTTCAGTTCTGCTTGGCCAGTAGGTCAACAGTTGTTTGCAGATGTTGATTTCTATGCACTTATTTAATGTACTGTCATGTATTTAGTATCTATAGTGGTGGAGACTCTCTGTAATCAGAATAAAATGTGTGCAGTTGTTTGTAGTGACTAATAAGCCCACTGTAATCTTTATTGTCCATGCTTTATAACGGTCAAAGGTTAAATTACATTTTTAGTGTTCTTACACAGGACACAAGTATTTAAGATGGCTTTTCAGTTTATTTCTCTGCATTAGGGCAATCTGCTTTTTTTAACATTAAAAAAAAATGAAATTAATAAAAAAAATTTGGCTCATCAGTCCCTATGAGCTTAGCTGTGGTGACATGGCATCCATACACAATTTTTTTCTTGACTGGTTATAATTTTGTGTATTTTATCTGATATGGTGAGGCATGGGCTTTCAAACATCTACACAGAATTTGGAAATTCAATAGTTCTGCAAATTTTTGCAAACTTTTTCAAAATCAGAAACATGTGCTTGTTCTCCATTTTGGTTCTTGACTGCTTTGAATTCTGTTTATTCACCTGATAGCACTAGCTGCGCCATTATAGTGTTCAGCACCATGCATCCTTCTGTCAATTTCTATTTGTACATGCTTTTCCCTCTAAATATTCAGTTAAATCGCTGCATTTTATGAAAATGGCACAATTCTATTGTGTACATGTGCCAGATGAGCACTAGATCATTGATGTTCTGGTTGTCGTGAATAAAATGAGAGACTCTAATATAATATTCCAGCATTTTATATTTTACATATGTAGGAAGTAAGACGTGCATTTCTTTAATAAATGTTCTATAAATGTTAGGCCAGGTTTGGGTTCATGTCAGGGCATTTTACTTCCCTGACGTTATTTATTTACTAAAACTGCATACCTCATAATGTTTAATTTTTTACATGTTGAGTATACAGTACTGACAGTGACATGTTTATGAATCTCCTTTAGGAAACTACATTATGGACTGTACCACTCCCTCTATGAATGGTTTAATCCTCTTTATCTAATGGATAAGAAATCTGGGTTTAAGACCCAGGAGTTTGTTTACAACAAAGCCTTGCCAGAGCTGTTTGACCTTGTTAAAAGGTAAACTAGAGCAATCACAGCCTCATCACATGTCTTTTAAAATGGATGTAAAACACACCTTTATCTGCACTTCTACCAAAAGGGAATAATATTTTGAGATGTATTCTTCTTCTGTTAGTTTTTTACAGACCAGAAACCATGGCAATATCATCTCATTTTAACTTTTAGTGTTCCATGTTGTATAGCTGATAAGAACTGTTATATTTCAGGTACGAGCCAGAGCTGATATGGTCAGATGGGGATTGGGAAGCTCCTGACACTTACTGGAACTCCACTGAATTTTTAGCTTGGCTTTACAATGAAAGTCCTGTGAAGGTGGGAAATGAAGCCTGTGCGGGATATTGTTTATATTAATATGATTAACGTCTGTATATCTGTCTTGGGTTTTCATTTTAATTTGATTTAAACTGAATTTTTGTGTTGTACCTCCATCTTTGCAGGATGTAATAGTGGTGAATGACAGATGGGGGAATGGAACTTACTGCAAACATGGCGGTTACTACAACTGTCGTGATAAGTTCACTCCATCCACAATGCCCAACCACAAATGGGAGAAATGTAATTCAATAGACACATACTCCTGGGGTTATCGAAGGAACATGACACTTGGTGATTTGATGGATTTGCCCACAATTATAAAGGTGAAAAACTGTTGAAAAAAAAGGGAAGAAATAAAAACATGAAATATTATTTTATTTGGGTTAAATTAACAATTTTGAGCCTTGTTGTAAGTGAAGTGACGTTTAACCATGTGACATCTCATCGTGAACCAAGTACCTTCATCATTTTGATTTCTGCTTAACCTGATACACACTGCAATACAGTATAACCAGTATGACTGACTGTTGTGTGTTCCTGAAGTATCTGGAATAATTCAAGTCAGACAGAGTTGGTAGGTCTCAGAATTTATTGAAACAGAGAGGGAGTGGACGAAGGTCAGCAATGGCTTGGAATATGTAGTTTTCAATTGTTGCCTAGGGTCTAGTGCTTTCCGTCACGTAAAGTCTGATGGGGCGCAGGGCATTCCTCTCTGTTATGTCTTTGTTTACATATAGATATATACTTTATAGCAGATGGCCATCACAGCCGTTACAGACGTCTCAGTGAGTTTCCATCTCAACCACTGCGGCACATGTCTGCCAATTCACACCAGCTGTAAAATCTCAATGGAAGTACAGGTTTCCTCACTACTTCATGCTTTGATTCAGGTGGCTTCAATGCATTGCGTTGTTGTTGTTTTTTTTAAATATTCATCGAATTAAAAAATAAGGACATTAAGGAAGAATAGGGGGAAAAGGTAAGGAAAATGCCACAAAACAAGGCTAATTATGCAAAAAAAACTACTTACATTTTTGTGTGGTGCGCATCTGAGTGCGTGCATGCACATTTGTGTGCGCTTGTGCTTCTGTATGTGTGTGTATTTATATTTTATTTGCTGTACTGTGTTTTAAGTGACATGTTATAGAGGTGGGCTTGTGGGTGTAGCAACACCGCAGCAGATGTTGCACTGTTGGCCAAAACATTTACAGAAAGTGAAACCATACACTCTTTTTGTGAGTAATACAAGATTAAAACATGATTAAAACAATGACCAGGAAAGTGCCTGATATTTCATTTAAGAAAGAAAATGAAGACTCAATAAAATGGTAAATTTTTATATCAGGAGACATTTCTGCATACTGTATTGTAACTGTGGCTTTCTGGGGATTTTCTTCTTCCATTAATTGAAAGAGAATTTATTTTCAAAACAAAGATCTGAAATGACTTACGTTAATTTCACCATCTCACATTTCATATCACACTCTCCTGTCAGTGATCCTGAGTGTTTTATTCCTTATCAAAGTCTGTGTGTTAGTGTATTTTCTCATACCACTCCCCGTCCACTACAGGATCTGGTCTTCACTGTCGCCTATGGAGGAAATTATCTGTTGAATGTCGGACCTACGTCAGATGGAGTGATCCCGGCTGTGTTTGAAGAGCGTCTCCGGGGTATTGGCGCCTGGTTGAAGGTGAATGGTGAGGCAATCTATGGCACCTCACCTTGGAGAGTTCAGGCTGAGAATGCTACTGTGCCTGTCTGGTGAGTGTTTTGTTTTGGTTTTTTTCTGTTGGGGAGTTTGGTGTATTTTTCTTTTGACTTCTTTGTGCTGAATACAGAAGCAAGATGTAATGACAGGGTGTGTGTGAGATGCAGTATGCTGTTAAAGAACAAAAAAAACTTGTATGGCTTGTAAAAATGGAGAAATTGCTCAAACAGCACAAAACCTTCAGGAAAAGACTTGTGCTCTCTCTCTCTCTCTCTCTCTCTCTCTCTCACTTTCTGTGCATGTATGATTGATATAAAAACATATGTATTGTGTACAGTACACCATATCGCACTACTACACCCCGTTACACACAGTCAGAAAATGCCACCGAGCATGGCACCTGGAACAAAATGGACAGAAAAAACTTGCATAAAAGAACACATTGGGTAAGAGCAGAAGAAATGTGAAGGTGGCACTGTGTCCTGGCTATGATAAAGTATGTGTAAGATAAACAATTATCTGTTTATGGGCAGTGGTGGCTCAATGGGGAAGACAGTGGGCTACTGAGCCAAAGGTCAAACATTAATCCCCAGGACCACCACAGTCAGGCCCTTGAGGAAGGCTCTCAACCCGCAATTATTAATTTGTATAAAAAAAGTCATGAAGTTGCTCAGAATTAAAGCCGCTGTTGAGTGCTGTAAATGTAAACAAACATCAAGTTAAACTGCTGTCACTCATAAAGGATTGTATTTGAAACGAACACAAAGGCAGAATACAGAGCCTCTTGAAAACTACAGATATAGCACATTGAAGATCTGATTTAGAGAACTTGTTTTATTGTAGAGGATTCATTCATTCATTTTCTGAACCGCTTAATTCTAATTAGGGTCGCAGGGAAGCTGATGCCCATCTTGGCCGACTCTGGGTGAGGGCAGAGTATGATTATAATTAAGCTGCTATATGGAGTAACCTTATTTCCATTTATCAAACATATACGGTAAGTAACAGCATTATATTAATGTAAAAAATCAGGTGCATTAGTGTTTCCATAGTAAAAACTTGCACAGGATCATCCCACTTGAAAGTAAATAGGCTGTTAATGAACAGAGAGAACTCTTTAGTCATCGTAAGACAAAGAAAGGTACTTTTCAGATTATATGAGGGTGTTATGAGACTACCTGTGTATTTATTTACAGGTACACTTCAAAAGGCACTACGGTGTATGCCATCTTCCACACCAATCCCATGCAGTACTCCTTCGAGCTCTCGTCTCCTGTGACCTCAGACACCACTGTGGTATGTAGTACTAAAGCTTTCACAATGTTTTATCTATTCATTTATTAATGTTTTATTCATTTTGATGTTTAGCATCCATGATAATTTGATCATAAACATATTTCTGCTCAATATTTTTTATTACTTTTAATAGCTTTTTAAAAATTAATTCATGAACAGATGATGAGTTTGACAACAGAAAACAGCCTTTTCTTCCATATTCTCCATCATAAGCCTCCTTCTTCTTTTGTTTGAACACGCAGTATTAACTCTGTGTGGCTCATTATGTATTCATCAAGGTCCTGATCAAGGAATATTATTGTGAATACAGGGATCCCTCGCTACTTCGCACTTCAATTCATGCGGCTTCAGTGATCGCAGTTTTTATATATATATATATATATATATATATATATATATATATATATATATATATATATATATATATATATATATATATATATATATATATATATATATATATATATATATATTTATCGAATTAAAAAATAAGGAAATTGAGGAAGAAAAGTGGAAGAAGTTAAGGAAAATGCCACAAAAACAAGGCCAATTATGCAAAAAAAACCCTAAACAAACAAAAAACAACCCAAAATCTCCCATCAAAACTAGTTACATCGCATCTGCGCTCACACGTGTGTACGTGTGTCGTCTTCTTCTCATGCAATACCATCTGTATGTGTGTGTGTACTGTATTCATATTCTATTTACATCTTATTTTTTTAATGTTTAATTGTTATTATAAGCATTTATAGCATTGAATATGTATTTATTGATATTACATATACATGTACGTATACGTCGGTTGGGGGGTAATCCTACCTCGTGGATTTCGATGGTCGCGTGGGAATCTCGGTCCAAATTAACCGCGGCAAGTGAGGGATCCCTGTACTTCCCTAGAGTAAACCAATTTAAGTGGAGATGTTCATAGAGAAAAAAAGTCCAAGAATTCTCATGTAATTTCATATGCATCTGTATTCACCGCTAACACTATTACAACATACACCAATCAGCCATAACATTAACACTACCTGACGAGTCTGTGGCTAGGCAGCCCTATACACGCAGGATGCAATGCATCAATAGAGTCCTTTCCATCATAACCAGCATCAACGGCTTCGGCAGTTTGTGCGACAATGGCTCATTCATTCATTCATTCATTTTCTGATTCGCTTAATCCTAAGTAGAGTTGCACGGAGGCTGGCGCCCAACTCCGCCGACTCTGGGCGAGGGTCAGGTACACCCTGGACAGCTGCCAGGCCATCGCAGGGCCAACATTTACAATAGCTCATCTGTGGGATGAGACCAGATACATTCCTCACACATATTAGGGAAACTTGGGTACCCATGACACTCGTACCAGTTCACTGTTCGTCCTTAATTGAACCTCCTTTTGTAGGTAGTTATCACTGTATACCAGGAAACACCCCACAAGGTCTGCTGTTTTGGAGGTTAACTGGGCAATAGTGGCCTAATGGTTCGAGTCCTGAATTGGCAGGAAAAGTGTGTGGCAGCGGAGGAGTGGGCTTCCCTTACTCCACCGTCACAGCTGAAATGTCCTTTACCAAGGCACATAACCCTCAGCTGCTCTCTGGTCATCGCATTGTGGCTACCCACTGCTCTGTGTGTGTGTGTGTATGTATACACGCATGATCACTTTGGATAGGTTAAATGCTATTAATATTCAGTTCATTTTCTGTAACCTCTTAATCCTAATTAGGGTCACAGGGAGGCTGGCGCCCATCCCAGCCAACTCTGGGTGAGGGAAGAGTATACCTTGGACAGCTTGCCAGGCCTTTGCAAGGCAGAAACACGCTGGCAACTTTACAGCTACTCTTTACGAAAGTCAGCAATGGTTCTTTTACAGCCTCTCACCATAGACGGTGAGAGACATGGCCAGCCTTTGATTACTCAGTTAGCTGCACTGGGGGGACAGTGACAACATTGTGGACAGTGGGACTCGGACCCCCAACCTTTGGATCAGCGATCCAGCGCCCTATACCACTAGGCCACCACTGCCGTGATTAATATTGTATTTTAAAATCAAAATAAAAAATGAATATGTCAGGTCTTGTTGTCAACACACTGTCACTTTTGTCAAAGTCGTTCAGATCTTTACGCTTGCTCATTTTTTTTCTGCATTCAATGCATCAATTTCGAGAACTACCCGTTCTTTCTGCGTGATACAGACTCCTCCTTTGCAGGTACAACTCTAACGAAATAATCAATTCAAGTCAGTGCTCATAATGGTTTTAATGTTATGGCTTATCCATTTATTATTTCCTCTGTTGCACTCTTGAGATAATCCCACCTGTCAGTTCATGACTGTTTGATAATGACAAACAATGTAAAGAACCTGCTGTCCGACCCAGAGGAGGAATCTCAATTTGGCAACCACAAACCTGCACATATTGCTAGTCTTGCTATTAAATTCCCCTCTCGGGTTTCACGTCACACTGCGCTTGATCCTACAGTCCCTGCCGGTCACAGTGTATGTTATATTACAGGTTTTCAAGTCGTTGTTTAATCTGTTACATATTCCAAATACACTCAGGACGTGTATTTGAATGGTCTAAACAATCCCCTGTAGGGTGAACTACTGGTAACTTCACATAAACAGCCACACAGTTGAGCTGAACAACTTTACCTCAAGATGTTAATGTTTAGAGAAAGACACGCCCTGCAGTCCTGTGGGATCTTGCAAAATTTCTCATGAGCACACATAACTTTAGATCAAAAATTGTCAAGATTGCATTTTCAATAAACATTCCATATACAACTGTATGTTCTGTATTTGGTGTCATACTGCACTCAAAACATTTATTTTCTACAATTTTATGTCGAGACAATCTTGATGATTAACCTGTAGGAATTATGACTGGATTTTAAATGCTCCACTCTACAGGATGTGTACTCTAAATCTCCAGTAAAAGGAAAGTCAGTATCACTGTCAGCTCTGATGTTCTGTATTGTGGTTCAGACATACTCATCAGGGTTGTGTTTAATCTGGTAAAGCTGGAGAAGCAAGTTTTTAATCGAGATTGAATCTTATGTTGCTTAATTTGTTAAGGTGACTGTCTTGGGAAGCTCCGAGCCTTTAAAATGGGCTCCTCTGCATTCATCTGGACTGATCATGCTGCTACCCAAGCTACCGTGCAATGCCGCCGGGGCGTGGGCCATCAAACTGGACGGAGTGGCTTAAACACCGTGCTCTATGGTTCAGTTGAGAGAAGTGCCTGGCTGAGGTCACAAAAGGGAGGATTTTGCTGTAATGTTTCTTAATTGATCATTTATATATTTTTAAAATGTTTTTGACTTGATCGATGCACTTTTTATACAAATAGATGAATGATAATCTGTGCTGAATTAATTTTCATTTGTGAAACGACTGCATTTTTGTTCATATGTACTGAATTGTTCCTTCCTGTGTTATCTATGGTTTTAATCAGGGGTCCCCAACCTTTTTGTCAACGCTTGACAATTTTACTGGGGAATGCGCATTAATAATAATAATAAGCACTCCATGAATGTTATTTTTCAACAGCTGAAATAAAGTTGGTTGTGAAATAGAGCTTGAACTTTTCTTTAAAAAAAACACAGGTGATGGTGCACCAGCTGGGAGAATGAAGGCTCAGGTTCAGTCTCACCCTAAATCCCCGCTATTGTTTGAAACATGTCCGACTCGCCTCTGTTCATGTGCCGACCCCTTGTGGGTCACATTTTAGCGCTCAAATAACCAACATGTAACCGAGAGAATCCGGTCATTTTTCAAAATAAAAGATTTTTTAAAAAATAAATATCGTTCAGACTCGGATAATGAATTATTTCTTCTGTGGATCGGTACCAATTGAGCCACGGACCGGTACCGGCCAGCGGCCCGGTGGTTGGGGACCCCTGGTTTAAATAACTATTATTTTACATATACAGTATATATATTCTTTGACTTTAAATCGAATATAATCTGATAGCTCCACAAGCTGGATGTTAATTGTTTTCCATCACCGTTTTCAAATTGTTTTTCCATCGTATTCAAATTCTTGAAAATAAAAAGAATGCGCTTGCCATTATTTAAAAAAAAAAAAAAAAAAAAAAAGACAGGACTAGCTGATTAACACGGCTCTAGCTAGTTAGCAAAAGGACTGTAGTTCAGTTGTCAAATAAAATAATTTTTCATAGTAAAAACTCATTCTCAAAATTAAAAATAATAACTTGAACATGTACTTGAATTGCATGTTCAGTTGCTTTTCACAGAGAGCTGGCTTGCACAGAGATGGCTGATTTACTACTTAGCTGAAGGCCTGTAGTGCAACAAGTCGTGTTTAGTGGTGAAACAAACTGTCTGTAATTCTTTTAAACATTCTTACTGTCTAATACTTTAATTTTATCACTGCTTTCATTCTGAAGTGAAAAATCATTGTTTGTGGCACTTTCAGTTTTTGCCAACATGGTTCATGTGCTCTCTCTCACTTCTTCATAAGGCCATAATGAGGACTTACAAGTACTGTTGCTTGTAAAAAAAAAAAAAAAAAAAGATGCATTTGATGGAAAAAAAAACACAACCAACAGTTTACTTCTTGAAAATAAAAAGGTTTTGTCCGAAAATACTTTCATTCTAAATCAGGGGTGTCAAACTCGTGCCACAAAGGACCATGTGGCTGCAGGTTTTTGTTACAACCGAGCAGCAGCACACCTGACTTGGCTCATTCAAACAACTGATAAGAGTCTTCAGGCAGTTGATTGGTCAATCTGTATGCTCTGTACAGAGACTGACCAATCAACTGGCTTAAAACTCTTATCTGTTGTTTGAATGAGCCAAGTCAGGTGTGCTGCTGCTTGGTTGAAACAAAAACCTGCAGCCACATGGCCCTTTGTGGCAGGAGTTTGACACCCCTGTTCTAAATGCTGTTCGTTTTCAAGGAATCAGTCTTGAATAAATGGTTTAAAAGCGTGAAAGCATTAGCCTCAGCTTAGATCGAGTCATTAAACATTTGTGTTTTAATTTTTTTGTTTGGTTACATTGAGGTCACAGTATAGAAACTGATAGATAGCCTAGGAGTAGATCAGCCTATCACAGTGCACAATTGTGACTAGTCAAATTTTAACTTTAAAAAAAAAAAAAACACCCACAGTTTTCTCAGCACGCCACAAATGAACAGGCTTATTAAACATTACATAAATGATTCAGTTTCGTGTTTTTTAAAAAGTTAATAAGGCTGAATGAAAGTAAATGTTTCCCCTCATTCTTTTTTCATTTGTCTTCTGTTATAGTTGAGTCCTTTTCTCGATCCTGTATTCCCCAGGGGGTGATCTGAATGGCTAACCAGAGTTCCACATTTGTCTGTATGCTGTAGCGCATACTGCAATGCTGATCTAAACTGCAGTGTGTGTGTGTGTGTGCGCGCGCGCGTGTGTGTCTGTAAGAGAGAGAGAGAGAGAGAGAGGGAGAGGGCACATGAATGCGTGTTTGCGTGTGTCAGCTGGTCAGACGGGAAATGCTACGAGCCTGTACTGTAAGAGTGGTGCAGGGTGCATTGAAATGAAGGGTAGGGTATGGTCCTCACCAAATAAAGCAATGGGGACCTGGGGTGGGATGGCCCTTTCCAGACTATAAATACGCTGGGCTTCCGCCGATTCGGGTTTGGTGCTTGGAGCTGTGCAGCAGCAAGTGCACCAACCCAGCTCAGGAGAATCTCTTCCATTCTCAAGCTTTTAATCATGCCAAGAGTTGATGCCGACCTTAAGCTGGACTTTAAAGATGTCCTATTGAGACCAAAGAGGAGCAGCCTAAAGAGCAGATCTGAGGTAGGACCAGTCGATTATGCAGAAGGTAAATCAGTCAAAGTGGAATTTAAGGCTAGGGAGCATGGAACAACTGACCTTCCTGAGGTCAGTGTTGGTAAAGCTTTTTTCTGGTCCATATTTGGCTTTTCCTACAAGGCTGCTTTTGATCAGGGCTAATCTGTTGCCAGTCAGTGTGTGTGTGTCTGTTGAATGTTTTTATCTCCTTAAGTATGTTGGCTTGATGCAACCTGAATCCGGCCCAGATACATTACCCAAAGGGAGCGGTGACTTACGCTGACAACCGTTCATACTATGAAAAAGAAACCTGAGCCGAGCTATGTGCTGAACATGTTAAAAATAGCGCTGTGTTCTTAAGGCCTCTGAAAATAGATTCCACTGCGCTGTAGTTACTCTTCAACACGGTCTGCTTTCAGTGAACGTCTGAAAGCACCTACAATATAGTGCACTATAATAAACCATATGTGCCAAATTGCCACTGCGTTCCTGGAAAGCTCCTGGACAGACAATCATTTCGCCATGAATATCACACTGGTGGACAATCACCATTTGGTATGTTGTCTCTAACTGCACACATTTTACAAATTACTTAATTCTATTAGAAGAGCCTGGGTCTATCTCTGCTGACACTGGGCAACAGAGGGGGACCCCTGAACAGCTCACCAGACCATTGTAGGGCCAACACACAGGCAACCATTCGCATTTACACCTAGCAACATTTGGAATAGCCAATAGCAATAGCTTTATGTGCATGTTTTCAGACTGTGAGAAAACCAGAGTACCCAGAGGAAACCCACAATAGCAGAGAGAGAGAGCATGCAAACTCCACACAGAAATGCTCAAGCCTGGCATGGGAACTGAGGAGGTTCTTGCTGTGAGGCGAGTGTGCTAACTACTCAGTCACTGTGCACCCGTTTTCTCAGAATTTGTATAATAACACACAAAATGTATGATTTAGACACAACAGCCAGTACATTCGATTTCCAATCTATTAAGTCTAACTGAAGTGTCCATAAATTCCCAAACCTCCATTTCCTCCACTTTAGGTACCATTTGGAATCATGTTGCTGTTTGAGTGTATGACAAGGTAATGCTGAGTAACTGAGATTCTGCTTTATAATCGATGAGTCCACCATAACCATTGATTTTGTGCATTAGAGAAGCGTTGCGTTCCCTGCAGGATGACGTCACAGCCCGGCAGATCATGTTATGGCTCAGCTGATTTGATTGTCTAATGGCAGGAGGTCCACGACATCCACAATTTATGATGCTATTTATATTGAGAGAGCTGCAGTTGAGGCTTTGCACCTTGCAAGAAGTGAAGTAAAGAAACATCTACATATGTTACTCTGTTTGTTTCTATATTATTCTGAGAATAATGAAAATGCAGGCATTTACTCAAGTATTATTTAATTAAGTATTTTATGCTGGGCTGCTAAAACGCATACTAAAACCAGAAACAAGAATCCAAAATTATTCCAACCATGTAACAGCTACTAAAACTGCCAGCACTGTCACAATTTGGAATTAAAGCACCAATGTCTCATTAAGAATTGAATTCGAGCATAGATGTCACTGCAAGAAAACTAATCAAACATTGTTATATCCCTGAAATCCTATGATTTCGATTCTATGCTCGAATCACTGTGATCTCTCTCACTGATAGAGAAGAGTGAGAGAACCTGAAAATTGTGACATACAAAAGTCCTCATTTTTATATTATAGATTATAACATTTATTTATACAATATATATTAGTATTTATATATACACATTTGTATTCAGAATAATAGCAGAGTGCTTAAAAAACTGTTTTGGTGTCTAGTGACAGGATGCAGGTTGTCAGATGACCCCCAGACACTAAATTCAAGCCACGTTACACTGTGAAGATAGTGAAGCCTGGTGGCACAAGCATCATGATATAGGGACGTTTCTCATATTACTGTGTTGAACCTATTTATTACATCCCAGGGATCGTGGATCAGTTTGAATACATCAGAATATTTGAAGAGGTCATGCTACCTTATGCTGAAGAGGAAATGCTCTTGAAACCATTGCTGACTTTTGACAAGAGTAGGCTGCAAAGCCGTCAGCGTGTTTCTGCCCTGGGATAGCCTGACCAACTGTCCAGGGTGTACTCTGCCCTCGCTCGGAGTTGGCTGGGATGGAATCTTAATTAGGATCAAGTGGTTACAGAAAATGAACTGAAATGCCCTTGAAATGGGTTCCAACAAGACAATGACTCCAAACACACCGGAAAACCGGTATCATCTTAGTTTCAGACCAACAAAATTGACGTTATGGAGCAGCCGGCCCGATCCCTGGATCTTAATCCAATAGAAAGCTTATGGGGTGATGTTAAAAATGCAGTTTCTGAGGCAAAACCAGAAAGTACAGGAGAACTGTGGAATGTAGTTCAATCATCCTGGTTTGGAAAACCTGTTCACAGGAGCCAGAAGCTGGTTGACTCCATTCAACATAGACGTACAGCTGTTCTTAGAAATGGTGGTTAAACAACTAAATATTACTTCAGTAATTCAAAGGAACACAAAATCTTACATTTTCTCAGTTTTTTTCTTTAAAGGAATAACAAACTTGATATATTTTTCTTCGTGTTTTTGATTTGGAATAGAATGTGTAGTGAAGTGTAGGAAAAACCCTTCCTTATATGGGTGAAATCATAAAATTACAAACCATATACAGTATGAGAAACTTCACTCCAGTCCAAAATGTAGTCTGATTAGTTATACAGCTACTGTAATCCTACATAACTGTGGGAAAAGAGTTTATATCACCAGCAGTGAAAAGGCTGAGTGCACATCTAAGTCCGTATAGCTCTTCATCAACAAGAAGGTGGCCAAGATGACAAATCCAGCCAGCATCAGCACACCAGGATGGACCACAGAACTCAGAAAACAGAAGAAAATGCAAAAACATAGGGAGGAGGGGAGGGAAGGAGGGAGGGAGAGAGAGAGAGAGATTGTTAGGTATACTCTTAGTGTAATGGAAAAGAAACATTTATTATTGCCGAGTGCCAATATGCAAATGAGATGAATAAATGACACTATATGTGAAAGTATATTGGTTATACTGGAAAGTACATTGTACAGTATGTTATTTTCTATATGTGTGATGTTAATGTTGAATGCTGAATGTTGTTGTCTTCATAGATGTAGGAAAAACTGTCATTTTTGAATGCAAATTTATCACAAAGCTTGCAGTGAAAGTGAAAAGTCTTTCTCTACAACTCGGAGTCTGTAGTCATGACGGGTGAGATCTGGGTAAGCCGAGTGAAAATGAAATAATCTTTGACAGAAAGATGATACTTCATGAAAAGTTGTTGCGGCCAGGGTTGGTGGTTGTTTGCAAAACTTTACTTTTAGTTATCTGTTTAATTTAGTTAGTTTAGATATTGGGGAGCATGGTGGCATAGTGGACAGTGTGTCGACCTCACAGCAAGAAGGTCCTAGGTTCAAGTTCTGGGCTCAGGTATTTCTGTGTGGTTTTGCATGTTCACCTCATGTTTGCATTGGGTTTCCTCCGGGTACTCACGTTTCCTTCTGCAGCTGAAATACATGCACAGTAGGTTACTATACTGTTCCAAATTCCTCCGAGGTATGAATGTGAATGGCTGTATGTGTGTGTTGGCAATGCAATGAGCCATATAGGGTGTAACCTGCATTCACCAAGTTTCAAATAAGATAGCCTCTGTCCACCCTACATCCCTAATAGAATTTAGTAGTTTGGCAAATGAGTGAGTGAGTGAATGAGTAAATATATTACATAGGGCTGATATGAGTCATAAGTGCATACAGTAGGCCTTCGATATTCGTGTTCTGTCCCCGGAAGTAAAACCCCATTTATCATAATACATGTGCGAATCAGCAACCGGAAGTAAAATACTATGTATCTATCACATGCGCTAAAATATACGTCTTAAACACATTCTATAGACAGTTTTACTCATTAATTCAGTATTAATGTAGTAAAATATAGTAGATTAAGAAAAACTTATTTTTTTTACTGTGATATTTATTGATAATAAAATATAAACATTATATTAAAAAAATACAGCATACATATGAAAAAAAACCCACCTTTAAATGCATTCTCCTTTAAACATACAGCACTGTAGTTTTCAAAAATGCCCACTAGAGGAATGTATTAAATTAGGCATGAGATGACTGGATTCAGGTATGAACTGTATTCAGTCGGAGCAGCTCAGCCATGCCGCCCTGGGGAAGCGAGTAGAAAACAGAGTTTTAGAGTGAGAAAGTTAGACAGCGTTACAAACCAAAGAAGCGGTGATGTGATGTGAGTTAATCCTCTGGCGCAGAGGTGAGCGTGCTTTTGTTTATTGGGAGTAAATGAGAATAGTGAATTCAGGTGTGAGCCACCGAGCAGCTCAGCCACGCCCCTCAGCCGAAGCGGAGCGGTTAGAGGCACAGCGCCAAAATCAAAGTCCCCCGAAACACAGACCATAGCAAAAAAGACATAAAAGAACAAAAAATGTAATAAATTCGATAAACAAAACAAAATGAGAAACATGCAACACCACAGTAAATAAAATCACACACACAAACATTCTAAACATTAACTTACATAATGTACTAGAATTATAATTGAAAAAGACTTTAATAGTGGAGTGTTTTACAATAGTTCAGATGATTATTCCTCTTCAGGCGCTTCAGAAGAAACTTTCGTTTCTTCCGGAGAAAGTCTTATTTCTTCAGAAGAATCATCCAACGTTATTACCTTTTTTTGGTGCTTAGCAGGTGTTTGAGTGACATCATAGAACTTAAATGGTAATTTCAACATACTAAAAAAAGCTCATTGACAACTTGTGCATGAATGAGGAAAAGGTGCATTACATCATCTCAACCAATCAGCAGGAAGGAGGACAGCCATTGGCTGAATTTGAATCACATCACGTGAGAGTTGCTCGGCAGTCCGCGAATATGCGAACCGTGAGTGCAAAACCGCAAATAGTCAAAAGCCTACTGTGTATATAGATAGATAGATAGATAGATAGATAGATAGATAGATAGATAGATAGATAGATAGATAGATAGATAGATATAGTTATAGCTCTTCTTTTCCTTTAAGCTGTTTCCCTTTTCAGGTGTCACCACTGCAAATCATCTGATTTGCATGTTTGATTTGGCATAGGTTTTTACATCAGATGCCCTTCCTGACACAACTATTCTAGCAAGGGGTAGAAACACACTGACGGCTATCAGCAATGGTTCTTTTACATGCCTCACCCCAAAGACATTGAGAGATATGGCCGGCCTTTGATAACCCAGTTAGCTGCACTGGAGGGCACAGTGACAACCTTGTGGAGAGTGGGACTCGAACCCCCAACCTTAGGATCAGTGATCCAGCGCCCTATACCACCAGGCCTCCACTGCTCTATATATATATTGTGCTTTAAATACACCATCCCGTCCATTTAAACATTTTAACACAATTTCTCTGTCAGCTTCGGGCCGCGTGTGGGCGCAGCCCGCATTCGGCAAAACACACCAGAGAATTTTGTGTGTGTGTGTGTGTGTGAGTGTGAAAGAGAGACAGAGAGCGACAGAGACAGAGAGACGGAGAGAGAGAGAGAGAGAGAGAGAGAGAGAGAGACAGTGTGTGTGTGTGTGTGTGTGTGTGTGTGTGTGTGTGTGTGTGTGTGTGTGTGTGTGCGTGCATGTGTGTGAGAGAGAGACAGTGTGTGTGTGTGTGTGTGTGTGTGTGTGTGCGTGTGTGTGTGGCGTGCGTGCACACACGTGTGTCTTGAACAGAGATAGACCGAGACAGTGTGTGTGTGTGTGTG
The DNA here is from genome assembly GCA_024760905.1 of Plotosus lineatus. NCBI lineage: Eukaryota > Metazoa > Chordata > Actinopteri > Siluriformes > Plotosidae > Plotosus > Plotosus lineatus. The sequence goes on along the minus strand of CM045728.1, from coordinate 81,004,081 downwards.
TGTGTGTGTGTGTGTGAGAGAGAGAGAGAGAGAGAGAGAGAGAGAGAGATAAAGAGAGACTGCGTACAGAGTCAGTCAGAGATGAAAGGAGGCATTGTTTACTCTCTTTAGAGAGAGCACATTGCAGCTTATTTTTCGTTTTTTAAGTTGTTTAATTCAGTAAATGTTTAATAAATGTGGCGCGCTCTACCGAATGTGAGCAAAATGTGGCTCATCCAGAGCTCCGATCCCTCAAGGATACAAGTAAAAGTTGAGTTTGGACCTCTGATCTGTCAAGCAGGCAATGCGCTTTGAATTCCTCATCATAAAATGCTCCAGCGTCCTTCGTGTGGGCTGAGCACGCATTCACACAATGTGTATTGTGTCTGTGTGTGTGTGTGTGTGTGTGTGTGTGTGTGTGTGTGTGTGTGTGTGTGTGTGTGTGTGTGTGAGAGAGAGAGAGAGAGAGTGTTTTGTGTGTGTGTGTGTGTGTGTGTGTGTGTGTGTGTGTGTGTGTGTGTGTTTGTGTGTGTATGTCCGTTAATAAAATAAAAAATGTTTGGGTAGTCTTGGGAGCATTGGAACGAATCAGGCATTTTAAATGTAAAATGCGCCCCTTACTTACGAAACCTCCACATCACGTAAAGCGCTGGAAAAGATTAATTTAAGTAAGTAGAGGGCCGACTGTATATATATATATATATATATATATATATATATATATATATATATATATATATATATATATATATATATATATATATATATATACTTTCTTTTCCTTTCTTCTTTTTCCCTTTCTCGGGAGTCGCCACAGCGAATCATCTGATTCACAAGTTTGATTTGGCATAGGTTTTTATGTCGGATGCCCTTCCTGTCACAACCCTTTAGCAAGGGACAGAAACACGCTGATGCCTTTGCAGCTACTCTTTATGAAAGTCAGCAATGGTTCTTTTACATGCCTTTCACCATAGACAGTGAGGGACATGGCCCAGCTAACTGGGTTATCAAAGGTGGGCCATGTCCCTCACTGTCTATGGTGACAACCCTGTGGGGACTCGAACCCCCAACCTTAGGATCAGCTATCCTATCCTGCACCCTATCCACTAGACCAGGGGTCGGCAACCTTTAACACTCAAAGAGCCATTTCGACCCGGTTTCCACGGAAAAGACAACACCAGGAGCCGCAAACACTTTTTGACATCTGAAATGAATATGTTCGCATATATATATATATATATATATATATATATATATATATATATATATATATATATATATATATATCTCACGCGCTCAAACACAGACACCCATATATCTCTGTCAGCTATGTCAGCCAGCTCAAGATCAGGTTGACTTACACCTGCAAATGCAGACACATTTAACACGGATGGGTCGATGGTCAGGCGAGCGACGGGAAGGATAATGTAGCTTTTTCCTCTCTAAACTCTTGGAATCGTTTCCCAAACGATGCTTGCATTGTAGTAATTACAGACTGCAAATACTCTGAATTTATCACCTTGTTCGCTTGTTTGAACTCCCTTAAGGAGGGGAAGTGAGACAGTGTTCCTCTCTCTAAATCTCTCACAAACACTGTCAGCTTGCGCTCAAACGCCAACACCTCTTCCAGCATGTGTAGCGCTGTGCCTCCTCTCCTGAAGTATTCAGCGCATTCAGGTTCGCCGTCATGTCCACCATGAAATACAGCTTTTCCAGCCACTCCTGCCGTTCCAGCTCAGGAAAGGTGAGTCCTTTGCTGCTCATGAAAGTCTTCACCTGTCCCAGACATGCAGCAAAGCGTTTCAGCACTTCTCCTCTGGACAGCCACCGCACTCTGTTATGCATCAGATCAGAGTACGTGCCACCTCATCCAGTAATGAACGAAACTGAAGGTGATTTGAACCTTTTGCAAATGAATCTGCCCATGCATCATTAAATGCTCTGTTTTCTTCAAATATTTTTCTTTTCTTAGATTTATCCATCCGTGGCCTACCTAGGGTTGAAAGTCTCGATAAATGTACGGCGTTTTGGCGGGCTGTCGGAGAGTGTGACGCAGTTTTAAGCGACGAAAAATAATACAATCTATATATATTATTTTATTTTAATATTTACAGATCACAATAATCATACAATTTACAGCTACAATTAAACAAACGAACAGACACAAATAAAATACTTTAAGATATTGTGCAGTTTTGGTGTTGCTGGGCTTTCCGCGCATGCCGGCTGTCAAATCTGCCTGCTGACACGTCAAGTGCTGTCGACGTTGTGTTGAACATGTCACAATAAAAGTAGCTGTCAGTTGTCCATTGCAAGAGCCACGCAGAGCCGCAGCATAAGGATGAAAGAGCCGCATGCGGCTCCGGAGCCGCGGGTTGCCGACCCCTGCACTAGACCATCACTGCCCCCATATATATATATATATATATATACATATGGGGCAGTGATGGTCTAGTAGTATATATGGTCTAGTATATATATATATATATATATATATATATATATATATATATATATATATATATATATATATATATATATATACACATATATATATATATATATACATATACACACACACACACACACACACACACACACACACACACACACACACTGTGCCCTGTACTGTGTGTAATGCAATGTGGAAATAATCCAGTAATGAAAATAAATAGTAATGTAAAGTACCAGTTGTTTGTTTCTGTGCTTGTGTGTGTGTGTGTGTGTGTGTGTGTGTGTGTGTCCTAATGAAGTTGCCTTTGATTGTTTCCTGTGTAGGTGGACTTGCAGAGGTCTTTCACATTCCGCAACTCAAAACAAACATATAATGGCATCCCAATCATTGCAGCTAACATGGACACCACAGGTACTTTTGAAATGGCCCAGGTAATGAGCAAGGTGAGCATCTCCACAGACATTACTCTTAGTGTTGTAATATTGACACAGTACCTGTGATTTGTGTCAGCATCTGTTAGAGTTGTTAAGTCTGGTGCCCTTTTGAAAGTAAATGAAGTAAATGATATAATGACAAAGATATGAGCATAAAAATTATTCATAGATATCCATATTTACTGTTAACTTGCTGAACCACTTCATTCTACTAGGGTCATTGAAAGGCTGGTGCCTTTCTCTGCCGACACTGGGGGAAGGCAGGGTACTTCCTGAACAGCTCGACAAACCATCACAGGGCAACACCCACAACCATTTACACTCATAAATAGGTACAATTTGGAACAGCCAGTTAGTCTACTGTGCATATCTTTGGACTGTGGGAGGAACCGACCTACCGGAGGAAACCCACACAAGCACAATGAGAACTTGCAAAACTCCACACAGAAATGCCTGAGCCTGGAAATCAAACACAGGACCTTCTTGCTGTGAGGTGGACATACGGACCACTACAGGAAGTACATGTGGCCAAAACTACCTTTCTTCCTTCTGTTCTACCATTGCTCCAAACCCTACCCCCCCAAACCTCGTTAATCTCTGGTACATCCACGTCCTCATTCACAGAACTTCATTTTATAACTCCAGTTCAATGACTCTCAACTAGAGATGTGTGAGGGGAGATTATTTCAGGCCCCCCGTGCAGTAATTTTTGCTTGTAAACAAGAAAATGAACAGAAAGAGTCTCAATAATGTGCCATCTGTTCAAATGTGTATTTGTGTCTATTCAGAATACATGATATTTTCATTCTGTGTAATGGATTTTAATTACATTCCTGCTGTGCTCACAGGCCTGTGTCTCAACTGTTTTTCTCTTTTCTTTTATTATCTAGTATACACTGTTCACCGCCATCCACAAGCATTACACTTTGGAAGAATGGAAGACATTTGCATCCAATCATCCCGAGTGCCTGGAGGTAACATTAAAAAAGTGACAGTGTGTTTGTGATTTTGTAATATTTATTCACACAGCAAGGTGATGTATATAAAACAGAAATGTGAAGCAGCGCCAGCTTACAGATCACAGTGATTCATGCACAATAGGAGAAGTTCTGTTTTCTGATTTACTTCATGGTGAGTAAATATGCAGCATCTCTCATTCTCAGCATGTGGCTGCGAGCTCAGGCAGTGGGCAGGCCGATCTAGAGAATCTGTGCAGCATTCTGGAAGCCATTCCTCTTATTAAGTTCATCTGCCTGGATGTGGCCAATGGATATTCCGAGCACTTTGTCGAGTTTGTCAAAACAGTGCGGGGGATGTTCCCTAACCACACCATCATGGTAAAAGAGCCAAGCTGATGATTTCTCAAGCATAAAACCACAATTACCTCTTGCTCTGTTTCAAAAGTCTAATGATTCACATATTTCTGAATACATCAGGCTGGAAATGTGGTGACAGGAGAGATGGTGGAGGAGCTCATTCTGTCTGGAGCTGACATCATCAAAGTGGGCATCGGACCTGGTGTGTACCATGTTGCATTTTCATTTTATTTTAAATTAAAGATATCATCTTTAATGGCAGACGGCATGGTGTCGTAGCACGTCTGCCTTATAGCGAGAAGGTCCTGGTTCAATTCCTAGCTCGGGCGTTTCTATGTGGAATTTGAATGTTCTCCCAGTGTTTGCGTGGGTTTCCTCGGGGTACTCCGGTTTCCTCCCTTTGTCCAAAACATGCACAGCAGGTTAATTGGCTGTTCCAAATCACCCCGAAGTGTGAATGTGAGTATGAATGTTTGTGTGAGTGTCATCCCTGCGATAGCCTGGCAAGCTGTCCAGGGTGTACCCTACCCTTGCCAGGAGTTGGCTGATTTGGGTGTCAGCCTCCCTGCGACCCTAATTAGGATTAAGCGGTTCAGAAAATGAATCAACGAATCTCTAATGGCTCCTGAGTGGCACATTGAAGAGGTGTGCTGCTGTCATCCTGGAGACTGCAATTCTGAATCCAGGTTGATGCACCCAGCCATCCACAGCTGGGAGCCCATGGGGCCAACCGGTTGAGCTCTCACAGGAGGAAGGGATGGTATATATATATATATATATATATATATATATATATATATATATATATATGCTCAACTTCCTGTCACTTGAAGAATTGACAGATCATCATCATCATCATATGTTATCTCCATAGGGTAGTGTAGCAATTGGTCTCTTCCGGATAAGATTAACCGGGACACAGGAACGCTTGCTACTTGTCCCCGGAAACACACTGACGGCTTTGCAGTTGACTCTTCTACGAAAGTCAGCAATGTTTTTTTTTTTTACATGCCTCTCACCATAGTCAGTGAGAGACATGGCCCGCCTTTGATAATCCAGTTAGCTGCACTGAGGGGACAGTGAAAGCCCTGTGGGGACTCAAACACCCAACCTTAGGATCAGTGATCCTGCGCCCTATCCACTAGACCACCACTCCCCCTAATTGACAGATAATCATTCATATAAGGAGTACTGAGTCCTTGAGTGTGTTAGGCTGCCTGTAAGTATATTCATGTTTAGTTGTCTGTAAAGATGAGGGCAGCAAGTATTACATGTCATGGAGGGAGCACGTGTTTGCGCCCCCCCAGTTGTGGCCATGTGATAGGGAGGCATAATTGATGGGTGAGGATTTGCATACACTGTACAAAGGAGTTTGTTTAGGAGTGAAAAAACAAAACAGTAACCTACAGAAGACTGCATTTCAAATAGAAATGTACTGTACCTAAAGTGTATTCAGGGGGGAAACCTTGTGTCCAGGTTCTGTGTGCACCACCCGCATCAAGACAGGAGTGGGCTACCCTCAGTTAAGTGCTGTTATTGAGTGTGCAGACTCTGCTCATGGACTGAAAGGACACATCATCTCTGTGAGCACTTTCTCTTTGTTCTCTCATCTCTCTTATGTACTTTTCATGCAGTGTGAATAAAAATGGTTGGTTTTTATTTTTGAGGTGCAATTTCCTTATTTTATCAGAAGAGGGCAGCATTTAGCTTTCTAATGTTCTGTTTATTCAGCGGTCAAAGAAGAAAAAAAATCCACACTGAATAACATAGTAAACTCCATCAGAGACATTTGAATACAGTTGGTATAAAAGATTTAAAGAAGAAGAAGAAGAAGAGAATTGAGAGTTGATTTATTAGTTGAATTATGTTTTTCATCTACTTGTTGGTGTATTTTAAGCACTTCTGTCAGTCGCTCTCGGTACGAGCATCAGCTAAATGCTGTAAAATGTATTTATACCTTTTTGTTAACAGTTTTGTATGTTGCACACAATGCTCTTTTACCATCTCTTGTCACTCATTCATTTCCGAACCGTGAAGAGGCTCGAGCCTATCTCAGCCGGCACTATATGAAGGTTGGGTAAACCCCAAAGAGCTCGCTGGGCCATCACAGGACATACTCACACAATCAATCACACTCATACCAAGGGGTGATTTGCAAAAGCCAATTAGACGAAGATGTATGTCTTTGGACTGTAGGAGAACACCGGCGTACCCACAGGAAACCCATGTAGGAACATGCAGACTTCACACAGAAAAACTCTTGTCTATGACTTAACCCCAGGACTTTCTTGCTTGTGAGACACACATGCTCACCACAGTGCCACTGTGCTACCTCTAGAGACAAGCGATTTTTTTTTTTTCATGAGTATTCCAAGCAACAAACAAAAAATTTGATAGTATATGGTGCTCCACGTACGAGGGAGAACTTCAAGATACGAGGCCTACCTCTGAATTCTATTGCTGGACGACAGCAGCTTTTTATTTTACGGATTCCTTGTATTTGTGTTGATCATTTTCTTACATCATTGTCTGTCTTTTGGGCTGGGAACCAATCAGGTTCCAAAAAGTTTTTATGTTCCTTCTTATGGGGAGAATCGCTTCGACATACAGTACAAGCAGTTTTAACAAACAAGCTTGATTAAGGGATGAATTAAATTTGTACACAGAGGTATTACTATATATACTGTGCCTGGACATAGGATCAGTAATCCAGCACCTTACCACCAGGCCATCACTGCCCAAGGTTGTCGGTTCAAACCCCACTGTTGTCACCGCTGTCCTCCCAGTGCAGCTAATCGGGTTATCAAAGGCCGGCCATGTCTCTCACTGTGTATGTAAAAGAACCAATTCTGACTTTCATCAAGAATAGGCTTTAAGGTCCTTGCAATGACCTGCTGAACTCGAACAGAGTAGGCTGAGATGGTCGCCAGCCTCCCCGTGACCCTAATTAAGATTAAGCCGATCAGAAAATGAATGAACGTGCCTGGGCATTTCACAGCTTCAACTCTACCCAAAGAAAGTAGTGCAGAGTTCATTTGAACACATCAGGTTTCACTATCAGCTTCAGCTCTGCGTCATATTGGCAAGTGAGAAAAGAAGCACTTTCTTCATTAGTTCCTTGTCCTTTGATGCTGAAAGCAAAACCGAACTAACATCAGTAAACATTTTTAATTTACTAAATGTATAATTGTTATTGTAATGACACTGGGAGACATGTTGGTGCAGTGGTTAGAACATCTGCCTCACAGCAAGAAGGTCCCAGGGTCGAGGCGTTTCTGTGTAGAGTTTGCATGTTCTCCTGCACTGGCGTGAGTCCCCTCTAGGTACTCCGGTTTCCTCAAAAGGTACAGAAATATACACAGCAGGCTAATTGGCTGATCTAAAATCACCCCTAAGTTTGTGTTTGACTGTAAATGGTTGTGTGAGTGTTGGCCCTGCAGTGGCCTGGCAAAATGTTCAGGGTGAATCCTGTCTTCACCCAGAGCTGGCTGAGCTGGGAGCCAGCCTCCCTGCAACCCTATTCAGAATCAAGCAGCATAGAAAATGAATGAATGAATGAATGTTATTGTAATTTAGCAATTTACGATTTGTGATGCCAGTGGAACTGAACTCATATGCAGTGATGGCTTTGTGGTTAAGGCCTAGGATCATGGGGCTCACGGCCCAGTACCACCAAGCTTCCACTACTGGGAACCTGGGCAAAGCCCTTAACCCTCAGTGGCTCAATTGTATCGTGAAAAAAAGGTTAAATGTAAGTCGCTTGCATGATATGGGTCTTTCATAAATGCAACTCTGACCTCATCATGAAAATAAAATAAATGGACCATCATCCAACAGAAGCAGGAAGCATGTTAGAGGAATTTCAGTATAAAAATATTTCATGCAAGGTATGTCACAGGGTGGATTTCTTTCTTTAAGATTTGAAGGACTTGCATTTATAGATATTATTATTATTATTATTATTATTATTATTATTATTATTATTATTATTATTATTATTAATGATAATAATAATAATAATAATAATAATAATTCATGTTCAAACAAGTTCTAAGTCGTTTAATCCGAATTACGGCCACAAAGAGCCTGGCGCCCATGTCAGCCGACTTATCCAATTAGCCAATTTCCCTACAGAGCATATTTTTGAACTGTGGGAGGAAACCAGAGTACCTGGAGGAAACCCATGCAAGTATAAGAAGAATTGCTATTATTATGTTAAAATTATTATTATTATTATTATTATTATTATTATTATTATTATTATTGGGCAGTGGTGGCCTGGTGCTAAGGTGCTGGATCATTGATCCCATGGTTGGGGGTTCAAGCCCCACTCTCAACAGGTTGTCACTGTCCTCCCAGCGCAGCTGACTGGGTTATCAAAGACCGGCCATGTCTCTCACTGCCTCTGGTGTGAAGCATGTAATAGAACCATTGCTGACTTTTGATAAGAGTAACTGCATAGCTGTCAGCGTGTTTCTGCCCTGCGATGGCCTGGCGAGCCATCCAGGGTGTACTCTACCCTCACCTACAGTCAGTTGGGATGGGTGCCAACCCTCCCCACGACCCTAATTAGGTTAAAGCGGTTCAGAAAATGAATGAATGGATTATTATTATTATTTTAAAAGTTTGTTGTACATAAAATAAATAAGTTTGTTCTGTTTTTAGTTAGTTTTTGGAAGTATTTTAAGCTGTTCTGCCTTCCCTAGGATGGAGGTTGCAGTTGCCCAGGAGATGTTGCCAAGGCATTTGGTAAGTTTTGCTCTCAGTTTTGCTGTTCATTTTCATAATAAACAAACTCCCTTCGAAGAGACTGCTCTGATTTCCTGTCTCCTTGGTGATCTTGTAGGTGCAGGGGCAGATTTTGTCATGCTCGGAGGAATGCTAGCAGGGCATGACCAATGTGCTGGTGAAGTAATTGAAAAGGATGGAAAGAAGTTTAAACTGTTCTATGGCATGAGCTCAGACACAGCCATGAAGAAATATGTTGGTGGGGTTGCAGAATACAGGTGAAGAAACTCTTAATGGAGACTCGTTTTTTTTATAGACACAAGCTTCAGTATAAATATAGTTGCAGTATGATTCACTACCCACGTCCCCAAATAATTATTAGAGAAACATATGATTTGTTTGAATTAGTGGGGCAGTGGTGGTCTAGTGGATAGGGCGCAGGATCACTGATCCTAAGGTTGGGGGTTCGAGTCCCCACAGGGTTGTCGCTGTCCTCCCAGTGCAGCTAACTGGGTTATCAAAGGCGGGCCATGTCTCTCACTGTCTATGGTGAGAGGCATGTAAAAGAACCATTGCTGACTTTCGTAAAGAGTAGCTGCAAAGTCGTCAGCGTGTTTCTGTCCCTTGCTAAAAGGGTTGTGACAGGAAGGGCATCCGACGTAAAAACCTCTGCCAAATCAAATGTGCGAATCAGATGATTCGCTGTGGCGACTCTCGAGAATGGGAAAAAAGCCGAAAAGAAAAGAAGAAGATATGATTTGTTTGAAACTAATAGAAGTGCATAAACAGTAGTTGGTAGTGATACCACTCAATCAGCCTTTTTCTCTGTATGATGGAGGTTATTGCTGATGTTTATTGCAAATACCAGATTGTCCATTCATTCATTCATTTTCTGTAACCGCTTAATCCTAATTAGGGTTCTGGGGAGGCTGGCGCCAGGCCATCGCAGGGCGGAAACACGCTGATGGCTATGCAGCTTACTCTTGACGAAAGTCAGCACTGGTTCTTTTACAGCCTCTCACCATAGACAGTGAGAGACACGGCCGGCCTTTGATAACGCAGTTAACTGCACTGGGGGGGACAGTGACAATCTGTTGAGAGTGGGGCTTGAACCCCCAACCTTAGGATCAGTGATCCAGTACCTTACCACCAGGCCACCACTGCCCCGTATTTTCCACATCCAGCCAAAAGTATGGCCCACAAAACTAGGAGGTGTAGAGCTGGTGATTGTGGCTGTCGATGTGCTCGATATTTTAAACCAAGCCTAACTACTACAAACTGGAGTCCAAGAAAGTTGGTACACCATACAAATTGTGAATAAAAACAATGAAATGATGTGGAAGTGCCAGATTTCAATATTTTATTCCGCATAGAACATAGATGGCAGGTCAAAAGTGTGCAGAAAGATAGTGGAGTGATATCAGAAAGGTTGTTCCCAGTGAAAAATTGCTAAGAGTTTGAAGTTATCATCATCTACAGTGCATAATATCATCCAAAGATCCAGAGAATCTGGAAAAATATCTGTGCATAAGGGTCAAGGCCAAAAACCTATACTGGATGCCCATGATCTTTGGGCCCTTAAACGGCACTGCACCACAAACAGGAATGCTACTGTAAGGGAAATCACAGAATGGGCTCAGCAATACTTTCAGAAACCATCGTCGGTGAACACAATCCACCGTGACATCTGTGGTTGGCAGCTGAAACTCTACAGTACAAAGAAGAAGCCATTTCTAAACAGGACCCAGAAGCGTAGGCGTTTTCTCTGGGCCAGAGGTCATTTAAAATGGAGTGTGGCAAAGTGGAAAACTGTTCTGTGGTCAGACGAATCACGATTTGAAGTTCTTTATGGAAAACTGGGACGCCATGTCATCCGGACTAAAGCAGACAAGGACAACCCACGTTGTTATCAGCGCTCAGTTCAGAAGCCTGCATCTGTGATGGTATGGGGTTGCATGAATGCATATAGTATGGGCAGCTTGAACATCTGGAAACGCACCGTCAATGCAGAAAGGTATATTTCGGTTCTAGAATATGCTCCCATCCAGACGTCGTCTCTTTCAGAGAAGACCTTGCATTTTTCAACATGATAATGCCAGACCACATGCAGCATTAATTACAACATCATGGCTGTGTAGAAAAAGGATCCGGGGATTGAAAGGGCCAGCCTTCAGTCCAGATCTTTCATCTAAAGAGAATGTTTGGCTCATCATAGAGAGGAAGGTGCAACAAAGAAGGCCCAAGACAGTTGAACAGTTCGAGGCCTGTATTAGACAAGAATGGGACAGTGTTCCTATTTCTAAACTTGAGAAACGTGTCTACTTGTAAGAAGAAGAGGGGATGCCTCACAGTGGTAAAAATGGCATTGTCACAACTTTTTTGAGATTTGTTGACACCAAATTTAAAATCATATTTTTCAAATTGCTCAATTTACCTTTACTTATGTTATTATTAATAATTCATGATATTCATCTATGTCAGGGGTCGGGAACCTTTTTGACGAAGAGAACCAAAAAAAAAAACATTTTTTTTTTTTTAAATCTAATCCTCTGAGAGCCAAACATATTTTTTAATACTGAGACCAACAATTTTATAGTATAATATGACTGAATTGATTTTAAACAACATTGTTATAACTAAGTTATTTATTAATAAGAAAAGTACTTCTTACTATTAATGCGACTTCTGGTGCTGCATGGTTTTGCTCATGGCTTTGTAGTCTGGTTGATACCTAGTGAAGTTCTGCTTCATGCAGGCATTTAGGCTTCCATCTATTACGTGACCGCAGGTTGGTCTTGATGTTTTTCACGTGTGAGAATGACTGCTCGTGTGCGCATGAGGAGCAGGACTCACACTGCAGTGTTTATGTGACAGGAAGCGCGTCCCAAGGCCATCGGCTGGTATGGGGGTTGAATAATAGCTGTCAACCCCTAAGATTAATAAAGAGTGAGGAGCAGGGGTCCAGGGGATGCTGCCCCCGGTCAGGTCCAGGGCGAAAATTTTGGTTTAAGGGTTTTTAAGGGTGATTTTTAAGCCATTTCATACAAGTTTTATATGTAATGATTAAACACAGACATAGGGGAAAAATACAAAATTACACACATGTCTTTAAGATTTAATAATGTAATGTAAATGAAATCTTCAATGAAATATGAAGTGTAAACTAATAACATATATCAAAAATAAGTTTGGCTAAAGTAAAGTATTAATTGTACCATTTGTCTTTTTTGAAGTTTTATCTAAATAATTCTTCATAATAATCTTTGCTGTATCATATGCAGTAACTTGGCACATACACAATTAGTTTACAAACTGAAACTAATTAACCATGTTAACAAATCTACTCAAATACGTCGATGGCAAGTATCCTGTGCAGCCACATTGCAACAACACATGGAATTACAAACTGAAACTTATTAACAATGTTTACAAATCTAAAAACCTATGTCAAATTAAATGTGCGAATCAGATGATTCACTGTGGCGACCCCTGAGAAAGGGAAAAAGCCGAAAGGATAGAGGAAGTAAATGAAAACATCATTTGAGCAAGTTTCACAACCATTAGTTTTTAAGTGCGCGTATGTATCTGATTTTACGGTAAAGGATTCCGTAGCCAGAAGCAGAAAGAGAAGCTGTATGTTTACGTAAAAGACATAGCCAATTGCATTTGCTCGCGGAAATTACATCCTTAAAAAAAAAAATAACACAAAACAAAATAAAATTTGGAAATAATTGTATTAATGCGTGAGATTTTAGACACCTTGCGTGAGAGATTGAAGAGGAGATGAAATGTGTGAGGCTCTTCATTCATGAGAGTTGACATGTTGAAGTTTTTTCATTCTGTCCATTTGTGTTTTGTTTGCCAGCTCTGCTTGGCTTCTTACACATGAGCTGATCAAAACAACAGAAATTTACCTCTTTAGCCAAAAACAACTCGCGCAGGCTGTTGCATATAATCCAATAAAATTAGAGTTTCAAGGTATCGGCCCGGCCCACACACTGGAGTACAGAAAGGATTGGCTCTCCGCTGCGCGCCACAGCGACAAGTGGCATTGAAAATAGATGTATAGATTGAAATGTGTGAGATTTATTTATGTTTTTGTTTTATTTGATGGCTTTTTTCTGTATTTTTATTTAAAGGACTGTGAAATTATGTATTAGTTATTCTGTTAAGAAAGGCCACCTGATTTATCTGAGAGCCAGATGTAGCCATCAAAAGAGCCACGTCTGCCTCGCGAGCCATAGGTTCCCGACCCCTGAACAGGCTCGTGGGCGACCTGGTGCCTGCGGGCACCATGTTGGTGACCCCTGCTATAGATTCTAAAGAAGATCTAGATGTTATTTTCAATTCTTGAATCATAATTCTGAGTCAGATTTGAAACAAAAATGTTACATTGCAGATGAGCAACCATAAACCTTTTTTCTTATAGTGTTTGCACGGTTGCTTTACAAGACGAAGGTCCTGGGTTTGTGGCCTATGCTTGGGTGTTTCTGTGTGGAGTTTGCAAGTTAACCAGTGCTTATGTGGGTTTCCTCTGAATACTATAGTTACCTCCAACAGTCCAAAAACACGCAGTAGGCTCACTGACTGGTCTACTTTACCCCAGGGTGTGAATATGAGTGTGAATGGTTGTGTCTATGTTGGTCTTGCAATGGTCTGGCAAGTTGTTCCGGGTGTATCCCACCTTCCCCCTGTTTTGGTTGAGATCTGCTCCAGCCTCCCTGCAACCCTAGTATTGTTAAGTCGTTTGGCAAATAAGTGAGTGAATATCTCATGAAAAACAGTTTAGTGTTTCAAAGTAGTGAATTGTTTTGACTATCTTGTTACAAAAACTCAAATTATCAGTGTTCAAAAGCACACGGAAGTGAGTGTTGATATTCTGAAAGCTTGCAGCCAGAACTGTTTCAGAACATACAACCTACGATTGAAGTGTCTAAGGCAGATATTGTACCCCCTTAGACCTTTTTGAGGATCAGTCCATGATTGGTGTCAATAGAACCATGTAATTTATAAGATCTATCATCTTCTTTTAGACCAACTACTTTCATGTCCTCCTTCACCACATCCATAAATCTCCTCTCAGGTCTTCCTCTAGGCCTTCTGCCTGGTAGTTCCAACCTCAACATCCTACTACCAATATATTCACTATCCCTCCTCTGTACATGTCCAAACAATCTCAGTCTAGCCTCTCTGACTTTGTCTCCAAAACATCTTACATGTGCGGTCCCTCTGATGTACTCATTCCTGATCCTATCCATCCTCGTTACACCCAAAGACAACCTCAACATTTTCATCTCTGCTACCTCCAGCTCTGCCTCCTGTCTTTTCCCCAGGGCCACTGTTTCTAAACCATACAACATCGCTGGCCTCAACACCGTCTTGTACACTTTTCCTTTCATTCTTGTCGATTCCCTCCTATCACACATCACACCGGACACTTTTCTCCAACCATTCCAACCAGTCTGGAAACGTTTCTTCATCTCTTTTCCACACTCTCCATTGCTCTGCATTGTTCAGCCTAAGTACTTAAAATCCTCCACCTTCTTTACCTCTGCTCCCTGCAACCTCACCATTCCTCTTCGGCCCTTGTCGTTCACATACATGTATTCTGTCTTACTGAGGCTAACCTTCATTCCTCTTCTTTCCAGGGCATACCTCAACCCCTCTAGATTTTCCTCCACTTGTTCTCTGCTCTCACTACAGATCACAATGTCGTCTGCAAACATCTTAGTCCATGGAGATTCTTGTCGAACCATGTCTGTCAGCCTGTCCATCACCATAGCAAACAAGAATCAAGGGGCTCAGAGCTGATCCTTGATGCAGTCCCACCTCCACCTTGGAATCTTCTGTCACATCAACAGTACACCTCACCACTGTCTTACATCTTTCTTCAACCTAACTTTCTGCACGTCCTTCCCATCTCTATTTTTCTGCTGTGCCAGCCTGTATGAATCATTTTCTCCCTCCTTACTGTCCAACTTAGCATAGAATCATCATGCGCCCTCTGTTTGGCCTTTGACACCACTACCTTCGCCTTACGCTGTGTCTCTCTGTTCTCCTGTTTACTCTCTTCAGTCCTCTCAATGTCCCACTTCTTCTTAGCTAACCTCTTCCTTTGTACACACTCCTGCACTTCCTCATTCCACCACCAAGTCTCCTTATCTACTTTCCTTCCAGACGACACACCAAGTATTCTTCTACCTGTCTCCCTGATCACATTAGTTGTCCAGTCATCTGGAAGCACTTCTTGACCACCCAAAGCCTGTTTCATCTCCTTGAAAACAACATGACACTCTTCCTTTTCAGCTTCCACCACTTTGTGTTCTATTCTGCCTTTGCATTCTTCACTTTCTTCACCATCAGCGTCATCCTACACACCACCATCCTATGTTGTCTGGCAACATTCTCACCCCCTACTACTTTGCAGTCACTGACTTCCTTCAAATTACATCGCCTACACAAGATGTAGTCTACCTGTGTGCTCCTACCTCTGCTTTTATAAGTCACCCTATACTCATGTCTCTTCTGGAAGAAAGTATTCACCACAATCATTTCCATTTTTTTTTGCAAAATCTATCAAAATCTGTCCTTCTGTGTTTCTGTCCTGGAGACCAAACCTGCCCATCACTTCCTCATCCCTTCTGTTGCCTGTACTAACATGTCCATTGAAGTCTGCACCAATGACCACTCTTTCACCTCTGGGGGTACTCTGCATCACTTCATCTAACTCAATCCAGAATCTCTCCTTCTCTTCTCACTCACATCCTGCCTGTGGGGCATAAGCACTAACAACATTGAACATCACGCCTTCAATTTCTAACTTGAGACTCATCACTCTGTCTGACACTCTGTTCACTTCTAGAACATTCTTGACAAACCCCTCCATCAAGATGACTCCATTTCTCTTCCCATCCACACCATGATAAAACAGCTTAAACCCTGCTCCTAAGCTTTTAGCCTTGCTACCTTTCCACCTGGTCTCCTGAACACACAGTATGTCCACCTTCCTCCTCTGCATTATGTCAGCCATCTCTCTAGCTTTTCCTGTCATAGTTCCAACATTCAAAGTCCCTACTCTCAGTCCTAGACTCATGCCTTTCCTCTTCTCTTTCTGACTACAGAAGGTCTCCCCTCTTCAACCAACAGTAGTCCAGTTTCCACCAGCACCCTGTTGGTTAACAGCACTGATGGCGGTTGTTAATCCGGGCCTTGACCGATCTGGTTTGGAAGTCATATTCATGATTCGCATATTTCATTTGGCGTAGGTTTCACGTCAGATGTCCTTCCTGACTCAACCCTCTGCATTTCTACGGGCTTGGGACTGGCATGAGAAAGAACACTTGCTTGTGCCCCCCTCACAACTGCCTTTGTTTCATTTTTATTCTTTATTAAATATGTACCATGTTCTTTTTCTAAAACCTATTTCTGATGTTTTTCTCTGTAGAGCGTCTGAGGGCCGGACCGTACAGGTGCCGTATAAAGGTGACGTGGAGGTCACCATCAGAGACATCCTGGGTGGCCTGCGCTCCACCTGCACATATGTAGGAGCAGCCAGACTCAAAGAGCTGAGCAGGAGGACCACGTTCATCCGAGTAACACAGCAATCGAGCCAAATGTTCACCTAAAGCTATTACAGTACAATTCAATCGCTCACAAACCAAACAAATGTAGCAATCAAATCAGTTGAGTAAAAACTCTGAGACATATTTATAGAAACAACAGTACAACAGTACATCAGTCAGTCATATTCAAGGATGTGCCTTGGTATAAGTGTGTTTCATACAGAAACACAAACTCAAAACAATGCCAGAGTTTTTTTGTTTGTTTGTTTGTTTGTTTGTTGTTGTTTTTTTCTCTCAGGAACCATGCTCTAGTGCTTGACAAACAGCTCATATATAGCATGAGCATGATTCAGCCTGTTGTTAATATAAGCCTTTAAGCTCTCCAAATTTAGAGGGTGCAGTGATGATGAGGCACCCAATATGAAGGCAGTTGAAAGGAGCCTCAACAAATTAGCCTGTTGGAAAAGAGATTTGTGAAATTATTCATTAAAACTATGCAACCGTGTAAAGGATATGAGCCAGCATGAGGCACAAGATGAATAAATCAAGGGACAAAAAATTTTCCTCATATAGCCAGAATGCTCAGTTGCCCATGTGAAATATTCTTGCTAGGATTCATGGCTTATAGTGTAACTTTGTCTTGTCTGGAACAGAGACTAGTGCAAAGCATACTGTACTATTTCGGTTGGCCTGCCTGCTACTTGAATGTACACTGGTTTTTGGCAGGATGTAGTTTCAGACCAGAAGAACGTGAAAGGCCACAGTGCTGAATGTCCTGTTCATTTAATATTACACTGTAACTCTGTACACTGTTGTAATAAAAGGATATAAATAAACATTTGAGTGGATCTTAAATCTTTTGTGAGATCTCAGGTTTCTTCTAAACTAACAAAAACTAAGCCTTCAAACTATAATCTGACCATTTTTACCTAGCTGCTTCACATGAAGATGAAGAAATGTCTTATTCCTGATAAATTTCTTTCCTCATTCAAAATTGAAATTCTTTTTCTTTTCCTTTCTGCTGTTCCCCTTTTTTCTCAGGGGTCACCATTGCAAATCATCCCATGTTTTATTTGGCATAGGTTTTTACGCCGGATGCCCTTCCTGACACAACCCTTTTAGCAAGGGGCAGAAACACGCTGACGGCTGTGCAGCTACTCTTTACGAAAATCCCCAATGGTTATTTTACATGAACCTCTCGCAATAGACAGTGATAGACATGGCCGGCCTTTGATAACCCAGTCAGCTGCACTGGGGGTCATTCAAAACTGAAATTATGAAATTATAAATGTTGAATGCACTATAATTACTGCTGAAAGATTGAATAAATGTCCTTTTAGAGTAGGTTGCTTAGGGGAGATATATATATGTATATACTAGTCCTTCTCAAAAAATTAGCATATTGCGATAAAGTTCATTATTTTTTGTAATGTACTGATAAATATTAGACTTTCATATATTTTAGATTCATTACACACAACTGAAGTAGTTCAAGCCTTTTATTGTTTTAAGATTGATAATTTTGGCAAGAAAGTAAAGAAAAAACAAAAATCCCTATCTCAAAAAATTAGCATATTTCATCCGACCATTACAAAAAAAATGTGTTTTTAATACAAAAAAAGTCAACCTTCAAATAATTATGTTCAGTTATGCACTCAATACTTGGTCGGGAATCCTTTTGCAGAAATGACTGCTTCAATGCAGCGTGGCATGGAGGCAATCAGCCTGTGGCACTGCTGAGGTGTTATGGAGGCCCAGGATGCTTCGATAGCGGCCTTAAGCTCATCCACAGTGTTGGGTCTGGTGTCTCTCAACTTTCTCTTCACAATATCCCACAGATTCTCTATGGGGTTCAGGTCAGGAGAGTTGGCAGGCCAATTGAGCACAGTAATACCATGGTCAGTAAACCATTTAGCAGTGGTTTTGGCACTGAGCTGGTGCCAGGTCGTGCTGAAAAATGAGAAAAATTCAGCAGATGGAAGCATGAAGTGCTCCAAAATCTCCTGATAGCTATCTGCATTGACCCTGCCCTTGATAAAACACAGTGGACCAACACCAGCAGCTGACATGGCACCCCAGACCATCACTGACTGTGGGTACTTGACACTGGACTTCAGGCATTTTGGCATTTCCTTCTCCCCAGTCTTCCTCCAGACTCTGGCACCTTGATTTCCGAATGACATGCAAAATTTGCTTTCATCCGAAAAAAGTACTTTGGACCACTGAGCAACAATCCAGTGCTGCTTCTCTGTACTTAGGTCAGGTGCTTCTGCCGCCGTTTCTGGTTCAAAAGTGGCTTGAGCTGGGGAATGCCGCAGCTGGAGCCCAGTCCTCTGCTTCCACATGTCCCCCAAGGTCTGGAATCGTCCCTTCTCCACAATCTTCCTCAGGGTCCGGTCACCTCTTCTGATTGTGCAGCGTTTTCTACCACACTTTTTCCTTCCCCCAGACGTCCCACTGAGGTGCCTTGATACAGCACTCTGGGAACAGCCTATTTGCTCAGAGATTTCTTTCTGTGTCTTACCCTCTTGCTTGAGGGTGTCAACGATGGCCTTCTGGACAGCAGTCAGGTCGGCAGTCTTACCCATGATTGCGGTTTTGAGTAATGAACCAGGCTGGGAGTTTTTAAAAGCCTCAGGAATCTTTTGCAGGTGTTTAGAGTTAATTGGTTGATTCAGATGATTAGGTTAATAGCTCGTTTAGACTACCTGAACATGATATGCTAATTTTTTGAGAAAGGAATTTTGGGTTTTCATGAGCTGTATGCCAAAATCATCAGTATTAAAACAATAAAAGACCTGAAATATTTCAGTTAGTGTGCAATGAATCTAAAATATATGAAAGTTTAATTTTTATCAGTACATTACAGAAAATAATGAACTTTATCACAATATGCTAATTTTTTGAGAAGGACTAGTATATATAGGACACAGTATTAAGAAAATTTTCAACTGGACAGGCAAAAGAAAATTTTACTGGACCTCACTTTTTCTGGAATGATTAATTATGTGATAATCTGTTATTGCTTTTTCATTTACTTGTTTATCTGTCTGTATGATTGGTGTACAATAACTATTATAACTGAATAAGAAACATACATGTAAACCAGTTCTCTATCATATACAACTCTTTATTTATTATTGTGCTGATCGAATTAAAAGATGTTTCATAAGTATGAAACATTAAAGTAGTGCATTATCTCAAACTTTTAAAGTGTGGTTAGGGTTAGCAGCAAACCTGGAAGTTACTGGCACGTGAGCGAAAAGCCATATCATTATTTTACAAGATGAAGAACATCACATTATAATTCAATTTACAAAACGTAGCTCACTAGCAAACTAGTTTCTCCCAGAGTTGCCAATACTTTACATCCTGTAGTTTTAATGCAATAAAAATCTAATTATGCTCCAATAATTATATGACCCAGGGCTGCTTCTCTCACATATTTCCCCTCTAAATGGTTTGACTTTTGTTGCTTAGTACTTAGCAATGTGACGAGGTATGCTAGTGCTGAGCAAGTTTGTGCTAATTGTGTTAGACCTGCTCTGCATGCAGTGGTGTGGGTTTCAGTGTGGCTGATTAGATCTGATTATATCTTTCGCTGACACTTATTTAAATGAATGAGCCAGCAACTAATGCAAGCTGATACTCAAGACAGCCACCTCATCTCACACCCACACTCCATTACCACCTCCGTCAAGAACTGCCAAAACAGTGCCATGGCTTCCTCTTCATTAATGCTGTGGTCTCTCCGAATAGAAGCCATGAAATTTCTCTTATTTCTACAATTTGCTTGGTGTGATTGCCTAGCAACAGGCGCCTGAACTTTAAGACACAATAAATGGATAAAAATCAGTAGCAGTGATTATTTTTCGATCAAATGCCAAAAACACTCGAAACAAGAAGCACAGGTGTGTGTGTGTGTGTGTTTGTGTGTGTGTGTGTGTGTGTGTGTGTGTGTGTGTTCCTACTGCTGCTGCTTGAATTAGGGATGCATGAATGTGATACTAGTTTCTGGTGTCAGTCTAATGCCATGCTCATTTACCTGTACTCTTACTTGTGAAAAATAAATAATATGCCCACACCAACAGCCAATACAACATGATACTCTGCGACCGCTGTACTTTGTCTTATTAATGAGCCAATAGCTTGAAATGAAAGAGATCTGGACGCATTTCATGATTAATGATGCAAATCAAGGCAAGGTAAACTGTCTTCTTCTTCTTCTTCTTCTTCTTCTTCTTCTTTTACTTTTGGCTGCTCCCTTCAGGGGTCGCCACAGCAAATCATCCGCCTCCATCTCACCCTGTCCTCTGCATCTTCTTTTCTGACGCCAACGACCTTCATGTCTTCCTTCACCGCATCCATAAATCTCTTCTTTGGTCTTCCTCGAGGCCTTCTGCCTGGTAGTTCCAACTTCAGCATCCTACTGCCAATATACTCACTATCCCTCCTCTGTACATGTCCAAACCATCTCAATCTAGCCTCTCTGACTTTGTCTCCAAAACATCTTACATGGGCTGTCCCTCTGATATACTCATTTCTGATCCTATCCATCCTCGTTACTCCCAGAGAGAACCTCAACATTTTCATCTCCGCTACCTCCAGCTCTGCCTCCTGCCTTTTCCTCAGCGCCACTGTTTCTAAGCCATACAACATCGCTGGCCTCACCACCATCTTGTACACTTTTCCCTTCATTCTTGCTGACACTCTCCTATCGCACATCACACCAGACACTTTTCTCCAACCATTCCAGCCTGCCTGCACACGCTTCTTCATCTCTTTTCCACACTCTCCATTGCTCTGGATTGTTGAGCCTAAGTACTTAAAATCCTCCACCTTCGTTATCTCTGCTCCCTGTAACATCACCGTTCCTCCTGGGTCCTTCTCATTCACACACATGTATTCTGATTTTCTGAGGCTAACCGTCATTCCTCTCCTTTCTAGGGCATACCTCCACCTCTCTAGATTTTCCTACACTTGTTCTCTGCTCTCACTACAGATCACAATGTCATCAGCAAACATCATAGTCCATGGAGATTCTTGTCTCACCTTGTCTGTCAGCCTGTCCATCACCATAGCAAACAAGAAGGGGCTCAGAGCTGACCCTTGATGCAGTCCCACCTCCACCTTGAATTCGCCGGTCACACCGACAGCACACCTCACCACTGTCTTACATCTTTCATACATGTCCTGCACCACTCAAACATACTTCTCTGCCACTCCAGACCTCCTCATGCAATACCACAGTTCTTCTCTTGGCACCCTGTCATATGCTTTTTCCAGAGCCACAAAGGCACAATGCAGTTCCCTCTGACCTTCTCTGTACTTCTCTATTAACATCCTCAAAGCAAACATTGCATCTGTGGTGCTCTTTCTTGGCATGAAACCAAACTCTTGTTCACAAATGCTGACCTCTGCCCTTAGCTTCCACTATTCTTTCCCATAACTTCATCGTACGGCTCATCAACTTTATCCCTCTGTAGTTGCCGCAGCTCTGCACGTCTCCCTTGTTCTTAAAAATGGGCACCAGCACACTTCTCCTCCACTCCTCCGGCATCTGCTCACTCTCTAGTACCTTGTTGAATGTTCTTGTCAGAAAATCTACTGCTACCTCTCCTAGACACTTCCATATCTCCACAGGTATATCATCAGGACCAACTGCCTTTCCGTTCTTCATCCTCTTCAATTCCCTTCTCACGTCACCCTTACTGATCTTTGCTACATCCTGCTTCTCAATGGTCACCTCTACTACTCTTTTTTCTCTCTCATTTTCCTCATTCATCAGCTCTTCAAAGTACTCTTTCCATCTTCCCAGCACACTTCTGTCATCAGTCAATACATCCTTCCCATCTCTATTACTCTGCTGTGCCAACCTGTATAGATCATTTTCTCCCTCTTCACTGTCCAACCTATCATACAAGTCATCATACGCCCTCTGTTTGGCCTTAGCCACTGCTACTTTCGCCTTACGCTGTGTCTCCCTGTACTCCTGTTTAGTCTCTTCGGTCCTCTCTATGTCCCACTTCTTCTTAGCTAACCTCTTCCTTTGTACACACTCCTGCACTTCCTCATTCCACCACCAAGTCTCCTTATCTACTTTCCTTCCAGAGGACACAACAAGTACTCTCCACCTGTCTCCCTGATCACATTTGCTGTGGTTGTCCGTCATTTGGAAGCACTTCCTGGCCACCCAAAGCCTGTTTCAACTCCTCTTTGAAGACAACACGACACTCTTCCTTTTCCAACTTCCACCACTTTGTCTTCTGCTCTGCCTTTGCCTTCTTCACCTTCCTCACCATCAGCATCATCCTGCATACCACCAACCTATGCTGTTTGGCAACACTCTCACCTACTACTACTTTGCAGTCACTGACTTCCTTCAAATTACATCGCCTACACAAGATGTAGTCTACCTGTGTGCTCCTACCTCCACTTTTATAAGTCACCCCTGTGCTCCTGTTTCTTCTGGAAGAAAGTATTCACCACAGCCATTTCCATCCTTTCTGCAAAATCTATCAACATCTGTCCTTCTGCGTTCCTGTCCTGGATACCAAACCTTCTCATCACTTCCTTGTCCCCTCTGTTGCCTGCACCAACATGTCCATTGAAGTCTACACCAATGACCACACTTTCACCTCTGGGGGTACTCTGCATCACTACATCTAAGTCACTCCAGAATCTCTCCTTCTCTTCTAGCTCACATCCTGCCTGTGGGGCATAAGCACTAACAACATTGAGCATCACACCTTCAATTTCTAACTTGAGACTCATCACTCTGTCTGACACTCTGTTCACTTCTAGAACATTCCTGACAAACCCCTCCTTCAAGATGACTCCTACTCCATTTCTCTTCCCATCCACACCATGATAAAACAGCTTAAACCCTGCTCCTAAGCTTTTAGTTTTGCTACCTTTTCACCTGGTCTCCTGAACACACAGTATGTCCACCTTCCTCCTCTGCATCATGTCAGCCAGCTCTCTACCCTTTTCTTTGCATAGTTCCAACATTCAAAGTCCCTACTCTCAGTCCTAGACTCATGCCTTTCCTCTTCTCTCTCCACCCACGGACACGCCTCCCACCTCTCCTTCTTCGACGTCTTCTTCGACCAACAGTAGTCCAATTTCCATCAGCACCCTGTTGATTGATAGCACTGATGGCGGTCGTTGTTAACCCGGGCCTCGACCAATCCGGTATGGGGGTAATAATTCTGATTTGCCTCAGAAAAGTTTGGCATTGGTTTTACGTCGGATGCCCTTCCTGACACAACCCTCTACATTTCTCCAGGCTTGGGACCGGCATAAGGGGGAGAGACACTGGTTAGTGCCCCCCCACCTCATGGCTGCATTAAGGCAAGGTAAACTGTGCCATTTGAAAAGGCCAAGGGGATCTATTATACTATCTTCCTATAATAAAATAAACCTTATCAAACATGGCATTTAAGAATATGTATATATGTATGTATGTGTGTGTGTGTGTGTGTGTGTGTGTGTGTGTGTGTGTGTGTGTGTGTGTGTGTATACTAGTATATACACACACGGCCCTCTACGAATGAAAACCTCTGAATACAAAAAATCCAGGTTACGAAAAACATTTTCCTAAATTTTTCGTCCTCTTCTTACAAAAACACCCTTTTACGAAAAGCACCAAATGCGCCATTCAAAAATTCAAACATGCCATTCAAACATTCAAACAATGTGTGAGTTACTCTCTCATTGGCTGTCTCCCAACATCCCGCCCTGCTGGCCTCACATTGG